>OY288287.1:2995301-4195301 GCA_958450335.1 Hibiscus tridactylites | reverse complement strand
CTTCCTCTTCCTAGTGCTTTCCGTTGTTGGTGCTGCCGGAGAGACAATCGCCATAAGGATGGCAGCTGCTACTACTACTATTGTTGTTGCTGGTTCCGACGGCTGCTGCTCAATCTCCTCTGATGAGGAGGTGTTCGCTACCGTCGCAATTGTGTAGGGAGGCAAATAATGCCGCTGATGCGCCTTCGGGGAGTCTGCCACTATGTCGGATGCGGTGGTGGCTGAGTAAGTTGGGTAGTGCGTCGGAGAGGGAACCTGACCGGTGGTATGGCGGAAAATAGCGGCGGATGGCGTTCCTTGTGCTGGGGCTGCTGCTGCAAGCTCTGCAGGGTATGGAGGTAGGATGAGTCCTTCATCAGGGAATTTCTGCTGGAGGTAAGCCACAAAGGCTTCTTGGACCTCCCCCATGAATTTTATGAAGGTCAGCTGCTGCCGCTCGATCCGCTTTGTGCTGTCGATAAGGGTGTGAAGTAGTGTGATGACTTCATTGTCTAGGGCAGCTTCAGTAATGCCGGGGGCGGCTGGAGTGTCAGGATTAGTGGCCGAAGGCTGGTTGGGCGTTACGAGCTCTGTCTTTAGAGCCTGCATCATCTGCAGGCAGACTTGTCTGGTCCACCCTTCTTTGGCAGTTGTCAACTCATCTTTAGAGTCTGCCAGAACACCAAAGTTGGCGCAAAGGCCTGTGATAAGGGACGAGAACTACAACCTACCCTTTGTCTTTCTGAAGCAATTATGGATCTCCATGCATATGATTTCCCAACGTTTATTGGTCGGTTCATCATAATACTATGAATGAGGGTGAGGCACGGCCGATCGACCGTAGAGTTGTGGAAGGTAAGCAGCAGGCACCTCGTTACAAATGTGTTCCACATCATTGCCTCGGGCAGCAGGTGGCGGCATTGGAAATATCCTACATGCTTGCCTGCTAACCATGACGTGTTGGGCTTGTAGAGTTTGGCCTTGATTTTCTCATAGTCGGAAGCCATCAATGATTGCCTCCCCTTCTCGTGAGGGTTGTCGTGCATGTCTAGACCATAGTATCTGTTGATGACGGCAACATTCAGCTTGACCGGCTCCCCGCGAACATAGACAAATGGCTGCCCTGGGCGGGGATGGTGGGCATAAAACTCCCTAACCATGGTGATGTTGGCTATCTCTAGCTTCCGTGCGAACATCTCCCATCCCTTATTGTGGATGGTCTCGAACAGGGGCAGGCTCTAAGCCGAGATCGCCTGTCTCCCTTGTGTAGTGGAAGCCTTGCTCCTCCCATACGTTCTGCTTTGAGAACTGATCTTTGTATCTTTCCTTGTCTGCCTTGGAGCAACATCTCTTGTAGGTGGGTTTGGGCTGTGATGCCGATGCCATGG
The DNA here is from genome assembly GCA_958450335.1 of Hibiscus tridactylites. Lineage (NCBI taxonomy): Eukaryota > Viridiplantae > Streptophyta > Magnoliopsida > Malvales > Malvaceae > Hibiscus > Hibiscus tridactylites. Next base: position 4,193,934 of record OY288287.1, on the reverse strand, counting down.
GAAACGGTTGAAGTAACTGAAACTTTGAAAGAAAAATAATTAGAGAGTTGTGGAAGCAAGAAGAAGGTAGCAAGGAGGTGAAAGTAAAGTAAATGAATTGAGTGAGAGGGGTTTAAATAGAGGTTGCCAAGAGGTGTCGTGGCGGCAATAAATGCCCAATGGTTTAGTTGTTTTGCGCACGTTACGGGATATCTGCCCGTTATTTTTGGAGCCGTTGGCGGCCAACTAGCCGTTACGCGTTGTTGTGCTGGGCTGCATTGGGCTTTCTCGGCGGGTTGGTGGGTGGGCTCCTTGCTGGGCTTCCTTCTTGATCTAGCTCTTTTATTCCTAAACTTGAAAATAAAAACAAAAATAATAATAATAAAATAACTTCTGAACAATAAGAATCTAAAAACTAATCTAATTCTAGAATTAAACTCTAATCCTAATGTATAAAAATAAAAATAAAGAAATAAATAAAAATTAAGTTACGTTGGGAGTGCATTTGGGTGCATCTCCCAGACATAACCACTTTCTGAGGTAGTTTGGCTCGTCCTTCCCTCTTGGGGGTCCTCTTGTTCCTTCAGGTGCTTCGCTACTGGGTCCTTTAGCTTGCCCTATGGTCTATCGCGACAGCTGCTGCCCTGGCATGTCTCTATGTTGATTTTGGTAGCTCTTGCAAGAATAAAGAAGATGAGAAGAAGAGGGAAGAAATTAGAGCTATAGGAGAGAAGAAAATCAAAGGGCTAGGCATCAACACAAGTGCCATGGCTCTCAAATCCTCCACTTGCCATCATGTCTACTCAAGTGAAGAGGAGGATGAAGATGAAGAGATAGTTCATCTCTTCAAGAAGTGTGCCCCGTTCATGAAGAAAGCTTTGAGAGAGCTTGAGCGAGATTCCAAGAAGAAGGAGAGGGCAAGCACTTCAAGCCATAAGAAGAAGGCGCATGTTGCTACTTGGATAGATGAGGACTCCACTGACGATGAACAAGCCAACCTTTCCCTTATGGCCATCGAAGAAGATTCAAGGGTATCTTCTAATTCATCTACTAAATGTTCTTATTCTTTTGATGAATTACAAGATGTCTACGATGATTTGGTTTTAGAGTTTAAAAATCACATTTTGAAAAACAATAAATTGATTTCAAAGTTAAAAATTCAAAATGATTTGATGTCAAAAACCAAACTTGAACTTGAAGCAAAACTTGAAAAGTTTGAATTAAAATGTTTTGATTTACAAAATTTGCTTCAAGAAGAAAAGGATTTAGTTTCCAAAGAGCTTGAAAAGAAAAACAATGTTGGAAAATCAAATTTTTATGTAAGACAATCTAGTGCCCCTAGATTTGTAAAAGGAAAATGTTTTAGAAGTATTTGGGTCCCAAAAGGACTTAGTACTTAAATTAAAAAGGATGACATTGAAAAATGGATTCCTAAGGGGACTAAAATTTGTGCTACTAATGTTCATGGATCCAAAGCAATTTGGATACCAAAAGTCACTTGATTGTCTTTTGCTAGATGTGATGGAGATGTTCAAAAAGTCAAACATTGAGGGGGAGCTCCATGCACACAAGGAAGAACACTTGATGAAGGAAGGTTTCACACCCTCCCTTTAGGTTCAAGTGTTGGTAAAAATCTAGTTGTTTTGCATTTATTTGTTTTATTTTTTTTAATTCAACTAGATGATCATAAATGTTGGACTAACATTTTATTGATGCTTTGAGTAAGGGGGAGCCATTTTAAAATCAAATTCTTATTTTTGTCAATTTTTACCTCTATTGTTATTTTGAACTTAATGTTTTAAATTCTTTTTGATATAACAAAAAGGGGGAGAAAATGGTTTGAAAAATTGAATTTTCAAATGAATAAGGGGGAGCTTTATTTGATTTCATATCTTTAATCTCTTATTCACAATTTTAAAGTTAAAGGGGAGAATCTCAAACAATTTTTCAAGATAGTTTTATTATATCCAAAAGGGGGAGATTGTAGAACTAATGTTTTGATATAATAATTGAAAAATGTTTTGGACTGATTTAAAAAGTATTTAAAACAATTTCCAAAGTCAAAATAACTTGAAACTATGTTTAGGGACATTTTCAAAGGTTTTCACATGTTTTTCAAAGTCAAATTTCACAAAACCTTCCAGGCGTTTCAAAACACCTTAGGGCATTTCGATATGGTGTATTCCAGTAGCTAAAACGTTTCAATACTGGTATCAAAACGAGCTTTACCTGGATGAGGATTTTGCCCAGCGTTTCGAAACGGGCTCTGCCGTTTCGATACGCCTACGTGGCTTCGACCACAACGGTCATAAAACCCTAACGACTATTTCCCAACTAACATTTAAATGCAAGGCGTTTCGATATGGGTCTAGGCGTTTCGATACGGGTCCGAAACGGCCAGGGGCGTTCCAAAACGGGTGCCTTGTCAGACTGCAATGGCTCTTTCTACTTAAAGAGCGTTTCGAAACGGGTTCGAGCGTTTTGAAACAGTGAGCTGTAAAACTGCATTTATGGTGGGAATTAATGTCCTCAACGGCTCCAATTCAATCCCAACGGCTAGTAACAGCTACAAACTCATCAAGGAGTATAAAAGGGACCTCCAAGCATCAAGTAAAGGCTAATGCTCATATTGTTAATCAACAAATGATCAAGAATTGTCTTAGAGCTTAAATTGTCATTTATTGTATAGACAAACACTAGTGAGCCAAAATTGTCAAATTTGCTCAAGTGTTTTAGGTTTTGGGTGAGTGCTTTAATTGTGCAAACAAACACCTATTAGAGGGATTTGTGTTTGCTTTATTTATCTCTTTGTAAAAGAGGGTTTGATCAAGGCTTTAGGTAGAAAGCTTGATCGGTGTATAAGGGTTACCTCCTAAGCCTAGAAAAAGGGACGAATCAATAGTGGATTGATTGGAAATCCTTAGTGGGGAGCTAAGGTAGTGGATGTAGACCTTGGTTAGAAGGTTGAACCACTATAAATCATTGTGTCAATTTACTTTTTAGCTTCCACGCCACCTCCACCCAAAAATCCACCTCTCCACCACTTGGTGAGCCACATCGGTTGAACGAATCGAACACCTCACAACTCAACAGTATCGATACATTTTTGGGCGTATCGATACATATTGCAATTTAAAAATTCGTTGCGAGATAGTCGTTGGGGTAGTTGGAAATTGCAGTTGTAATTAAAACACAGGGTATCAGTACGCTTCATAGCGTATCGATACGACCCTACTTTGTATCGATACAAGTTTTGGCTATTGGAATTTTCCTGTTGCTGAAACCCTAAAGCGTATCAATACTGTGTATACTGTATCGGTACAGTGGCTTGAAAAACAAAGGTTTGGCTACTTTAAAGGCACTTTAAATCATTCCAAAGCCTTGTAAAAATCATCAAAAATATTTTCAAGTTGTTTGGACTTATTAACATTTTGAAACCTTTTCAATTTAGTCCAAAACAATTTTTCTATTATTATATCAAAAGAAAGATCTCAACAGATGTAACAACACTTAATGAGGCTGAAAAGAGTAATGCTACTACAACGTCTAAGGAATCTAATGCACAGACTGTTACATCAACATTGATGCTGGAGCAACAACCTATAGTCTGCTCTTATCCACAATGTCGAGGCCACATGCAAGATTGGATACCATCAAAGCTAGGTATGCTCAATTGGAAGATGACAATTTATTCATGGCAATTCTCTGTAATCTTGGTGCTGCACCAAAATCTCTAATGATGGAGATGTTTGAAAAGCTTAAAGAAAGTGGTGGTTGGATACTTGAAAACTTCAATAGAATTGATCCTTCACTTGACGTACACAAGATTCTGAAAGAGGATTGCCATAGCAATTGGCTCGAATAGAAATTGCCACGGCAAAAAAGGCTACACCCAACAATGGAGGAAGTCGATGAGAATGAAGTAATCAAATGGTTGGGTGTTGGTATAATCTTTTCCATCAAAGAATTGATGCCTTCGAGAACAATAGCAAGGTGCAGGGTATGAATGGACTACAAAGGAACAAGATAGAAAGATATCTCCACCAAGGTTCTACAAGGGGGAGTAGTTTCAAGCACCTTGACTCAACTCTTTTTGGAATAATTGTCACTCGGTGGAGGGTGCATATGGACTATAAGAAGTATAAAAAATGACCCTCATCCCACCACATCAGGATGCTTCCGCTTCGCCATTTCTTTTATTTTTCTATATTGTTTTTATTTTTATTTTGCACTTAAATTCTATTTTAGATGTTATAGCATTTCCTTTCGTTATTTCGTTTTCAGATTTTATGCTTTAGCATTTAGTTTTTTTATTTAATTTTTTGCTTTTGTTTATTTTGCAGCCGTAAAGCATGGATGGGAATCTAATTTTTCTGGGATTTGAAGAAAAGTTGATTTTTGGCAGTATTGGCCCATAATTATTTTAAGGTGTTTAGGAGGTTAAGTGATAAAAGAGAAGAGAATATGTTGCATTTAATGACAAATATTTTCTTTTCTCTTCCTTCGTCATTAAAACCCTACAACATCTCTTTCACTTTTTATGATTTTCTTTCACCCACTTTCCATCTTCTCTATAAATCTCACATTAATTACTTTCCCTCCAAAATCTCCTACCTTTTCACCTTTACACCCTTCACATAAAAACCATATCTTTTTTTTCTTCATCTTTCCATCTATATCTCATTCAAAAAACCCTAAAAGCTAAAGAGAATTTTTTAAGGCAAACTTTCTTCTTCATCTCCTTATTCCTTGTACATGATACTCTTCAAATTTCTTGTGCAATAATCTTCATCCTCTCATTTTGGCCTTGATTCAAACGGATGCCCCTACATCCACTACACCACAGGATGTTGAAGAACCTACACCATCCACGCCTCACATTGAACCATTCATCAAGCATAAGGCGTGCATATTAGTATCTTCCTACACCCATTAACACATAGGTAAAAAATTTTTTCTTTGTGTTTTCTTTACAATTCATGTTTTTTGTTTTTCTTTTTGTTTTTGCATTAGGGCAATGCTTCTCTCAAGTTTGAGAGAGTATTGTGCCATGTATATATTAGGTTAAATTTAGGTATAAAATTTTAAAAAAATTATGCATGTAAATATCCTAATCTGTTTTTGATGGTTCCTTTTACTATGATTCCATTCATTCTGAAATTGTTGTTGCATTGATCATGATTTCCTATGATTAATCTATGCTTAATGTTTTGCAATGTGTTAAGAGCATTCATGTTTTAGAGATATTATTGAAACTGATGTAGCTTTTAAAACACATGTTGCCTGCCTTCTAAAAGCTTAAGAAACCTTAAGGAAATTATAGGTCGACTCTCTAATGCTAATTTATGAATTAATGTGAACGAACTGAATGCTCAATATAGCAAATTAAAAAGCTTAATTTAACTCACATAAAAATCGAGAAAATAATGGAAATTAATTTAAAACTCGATGCCATAGGCAAAATTGTTGAGGGGCACTCTTCTATGCATCTTGCTACCTTAGTACACTAGGTGAGTTGTGTTTGCACCATTTAACTTTTTGTAGTAGGAATGGTAGTAATGGCATAAGAGTGAATGAAAGTCTTCACATGATGACTCTGCTCGTAGGGCTTGGGGATGAGTTGTTTGCTCCACTCTATCTTCAAGTCTAAAGAGTAGTCGTGACCAGCTGAAGCCCTAGTGATACAGTTTGATGAACTTAAAAAGAGAAGGGGGTACAATATTGTGCTTAAAAAGAAAAGAAAATATTGAGGCAATAAAGGAGAGCAATCCTTAAATTTTTCTAAGGGCATTAAGTGATGATTGCATTCAACACAACACCCACTGCACCTATAGTAGAACTTATCCTTGGAACAAAACTGTGAGCTCTGATGTATTGCACATCTTTAAAATAGTTGAGGAACGAATTTCTCTTGCAGCATGTTTTGGAATTTTTGAAATTATAGCTTAGTTGGAACTTTTAATACAATGGGTTGTTATTATTATACATATTATCAACTAATATAAATTTTAAAAAAACAAAAAAAACCCATTTAGTAAATAAAGGACCTATTCGAATTAAAAGCCCAAAAATACATATCCATTTGATTAGAATAAAACCCACCTCATTTTATTAGATTCCATTAAAAAATATAAGTTCATCAAAAACTGTTATTAATAAAACAAAAACCTTAATTCCCTTTGCTTTCCTTTTGCGCAGCCAATAGATGATCGTTTGATCAAAAGTTGCAGATTACACACAGAAAACCCTAGCCTTAAGGGTATAGCATCGCGCTTCTCTCTACTATTGGATCTAGAAGCAAACCAATGGCCCAGATTGCTTCAAGGAAAGTCACGCAGAATGCACGCGGAGAAGATGCAGCGTCGCGTACCCCTTGTAACTGTTGGATCTTGATCAACGGTCCAGATTGCTTCGAGGTAACAACATGTGTCACGCGCAGAGAAGATGAAGCGTCGCACACTCCCGATCGTTGTATCCAAACGTGATCGACGACCCAGATCGCTTTAGAGTATATCACGGGGATCATCACTAGCGCATGGCAGCCACGCACCCATTGCTCCACCTTCCAGAAGTTGTTTCATCATCCGTGACCATCTATCTCCATTTTGATCGCTCCTAGCGGCGGCGTCTCTCCATTTTCGGTTAACAAAAAGCATGCAAAAGGAAAAGAAAGGGTTAAATCCCTAAACTAAAGCAAAAGTCAAAAGATTAAATCCCTAAATCGAAGCTATGGCAAAAATCAAGTTGTGATCAAATCAAGATAGAGACAAATTGCAATTCGATCGGCAACCAGCTCAAAATCAGAACTGAGACAAAAGCAATTCGGATGATATCATGGGATTTATTCTTGTAAATAAAGTATATTTGTACCTATATAAACTCTGTAATTTTCATGTAAAACAAGAGGACACGATATATACAAAAAAATACACATAAACTATACACAAAAAGGATTCAGATTCCAAAGCATTAGGAGGCAGAGTTGTATTCATGTATTCAAAGAAATAAAAGCAAGCTCTTTATGGTAATTTCCCTTTTTTCTATTATTCACATATATATATATATGTATGCATGTTTTTTTTTAAAATATTTTACCTTTAGTCAAACAATCGCCGCTGTGCGTGACGACCAAGGCCGCAACTCCAATAAAAGTTTCATGTCATGTACAACGCCGAAACCCGAAAAGCCGTCTTCGAAAATAGATCTTTGAGCTTTCAGAAATTCACTTTAAAACGGAGGTCGAAGGTTTTAGTTACTTTCAAAATATTTTTTTTAAAAAAAGGGGCTCGAAGACAGGTTTTTTTAAAAGGGTTTCAACGCCGATAATGCCGGCTGGTACGGCGTTTTCATCGTGATTTTTAGAGCTTCGATAGGAGGAAAAGGGGAAAACTCAGAGAATATTCTAAAGAGAAGGAAAAAGAGACCAAAAATGTTTTCTCTTATTTTTTCTGCTTTAAATACGAACCCGATAGCTTGACCCGAATCCGTTAACGACTCGCGCCCTTCTTTAACGGATCTTCTACCGTGACACCTCAGTTTCCAATCCTTCCAATTTCGTCCTTTTAGTTATAATTTGACCATTAAATTTTATTTTTACTTCAATTTGGTCACCAATTATATATATATATATACATGTGTTTACCCTTTTTTTAAAAATAAAATAATAATAAAAGTTTTCCCTTTTCCTTTGCATGTTATTTTAATTCGTCTATTTTAAATTCAGTATGTTAGTTTTTTTATGCTCCTTTGTTCTTTAAATTGTTAGTTTGTTTAGTTTAGGGTAAAATTTAGGGTTAAGGTCTTAATGCCTAGTTAGTGTCTTTGTATGATGAAAAACTATCTACACATTAAAAATAATGCACACCTAAATTACACTTTAATCCTAATGAAGACTTTAAAAATACGTAGATATTTTCTGTAGGGTTTAATCACTAATTTGATTTTAATTAAAAAATTTAATACATTTAATTTTCTAGTTTTTTATGTATATATGTACATATGTTTGAAGCCTTAGGATTAGGGTCTTTGAAAATTTAGATTAGAGACTTGTTTGATAAAAATGTTCTTCACCTTTTGAAATAAATACACTTTCAATATCATAACTTTAACAAATAAAATGAATTAGATATTTCTTAGGGTTTAAACACTAAATTCTAAAAAAAACGATAACCCACCTAATATTTTCTTTGGTTTGTTAAAAAGTGAGAACTTAATCAATGTGGTGGTGTCTTCTCAAACGAGAGTGACGGATTAGCGCCAGAAGTGTTAGCGGTGATTGGAGTTCATTTCCTGGCAATAAGGTCGTTATGATAGATTTATATTCTTTAAACGGATAAATAAAATCGAAACTTTTGTGAACTTGCAAATTCCAATTTTGAAAATTCTTTTGAAATCAATAAGGTATTAATTTTTAGGCATTGTGGGGGTGTTAATCCCTCCCCACACGTAACCGACTCTCGAACCGGTTTTCTAATTTTCGTAGACCAAAATTGTTATTTTAATAAATAAATTGTTTTTATTAAAATAACTCATTTTAAAGTGATCCAATCACACTTTTTCAAAAAGATTGGTGGCGACTTCTTGTTTTTTTAGTTTTCAAAAAGTCAAGCTCGAAAAGGGTTGCGACAACAAGAAACAATTCAAGTTTTGGGGTATTTGATGACTATGTAAATAACTTATTTTTCATACCCTTTTAGCTTAACTTTTGCATGTGTTTAGGCTCATTTAGTTGCATTTGGGAGTAGTTTGCATATTGTTATGGTGTTTGAGCTTAATGTTTATCTATATTTATGCTATTAATGTGAAAGGTAGTTGTTGAGATGTTTGTTTTGATATAGAAATAGAAAAAATTACCTTGGACAAAATTGAAAGGGTTTCAAGATGTTAATAAGTCCAAACAACTTGAAAATATGTTTGATGAATTTTACAAGGCTTTGGAATGATTAAAAACATCTTTAAAATAGCCAAACCTTTGTTTTTCAAGCAACTGTACCCGATACGGTATACCTCATATCGATACACATTAGGGTTTCAGCTACAGGAAAATTCTAGTAGCCAAAACCCGTACCGATACAGCTAGTATCCCATATTGATATGGTTGTATTGAGTATCGATACGCCTAACTGCTCCCAACGGTCATTTTCCCAATGGCTATTTGAATTGCAGGACGTACCAATACGCTCCAACACGTATCGATACACATCAACTGAGGAAAGCATAACGGTTAGTTCCTGAAGAACCTATATCGATACGAATACCCATGTATTGATATGGTTAGCCCCGGAATAGTATTTATTACGAGAAATAAAGGTTCCAATGGCTCCTATTCAACCCCAACTGTCTCTAACGACTAGAAGCTCATCTGGGAGTATAAAAAGGATCTTCAAGCATCTATAGAAGACTAATGATCCACAATTCAACAACATTATGATGTCAAATGTGTCTTCATGCTTAAATTCCCACTCTTTGTATAGACTACACTTGTTGAGCTTAATTGTCAATGTATGCTCAAGTATATTAGGTTTTAGGTGAGGGCTTATTAGAGCAAACACATATCTTTTAGAGGTATTTTCAATTTGCTATATTTTCTCTTGTTTAAGAGTGTTCTCAAAGCTCAGTTTGTGAGCTTTGGTTGCTAGACTTGGTGAGTGAGTCTAGGTTGTAAAGGTTTCCTCATAAGCCTTGAAAAGGGAAAGAATTTCTAGTGAAATTGGTTTGAAAATCCTTACTGGGATGTAGAGCTTGTTCGAAGCTTGAACCACTATAAATCCTTTGCCTATTTGTCTATCTTTTTCTTCCACCAAAAACACTCAAAAATCAATCTTCTCCACACTTGGCAAGCAATTCGGTTGAAGGATATCAAGCCTAACAATAGTGGTTTTAGTGTTGCTTGCGCAGGAGGTAACGGAGCGTTGGAATATTGGAACAAAATTCTCTCGTACTGGACTAGATGCTAAAGCATTCATTGTGATGTTGGACACAAATCTTGGATCCTATAATGTGATTACATATGTGGTCTCTTCTCCTTTATTGAGTCATTAATGACGTGGAAAGAAAAGATCCTCATTAAAAGATTACTTGCACTTTAGGGTTTTTAAAACCCTAGGAAAATCACCTCTATATAAAGACATCAAGGGCAACAATTAAGAGAAGGATGCACTTAATGCACAAATACACAGAGAAGCTTTTATTCAAGGAAGAACGGTCTTTTGTCTTCTTCATCGGAGAACCACCATTGTCGAAGGTTAAGAGGAGTCTCCAAGTGATAAAAAGCTATCAAGAGAGGCTTTAGGAGTTTGGGGCACTGAAGAAACAGTTCGAGGGCACGAAGAAGAAATCTCAAGATGCTTTGCTTCTCTTTCTCTCTTGCTTTATCGACTGTCATGTTTTTAATTGTTTTTATTATAATTGTTATTTTCTCAAACATGAGCTAACTACTTGTTGTTGGGTTTTATTATTTTAGGATTCTATGTTTCAATTACTTAGTTCAATGTTATAGTTTTTTTCTTTTATCTATCATGTTCATTGTTCTTCATGCATAATTATTGTAAAATCTATTAAGAGAGGCCTTTTAATTATTGATATATGGCTTAATATCGAGAGAGTTAAGTTAGACAAACATGAATAGTGGAGCTTAAGATGTTAAATTAGGCTCTAATCCAGATTAGACATAAGTTTAGGATTTCAACGACTAAAAAGAGGAACTTGAATAAACAGTAAATTGTTAGGGTTCACGCAAACATGTATTACCATAGTTTCCTGTTGTTACTTCTAAGTATTGAGAGAGTCTAGGAGTTATTAGAAAACCGTGTCGGATAGATGAAGATCTTAATTAGTTTATCCGTACATGTATTGCCAACTATTATAACATTTGAATGGTAATTAGCATAGTTCCTAAGTAATAAACCAAGCATCCATAATTATCTGAATCTTTGCTACAACATCTATCTGTCCTTTGATCATTACTTCATCTTTACTTTTTATCGCATTTAGTTTATAGTTTTATCACCATATCATCTTGTCATTATTTCACTAATTTTTAAGTGTGATTTCTTTGAGTTTATCACTCCAATCTTTATGGGTTCAACACTCGATACTTATTACTTTATTACTTGTGCAATGGGTATACTTGCTTTAATTGCGCATACTATATTTTACGCATCATAACTCATAGCTCCAAGGCTCCAAACGAAAAAAAAGTGAAAAGTTCTATAAATGAAGAACTTATTGCTCGTAGAATTCTCTGGGGAAAAGTGAAAGGTTCTATACATGAAGAACTCATAGCTCCAAACGAGGAAAGGCGTAAAGTTCTACATAGGAAGAACTTGTTGCTCGAAGAATTCGCTATGGAAAAGCAAAAAGTTCTATAGAGGAAAAACTTGTAGCCCCAAGGCTTTAGACAAAGAAAAGTGGGAAGTTCTATATAGGAAGAACTCGCGGCTTCAAGGCTTTAGATAAGGAAGAACGAAAAGTTCTGTATAGAAAGAACTCGTAGCTCCAGAACTTCAAGCAAAGAAGAGCAAAAAGTTTTATATAGGAAGAACTCGTAACTCTAAATCTTCAAACATGGAAGTGGGATAAAATTAGAGCTTATGATCTTTGCTCTATTCTCGTTTCACAAGAATAAGCAAAGAAAAGTAGTTATAATCACTAATTTTATCCAGATCTCTTAACCCGGTTAATTTTAGTTTATTATTATTATAATTATTATTATTATTAAAAAACAAAAACAAAACTAATTAAATAAAAAGCCCATTTAAGTAAATAAATATATGTTTGATATATATATGTATATATGCATGTATGTATGTATATATATATGGTCTGATAGGCCCAATTTTAATATAAACTCCAACCTTAATCTAAGCAAAGCCGTAATATAATCCATCTTTGCTCCTTGCACAGTGAACCAAAGATGTTGGTTCATATCTGATCTAACAGTCCAAATGCGAGCAAGAATGACTCCTCAACTCTCCCACCAGCGCGTGAAGCCCACTGTCGACCCTTCAGATGCTAGTGACTCTTTAGTTGTCGGTCACCTCAATGCCACGACGACGGCTAGATCCAACGGCAGTCGACCACGTCGGCGACAACCCTCCATGTCAGACAATTCTCTTCCCTCTCTGGTGAAAAATCATATCATGGGTATGTGTTGCATGGTCTTGCGATACTATAAATGATACGCAAATGGTGCAAGTATACACATCAAACGAGTAATAAAGTGATGAGTGAGTATCGTCTCCACAGGGATTGGAGGTATTCACGGTTGTTGTAACAATAAAGATTGCACTTTTTGCAGATGACAATGTTTTAGTAAAAAAGATGGTGTAAAATAATGCTGAAGCAAAATAGTGCAGAAAAAGATGAGATAACAATATGATAGACAGGTCCCCTTTCGTATGCAAAACTCACTACGGAATGACTACTGGGAATGATGGACAACCTAACTCAAGCTCCTTAATGATACTAAGGCTCTTCAGCTATCTTCTATGCTAGGCGGGATTTACTAAGAGTGTTCCTAAACTATCTCTAGCCAGGAAACTGGGAGTCAGAAATGTTACAGCCATACCTCTCGGCGTAAACTCTTAACACTCCCCTACCCTTCACGTACTATCCTTTTTAGCCCTTGAAACCTATCACTTATCTTTAAGGTAGGTTAGAGTCTGCCTCTCAACAGTCACTCCATTGCTTATGAGGGTTATAAGGCTACCTCTCTCAATTACTAACCCCAACATACACTTAAAGAACGGCTAACTCTCGAAGGCGCTTAAGGTAGGGCCTATCTCTCAAAGCACTTACAACCCTAAGCTCTTACAACTTTAAGGAAATGAGAAATGCATAAGCAAAGCATAGAATAATGGTAAACACTGAAAAAGCCATAGCATGCATTAAAAAGTACTCAAAATAAAATCATTCATCAAACCCAAGCCACCTAAAACATTTCGTGGCTGGGCAATATCATCCAACGTATCATTGCGATAACATCACCAAATATAAAGATATGACAAGAAATTGCTATAGCGACAGAAAGAAAGGTGAACTCCCTCTCTGCCATAGACTGCCCAACTGTCTTAGGCCCACCGCATCTCTCAAGGCCGGTGAGACCACTCCTTAGAGCTTCAACGATAGAGGACACCAAGCTGGAGAAGATGAAAGTGGAAACTTCCCTCTCCTTTTCTCTCTCTTCCGCCTCTCTTTTTGCAACACTAAAAAATACCACACTTTGCTCCAAGCTTCTCTCCCCTTTATATAGTGGAGGCTTCTAGGGTTTTGTGCCCTAAAGATGCCTTGATAATCCCAAGGAATATCCACCGACAAGGTCTTCCACGAGGGGACAAGGAGGACAGTCTGCAGGTGGGCATCGGCTGTTGCACATGTCAGATCGTCATTTTCTGCATGTTCACATGTTTCTGCAGCTCACGTGTATCTCACGTGCTGGCCAATATCCACTTTCATCATGCTATAGCAATTCCCGGCATGGGCTTTCTCTCTTGACTCCTTTTCTGCGCACTAACAAAACCAAAACCAACCTTCTGAGCGGTACCCCTCGATATGGACCAATAACCAACAAAGGTAAAGATGCACCCATAAGAAGAAAATGCAACCTAAATGCAGTCTAAATGCTATGGTATGAACTTAAGAACAGGAAAATGCTATAGCAAAATGGTATGAAAACAAGGATATTTATGCAGTTATCACACCCCCAAACTTAAGCTATTGCTTGTCCTCAAGCAATGAATAGAACAGAACAAAAGAACTACTATGGCAAAGATTTAACCTAGAGGGTTGCTATGGCAATATTTCAGTCCTCAAAAATACTTTAGGCAAATACATAAATATATACAACCAGACGTGAGATCCTTAAGAACATTCCTTAGAACTAAGTTGTGTGTATGTGTGTGGCTGCCTTCCTCCTATACTTAAGCTGGTGAGACAAATTTTCAAGGAAGCTCTCTAGTTATATCCTAACTATGTTCTCTAGTTCTTTTCCAATTTTTAGACTCCCAAAGATATAAGTTTTCTGCTACGAAGGGTGTCAGCTCATCACACTGAAAAAGCTATAGCAAACCTTTATTTCTTCTTCCTTTTTTTAAACACTGAAAAAGCTATAGCAAAGCAGAGTGTCCTTCTACAGATATGCCATAGCATTTATTCTTTTGTTTTAGCACAGGGTCGTCTAGTTTTTCTTTTAAGTTCTCTAGAGTCTACATAACAGAGTTTACTAGGGTTCTTTCTGAAATTTTTTTTCTATCAAACTTACTTATAGAAAGAGATCAGCTATGTAACAATTTTTTAACAACTAGATCCTAAAGTCAGTTCGACAGATCTCAACTAGTTGTGTTTTTTTAACTTAGTTCAGGCCTTAGAGATTTCGTCATCAAACATCATAAATATATTCATAAGCTGTCTCTAGACTAAACAAGATGCCATAGTAAAAATTTTGTTCTATCCTATAATGCATATGCTAAAGCAAAATATTAACTATGAACACTAACACCCCCAAACTTGAGAAATGCATTGTCCGCAAAGCAGAAACTAATCTACACTATATGCCATGAAAAATGAAAAATTGAAAAAGAAAAAGGTTAGTTACCTCCTGGGTGGGGAGGCTAGGTGGTGTTGCTGGTGTTATCCATTGATGTCTCGGAGGAGTCGTGGTGTGGGTCTGCCACATCGTCCACACTCTCTGATGAGACTGATTGAGCACTAGATGAGGGCCTAACACGTCCAACAGTATGTTTGATACGAGTTCTCAGTCTGGATGCTGTAGCATCCTCAGATTGTGCTGGTGTAGGCTCAGTTGCTTGTGTTGTAGCAGTTTCCTTCTGAGGGGTTTCCTCAAGATCATTTGGTACGTGCTCTGGCTCTGGAAGTGAGTTTTTTGGTCTTGATGGTTTAGGATTGGTTGCCTTTCTGCTGCATTTCCTTTTCTTGGCCGGAGAGGCTGCTGGGTCGGTTTCTTCGATAGCACGCTGAACATAGGGAGTTTCTTGTTCTGACTGGGCAGTTGGAGTTGTTGGTGCTTTCTTTCTTAGAGTCTATTTCTTTGTAGTAGGTGGGATGGAGCTGGGTTCACTGGGAGACATTGTGCTTGATGTAGCAGTGGTGGGTGTTTGCAGTAACTCTATAGGAAATACTGGAAAAGAGACGTTCAGGTCCGGCAAGTGTTTGCTCAAACAGTATGCTATGGCACTATCGCGGTGTTGGGCATATTTGAAGTACGCCCGTTGGTGTGCTTTCATCAGGCTGAGCTCAGTTCTTTTGCTATTGTCACCAATGATGTCACTCTTGCTGTAACAAAACTTTTAGCTCCTCCCTGCACTGCTTGTTGAGGCATGTCTTCGTTAAATCCCCGGAGTTCTGTAACAAGGGCTGGAGTCAAACCGGTCTTTCCTGAAAGATATGTATCTACAAGATCTTCTATGAATACGTCTTTCCTTTTGCACAGGGCAGTGATCAGGTTAGGAAAAACCAGGGGACTACGGGGCCGTTTCAAACAAGCATATACCTCATCCGCTATTATCTTCCCTATGTCAATTTGTCTACCATGTATTATTGAATGAATGAGAAAAGGTCGAGAGATATGGACGGTGGCAATGTGTAGTGTGGACATAAGCTTATGTCTCACAAAGTGATTCCATAACTTTGCCTCAGGTTTGAGGCGTCCTCTCTCAACTGACTTCTTATTGTGCAGCATCGTTCTTCGAAAACAGGTGTCCTCTAGCACCTCGTGCTGCATCTGCGCGTCCATTGTCATCAGAAAAGAAGTGTGACGGTTCATAATATGCTTTAGCCCGTAGAACTTGTTGATTGCTGCAGCAGTAAACTTTATCTACCCTTCTCGCACATGAACTGTGTACTGGGTTGGACTTGTTAGGTGGGCATAGAACTTCTTTACAAGTGATGTGCAAATCTCCTCAAGGTAAGCTGCGAAGTTTTTCCACCCATGTGTGCCAATGACGTCCATTATAGACTGGTCGAACTGATCTTCTTCCTCTTTAGGGTATTTAAACCCTAGTTCTGGAAGAACGTTTCTGTCCTTGAGCTTTGCCAATCTTTCCTTTGCTGCCTCGTCAAGAAATTTAGGAATTTCTAGGACTGTTTGTTGTCTAGGACGGTCAGAAGTCTCAGGGGCGTTTTTGCAACAAGCCATGGGGTTTTTTCTGAAAAGTTGGGAGGAGTGAATATGTGAAGGAAAGAAAATGGTGAAGGGTGCTCTATGTGTTTGGGAGAAAATAAAAAAGATGGAGGGAAAGTTTTTAAGTGTTTGAAGAAGATGAAGAAGGTGAGGGGACGGATAATGAAGAAAATATTAGGAGTTGAAAAAGGTGGGGAAAACTGATGAATTAATGGGAGAGGGGAGGTGATGGGGACGTGTGTCGGTTTTAAGGGAGAGAGAAAAATTTCTGGAGTTAATGTAATGGCAGACGGCATGAGAGAGAATATGGGTTTATGTGGCTAGGGTTTCTCCTCATTAAATAGATGAATATTCTCTCTCATGTTTTATGTTTTTCTCTCTCTTTTTTAATTCAACTCCCCCACTTTTCGGATAAAACCTCCTTATCTTTTTCTTTCCCTTTTCTTTCGTCCCTCCGAAAATGGATAAAAACAAACTCCATGTCCTTCTCCCTTTTGCTACCAACCCTGTAGACAGCACGCTCTCATGCCTCTGTACCTACATTGTACTAGGAAAGAGAAAGCCTTGTACGAGGGTCACGTGAAAAGATATGAAAATTAAAGGCAAAGATAACATAAAACTAGACTAAAAAGAAAAGCATTATTTATGGACATGCTATAGCATAAAATATAGGGTTAGAGATGCAAACTTTCAAGGATCGTGAAGATCCATGTATGACTTGTGTCTGAGGATAGGGGCTCCACTGTACACCTTCAGGCGTTGGCCATTGACTTTGAAGACTTCATCGTCGTCCAGCTTCTTGATATCCACTGCGCCATGAGGGTATACCTTGTGTATGATGAATGGCCCTGACCACCTCGATTTCAGTTTTCCAGGAAAAAACTTTAGCCTAAAGTTTTAGAGAAGCACTTGTTGTCCTTCTGAGAAATGCCTTGGCAAAATGTGTTTGTCATGCCATTTCTTGGTTTTCTCCTTGTAGATGCGAGCATTCTCATATGTTTGGGCTTTGAATTCCTCCAGCTCGTTAAGCTCTAGCAACCTTCTTTCACCAGCAAGTTGGGCATCCATGTTGAGTTTCTTGATTGCCCAATAAACTTTGTGCTCAAGCTCTACGGGTAAATGGCACTCCTTGCCAAATACAAGCTTGAAGGGTGACATGCCTAAAGGCATCTTGAAGGTTGTCCTATATGCCCAAAGTGCTTCATCCAACTTGAGGGACCAGTCTTTTCTCTTAGGATTAACCACCTTCTCAAAGATTTGCTTGATTTCTCGGTTGGAAACTTCAGGTTGTCTGTTTGTCTGCGGATGATATGCTGTAGCAATCTTGTGCCTGACTCCATAGCGATGTAATGCTTTAGCGATAAGCTTGTTGTCAAAGTGAGTTTCTTCATCACTGATGATGGCTCGGGGTGCTCCAAACCTAGTGAAGATGTTCTTGTGAAGAAACTTCATGACTGTATAAGAGTCGTTCCTTGGGGTGGCAACAGCCTCCACCCATTTTGACACATAGTTGACTGCTAGCAAAATATATAGATCTCCATATGATGCAGGAAACGAACCCATGAAGTCAATTCCCCACACGTCAAAGAATTCAAGCTCTAGAATATTTTGCAATGGCATTTCATTCTGCCTGAAGATGTTTCTCGTTCTTCGGCATCTGTCACAAGTCTTGTAGAACTCGTGTGCGTTCTTAAAAAGTGTAGGCTAATAGAATCCTGCTTGAAGAACTTTTGCAGCAGTTCTAGCACCACCAAAATGCCCTCCACACGGTGATGAATGACAGTGGTACAGAATGATATGGTATTCTCCCTCTAGAACACATCTCCTTATGATCTAATCAGGACATTGCTTGAACAAGTAGGGTTCATCCCAATAGTAGAATCTTGCATCATGTCTGAATTTCTTGAGTCCCTAGCTAGATAAATCAGGAGGCAAAATACCACTAACAAGATAATTAACAATATCAGCATACCACGGAATTGTTGTAGCAGCTAACAGTTTCTCATCAGGGAATTCCTCCTTGATTTCAGTTTCACTACCATGTATGATAGAATTTTCTAGCCTAGATAGATGGTCAGCTACCTGGTTCTCACATCATTTCCTATCTCTAACTTCTAAGTCAAATTCTTGTAGCAAGAGTATCCACCTAATATGTCTAGGTTTAGCATCCTTTTTAGTCACTAAGTACATAATGACTGAATGATCGATATGAACTATGATCTTAGTGCCTATCAAGTATGACCTAAACTTATCAAAGGCAAATACTACAGCAAGCAATTCTTTTTCAATAGTGTTGTAATTGATTTGTGCATCATTCAAAGTGCTACTAGCATAATAAATAACACGAAAGAGTTTACCTCGGCGTTGTCCAAGTGCTGCACCGACGGCGTAGTCACTTGCATCACACATCAGCTCAAACGGCTCGTTCCAATCAGGTGGAATGACAACTGGTGCTGAGATAAGCTTCTACTTCAGTTCTTGAAATGTGCAATGGCAATCTTTTTCAAACACAAATGGTTGATTTTGCTGTAACAAACTGCATAGCGACTTTGAGATCTTCGAAAAATCCTTGATGAATCTCCGATAGAAGCCAGCATGCCCTAGGAAGCTTCTTACTCCCTTGACAGTAGTGGGGGTGGTAGTTTTTCAATGACCTCGACCTTTGCTTTGTCAACTTCTATCCCTTGCTTCCAAATCTTGTGGCCTAAAATTGTTCCTTTCGTTACCATGAAATGGCATTTTTCCCAATTGAGCACCAAGTCAGCTTCCTCACACCTCTTTAGGACCTTGGCGAGATTGCCCAAGCATGTGTCGAAGTTATCCCCGGAGACCGAGAAGTCATCCATGAAAATTTCTAGAAAATCTTCGAACATGTCTGAAAAGATAGCCAACATACATCTTTGAAAAGTTGCTGGAGCATTGCAAAGACCAAAAGGCATTCTCCAGAAAGCATAAGTTCTATAAGGGCATGTGAAAGTCGTCTTTTCTTGGTCTTCGGGTGCTATAGCAATCTGATTGTACCCAGAATACCCATCGAGGAAGCAGTAGAATACCTTGCCCGCTAGTCGATCCAACATCTGATCAATGAATGAGAGGGGAAATGGTCCTTCTTGGTCACCTTGTTGAGCTTCCTATAGTCCATGCAAATCCTCCACCCCGTAACGGTTCTAGTAGGCAATAGCTCGTTCTCCTCGTTTCTTACCACGGTCACGCCTCCCTTCTTCGGTACACATTGCACCGGGCTGACCCATGAGCTATCGGATATCGGGTAGAATACTCCAGCATCCAGCCACTTGATTATCTCTTTCATCACTACTTTCTTCATAATTGGGTTTAGTCTCCTTTGGGGCTCAACTGAATTGATGTGACAATCATCAAGAAAAATTTTGTGCATACATATAGCAGCGCTTATACCCTTCAAATCAGTCATAGTCCACCCTATTGCTTTTTTATGTTGTAACAACATATTTACTAAACTAGTTTCTTGCTTACGTGTGAGACTAGATAAAATTATCACAGGCAAAGTTTCATTGCTCCTTAAGTAAACATATTTGAGATGTGATGGCAAAGGTTTTTAGTTCTAAAGAAGGTGCATGCTCAAGGGAAGGTTTAGGAGGTACAAATTATGAAAAATCAAAAGGTTCAAAGTGCGTACCTGGTCTAGTCTCGAGTCGACTAGACTGGTCCAGTTCCCTTGAGAGCTCTTCTTGGTCTGAATCATCATCTTTGTAGAGTGCTTCAAACTCTTCCATTTGCATCTCATTGCTACAGCAAAACTCATTAATCATATTTTGTGTTGTAGCATCTACATATTGGCATACTCCTGGGTTGTCTACATACTCGAGGGTGTCATGAATATTGATCGTGACCGTTTGATCAGCCAATTGCATCGTGAATTCACCCTTCTCAAAATCGATCAAAGCTTGCTTGGTGGATAAAAATGGCCTAACCAAGATAATGGGTGTATTGCTATCAACTTTATAGTTGAGGATTATGAAGTCGATTGGAAAGATAAATTTGTCCACTTTTACCACAACATCTTCAACTCTCCCTTCTGGGTGAACATGAGAATGATCTGCTAGCTGTAGCACAACCTTGGTGGGATGTGCCTCTCGAATTCCCAGTTTCAGAAAAATCGACTTGGGCATTAAGTTGACACTTGATCCCAAATCACAAAGTGCTCTTCCAACAAATTTGTCGCCAATAGAACATGGGATAGCAAAACTACATGGGTCCTTCCTCTTAGGTGGCAGATTGCTCCACATAGAATAGCATTCTTCTACTATAGCGGCAGTCTCTTACTTCTCGACCTTCCTCTTTTTTGTGATTATATCCTTGAGGAACTTGACATATGTTGGCATATGATCAATGGCCTCCAGAAATGGGACACTGATATATAGTTTGTCCAGGATATCCACAATTTTCTGGAACTGAATGTCTTCTTTCTGCTTCTTGAATCGTTGAGGAAAAGGAGGTGAGGGTCTAACTTCATTTGTCTGAACTGGTGGAGTTACATCTTTTTCTATAACAAAAGCAGGCTCCTTCTCCGGTGTTTCTTTTGCTATGACATCCTCACCCTTCTCTTCAACTGGAGGATCTTGTAAGTTATCTTCTTCCTGAGGCAAGTTGGGCTGAGAGTCCTCCTTCTATTTTCCCCCAAACTTGTCTTCTTTGCTAATTTCCTTGCCACTCCTTAATGTGAGTGCGCTGCATTGTTCCTTGCTATGGTGCTTAGTGGCTTCAGTGTCACTAGGCAGACTTCCTTGTGATCGCACATGCAAGGTTTGAGCTATCTAATCAACTTGTGTTTCTAAGGCTCGGAGAGAGGAACTGTGGCTTTGCAATAAGGCTTCTTAATTTTTAATGTTTGCTGCATGATCTTGTAGCAAAACTTTCGTGGTTCCCATGAAATCTTTTGTCATAGCCATAAATTCTTTGAATGTAGTCTCCAGCGAACTGTTCGATGAAGATGTTGCTCCCTTGTGACCTTGCCATGGCATCATCTGGTTAGAAGATGGTGCTTCGATCAGATTTTGTTGTTGCGCTGGCTGTGCAGAATTATTGTGCCCTTGATTACCCCAACTGAAATTTGGATGTTGACGACATCCTGGGTTGTAGGTATTGGAGTATGGATTGTTGTTGCGGTTATAATTCCCCACATAGTTGGCTGACTCTTGATTGTCAGGGCATTCACTCAAATGGTGATTGCCATCGCATTTGAGACATGAGGCTGTGGACTTCACTTCCTTGACTTCGTTGGGACGTTGGAGGTTCTTTAGCATATTTGTGATAACAGCTAACTGGGTGGCTACCGAGTCATCAGTTTCACTGTCTCAGCTACTTGGGTTCTCCTCCCCGTTCCAAGCCTTGTGGTCGAAAATTGGTAATCATTGTTGGCTACCATATCCAGAATGTCAAATGCTTCCTCCAGTGATTTGTCTAACAAGGTCCCATTAGCTGAAGCATCTAGCATCATCCTTGTGGGCGCATTTATCCCCCATTATAGAACATAACCACTTGGGTCCAGTTATGAAAACCATGATTTGTGCACTTCCTCAATAATCCCTTGAATCGATCCCAACACTCATACATGGATTCGTCATCAGCTTGACGAAAAGAAGCAATATCATTTCTCAACTGAGTGTTTCTATTTGGTGGATTATATCGTAGCAGAAAACTTTTGCATAGATCTGTCCAAGTCTCCATTGATCCAGCTGGCACTCCACTTAGCCATGCTCTAGCACGATCATGTAAAAGAATATGGGAACAGTTTAAGCTTTAGCACATCCTCGTGCACTCCTTGTTGTCTGAACGAGTCACAAACTTCCAAGAAAGCACGGATATGTTGTCTTGCATCTTCGTGAGGCATACCTCCAAACTGACTAATAGTGTTTAACATGTTGAACATAACAGGTTTAAGCTCGAACTGGGCTGCTTGAATTTCTGGAGCTACTATATTGGGATAGAGATCGTCCAAAATAGGAGCTAAATGATCCCTAATAGCTCGTGGTCGAGCTGCTTCTCCCTGGCCATTTGCCATAGCATCTATGTTACCTTGAGGTGGTGGTATTTCTCCGTTCATATTTCTAGTCTCTTCTCGTCGAACACATCTCCTAAGTCTCAAGAAATGCTCGATCTCAGAAATAGGTGATTGTAGGGGTCCTCTAGGTCGCCATCTGGTCATACACTAGCAAGACACCTGAAAAGAAAAATGAAAAACATAAAAAAATTTTGTACAAAAACAAAAAGAACAAGCGATAAAAACAAAAACCGTAAACAACCAATTGTCAATCCCCGACAACGGCGCCAAAAACTTGTTGCGTGGTCTTGCAATACTATAAATGATACGCAAATGGTGCAAGTATACACGTCAAACGAGTAATAAAGTGATGAGTAAGTATCATCTCCACAGGGATTGGAGGTATTCACGGTTGTTGTAACAATAAAGATTGGACTTTTTGCAGATAACAATGTTATAGTAAAAGAGATGGTGTAAAATAATGCTGAAGCAAAACAGTGCAGAGAAAGATGAGATAACAATATGGTAAACAGGTCCCCTTTTGTATGCGAAACTCACTACGAAATGACTGCTGGGAATGATGGACAACCTAACTCAAGCTCCTTAACGATACTAAAGCTCTTCAGCTATCTTCTATGCTAGGCGAGATTTACTAAGAGTTTTCCTAAACTATCTCTAGCCAGGAAACTGGGAGTCAGAAATACTACAGCCATACCTCTCGGCGTAAACTCTTAACACTCCCCTACCCTTCACGTACTATCCTTTTTAGCCCTTGAAACCTATCACTTATCTCTAAGGTAGGTTAGAGTCTGCCTCTCAACAGTCACTTCATTGCTTATGAGGGTTCTAAGGCTTGCTCTCTCGATTACTAACCCCAACATACACTTAAAGAACGACCAACTCTCGAAGGCGCTTAAGGTAGGGCCCATCTCTCAAAACACTTACAACCCTAAGCTCTTACAACTTTAAGGAAATGAGAAATGCATAAGCAAAGCATAGAATCATGATAAACACTAAAAAAGTCATAGCATGCATTAAAAAGTACAGAAAAATAAAATCATCTATCAAACCCAAGCCACCTAAAACAGTTCGTGGCTGAGCAATATCATCCAACGTATCATTGCGATAACATCACCAAATATAAAGATATGATAAGAAATTGCTATAGCGACAAAAAAATAGGTGAACTCCCTCTCCGCCATGGACTGCCCGATTGTCTTAGGCTCACCGCCTCTCTCAAGGCTGGTGAGGCCACTCCTTGGAGCTTCAACGATGGAGGACGCCAAGCTGGAGAAGATGAAAGTGGAAACTTCCCTCTCCTTTTCTCTCTCTTCCGCCTCTCTTTTTGCAACACTAAAAAATACCACACTTTGCTCCAAGCTTCTCTCCCCTTTATATAGTGGAGGCTTCTAGGGTTTGGTGCCCTAAAGATGCCTTGATAATCTCAAGGAATATCCACCGACAATGTCTGCCACGAGGGGACAAGGTGGACAGTCTGCATGTGGGCACCGGCTGCTGCACATGTCAGATCGTCATTTTCTGCATGTTCACATGTTTCTGCAGCTCACGTGTATCTCACGTGCTGGCCAATATCCACTTTCATCGTGCTATAGCAATTCCCGGCACCGTCTTTCTCTCTTGACTCCTTTCATGCGCACCAAAAAAACCAAAACCAACATTTCGAGCCGTACCCCTTGATATGGACCAATAACCAGCAAAGGTAAAGATGCACCCAGAAGAAGAAAATGCAACCTAAATGCAGTCTAAATGCTATGGTATGAACTCAAGAACAGGCAAATGCTATAGCAAAATTGTATGAAAACAAGGATATTTATGAAGTTATCCGTCTGGTTTACCACATCAGCCATGGTCCCAACCAATAAAAACTAATCACTACATTTTTTCATGTCATTTTTTTCAACTAGTGAATCTTCACTAATATTTTTACATGTCATTTAAAAATTAGTTTATTAGAAGTTATTACATTGTGGGAAAAATGACATGGATAAAAAATGGTGTAGTGGTTTATTTTTATTAGTTAGGACCATAGCTGACGTGGTAAGCTAGACTCATGATATAATTTCTCCTCTCTAGTACACATAAATCCGACCAAAAATAACTTTGGTCCCTCCCCCTCCATCACACATGCACAAACAAACAAGAGAATTTGAGAATTCAGAAGGGATTGTGAGACAAATGCACGAGGACAAAGCAATCAAAACCGACGAGGCTTTTTTCTATTTTCTATTTCTTGTAAAATCTTGTAATTCCCTAATATAAAAAGGAATTCGAGCATGGTAAACAAAGAGGAAACTCAAAAATCAATACAACAAAAAAGCAAGCAATTTTAGAGGTGTTTTTCTCTTCTTTTTTTTCATTTTGAAATGGAGTAAAAATAATAGGAGATTAGAGTTTATACCATATCAGTCATCGTTGTCGTGTTTAGTGATTAAGGACGGTACCACTGATGATTAGCACCCTTATGATTTAATCTCTTCGATTTCTATCTGGTGTAGATTTGAGTTTAAATATTTTAGGTTTTTAAAATTTGGGTTTTCAAAAAAAATGAGGGTTGTTTAGCTTTGGTTTTTTTTTTCTAGATTTAGGGGAAATGGGTTTTGTTTGAAAATTTTAAAGTTAGATTTGTGGATTCTAAGAGAAAAGGAGACGACAATTCTTCGTCGGTTTCTGGAAAATAGCCCAATTTTATGAAGAACTCGTGAATTCGGGAAGGGGAGTTGAGAGAATTTAAAAGAAAAGAGTTTGATCGGTTTTTAAAGATAAAAAAATGAATTCTATTTTTAAATTTTGGCTTTTATACCACAATTTAAAATTTGGGTTTATTACTCATTTCTGCCCTTTTGAAGTCATACTATAGCCTAAAGGAGAGGGAAAAGAGACTGTTCCTGCTAGGTTTAGAACTCAAGACCTAAGGAAAAAGAAAAAGCATGTGAAAAAATTGTGGCCACCGGGCTATCATTGTTTTCTCATATATGATAAAAATTTAAATTTGTTTTCTCATATATGGTAGAAATTTAAATATGCTTTACATAATAATTGGGTAACTCAAATATATAAATATAAGACATATGTTGTAACAAAAGACCTCTGTTATAATTTACCTTAAGAATAAAATCAAACTAGTATGTTTATTTGAAATTTAGAAAGGGAAAACTGTACCACTGACCACCAAATAAATTGGAGATATCTATTTAGACTACCGAACTATAGAAATCGTCAATCAGACCACCGAACTTATAAAATCAACCTATTTTGACTACTGCCGTTAAAAACCTAACAGTGGAGTGACAGAACTGCCACGTGGCAATTGACAGAAAAAATTAAAAATTACACATTTAGTACATGTTATTTACACATTCTTTCAATTTAATCCTAATTTTAAATTGATAAAATAAAAAATTATTATTATTAATTAAATAAGGTGTTGACACGTGTCACCACTTATTTTATTAATTTAAAATTAAGACTAAATTAAAAGAGTGTAAATAACAAGGACCAAATGTATAATTTTTAAATTTTTTCGCCAATTGCCACGTGACAGTTCCATCACTCCACCGTTAGGATTTTAACGGCGGTGGTCAAAATAAGTTGATTTTATAAGCGCAGTGGTCTGTTTGGCAATTTCTATAGTTCAGTGGTCTAAATAAGTATCTCAATTTGTTTGGGGTCTAAATCTCGATTGAATTGCAGTTTTAAAAAAATCAACTTGATTCCTAGGTTGTTTTAAGCTCATGTCTAACCTTAAACTGTGATTTTCAAATATCAATGAAAATTAGGGAAAATGATTAAGCCTACAAGCTACTTGAGTCAAATATTGGAATTAAGCTAGTACAATAGCTCATGCAACTCCTCGACCTTGACTCAACAATGACCAACAAATTCAAGTTTTTTTTTTCTTTACATCGAATGGGAAGAAGTTACGACATTAAGTGTCCCGCTTACCCATCTACCCAACATAAGTATTTGACAATAATCACCTATATACGTAAAATATATATAATTAAGTTAGGATGTATGAACATATATTTCCTTATAATCACCTTTAGACCATTCAAAATATATATATATAAATACAAGGATCCTCCATATATACAGAAATCTAAATATAACAATAATAATACTAACACCCGTATCAAACGCATACCCATATCCGCATACTTGAATTCAGGCAACATAGGATTAAAGATTTGTTAGTTACACAGCCCCTTGAATACTAACAAATACACAAAATGGATTAGTCACACGCAACAGCAGGAGATTACCCTATCAAATACCGTCTATTGTTAATTGTTTGGGCCACAAGAATTGCTTAATTCTGTACCATTAATGGCTAATTACTTCACAAATTTGCATCTAAAATATGGCAACAAAGGGGTTGCAATCACCAATTATAAGGACTTTGTAGATGCTACCTGAATGTAATTTATCGCCTCCTCCTCCGATAGCTGCTTGCCTTCGACGAGGCCTCTTACTAAGGTTCCAGCATAATCTTTACTAGGAGAACATAAAGGAATCTCTCCGGACTTAAAGCTTTCAATTGCAGAGAGTGGACACCTGAGCATAAACAAAAATGTAAACACATTATACAAATTATAAAAATGTAAAGTTCAGCGGATGAAAATCGATATGCAAAGTGTGTTTAAACATACGTCATAGTCAGTACAGGTATATCGTCTTCCTTTCCGAGGTAAACAACGCTATGGTACCAACCCCTCTGCACGGTCAACAAAATTATTTGTAAGACGGCATAAACCCAAAAATATTGACAGCAGATGCCTGGATTACCTTGACAGCCTCCACAACAAGTGAACCTCCATTCAGGATTGAGTCTAAAGCATTTAGATCAAATAAAGGAGAATTCATATCAAGATCTGGAACATTTTCCTGCAGCAAAACATCATTGAACTGCTCTAACCTGTTAAAGATGCAAAAGAAATAAGCCAACTTCGATAGGGTTATGACTTACGACTCAAGCAGGCTAATCCAAATGCATTCAAGAGTTGTTTCTCAAGAATTGCACCGTAGATTAAAGTTACAATCCACCAAAAGCGTGGAATTTGAACTTGAAATGTACAATGTGGAAGAACTTACGTAATTTTATAGAGGCACATGTATGCTTTATCTTCACTGTTGCTTCTAGGATCAACGAAAGCAACCCCTCCGGGACCCCAAGTTTGTGTAAAATCACGACCAAAGAAAAGACGGTGAGGAAAAGTTTTCCAACGAGTCTCTTTTGGAGGGTTTCTATCCATTGAACCAGAACAAGGCTTTTTCATACCTATGACCTGGAATCATATTTACAAACTTATTGATTAACATTAAATAGATTAAAGTGGGATAGGCAAAGGAAACAAAGAGGGAGGGAAAGAAGTGGTCTGGAAATGAGGAGAAATGATGCTCCCATACGAAAACATGGTGCTCAAGAAAACAAAGGACCTATGTTGCTTTAACTCTTCATTTTTCTTGAAGCATTCAAGTCCATAATATACGGATATGTATATAGTGAGATGACCGTCCAATGGTCCCTCTGATACATTTAAATATTTTTAAAAAAAGTTGAATATACCCGTATCCGATACTCACGCATGAAGTCCAAGTACCATAGCAAAGGACATCAACTCATAAACAATATCGAGAGCAAAAGCTAACGCGACAGACATTCCCATAGACAAAGCTAATGCATTCTTATGCTCTTCTTTGGAAAGCATTTAGATCCAGGTTAATAACCCCAATATGTTTCCCAGTGGAAGGAGTTAATGAAATGAGGCTAAAATGGAGATCCATTACTCTTATGCAAACCTCATGAAGTACATCAGGAAAACATTACAGTATTAAGATGCAGGACTTCTAAAGGTATTGGAAAAAGGCATACTTCAATAATAATAATAAAATAAAAGAAACAGGTCAATTTTTCCTCCAACTTCTGCCTGCCAAATGGGAACTGAGTTTAGGACAATACCTAGATCGTAAATATTAGACCTGACATGAAAAAAAAAAATTAAAACATGGCAAAATAACGCAAAGCACATGAATGTCTCTAATTTTATATAATATGATGTATTGCCATATCCAAATTTATATAAACAAAAATATCTTAAACACGATTAAACATGGAAAAATACCGAAACACAACACAGAAACATGAATTGTCAGGTTTAGTCATGGTTATGACATTAGTTAATGGTCTTGAGGCTACTAACACTAAAAACATATTTGATTTAGTATGCAGGGAGTCATCCATCTTTATAACAAAATGCGAACCTGCCCGCCTTCAATATAGCAGAGGAACCTTGACTTCCACATATTTGATCCGAAACTGGCATACCAAATGTCAGTCTTGGACAGCTTCGATCTCCACGAAGCACTAGTTACTTGATCTGCATTCAACATAGAGTTTATTACTTCAAATAAAATTAAGGCTTGCCACTTTTTGTGGAAATTGGCTTTCAGAAAGAATTTTTTTTAAAAAAATGGCATTTGTCGAACAAGAATTTTAAAATATATAGATGACTTAATAAAAAATCGTATCTAATATCTAGTTATTTTCTGAAAAGTTAACATGTTTGTCGAATAGTAGTCTTGACATACTTATTAAAATGTTTAAAACTATTCAAAATAATTATATTATTATCAATAATTGAAAATATTAATATTAAACTAAAGCTTTTGTGAGGCGCAAGTAACGGAAAAAAGATTGCCAAACAACAACTCAAGCAATCTAAGCATTGCCAAAAGAGACCTAGATGGCCATGATAGGACTCTCAACCTTATATCCTGCACCAAAAATCAACTAGATGCACTATTCTCGAGCATAGATTCAACCTAAAACTATTGTCAAGATAGACTCAGCCTCAAACCAATGTTGAACAAAGACCCACCCTCATTGGACATGCACTGCTATACCAATATAGGAACAAGCTAAGGCCCAAAGAAAGAACAAGCCCACAAGGGTCCAAGCAACAAAGAGTGTCATATGTCATGCTAGGGTGATAACACCTAGCATGACAAGAAGATTCTCCACTATTTGCTCCACTACCCGCTGAACAAGGCGATAGAAAAGTTGTTACCACATCTGGTTTGTGAAAATTGTGTAACTTTACCAAAAAAAAATCTTACTTTCAGTTAATAGCTAAGCAGTTTTCCTTTAACCACTTAATTGTCAGTCAAAGAACCATCTAAAAATAAAAAAGTCAATTTTTTCAGGAAGCCTATAATTGCAATAAATGGAGCCTAAAGAACAAAACATAACAGTAGTTTTCGCTTTATTACCATGATAATTGTCAATCTTCAACTTTAAAAGGGGTTCTACAACATCCTCGATAGCTTGAACTAGGTCTTCTGATATGATTTTCGAAGCTTCATCAACCTCATCTTCAGATTCAGAGCTCGACAGTAAAACATGCTGCATTGCAAACAACTATATTAGAAAGATGTATATGGGCAACATTATATGTGTTAAACTTATTAACAAGAACCCTAAAATAGGATCTCACAAAGATACATGTTCACCCTATGGCTTCATCCTTGATGACAAGAACCCCAAAACATTCACCTTGCATATTTTTGCATAACATACACTCTTCTTTCCAGAAATAGAATTAGAGGTATTGAAGATTCACAATGATTTAGCATCACGAACCATCCACATAATTTTGCATGTTTCTTTTTCTTTAGCAGTTAAAGGAGATAGAACTAATTGCTGTATTTCTGTTAATGTTTTGTGCTACTGAATTTCAAAATCACCTAAATAAGACAATTTTAATAAAAGAAAACAATGTGTGCTAATCTACCAATAACGACTGTCCAAATTGACATGATGAAAGCATGATGGTAATTTCGCATTAAAAAATGAATAAAACTTACAGGAGGAGCTTTTTGATTGGTCAACGTTGTTGGCAGTTCATCTGTAAGTGTTGGCCAAAATGCACACAACTTCCGACGAACCTGGCAAAAAGTTATTGATGGCTCAGCAGAGGAAAAGACTAAACTAATAGTGATGGTAATGGAGCGGGGCACAAGCGGATGTTGTCAAATCCACCACTACTCCACATTTAGCAAGCTCTATAACACCACCCTCCCAATCTGATATGGATGTATAATCTTGAAAACTACTACCATTTCCATAGATGTTGGATACATCCATCCCCACCTTTCCCTGCCTCGCCTTTATTTCATTTTGGAAAGTTATTTCTGATATGTTGAACTTTTTTAAAGGCAAGTAAATATATATAAGCAGAATTCTTCAAAAACAATATTTAAACATAAAATATATAACATTTTCACAATTGTCTGATATAAAATATAAAAGGATGTCTGGCTTTTCGTATAATGCACTTTTACCACTTGAATAATTATATATAAGGATAAAATGGTAATTTCATATAACGGAACAGGGTGGAGTGCGGCAAGCAATTACCATACCCACTATCAGGGGGAAAAATCTACCCATCCCACATCCACTTTAAAACAAACCCTCTCCATTCTGAGCGAATTGGTTTGAAATCCATCAGGAGGTTCAGGTTTTACCCTCCTTATGAACTAAGCACAAATTGCTAACAACTAATAAGGAAACAAAGTTAATACCACTCACAACAGAAGTGGTTGGAGTGCTCAGCAACAACAATTTTAACAGATTATTACCGCTTCTATTACTCGCCAGGTAGACTCAAATGGATATGCCTCAGTTAACTCAGAAATAGGTTTGTCTTCTAGCAAAACTTCCATACAAGCCAAGGCTGACTTTGCAATAGAATCAAGATTATATCCTCCTTCTAGTGCCAAAACAATCCTACCTTGAGCAAAATCCATCAACTGGAAAAAAGAAGTTACATTAAATGTGAAATATATAGAAACACCCTTTTTAGATAAATAAAAGAAGATACAGTGTAGTAAATCTCATTTCAAAATATTATGAACAGGAATGAGTACTTAAAAGTTACAGATCAACTACAAAGAAATGATAAAATATTAATTATTAACCTTCTTCAACAAAGCTGAATATCCATATGGTGTTAGCCGACATCCACCTAGAGGATCACCAACAGCTGTTACATACAACATATAAGTAACATTCATGATGATGGATAGACTTAAAGCAGCTGAAACATCAATAATTGTCAATCTCAATAGGTAAGTTAATTTATAACCATCAAACCTGCATCAAATCCTGCAGATACTAGAATTATGTCGGGATTAAATTCCTTGGCAACAGGAACTAAAATATGGTCCCAAACTGCAAGATAGTCGGCATCCCCACACCGGCCATTCTCCCAAGGGACATTTATATTATATCCTGCACCTGGTCCTTCTCCAACCATGGTGTAAAACCCATCATCATTAGCAGGGTAGAAACTACCAAATTCATGCCTGCAAGAGAAAACAAATTTAAAGTGGCCACAGAGGTCAGGTGCCAACAACAATATATGATTAAATGTCATATGTCTATATTCTATTTGAATGCCTGGAATTTTTTTTTCCAAAAAAAAAACGGTGAACAAACATAGCAACAAATAAAAGGCTATTAGATGAACAACACTAAGCTTATCCTTAAAAATATGAAAGTGACTGAGAAATCAAAAGTAATAGCATTCACAACTTGATACAAATTGTCATGGGCTCATAATAGTTATGTACCTGTGAACAGAGAAAAACAGAACACGAGGATCCTTCCAGAAAGTTTTTTGAGTACCATTACCATGATGAACATCCCAATCAACTATCAAAATCTTGTTTATACCAAGTTCAGGCTGAAAGCAGAAAACACAAGTCAATTACAAATGCAATATTGTCACTTTCTATGAAGACTTGGCAATATTTTTTTGTAAAATAGGAAATTAACCCCTCACTTCTCACCCTTTGATCAAGTAGATAACTTGCTGCTATAGCCACGTTGTTGAATAAACAAAATCCCATCGGTTCATCATATTCAGCATGATGTCCAGGTGGCCTAACAATAGCGAAAGCAGAATTCAACTCCCCTTTTGCCACACTCTCAGCAACCTATTTGACCAAAAATAATCAAATCTGATTTGACTATTTTAACTTTAAAATGTGAATCTAATGTTTATCAGATAATTTTATAATGTACCTCAATGACAGAGCCGGCAGCGAGGTAAGCAGACTCAGATGATCCTTCATTTAGATAAATAGAATTCAGCTTGGATGCGATCCGATTTCGCCTTGAATTATACTGTTTGGAGCTTATATTACGAATCAGATTAACATGGTTTTTGGAGTGAACACCGCAAACGTATTTATCCTCGGCTTCTTTAGCATTTAAAACCACACATCTAAAACATAAAGTCAAAAAAGGAAATCTGAGGAAAATTTTAGGGGTTTAGGGTAACAGTCGGTTTTCATAGAATATAGACCATTGAAGATTCGAAATATAACTCTTTTAGAATATCGATAATACTCATTTATTTATTAATTCTAAAAATAAACTTAAAAAAATGAATTCTCGGCGCAAATAAACCGCGAGAAAACGAAAGAAAAATACTCAGATTACTGGCTGAAATTTTCAAAACTTTACCTTTGAGGAATGCCGGCGAGCTCGAGCTTGTTCCAGATAACGGTGATTCGATCAGGTTTCTCGGGATGATCATCCCCGTCAGGAGTTCGATGCTTACACATCCTCTGATCGTAAATTAAGCCTACTCGCCGTTCATTTCTAGAGTCGTTGACGCAATTGCAGTTGCTCTTGTCCACACCTGATTTCACCTCCATCGTCTCTCTTTCTCTTTTTCTCTTGGCCTCACAGTCTCAGCAGAGAGAGAGTCAAACAAAGCGAATTTCTTGTTCAAATTCAAAAATTGTTTTCCATTTGTTTGGGAAGGCTTTAAAAGGGAATACAGTCCTTTTTTGTTTTTCCCTTTTTTGCAGAGTGATTGGTTAATGTTAAAAAGGGCTTTTTTAAGATAAATTATCATTTAAATTATCAATTTTAGATATGAGATTTGTATATAAAATATATATATATATATATGGATAAATATCCTATACACAGGCGGTGGAAACTGAAAGTTTCCACAAGCGCCTTAGTTTTAGGGTATAGGGTGTTAGTTTAGGGTATATGGTTTAGGGGTTTAGGTGTAGGGGTTTAGAATTTAGGGATAGTTATTTCAATTTAAAGTTTAGGGTTATAATTTAGGGTTTATAGGTTAAAACCTAAATCCTCACTCTATTACACTAAAAACTAAACCCTAACCTATAAACCCTAAATTATAACCCTAAACTTTAAATTGAAACAATTATCCCTAAATTCTAAACCCCTACACTTAAACCCCTAAACTCTATACCCTAAACTAACACCCTATACCCTAAAACTAAGGCGCTTGTGGAAACTTTCAGTTTCCACCGCCAGTGTATAGGATATTAATCCTATATATATATATGAGATTTGGGGAGTAAAATTCAATTCGACTAAAAAAGTTGAATTAGTTGATTTTATTTAAAAAAAATTGACTCGTTTTGATTCGATACGTAATTTTATAAACTTAACTCGAAAAAATTTCAAATAAAGTTCGAGTTAGAAAATAGAAATTCAAATAATGTGAACTTTCAGTTATTAGTTTATCCATTTTCAAGTTTGAATCGAGTCTTTCAATTTTTTCGATATTATATTTACCACATATGAAAAAATATGAAGATATATATATATATATATATTGTATATAGTTATAGAATGTCGTTTAAATTGGAATTATTAGTATCATAACATTATAGATGTTTACAATTAATTTGAACTGAAACTCGAATAATTTGACTCGACTCAAATTTTATAAACTTGATTCAACTCGAAAAAAAATACAAATAAAATTTGAGTTATAAAAGAGGACTCTTCAACTCGACTAACTCGAAATTTTTTAACTCGACTCGACTCAATTGAATGTTCACCCCAACATGAGATTGTAAGTTAAAAATATATTGATATAATTTTTTTAATATTATAATATATATAATATATCAAATCAAATCATAATAAAAAAAATTGGTTAAGTCTAGAATGAGTGACACGCTACTAGACACTACTAATACATATAACGAGGATATACAAGTGATTTGAAAAAAAAATTAAATTGATATATTTATTTTTAAGTATGAAGGAGAACAATAATATTACTCATAATTGACTGATACATATAACTTTTAATAATTAAATGAGATGAATATAACATTATTTATAATTAAATCAACTATGTTGTATCTTTTAACTTCCTCATAAGTTCATAAAGCCTCGATTCCTGAAATGCGGATTGATCGAGTCGGAATTATTCGACTCTATCCTCGATAACCAGGATGTGACTTGGAATGAAATCGGACAAAGTTACTGATCCCATCATCTTCAGCATTTGCTTCCATACAATTATCGGATGCCATTAAATGTCAGTTCGCTAAATCCAAGGCATCAAAGCAAGCATTAGAGCAAAGATACAACAAGTTCATTTATATATTATTTAAAAGTAATATATATATATATATATATATATATATATATATATATATATATATATATATTGCTTACTGTTGAACTGCCTCCATTCTTTTTATTTTTTGTTCAATTTTCGTGTTCAATGCATAGAATCTCTTAATTGCGTCAAACATAAAATTGATTGCATTACCCAATCACAATAGCAATAGTCTCATAGTTTTTCTTCAAAAAGAACATGAGGATTTTAGGCAAGAAAATATCAACTCTACTGTAGAGCGATTAAGTGTTCTCTAAATATGAGCGCAAGTGCACACTCTTGTCAAGTTGTAATATAAAAGATATCGTCTCCCACGAGGATTGGACAACTAACTCGAATATAGATTACTGCACAAAGAATATTTAAATGCACAAGTAAGTTTCAGTTTGTTAAAGGAAAAGTAAATAAACACAAGTAATTAAGAGAAAAGATCATATTGATGGAATGGGTATATATAGAGCATGGCCTAGGTTAACTTCTCATTGGAGTAGAAGTCTTCTTTATGATAAAGTAGCTTTTGCATTGAATGCATCCTTTAATTCTGACATCTTTGACTTGAATTTGGACTCCTCTTGTCGTTGCCTTATGCCGTAAGCAAGCCTTGATCTTCTCCTTTGGCGGCTCTGTCCGCTGTTTCCTGCATCAATAAAGTGCATGGATGGGCTCATTGGACTCAAAAAATTATGCTCTATCAATCGCACTCCAATTTGCCAATTCATCATGTTGCTGCCTTGGGCGGCAGATATGGTGGTGGCAGCTACTCGGCAGCATCTCTCTATATGTTGAACTGCTTCAGTACAGCTCATTGGTATGCTGCCTCAACATCATCTCCTCTGATTTCTCCTCCTCATGACAGCTTCTAGCATATGAAACTAAAACTAAACTAAAACAATATCTTTTCTTATCAAATCAAAGATATTCAACAAGAACAAGGCAAAGCAAAGAATACTGTAAATAATACATGCATGCACCTAATTATGCCTAAAATGCACTTGAGAATAACAATAATATGAGATGGAATGCATACAAAATATAGGACTTATGAGCACTTTACACACCCTCAAACTCGAACTATTGCTTGTCCTCAAGCAATGCAATCCTAAATATACTTGCCCTTGCACTAATCAGAAAGAAAAACTTATTTTAAACTTGATTCAGCACATTAAGGCTGTGACACCTATCATTAGATTAGTGAAAGGAGAATAGCATGAATTACCTCAGAATTAAACTATAATGTCAGTGCAGTGTGTGCAGAGACTGTGTACAAGTTGAATCTGAAGAATATTCTAAGTAAACAAAAATGCTGTCAAGTTAATATAAGGTTGCTGCCGAGGCAACACAGTTAAGCACAATTTTTAATCATGACAGTAAGGGCTTCAGCTAATCACAACTACTCTTTAGGTCTGAAATTAAGATAGGAGAAAACTACAAATCCCCGAACCCATTGAGTAGAGTCATCTCGTGAAGACTTTCATTCACTTATGTTAATTTTTCCGTCACTTCAAGAATTTTCAGATTCGTGGACTTTGATAGCAGCGGAGTGTCCTTGCACATGATTCTTCCTAGAGCCTGTTTCGGACACCTATAGGGAAAAACAACATATATATTTCTCTTTCCTGCCGTGACAGTGTTTTTCATCATTTTTTTCTTTTTTTGTATGTTTTCTGCCGCGGCAGCTTCTTGCAACCATGTTAGAATTTTACAAATAATTCAAGCAGGCAATGTTTATTAGAAATTCAATCAAATTCAACAAGTAACAGTAGTGTTTATGGTTTTAGGCAATTATAGAAAAATTCTAAGTTTTCTTCATGATTTCCCCAAAATTAAGTTCTACTCCCTCTGTCCCACTAAAACTATCACATGTTGACTTTTTTGGGTCAAACTTTTTCAACTTTGACCTCTTATAATTTAAAATTTATTATTGATAAAAATATGAAAAAATATATTTTAAAAACCTTGAATCAACTAGTTTTTAAATATATTTTTTATAATTTTTAATTAATTAAAATATTTAAATAAATTATAGTCAAAGTTGAAAAAATTTGACCAGAAAAATGTCAACATGTGACAGTTTTACTGGGACGGAGGGAGTATTTATTATGGTGCAAAAAATTTAAAATCGGCTATCCTATCATAGGCACAAGTTCTAACAAATTTTTCTTTTGATTAGTTTTTAGGCAAGTACATATGCAATCTATATGATCTAAGTGTATGCCTAAACAATGATGAATGCTAATCCCCCCAAACTCGAGATGGGCATTGCCCTCAATGCACAAAATAAAAAATAGAAAAAAGACAAGATAAATAATTAAAACAGAAAAACAAGAAGTAAAAAGAAAGAAAAGAAAACAACACTAGAAGTTGTCGGATTGTGGAGATGTTGTTGGAGTTTCTGTGGCGGAAGAAGAAAATGATGATTGGATGACTAGGTAGAGGTCATGGCAGCAGGCTTGGTAGGTGAAGTCTTTGTTGCGCGCGGCGGCTGGACTCTCTTTGACGTAGGGCGATGAGCTTCAATGTGGTCCGGTTCAGTTTCTAAGTCCTCATCCTCTGACGCTGGTTCGATCGAGGTTATATGACGCTTCCTTTTCCTGCTTGGTTCTGCCATGGGTGTTGCCGATGGCTCTGCTGTTGCCATTGGTTTTTTTCCTGCTTGGTTCTGCCATGGGTGTTTCCGTTGGCTCTACTGTTGCCATTGGTTCCCTGGTTGCTGTCGTCTACTACCCAGAATCCTTGGACGAGGAGGTGTCTGCCACTGTTGTCGTTGTGTGGGTTGGAGAGTATTGTTATTGATGCCTCTCTAGAGTGTCGGCCATCGTGTGAGAGGAGGAGGTGGCTGAGTATGACAGGTATCATGTTGGAGAAGGCATATGGCGGTGGAAGGTGGCGTGGCGGGTAGTAGCTTTTGGCGGTGTAGCCTCTCTTAGTTCAGCTACGACGGCCAATTCTTCTGGGAATCTAGGTAGGGAGGGGCCGTCATTGGGAATCTTCTACAGAAGATATGCCACAAAGGCCTCTTGAACTTTGCCCACATATTTCATGAAAGTCAGCTGCTGCTGCTCAATTATTTTGTTGCTTTCGATTAGTGTGTTGAGCAGCTGGATGACTTTAGGGTTTTGGGCAGCCTCAGTACTGCCTCTTGTTGTCGGGGTAGTTGTATTGTCGGCCGACGGCTGGGACGGTGTGATTGGCTCTATCTCAGGCGCTTGCATCTTCTAAAGCCTGACTTTTCTGGTCCAGCCCTCCCTTGATGGCGTCAACACATCTTTGGAGTCGGAAGGGATGTTAAAGTTCGCGCAAAGACCGATAATGAGGGAGAGGACGTAGAGTCTGCCCTTCGACTTCTAGTAGCAGCTGTAGATCTCCTTGCAGATTATACCGCCCACGTTGATCGGCCGGTTGTTCATGATTGAATGGATCAAGGTAGATAGGGTTGATCGACTGTTATGTTGTAGAAGGTGGGCAGCAGGCGTCTTTTGATGAATGTATTCCATAGCATAGCCTCCGGCAGCAGACGACAACGCTAAACAGACCTGTTGTGTTTCCCTGTCAGCCACGAGGTGTTTGGTTCACACAGCCGATCCTTTATTCTGTCGTAATCCCTTGCTGTCAATGCTTGCCGCCATTCTTCATGGGGGTTATCGTCCATCTCCATCCCGTAAAATCTGTTGATGGTGGCAGCGTTGAGTTTTACTGCCTCCCCTCTGACAAAAACAAATGGAACTTCTGGGCGGGGTTGGTGGGCGTAGAACTCTCAAACGATGGTTATATTTGCCACATAGGGCTGTTTTGCGAAGATCTCCCATCCCTAGCCATGTATCTTCTCGAAGAGGGCGAGCTCGAGACCTAAGTCTCCCGTTTGCTGCGAGTAGTGAAACCCTTGCTCCTCCCAAACTGCTCGATTGACAAATTGTGTTTTGTGCCTTTTTTGGTCTAATTCGGAGAAGAATCTGTAACCCCTTATCCTGGTCTAGACGGTTGACCTGAACCGAGGTGATTACACGGGGAAAACCGAAGCCAACTCGTTAAAGTTAACTCTGATTGATGACCTTTTTTTCTTTTATCTTTTCTAAGTGCAATATTAATTCTATGTGACCACCCAAGAACATAGGAAAGAAAGGCACATCGATCGGAATTCAATTAGGGGTTTAGTTGCACAAATTAGACATTTAGGGACCAAAATGTAAATTTTGTAAATCACAAGGACCTCACAGATTTTAAGGTTACCAATATTCCATTAGTCATATTTCATGCCACTCTTCAATTATCAACTTAATCATACATTTCAAACTCATTCAATTGCATTCGTAAACATCAGGGACTAAATTGTAAGAGACAAGAACCTGAAACAGTTCAAAATCCAGACCAACGGTCGGGTGTTTCGAAACGCTAAGCCCTATATCGGAACGGTCGTATCGAAACTGAGTTGACCGTTTCGGTACTCAGGTGCGTTCCGAGACCCGTATCGAAACATGGCTTTCTAGTAGCCAAAGCGTTCCGGAATGTTCCTACCCGTTCCGAAACCCGATGACCATTTCAAGCCACCGTTTCAAAATAGATAAGAGCGTTTCGATACGCCCAGCCCTGCAACTACATACATTGATGTTTTTTCACACCCAAACACATCCGAAAATGTTCCAAATCATCCCACAACATACTAACAACATGTTAAAGCATCACTGACAGATATTACGAAGTATGAACCAAAACTTAGCATCAAACAGACATGCATGAGTTCTAAAGGCATGCTTCCTAGTCATGAAAACCTTACGAAAGCCACAAGCCACAAACCAAACCGTAAAGGATATTTACAAACCACATATATCATAATAAACTTGCAACAACCACAAGGAGTTCAAAATTACATCTTGCAAAACTAACCATAGATCCCTATTGCCAATTATCATTACTAAAGTATACATAAAACGTCACCATACTTGAGCTTTTCAATTCCTTGGAAATCCTTAGCCTCCTTGCCGCCCAAAAGTGTCTCAATTATCTGCATTGTTGGTAAAAGAGAGCGTAAGCACATTTGCTTAGTGAGGCAAGCTCTAAGAAAAACCAACACAACAATGCAACTTTAAAACTCTATCTCAAAAACCATTTTCTACAACATGCTCTTTCTATCTCATGCTTGAAAATCATTTCAAAGCAATTCTCCATTTGAAAATCACATGTACCTCCAATCTAACTCATGCATTTAACCAATACAAATCTCATGGCAAAGCCATACTCATGCTTAATGAAAACAAAAGCATTTCATAAACCACAAGTCTCATATGCATTTCTCATAGTATAAAACATCTCAACATTTGGTACATGTGAATCAAATACAATCTCATATATTGGCATTTCATATTACATCTTTACTCAGATATGCAGATTAGCTTGACATAAAGCCAAGTCCTACCCCGGTGGAATCTCACATCACCAGACTCTCATGGCGGTATCTCTCTTCGCCACAAAGCTTGGGTGTTTCACCAAGACCTACCCCGATGGTATCTCTCATCATCGGATTCTCACTTTGGATCAGGATGGCACTACCCCCATTGCCCGACTCCAAAGAGCACGTATAAATTTTTAGTTTATAGTGCACTTTCATCCTATTGGTCGACCAATTATATCCGGTAATCATCTCATCATTTATGCCAATATATTATATTAAAAACATCATCTCACCTACTGTTTTGATGCAACATTTCTCAAATCTTTCTCATCTCATTTGAAAACCATAATTCATGCTTTGCATTTAATCAAAATCTCAACACTCTTCATCAAAACATGTTATCTCATGGAATCAATACATAACATCATTTCATGTTATAAATCATGCACAAAACAGTAGGAATTTGTCTATCTCAAAACAAGAGCATCTTAAAAACATTTAA
This sequence comes from Hibiscus tridactylites, assembly GCA_958450335.1. Classification (NCBI taxonomy): domain Eukaryota; kingdom Viridiplantae; phylum Streptophyta; class Magnoliopsida; order Malvales; family Malvaceae; genus Hibiscus; species Hibiscus tridactylites. The sequence continues at coordinate 4,153,422 of OY288287.1, read as the reverse complement.
AGGCGCCAACCACGTATAGAGAGCAAATCTAGCCATACATACTTCCGGGAATTAGAATGGTGCTTCAAACCAATCCTAAATCCCCAAACCATGTTTCCTTATCTCTCAAGGACTTCTAAAACCATTCGCACTCACCGATTACGTTTCGCTTGCTTGCCGAAACGATTCCTAAGATTCCGGCACTTCCGGATCAACACCAAAAGCGTCCAAAGTTGTCTCCCATGTTCATTACACATAAGAGCAGAGGATTAATGCATCATCATGCATTGAAATCACCATCTACCCATTCAAACTCGCTGCACTACTCAAGAACACCATTTTGGCTATCTGAAATAACCGAAATCACCTCCAAACTTTCCCAAATCAAAGCCCAGCCAAGATCTATCAATTCCAATCATTTCTAAACCTCAATCAACATAAAAAATCATCACAAACACGTCCTTATACCTCCAGCAATAACATATCACCAAAACCTCCCCAAAAACCACAAATCTAACATGTAAAACTTAGAAATCCAAACCTATTCGGGATTTATTTGTTAAACCTCATTTTCAACATCAAATATCATCCAGAATACATTAGAAATCAACCTTAAAATAGAGCTTAACATAGAAATACGAAAATCACCAAGATCTCATCAAGAATCTTGAAATTAACAACCATTTCACATTGATAACATAAAAACAACTTAAAAACCATCAGAAAAGGATTGATAACTTGGGAATTTCAATAAAGAACTGATCATTAGAGGAGAAGGACGAAGCTTACCTCTAATGGGTGATTTCTTCTCAATTTGGGCAAGATTTCTTGAAAATCCAAGGTAAAAACAAAAGGTTTCAATGAAGTAAAGATTGGAAATCCTTAGGAGAATGAAATCTCAGCAAAAGAGATGAAAACCAGAGATTATTTGGTGAGGGAAATGTGTTTGGCTGAGTGGAAGTTGAGAGAAAATGAAAAGATAGAAAAAGTATCGTAAAGTAGTTATGAAAAGTCAAAATAGAATTTCTCTCTTAATTCCTTTAATTAAATCATTATTAAAAATCCCAAATTAAAGAGAAATCCGACGAAAAACAATTTGGTAAAATTACCTCCTTAAAGATTCAAAGTTTTAATCCTTTACAAAACAGTCACTAGTTAACTTTTGCAAAAACTGCAATTTGGTCACTACTCCAAAATGTAATATTTCCAAATCACATTTTGTAAAATTGTTTTCACCATAACCACTTATAAAATAAATGAAGATTTTTAGATATTTTTCCATATTTTTAAAGCCTCCCGAACTAGGTGTTCCCTAAACTTACCTTAAAGATTCGAACCGTTTCAGACCGGTCTGATTCAACATCAAAACTTCTAAGCCTAAAATCAGGGCGTTGCAGAAACGCTGAAAAGAAGGTTTGGATTGTGATGCTGCCATGGTAGTGAGACGGTTGTAAGCTGAAAGTAAACTGAAAATTGAAAATATTACGAAAGCATGTTGACGCAGAAGAAGTTTAAACAAGGAGGTGAAGTGAAGAAAATGAATGAAATAGTGAGGTATATATAGGGGTTGTCGAGAGATGTTGTGGCGGCATTAAATTCCAACGGGCAAATTTTGTGGCGCGTGTTACGGGATTAAATGCCCATTACGTTGTAACAGTTGGTAGCTAGCCGTTAGGGGTATTCTAGCGGTTACACGTTTTGTCCGTTGGGCTGCCCTCAGCTTTTTCGACAACATGGTGGGCGAGCTCTTTGTTGGGCCTTCTTCTCGGCCCTGCTTATTTATTCCTAAACATGAAATAAAAATAGTTATCTAAATAAAGAAAATTGAAATAAAAATGTGCAAAATAAATTGCGAAAAATTAAAATCTAATCCTAAAAATAAAAAATAAAAATAAAGATAAAGATATTAAAAATAATTAAGTTATGTTAGGAGTGCATTGAGGTGCATCTCCCAAATATAACCATTTCCTGAGCTGGTTGTGTTTTGCTTTCTGTCCAGGTGAGCCATCTTGATCCTTGGGGTTCTTGTTGCTGCCCTGGCAGCTGCTGCCTTGCTCTGTAACCCCCTTAGCCCGGTCTAGACGTTTAAACCGAACTACGAAGATTACACAAGGAAAACCAAAGTCAACCCAAAATTCAACCTTGATTTACGACCCTTTTTTCTTTTTATCTTCTCTAGATGCATAATATTAACCTATGAGTTCAGCAAAGCAATTAGGAGAAAACGACACCGCGATCGGAGTTCGATTAGGGATTCAATTGCATACATTTGACTTTTAGGGACTAAACTGTAAATTCCATAATTTGCAGAGACTTCCAAGATTTTAAAGTTACCAAAGCTCAATTAATCACATAACATGCCATCATGTCAAAAATCAACTCAAACGGATCATTCAAACTCATTAATTTAAGCAGCTAACAATTAAGGACCAAAATGTAAGGAAACATAAACTTAGAACAACTCAAATTCAAAACCAACGGTCAAGTGTTTCGATATGGTTGGCCCTGTACCGAAACGGTCGTTTCGAAATAGGGTTGACCGTTTCGATACTCGGGAAACACATTCAAATCATTCCCAAGACATGCCACAGCATGTATACAACGTAGATACATACCAACAATCATCATACCAAGGCAAAAGCTTAAACATGACAATCAACACATAAGTAAAGGCATTAAAGACATGCTCCCTAGTTCACCAAAACCATAACAAGCTATAACATCATGCAAATCAAAATTCAAACACCAAAGGCCATTTACAACCCAAGTATAGGCAATCTAACATGTTCAAGGTAAAGGGAAACATCCTTAAATATTCCAAAGTATAAATCCCACCCATTGCCACTTATTACACTAAAGGTGAACCACATACATCTCCTAAACAAAGCCTTGGATTCCTCTTGCTTCTGAGCTGCGTTCAAATGTTCAATTTTCTGCATTGATGAAACAAAAGAGCGTAAGCATAAAGCTTAGTGAGGACCGCTAAACAACATTCGTCAATGCATGCCTCATGTTTTGCAAAACCAACACTTTACATCTCATACCATTTATAAAACATGTCTTCTCAAAACCATAATGCACTTTATAACTACATGCTCATATGTATCATTTTAAAACAACAAATAAACCTTTGCTCATGCTTTAACAATCATCACATGCATTCTTGCATCATACACAATTATCTCATGCTTCCTTGCATTATATACAAGCATCTCATGCTTCACTTTAATCATTTACATTATATTGGCTTACAAGTGATAATCCACAAACCAACACAATCGGATACATGAATTACAAGCGTTGTCCCTCACGCTTCATACAAACTACCGGACTACACAAGGTGGAGACAAATGGCACAATCACAACCCCTCAACACCCGTGATGGAGATTAATGGCACAATCACAACCCCTCAACATCACTCATCGGTAGTTGTATGATTCCACTAACGAGATTATGGGATACATACACAAGACTCACACACGAGACTAACCATTCACCGTTGTGATCTTAACCTCAATCGTTAGGGTACTTGGATGGAGATTTCGGCACAATCACAACCCTTCAACATCCAAGGCGACTTTATTCACAGTGCACCCAATCCTATAGTCGGCTAACTATATCCGATTAAAGTAACCAAAAATCATTTCATCACTTGCCAATATAATCATTTAACCACATTAATCCACTATTTTACAAGCACAACCACAATGCCATTTCCACAAGCATAACATGCTTAACATCATATGCATTCAACACATGAAAACCAAGGATCACTTACCTACTGCATCCTTAACATAATGGCATTAAAATCCAGCATTAAACCATGCTTAAAAATGTTTAAAAATAGTAAATAAGTCCACTTATACACCAAGTGCAATTTCATCAAGCATAGCACATTTCCAAGAGAGGGATTACCGAAACACTTACACTTGAGCTTAGTTAAGTGTATCGAACTTACACTAAGCTCCCAAGATCACGCTCAAAGCGTTACAAAGCAGGAAATTGCATTTCCACTCACCGATACGCGAAGCCTTGTTCGCCGACACAGAAATTACACCTCTGGAGCCTCCAAAATCACCTCGTTTGCTTTCGGATCAAGATCCCCTCCAATCCTTCCTTCCTTCAATATATGACAAGTTTTCCTTGCAAAAATCTTGAAGAATTAAGGAAGATCTCTTGAAAATGATTTAGGAAATGTTGAGAGAATTTTTTAGAGGAAGAATTCTGGAAAAAGATGAGAGAAAATGGTGCTTGGCTGAAAATGAGAGGGAATTGGTAGTTACGTAAATGAAAATCCCATTAACTACCTTTTAGTTAATTAATATAAAAATCCAATTAAAAATCATTTAATTAAAAACCCCTTTTAAATCACATGTCATATTGAAGAAAGGTCAAATTGACTTAAAGCCCCCTCAAGATTCTAAGATTTTGGATTCCACCTTAAAAATCTCATTTTCCCAGTTTTGAAACTTTACAATTTGGTCACTACTCAAAATTTCCATTTTCCAAAACCACTTTCGTAAAATTGACTTGACCAACATCTTAATTATATTTTTAGAGGATTTTAGCAATTTTTATCACAATTTTATCCTATCCCGATCCTTGATTTCCTAAAATCACCTTACGCGATTCGAACCGTTCTCGACCGGTCTGATCCGATGTCTAAAACATCTAGGCCCAAAACCAGAGCGTTACATGCTCTGTTTCTGTGCTGAACTTGGAGGCATGTGTGTCTTGGCATACCTCTTTTTCCTTGGCTGGTTGTATGGGCTATGAAACGTGTATCTTTATGTTCTGATTGCCAACCCTCATTATGAGTTCCTCATTCTCCACATCTATTAATGTTATTCCTGTAGCTAAGAATGGTTGCCCAAGAATGATGGGGGCATTCTCGTCTGCCTCACAGTCCAAGATAAGAAAATCAGCTGGGAAAATGAAGTTGCCTACTCGTACAAGGATGTCTTCAACTTTTGCTTCCGGTTGCACAAAGGAATGGTCAGCTGGTTGGAGCATGACGGAGGTTGGTTTTGCTTTTCCAATTCCTATTTTTTTCAAGACAACCTTGGGCATCAAATTAATGCTTTCTCCTAGGTCACATAGAGCTCTCATATCATGGTTGCTGCCTATCTTGCATGGAATGATAAAGCTGCCTGGATCTGCCTGTTTAGGTGGCACCTTGTTATGCAACATTGCCATGCACTCTTCAGTGACATCTACCGTCTCAAATTCCCCAACTCTCCTTCTCTTGGAAACCATATCTTTCAAATACTTTGCATAATTTGGCATGTTTTGTATGGCTTCCACGAGTGGGATATTGATTTGCACCTACTTAAGAATATCTAGAAATTTCTTGAACTATTGCTCTTGCTTTTGCTGTTTAAGTCTTTGGGGAAGGGCAGCGGCAGACGGATGTCCTGGATGCATTCCTTATAAGGGAATTTGATCTATGGGGGTTCATGATCATCTGTCTCAGGGTTGCTGTCCATCTTTTCTTCCGAGGCATCAGTTTGTTTTGCTGCCACAATAGGTTGTTCATGTGCTGCTGCGATGGGCGGTTCTGGTTGCTTTTACTTTGGCTTCTCAACTCTAGGTTCATCTAGTTGTTTCCCACTTCTTTGTTTTTATTGCCTTCCATTGCTCAAAAGTGGGTTTTGCTATTGCCTCAGTGTTGCTGGATGATGCACCCATTGACATGTTGCTTATGATCTTAGTGAACTGCCCGAACTGGTTCTCCAGGTTCTTTATTGCTGCCTCCTGGTTGTTGATCCACATCTCAGTCCTGTCAATGAAGGACTCAGTCTTGTCAACGCATTTATTAGTACGAACAATAAAATCACTAGTGCGACACATAAAAGTATGTAAAGTAGATTCTAATGAATTATTGTTCATATTCTGTTGCTGCTGAGGCTGCTGTCGGGTTAGATTCTGCTAATATCCTCCTAGTTGTTGGTTTGGATTGGCAGCAGTGTTAGGGTTACTCTAGGAGAAATTTGGGTGATTTTTCCAGCCTGGATTGTATGTGTTGGTGCTGGGTCTATAACGCCCCGGTTTTGGGCCTAGATGTTTTAGACATCGGATCGGGCTGGTCAGAAACGATTCGAATCGTATTAGGTGGTTCAGGGAAATCAAGGTTCAGGATAGGATGAAAATATGACAAAAATTGCTAAAATCCTCTAAAATCATGTTTAAGAGGTTGGTCAAATCAATTTTACAAAATGAGTTTTGGAAGAGGTGCATTTTTGGGTAATGACCAAAATGTAAAGTTTTAAAATTATGGAAAAAATGCAAATTTCAAAAGAGGAGTCAAAATCTTAGAATCTTTAGGGAGCTTTTGTGCAATTACACCTTTCTTTAATTTGACATGTGTTTTAAATGAGTTTTAAAATAATGGATTAAAAAGAGATTTTATTTTAATTATTAAAATAGTAAAATTGGGAGGTTTCATTTTACGTAACTAACTTCTCAATCCTCATTTCAACCAAACACATTTCTAAAACCTTTATCTCTAGATTTCTTTTCACCCAAACACTCTCTCTTTGATTTCTTATCCCTCTCTAAGAATTCTCTTCAATTTCTTCAAGATTTGTGAAGCAAAAACTTGTCAAACATTAATGAAGGCAAGAATTGGAGGTAAATCTCGTTGTCAACATCTAATCTAGGTTCTTTATTGAAATTCCCAAGATTATTGACTCCTAATTGTTGTTTTTAACTGAGTTTTTAGTATAGTTTTGATTTAATATCAAGATCTTGCAAAATAAAGGTTTGAATCTTGATTTTCGGAGTGTTGTTGATGAGCTCTGTTTTAGATTGATTCTAATTGAGTTTTGAGATGAGTATGATGTTGAAAAACTGTTTTAATAATGTTGATCCCGAAATCCTTGAGATCCTTGAGTTTTATGATAGTTTTAGTTGAGTTTTTAAAGAGTTTTGAAGGTGATCTATTTGCAGGAGGTATAAGGAAGGGTTTAGGTTGTTTTTAGATGTGAAGTGATGAATATTATTGGTTGGAAGTGATGATTTTTGGCTGGGCTTGGTTTAGGAGGCAATCGATTGAGTTTTCGATTGTTTTAGATGGGTAGATTGAGGTAGTTTTGTTGGGCAACGAGTTTGTGTTTAGTTGCTGGTGTTGGAATGCACTTTAATGCATTTGGATCTCTGTTTTGATGATCTAAAAATAGGGGATCTTGATCTGGAAGCAAGCGAAGCCATTTTGGAAGCTTTGGACGAGTGATCTTCGCGTCGGCAAGCGAAGTTTCGTGTATCGGTGAGTGAAAAAGGGTTTTCCAACTTTGAAACGTTTTGAACGCAGCTTTGGGAGCTTAGTGTAAGTTTGAAACACTTAGCTAAGCTCAAGTGTAAGTAAATCGAAAGTCTCTCTCGGATTTTGCTATATTTTGGTTTGAAATGCACTTGATTTAAATGTGGTTTGATTATTGTTTTAAAGCATGTTTTGAGCAATGATGTTATTGGTTTTAAATGCCATTTTGTTAAGGATGCACATTGTAACGCCCCGATTTTGGGCCTAGATGTTTTAGAGTTCGAATCAGACCGGTTGGGAACGGTTCGAATCTTAAAGGGAGATTTAGGGAACACCTCGTTCGAGATTCTTTAAAAATATGGAAAAATACCTAAAAATCCTCATTTATTATATGAATGATTATGGTGAATTTTTTTTACAAAATAAGGTTTGGAAATACTACATTTCGGTGTAGTGACCAAATCTCAGTTTTTGCAAAAGTTAAATAGTGACTGTTTTGTAAAGGTTTGAAACTTTGAATCTTTAAGGAGCTAATTTCACCAAAATGTTTTTAATCAGATTTTCCTTATTTTGGGTGATTTTAATAATGTTTTAATTAAAGGAAATAAAGATTGATTAAAGGGAAAACTATCTTTGACTTTTCATAACTACCTTACGTCAATTTTCTCTCATTTCATTTTCTCTCAAATTCTTTTCAGCCAAACACATTTCCTCCATCAATTAGCCTCTGATTTTCATTCCTTTTGATGAGATTTCAATCTCCTTTTGATTCCTAATCTTTTCCTCACCAAATATTCTTGTTTTTACATTGGATTTTCAAAAAAAAACTTGCCCAAATCAAGGAGAAACCAACCATTAGAGGTAAGCTTCGTCATTCTCCTCTAATGATAAGTTCTTTACTGAAATTCCCAAGTTATCAATCCTTTGTTAATGATTTTTGAGTTGCTTTAATGTTAGAAACAAGAAATTGTATTAAAACTCAAAGTTTTTGGAGAGATCTTGATGATTTTCGTGGTTGATGGTTGGGCTCTATTTTGAGGTTGTTTTCTAATGTATTTTGGATGATAATTGATGTTATAAATAAGGTTTTATCAAACAAATCCCGAATAGGCTTGAATTCCTAAGTTTTGCATGCTAGAATGGTGGTTTTTGGGGTGGTTTTGGTGTTTTGTTATAGGTGGAGGTATAAGGACAAGTTTGTGGTGGTTTTTGATGTTGATTGATGTTTATAAATGATTGGAAGTGATAGATCTTGGCTGGGATTTGTTTTGGGAGAGTTTGAAGATGATTTCAGTTGTTTTTTTTGTAGCCGAAATGAGGTTCTTTAGTAGAGCAGCGAGTTTAGGTGTGTGGCTGATGATTTCAATGCATGATGATGCATTAATCCTCTGCTCTTATGTGTTATAAACAGGGGAGACATCTTCGGATGCCTTTGGTGTTGATTCGGGAGCTTAAATAGCGTTTCGACGAGCAAGCGAAACGTAATCGGTGAGTGCGAATAGTTTTAGAAATCCTTGATGGACAAAGAAACAAGGTTTGGGGATTTAGGAAAGCTTTGTAACACCTTCCTAAGTCCGAAAGTAAGTATTGGTTAGATTGCTCTCATATATGTGGTGCTTGCCCCTAAAATGCTTTTACATGCTCATGGTTTGAGATAGATAAATTCCTATTGTTTTTATGCATGATTTGTAGCATGAGATGATGCTTGAAATGATTTCATGAAATAACATGTTGCATTGATGAGTTTTGAGCTTTTGTTTTAAAGCATGGCAAATGTTAAAGTTTTGAAATGAGATGAGAAAGATTTGAGAAATGCTGCATGAAAAACAGTAGGTGAGATGATGTTTTGATATTTATATTGGCATAGAAGATGAGATACTTACCGGATATAATTATTCGATCAATAGGATGAGAGTGCACTATAAACTAAAAATCCGTACGTGCTCTTTGAATTCAATCCAAAGGGAGAGACCGATGATGGGCATTCCATCGGGTAGGACTTGGTGAAATACCCAAGCTTTGTGGCGATGAGAGATTCCGCCATGTGAGTACGGTGATGTGAGATTCCACCGGAAATTATGTTACTAGACAAGTGAGTACGGTGATGTGAGATTCCACCGGAAGAGTCTAGTGGTTGAGAATATTGTCCACATATCCAAGTAATAATGAGATGTGAAATGCCAATATAATATATGAAAATACTTTTGATTCACATGTACCTATTGGTGAGATGATTTATGCATATGAGATTTGTATATGAAATGCTTTAGTTTTCACAAGCATGTGTATGGCTTGGCCATGAGATTTGCATTGGTTTAATTGCATGAGATAGAATTGAGGTACATGTGTTTTCAATGAAGATTTGCTTTGAAATGGTCTTCAAGCATGAGATAGAATGAGCATGTTGTTGAAAGTGGTTTTTGAGCAAGTATTTTGAGTAATGCATTATTGTGTTGGTTTCTTTAGAGCATGCCTCACTAAGAAAATGTGCTTATACTCTCTTTTACCAATAATGCAGATAATGGAGGTGTTTTTGGCACCAAGAAGGTTACGAACATCCAAGGAAGTGCAAAGCTCATGTATGGTGATGTTTTTATACACTTTAGTTTGATATTTGGAAATGGGACTCCAAGGTTGTTTTTGGGAGATGTGTTTTGAACTCCTTAAGTTTGTGGCATGTTTGTGATGGCTTTTATGGGTTGTAAATGGTCATAATGGTTTGGTTTGAGGTTTGGATGCTTATATTTGGAGTTGTGGCTAGGAAGCATGCATATAGGTTGAGTGATCATGTGTTTGATGCCATGCTCTAGCTTAAGGTACTTAATATGATCTTTAGTGTCAAATTGAGTTGCTGGTAAGTTATGATGCATTTTGAAGCATGTTTGAGTGGGTTAAGAGGTGAAAAACCAGCAATTTCTGCTGTCACAGTGCAGGGTGTATCGAAACACCCTTAACTTTTTCGAAACGGGGGCCTATAATGGCCTTAGCGTTTCGAAACGGCTGAAGGTGTTTCAGAACATTTTGGCCACTAGAGAGGCATGTTTCAATACCGGTCTCGGAACGCACCCGAGTACCAAAACAGTCAACACCGTTTCGATATAGGCATTTCGGTACGAAGGTTGGTGTTCCGAAACGGACGACCGTTGGATGATGATTTTGAATTGTTTTAAGTTTCCATGTTTTACATTTTAGTCCTTAATGTTGTGGATGCAATTGCTTGAGCTTGGAATGTTCTTTAAAGCTGAAATTTGACAGAGAGGCATGTAATATGACTAATTACATATTGGTAATATTAAATTATGCAAAGTCCTTATATTTTCTAAAAATTACATTTTGGTCCCTAAAAGTGTACTTCATGCAATTGAGTCCCTAAATGATTTCCGATCGTTGTGACCTTCTCTCATATGATTCTTGTGTAATCACATAGGCTTAATGTGGATCTAGAAAAGATAAAAAGAAAAAAGGGTCGTTAATCAAGGTTGACTTTCAGGTTGACTTTGGTTTTCCCTGTGTAATCTTTGTAGTTCGGGTCAAGCGTCCAGGCCAGGCTAAGGGAGTTACATTTGTTGGTATCAGAGCCAGGTTAACAAATATTTGGGGCTTGGTAAGTGGTTATGGTATGTGGTTATGTATGTTTGTGACTTATCGGTGAAAGTATGATGTATGATTCAATTGAGATGAATTTGAGATGATATGCTATGTTTGGGGTATAGTTGGGGATCCCATTGCCTTTGTTATGAATCCCAATTCAAAGGAGGTGCGCGTAAAGGATATAAGAACCGTGTGTGAGTTCCCTGGAGTGTTTTCGGAGGAATTACCTGGTTTGCCGCCTAGTCGAGAGGCTGAGTTTGGAATTGAGTTGTATGAGAACACAACTCCGGTGTCCATTGCTCCCTATCGCATGGCAACCAAAGAGTTGAAGGAGTTGAAGACGCAACTTCAGGAGTTGCTTGACTGTGGCTTTATTCAGCCTAGTGTGTCACCTTGGGGTGCACCGGTCTTGTTTGTTAAGAAGAAAGATGGCACAATGAGGATGTGCATTGATTATCGTCAGCTGAATAAGTTGACTATCAAGAACAAGTATCCTTTGCCGAGGATTGATGATCTTTTTGATCAGTTTCGGGGAGCGGCTGTGTTTTCAAAGATCGATTTGAGACCATGGTACTATCAGTTAAAGGTGAAGGATGTGGATGTGCCAGAAACAACCTTTAGAACGAGGTATGGGCTTTATGAGTTCCTTGTGATGCCGTTTGGGTTGACGAATGCTCCTACTGCTTTCATGGATATGATGAATAGGGTGTTCCATGAGTTCTTGGACAAGTTTGTTGTGGTGTTCATCGATGATATCCTTGTGTACTCTCGTACCGAGGAGGAGCATGAAGGTCATTTGAGGATTGTCTTCCAAGCGTTGTTGGAAATCAGTTTTATGCTAAGCTGAGCAAATGTGAGTTTTGGCTAAAAGAAGTTGTTTTTCTTGGTCATGTGGTTTCGGCTGAAGGGATTCAAGTTGATCCTCAGAAGGCGGTGATGAATTGGAAGCCTCCTAAGTCCGTTCATGAAGTCCGTAGTTTCCTTGAGTTGGCAGGATACTACCGGAGGTTTGTGGATAGATTTTCTAAGATTGCTGCCCCTTTGACGAAGTTTTTGCAAAAGGATGTCAAGTATGAGTGGACGGAAGCTAGACAACAAGCTTTTGAGAAGCTAAAAGCAGCTTTGACGCGAGCTCCTATCTTGGTTCAACCTGAATTAGGGAAAAAGTTTGTGGTGTATAGTGACACATCCTATGTTGGTTTGGGGTGTGTGTTAATGCAAGAGTGTAAGGTGGTGGCTTATGCATCGCGACAGTTGAAAGTGCATGAGCGCAATTATCCTACGCATGACATTGAGTTGGCCGCAATGGTTTTTGCTCTAAAAATCTGGAGACATTATCTCTATGGTGAGAAGTGTACCATGTACACGGATCACAAAAGTTTGAAGTATCTGATGTCTCAGAGGGAGTTAAATCTTAGACAACGATGTTGGGTGGAGTTGCTTAAGGATTACGATCTAACGATCGAGTATCATCTGGGGAAAGCCAATCTTGTGGCCGATGCTTTGAGCATGAAAGTGGCAGTGGAGTTAAGAGCAATGTTTGCTAGCTTGAGCATATCGCGAGATGGTGGTCTTGTTGCTGAATTGCAAGTGAAACCATCTCTACTCCAGTTGATAAAGGATAAACAATTGTTGGATGATTCCTTGGTGCTACATGTTTAGGATATTGCTGAAGATAGGCCATCAGATTTCTGTTTTAGTGATGATGGTGTTTTATGTTTTGGGAGTCAGATAGTGGTGCCGAATGATGTTGAGTTGAGGCGCACCATTCTTACTGAAGCTCATAGTAGTCCTTTTTCTATGCATCCTGGTAGTACAAAGATGTACCGTGATATGAAGGATGAGTACTATTGGGTGGGATTGAAGAAAGATGTCGCTGAGTATGTTAGCAAATGTATGGTTTGTCAGCAGGTTAAGGCTGAACATTAGTTTCCTTCAGGGTTGTTGTAGCTGTTAAGGATCCCTGAATAGAAATGGGAGAGGATCACCATGGACTTTGTGTCCGGTTTGCCTCTATCGCCATCAAAGAAGAATTATGTTTGGGTGATTGTGGATCGCCTTACGAAGTGTGCGCATTTCTTGCCTGTGCATACTACGTACACCTTGGATAAGCTTGCAGAGTTGTACATTGCTGAGATTGTACGTTTGCATGGTGTACCAAAATCTATAGTGTCAGATAGAGATTCGAGGTTCACTACAAGGTTTTGGGAGTGTTTGCATCAAGCATTGTGTACGCGGCTGAATTTCACTACTTCTTATCATCTGCAAACGAATGGACAGTCGGAGCGTGTTATCCAAGTGCTTGAGGATATGTTGAGGTGCTATGTTATTGGGTTTCAAGGCACTTGGGAGAAGCACTTGCATTTGGTGGAGTTTGCTTATAATAATAGTAACCAGGCAAGTATTCAAATGGCGCCTTATGAAGCTTTGTACGAGAGGAAGTGCAGAACTCCTCTTGTTGGGCTAAAATTGGACAAAAGTTGGTCTCAATGCTGACTTTGTTGAAAGGAACCACCGAGAAGGTGAAGCTCATTTGTGAGCGGTTGAAGGCAGCATCGGATCGACAAAAGTCTTACGCAGATTTGAAGCGTAAGGAGATAGAATTTGCTGTGGGTGACCATGTGTTTTTGAAAGTTTCACCTTGGAAGAAGGTGATGAGGTTTGGCCGGAAGGGCAAGTTGAGCCCAAGGTACATTGGACCATACGAGGTGATTAAACGTGTGGGTCCTGTTGCTTATAAGCTGAGACTACCTCAATAGTTAGAAAAGATACATAATGTGTTTCATGTATCCATGCTTCGGAGGTATAGATCAGATCCTTCCCATGTTATGCCTGCGGAGGAAGTTGAGTTGAATCCAGATTTGACCTATGATGAGGAACCGGTTGGGATTCTGGATTCAGACAGTAAGGTTCTCCGTGGTAAGACCATTGAGCTGGTCAAGGTGTTGTGGAGACATCGTGGTGTTGAGGAAGCCACGTGGGAAATGAAGGAAGACATGATGAAGCAATTTCCTTACCTTTTTCCTCCAGGTAAATTTTGAGGTCGAAATTTCTTAAGAGGGGGAGATTTGTAACACCCCGATTTTGGGCCTAGATGTTTTAGAGTTTGAATCAGACCGGTCGGGAACAGTTTGAATCTTAAAGGGAGATTTAGGGAACACCTAGTTCGGGATGCTTTAAAAATATGGAAAAATACCTAAAAATCCTCATTTATTATATGAATGATTATGGTGAAAACAATTTTACAAAATAAGGTTTTGAAATACTACATTTCGGTGTAGTGACCAAATCGCAGTTTTTGCAAAAGTTAAATAGTGACTGTTTTGTAAAGGATTGAAACTTTGAATCTTTAAGGAGATAATTTCACCAAAATGTTTTTAATCAGATTTCTCCTTATTTTGGGCGATTTTAATAATTTTTTAATTAAAGGAAATAAAGATTGATTAAAGGAAAAACTATCTTTGACTTTTCATAACTACCTTACGTCAATTTTCTCTCAATTTCTTTTTAGCCAAACGCATTTCCTCCATCAATTAGCCTCTGATTTTCATTTCTTTGATGAGATTTCAATCTCCTTTTGATTCCTAATCTTTTCCTCACCAAATCCTCTTATTTTTACATTGGATTTTCAAGAAAACTTGCCCAAATCAAGGAGAAATCAGCCATTATAGGTAAGCTTCGTCCTTCTCCTCTAATGATCAGTTATTTACTGAAATTCCCAAGTTATCAATCCTTTGTTAATGATTTTTGAGTTGCTTTAATGTTAGAAACAAGAAATTGTATTAAAACTCAAGGTTTTTGGAGAGATCTTGATGATTTTCGTGGTTGATGGTTGGGCTCTATTTTGAGGTTGTTTTCTAATGTATTTTGGATGATAATTGATGTTATAAATAAGGTTTTATCAAACAAATCCTGAATAGGCTTGAATTCCTAAGTTTTGCATGATAGAATGGTGGTTTTTGGGTGGTTTTGGTGTTCTGTTATAGCTGGAGGTATAAGAACGAGTTTGTGGTTGTTTTTAAGGTTGATTGATGTTTAGAAATGATTGGAAGTGATAGATCTTGGCTGGGATTTGTTTTAGGAGAGTTTGGAGATGATTTCGGTTGTTTTTTGGTCGCTGAAATGAGGTTCTTGAGTAGATCAGCGAGTTTAGGTGTGTGGCTGATGATTTCAATGCGTGATGATCCATTAATCCTCTGCTCTTATGTGTTATAAACAGGGGAGACATATTCGGACGCCTTTGGTGTTGATCTAGGAGCTTAGATAGCGTTTCGGCGAGCAAGCGAAACATAACCGGTGAGTGCGAATGGTTTTAGAAGTCCTTGAGGGACAAAGAAACATGGTTTGGGGATTTAGGGAAGGTTTGAAACACCTTCCTAAGTCCAGAAGTAAGTATTGGTTAGATTGCTCTCATATATGTGGTGGTTGCCCCTAAAATGCTTTTACATGCTCATGGTTTGAGATAGATATATTCCTACTGTTTTTATGCATGATTTGTAGCATGAGATGATGCTTGAAATGATTTCATGAAATAACATGTTGCATTGATGAGTTTTGAGCTTTTGTTTTAAAGCATGGCAAATGTTATAGTTTTGAAATGAGATGAGAAAGATTTGAGAAATGTTGCTTGAAAAATAGTAGGTGAGATGATGTTTTGATATTTATATTGGCATAGAAGATGAGATACTTACCGAATATAATTGATCGATCAATAGGATGAGAGTGCACTATAAACTAAAAATTCATACGCGATCTTTGGATTCAATCCAAAGGGAGAGACTGATGATGGGCATTCCATCGGGTAGGACTTGGTGAAATACCCAAGCTTTGTGGCGATGAGAGATTCCACCATGTGAGTACGGTGATGTGAGATTCCACCGGAAATTATGTTACAAGACAAGTGAGTATGGTGATGTGAGATTCCACCGGAAGAGTCTCGTGGTTGAGAATGTTGTCCGCATATCCGAGTAATAATGAGATGTGAAATGCCAATATAATATATGAAAATACTTTTGATTCACATGTACCTATTGATGAGATGATTTATGCTATGAGAAATGCATATGAGATTTGTATATGAAATGCTTTAGTTTTCACAAGCATGTGTATGGCTTGGCCATGAGATTTGCATTGGTTTAAATGCATGAGATAGAATTGAGGTATGTGTGTTTTCAATGAAGATTTGCTTTGAAATGGTCTTCAAGCATGAGATAGAATGAGCATGTTGTTGAAAGTGCTTTTTGAGCAAGTATTTTGAGTAATGCATTATTGTGTTAGTTTCTTTAAAGCATGCCTCACTAAGCAAATGTGCTTACGCTCTCTTTTACCAATAATGCAGATAATTGAGGTGTTTTTGGGCAGCAAGAAGGTTAAGAACATCCAAGGAAGTGCAAAGCTCATGTATGGTGATGTTTTTATACACTTTAGTTTTGATATTTGGCAATGGGACTCCAAGGTTGTTTTTGGGAGATGTGTTTTGAACTCCCTAAGTTTGTGGCATGTTTGTGATGGCTTTTATGGGCTGTAAATGGTCCTAATGGTTTGGTTTGTGGTTTGGATGCTTATATTTGGAGTTGTGGCTAGGAAGCATGCATATAGGTTGAGTGATCATGTGTTTGATGCCATGCTCTAGCTTAAGGTACTTAATATGATCTTTAGTGTCAAATTGAGTTGCTGGTAAGTTATGATGCATTTTGAAGCATGTTTGAGTGGGTTAAGAGGTGAAAAACCAGCAATTTCTGCTGTCACAGTGCAGGGTGTATCGAAACACCCTTAACTTTTTCGAAACGGAGGCCTATAATGGCCTTAGCGTTTCGAAACGGCTGAAGGTGTTTCAGAACATTTTGGCCACTAGAGAGGCATGTTTCAATACCGGTCTCGGAACGCACCCGAGTACCAAAACAGTCAACACCGTTTCGATATAGGCATTTCGGTACGAAGGTTGGTGTTCCGAAACGGACGACCGTTGGATGATGATTTTGAATTGTTTTAAGTTTCCATGTTTTACATTTTAGTCCTTAATGTTGTGGATGCAATTGCTTGAGCTTGGAATGTTCTTTAATGTTGAAATTTCACAAAGAGGCATGTAATATGACTAATTACATATTGGTAATATTAAATTATGGAAAGTCCTTATATTTTCTAAAAAATACATTTTGGTCCGTAAAAGTGTATTTCATGCAATTGAGTCCCTAAATGATTTCCGATCGTTGTGCCCTTCTCTCATATGATTCTTGTGTAATCACATAGGCTTAATGTGCATCTAGAAAAGATACAAAGAAGAAAAAAAGGTCGTTAATCAAGGTTGACTTTCGGGTTGACTTTGGTTTTCCCTGTGAAATCTTCGTAGTTTGGGTCAAGCGTCTAGTCCGGGCTAAGGGGGTTACACACATGGTAAGTGATCCTTGGGTTTATATGATTTATGCATTTGGTTTCAAGCATATTAATGCTTGTGAAAGTGGCATTGTGATTTATGCTTGTAAAATAGTGAAATGGTGTTGTATTGGAAAGTGATGGTAAAAGGTTTTGGTTACTTTAATCGGATATAGTTAGCCGACTATATGATTGGGTGCACCGTGAATAAAGTCGCCTTAGATGTTGAGGGGTTGTGATTGTGCCGTAAATTCCATCCAAGTACCCTAACGATTGAGGCTAAGATCACAACGGTGGATGGTTTAATCTCGTGTGTGAATCTTGTGGTTTGTGTCTCATGCTCTCGTTAGTGGAATTATACAACTACCGATGAGTGATGTTGAGGGGTTGTGATTGTGCCATTAATCTCCATCACGGGTGTTGAGGGGTTGTGATTGTGCCATTAAACTCCACCTTGTGAATCTAGTAGTGTGTATGAAGCGTGTGGCACAACGCTTGTAATCCGCGTATCTGATTGTGTCAGTTGTGTTAGTTTTGAAATGGTTTGTTATTGATCACTTGTGAGCCAATATAAAGATGTTGATATAATGATTTAATGTTGAACATTTATTTTGAGAAAGCATGAGATGCTTGAGGGATATGCTTGAATGCATACGTTACTTGTATTAAGCATGAGAAAAGGTTTTTGTTGTTGTAATTAAAGATGCTATGAGCATGTGGATTTGGAAACGATGTTTTAAAGTGCACATTTTCAAGGAAGGCATATGTTTACAGAGAATGATGTTTTGGTTTTATAAAATGCATTGATGAATGTGTGTTGCTATAACGGTCCTTACTAAGCTTTATGCTTACGCTCATTTGTTTCATCAATGCAGAGAATTGAGCATCTTTGGCAGTAAGAAAGCAAGGGCATCCAAGTGATTTTTAGCTAAGCAAAGTATGTGATTTACTTTAGTGTAATAAGAGGCAATGGGAGGGATTTCCACTCATGGTTTGTTTGGTGATGTTAAACTCCTTGAGCATGTTTGGTTTGTGTTTTAAGACTTGTAAATGGTCTCTATATGGTTTATGGTCTTACCTTTGGTATTTTGACTATGATATGGTTTTGTGTTTAAAAGCATGCTTGAGTAGTTTAATATCTCTTCATGAATTGCCATGCTTGTTGCTTATATTGTGAATGGATGATGATGCTTAGGTGTTTGGAATGTTGGATATAACATGTATAGATGTTTTGAACATGTTTAGTTGTAGTTAAATGTTGTTTTGTGGCTGTTGAAAGTGCATTTTTGGTATGCGTATCGATACTTGTGATGATTGTTGGCTACCGCCTTCCCACGTATCGATACAGGCTTAAGCGTACTGATACCGAGCCGTTATTTTCAGTTATAAGTATCTCTAAAAGTTCTGAAATGATTCATATTGGTCCCTGAATGCTGCATGTTCAATTGGTTGAGTTTGGATGACCCGTTTGTGATGAAATTTGATATGTAAGCATGTTACAAGACTAATTAAGGATTGGTAATCTTAAAATTGGTCTAGCCCCTATAATTTTAGAAATTATAGTTTAGTCCCTAAAAGACAAATATATACATTTGAACCATTAAACGAACTCCGATCGTTGTGCCGTTTTCTTCTAAATGTTTTGCTGATCATATAGGATCATAACATGCATCTAGAGAACATAAAAAGAAAAAAATAGGGTCGTTAATCGAAGTCAGCTTTAACAAGTTGACTTCGGTTTTCCCCATGTGATCTTCTTAGTTCGAGTCAAGTGTCTAGGTCGGGCTAAAGGGGTTACATTTATTGGTATCAGAGCCAGGTTGTTAAAGAATTGAGGATGATGGTAAGTGAAATTGGTATGTTTTGATGTTCGATTCATTGTTAAATGGCATGTTGTCTGAAAAATCATGCTTTTGGTTGAATGTTGGTGTTTATGCCTCGCTTGGTTGTTGTGAATCATGTGGGAGATTAATATGATTGTACGTTGAGGATGTGTGCTGATTGTGGATGATGTAAAGCATGATGATTGCGATACGCTATTGTATGCTATGTTATGCTTGAGGGAGATCGGGATGCCCATTGCCTTATTACACTAGTTAAATGTTTTAAATTGGTTTTGTAAACTTGGATCCTTGTTTGAGGTTGGCCTAACTTATGGTTTGAAATGTATTTGTTAATATGCCTACGCCTAAGCAGGGTAATTAGGGGGCCGAGAACCCATCTGATGAGACTCTACCTTCGCCGCCACCACCTGAAGGTGGAGAGCTAGAGCAACGTGGACAGGCTGGTCCAGTTTTGGGTGATCTAGCGCCGCTGGTTCAGTTGACCACAAGAGCGTTTTAGGTTGCGGTAGCTGGAGCGCAAGTTCAAGCACCTGTAGCTGGGTAGACGGGTTTGCCTTTGGAAAAGCTGAGGAATCTGGGAGCTGTCGAGTTCTGAGGTATGTCTCCAGAGGCATCATAGGCATGGTTAGCTAGTACGATCTGCATTATGGATCAGATGGGATGCAGTGATGCACGCAAGTTGGGGTGCACAGTTTCATTGCTTCAGGGTGATGCTTATAATTTGTGGATGACTATACCGCTGGTTTGGAGCCCAATGAGGTGGATTGAGAGTTCTTTCGGAGTGCTTTTAAGAAAAAGTATCTTGGTGTGAGATACTTGGATGAGAAGAAGCGCGAGTTTATGTCGCTTGTGCAAGGAAATCTTTCCGTGGCTGAGTATGAGGTCCAGTTCGTATGTCTAAGCCAGTATGCCCCCGAGTTGATGCCGAGTGAGAGGCATCGTTGTGATCGCTTCCGGTATGAGCTTGTACAGGAAGTGAAGACCTTTATGTTTGCCACGAATTACACAGATTTTGACGTGCTCGTGTGTCGGGCTAAGAACATCGAGCAGAGCTTGGGTCTGACATCTCGTGGAGGTGGTTTTAGCTCTGGTAAAAGAGCCGCTGATTTCAGTTCTGGAGGTGGACGAAACAAAAGAGTCGAGATATGAGGCATCAGCCTGATGCAAGGTGAGATGCTCCAAGACGGGGTGGACAGGCTCATGGTGGACAAGTGAGGTCCAAGCAGCACATGTGCTGGACGTGTGGATCGAGGGATCATATGAGGCAAGATTGTCCACGTGCAGCTAGAGAGGCACAAGCTCCTGTGGTGGTGACAGGGAATTCTTGCTGGAATTGTGGTTCAGCTGATCATATGAGGCGCGAGTGTCCTCTGTTGGCTGGTGGAGGCCAGGGGCGTGCACCTGCTGTAGCTGCACCTCAGAGAGGCTGTGGACACGACCGAGGTAACTTCTAGAGGAGGGAAGAGGGTCAGAGAGGTATCGCTCATGTTGTAGCAGTTCAGTCTGAGTGAGGAGGTCCGGCGAGGGTTTATGCTCAACGCGAGGGGCACAATGACACTGATGTCATCGCAGGTACCTTTGTTCTACAGTCTTTATCATTGTTGGCATTGATTAATTCTGGATCCACGCATTCTTATGTCTTGAGTGAGCATGCGCATTTGCTTGATTTAGCTGTTGAGTTGCTTGAAGTAGGAATGCAAGTGACTAGTTCTTTTGGTGAGATTGTGATTACGAGGAAATTGTATATGATATGTCTTTTGTCTATTCAGGGTCATGCCTTTCTTGTGGATTTGATGGAGTTACCCTTTTATAGATTCAATGTGATTCTTGGGATGGATTGGTTGTCTGAGCATAGAGCAGTGGTTGACTTTGATGTTAAGCGATTCACCTTAAAGCTTGTTGATGATTATGAGGTGGTGATAGGAGGCAAGAATGTGAAATTATTGTCTAATGTTGTTTCGTCTTTGGAAGCAAACTGTATGCTAAGGATGGGATGTGATGCTTATCTTGCATATGTGATGAATACTGGTGCAAAGGATGTACGTGTGCAAGACATCAGAACTGTTTGCGATTTTCCGGGTGTCTTTCCAGAAGAGTTGCTTGGGTTGCCGCCAAACAGGGAAGTTGAGTTTGGTATCGAGTTGTATGAGAATAAGACTCTGGTGTCCATTGCTACTTATCGAATGGCACCGAAAGAGCTGAAGGAGTTGAAGACGAAACTTTAGGAGGTTCTTGATCGAGGGTTTATCCGGCCGAGTGTATCACCTTTGGGCGCGCCGGTGTTGTTTGTAAAGAAGAAATAGGGGACAATGCAGATGTGTATATATTATCGGCAACTTAACAAGATGACGGTCAATAACAAATATCCCTTGCCAAGGATTGATGATCTCTTTGATCAGTTTCAGGGAGCCTCGGTGTTTTCTAAGATTGACTTGAGGTTAGGGTATTACCAGTTGAAGGTGAAGGATGTGGACATACCTGAGACGGCTTTTCGGACAAGGTACAAACATTATGAGTTCTTAGTGATGCCTTTTGGATTAACCAACACACCTACTGCTTTCATAGACATGATGAACCGTGTGTTCCATGAGTTTTTGGATCAGTTTGTGGTGGTTTTCATCGATGACATCCTTGTGTACTCTCGTACCAAGGAGGATCACGATAGACACTTAAGGATAGTGTTGCAAGTTTTGTTAGAGAACCAACTTTATGCTAAGCTGAGCAAGTGTGAGTTTTGGCTTAGGGAGGTAGTATTCCTTGGACATGTTATATCAGCAGAGGGTATTCGTGTTGATCCACAAAAGATAGAAGCAATGATGAGTTGGAAAGTGCCTAAGTCGGTGACTGAGCTGTGAAGTTTTCTTAGCTTGGCTAGATATTACCGTAGGTTCGTTGAGGGTTTCTCGAAGATCGCTGCACCTTTGACCAAGCTGTTGCAGAAGAATGTTCGCTTTGAATGGACATATGTGAGGCAACAAGCTTTTGAGAAGCTGAAGGAAGCTTTGACACAAGCTTCTGTCCTAATTCAACCTGAGTCTGGTAAGGAGTTTGTAGTCTATAGTGATGTATCCTATGTCGGTTTGGGCTGTGTATTGACGCAGGAGGGTAAGGTAATAGCATATCCATCTAGGCAGTTGAAGGAGCATGAATGTAACTATCCTACTCATGATCTGGAGCTCACGGCTGTTGTGTTTGCTTTGAAGATTTGGAGGCATTACCTGTATGGCGAGAAGTGTGTGGTATTCATAGATCATAAGAGTTTGAAGTATCTTATGTCTCAAAAGGAGTTGAATCTTAGGCAACGTCAATGGGGCTTAAGGATTATGATATATCGATTGAGTATCATTCTGGAAAGGCCAGTGTTGTGGCTGATGCTTTGAGCAAGAAGGTGGCTGTGGAGTTGAGGGCAATGTTTACTCGCTTGAGCAAATCGCGTGATGGTGGTCTTGTTGCCGAATTGCAAGTGAAACCATACTTGATTCAGTTGATCAAGGATAAGCAGTTTCTTGATGATTCTCTTGTCCCTCATGTTCAGGATATTGCGGATGGTAAACCTACGAATTTCAGTTTCAATGATGATGGTGTTCTATGTTTTTGGAGTCGGATAGTGGTGTTGAATGATGTTGAGTTGAGGCGCACTATTCTGACCGAAGCTCAGCTCAGCAAGAGGGGATGAATGACACATATGTGATCGCAGGTACCTTTACTTTGCAATCCTTGTCATTACTTTCCTTGATTGATTCTGGATCTACGCACTCATACATATTGCGTGAACATGCTCAATTGCTTGGTTTACCTGTTGAGTCTTTGGATGTTGGTATGCGTGTAACTAGTTCCTTTGGTGAGACCGTTGTGACACGGAAGTTGTATAGAAGATGTCCCTTGGTTGTGCAAAATCATGTTTTTCATGTTGATCTCATGGAATTGTCATTCTATGGTTTTGATGTAATCCTTGGTATGGATTGGCTTGTTGAACATTGAGCTGTGGTGGATTTTGAGAACAAGCGAGTTTCGTTGAAGCTTGCGGATGATTATGAGGTAGTGGTGGTTGGTGAGAATGTGAAGTTTTTTGCCAATGTGGTGTCTTCTTTGGAGGCGAGCCGAATGTTGAGGCAAGGTTGTGAAGCTTACCTAGCCTTTGTGATGAATCCTAACTCTAAGGAGTTGCGAGTTCAAGATATCAGGACTGTGCGAGAGTTTCCTGGTGTGTTTCCGGAGGAGTTGCCTGGGTTGCCTCCTAATCGAGAGGTGGAGTTTGGAATTGAGCTGTATGAAAACACAACTCCAGTGTCCATTACTCCTTATCAAATGGCACCTAAGGAGTTGAAAGAGCTGAAGACGCAACTTCAGGAGTTGCTTGATCGTGGTTTCATTCGGCCGAGTGTGACACCTTGGGGTGCACCGGTCTTGTTTGTGAAGAAAAAGGATGGCACTATGAGAATGTGCATCGATTATCGTCAGCTGAACAAGTTGACTATTAAGAATCGGCATCCATTGTCGAGGATTGATGATCTTTTTGATCAATTTAGGGGAGCGGCTGTGTTCTCTAAAATTGACTTAAGGTCAGGTTATTACCAGTTGAAGGTAAAGGATGTGGATGTGCCAAAGACAGCCTTCAGAACGAGGTATGGGCATTATGAGTTCCTTGTGATGCCGTTTGGTTTGACGAATGCTCCTGCAGCTTTTATGGACATGATGAATAGAATGTTCCATGAATACTTGGACAAATTTGTTGTGGTGTTCATTAATGATATCCTTGTGTACTCTCATACTGAGGAGGAGCATGATGGACATTTGAGGATTGTGTTGCAGGCTTTGTTGGAGAATCAGCTTTATGCTAAGCTAAGCAAGTGTGAATTCTGGCTTAGAGAAGTTGTGTTCCTTGGTCATGTGGTTTCTGCTGAGGGGATTCGTGTTGATCCTCAGAAAATTGAGGCAGTGATGAATTGGAAGCCTCCTAAGTCTGTTCATGAGGTCCGTAGTTTCCTTGGTTTGGCGGGATACTACCGGAGGTTTGTGAATGGATTTTCAAAAATTGCTGCACCTTTGACGAAGTTGTTGCAGAAGGATGTCAAGTATGAGTAGACGGAAGCGAGACAACATGCTTTTGAGAAGCTGAAGGCAGCTTTGACGCAAGCTCCTATCTTGGTTCAACCTGAATCAGGGAAAGAGTTTGTGGTGTACAGTGACGCATCCTACGTTGGTTTGGGGTGTGTGTTGATGCAAGAAGGTAAGGTGGTGGCTTATGCATCACGCTAGTTGAAGGTGCATGAGCGCAACTATCCTACGCATGACATTGAGTTGGCTGCGATGATTTTTGCTTTGAAAATTTGGAGACATTACTTGTATGGTGAGAAGTGTACTGTGTACAGGGATCACAAAAGTTTGAAGTATCTGATGTCTCAGAAAGAGTTGAATCTTAGGCAACGACGTTGGGTGGAGTTGCTTAAAGATTACGATCTGACGATCGAGTACCATCCGGGAAAAGCTAATGTTGTAGCGGATTCCTTGAGTAGGAAGGTAGCAATGGAGTTGAGGGCTATGTTTGCCAGTTTGAGTATTTCGCGTGATGGAGGTCTTGTGGCTAAATTGCAAGTGAAACCATCTTTGGTTCAGTTGATAAAGGATAAGAAATTGTTGGATGATTTCTTGGTGCCACATGTTCAGGATATTGTTGAGGATAGGCCATCAGATTTCTGTTTTAATGATGATGGAGTTCTATGTTTTGGGAGTCGGATAGTAGTGCCCAATGATGCTGAGTTGAGGCGTGCTATTATGACTGAAGCTCATAGTAGTCCTTTTGCTATGCACCCTGGTAGTACAAAGATGTATCGTGATCTTAAGGATGAGTACTACTGGGTGGGTTTGAAGAAAGATGTTGCTGAGTTTGTGAGTAAGTGCACGGTTTGTCAGCGGGTTAAGGCTGAGCATCAGTTTCCTTCTAGGTTGTTGCAACCGTTGAGGATTCCTGAGTGGAAGTGGGAAATGATTACCATGGACTTTGTGTCTGGTTTACCTTTGTCGCCATCGAAGAAGAATTCGGTGTTGGTGATTGTGGATCGCCTTACGAAGTGTGCTCATTTCTTACCTGTGCATACTACGTACACTTTGGACAAGCTTGCAGAGTTGTACATTGCTGAGATTGTGCGGCTGCATGATGTGCCAAGGTCGATCCTATCAAATAGAGATCTGAGGTTTACATCGCGTTTCTGGGAATGCTTGCATCAAGCTTTGGGTACATGGCTGAATTTCAGTACTTCTTATCATCCACAGTCGGATGAACAGTCTGAGCGTGTTATCCAAGTGCTGGAGGATATGTTGAGGTGCTGTGTGATTGAGTTTCAAGGCTCATGGGAGAAGCATTTGCCTTTGGTGGAGTTTTCTTATAACAATAGCTACCAGGCAAGTATTCAAATGGCACCTTATGAATCCTTGTACGGGAGGAAGTGCAGAACTCCTCTTTGTTGGGCTGAAACAGGTCAGAAGTTGGTTTCAATGCCAGCTTTGTTGAAAGGAACCACCGAGAAGGTGAAGCTCATTTGTGAGCGATTGAAGGCAGCTTCTGATCGACATAAGTCTTACGCGGATTTGAAGCGTAAGAAGGTTGAGTATGCGGTAGGTGACCGTGTGTTTTTGAAGGTTTCGCCTTGGAAGAAGGTGATGAGGTTTGGCCGAAAGGGTAAGTTGAGCCCTAGGTACATTGGACCATACGAGGTGATTGAGCGTGTTGGTCCTGTTGCGTACAAGTTGAGATTGTCGCAAGAGTTGGAAAGGATTCATGATGTGTTTCATGTCTCTATGCTTCGGAGGTATAGTTCGGATCCTTCGCATGTTATGCCTTTGGAGGAAGTGGAGTTGAATCCAGACTTGACCTATGATGAGGAGTCGGTGGGAATTCTGGATTCAGACAGTAAAGTTCTTCGAGGCAAGACCATTGATTTGGTAAAGGTGTTGTGGAAGCATCGTGGTGTTGAGGAAGCATCGAGGTGTTGAGGAAGCCACGTGGGAAAGAAAGGATGACATGAAGAAGCAGTTTCCGTACCTCTTTCCTCCAGGTAAATTTCGAGGACGAAATTTCTTAAAGGGGGGAGAGTTGTAACACCCCAATTTTGGGCTTAGAAGTTTAGGGTATGAACTGGACCGGTCTGATTTTCGGTTCGAATATTAAAGGTGGTTTTAGGGAAAACCTAGTTCGGGTTGCTTTAAAAATATGGAAAAATATCTAAAAATCCTCTTTTAATATATATAAGAGAGTGGTGAAATCAATTTTACAAAATAAGGTTTGGAAGTGCGACATTTCGAAATAGTGACTAAAATGCGATTTTTGAAAAGTTCAGTGGTGACTGTTTTGTAAGGATTGAAACTTTGAATCTTTAAGGAGCTAATTTACCCAAGAAAGGATTTCTCCAGATTTTTCTTAGATTTTAATGATTTAATTAAAGTTTAATTAATTAAATGAAAAGTGGAAAAACCAATTTTTAGATTTCATAACTAACTTTTGTTAAAACTTTCTCATCTCATTTTCTCTCAAAATTCCCTCAGCCAAACGCATTTTACAGCAACATTTCTATTGATTTTCACACCAAATTATGAGGTTTCAATCATCAATTGATTCCTAATCCTTTCTACATCAAATCCTATTGTTTTGCTTATTGGATTTTCAAGGAAATTATCTCTAATCAAGGAGAAATCTACATTTAGAGGTAAGGATGTTCTTCTCCTCTAAATACTCAGTTCTTTACTGAAATTCCCAAGTTCTCAATCCTTAAATTAAGTTTTATAAAAGGTTTTAATGTTGTGATCTTGATTTTGGCTTAAAACTCAAGATTTGGAACAAATCTTGAAGAAATTCGTGGTGATTGTTTGGGCTCTGTTTTGAGATGGCTTTTAAATGTATTTTGGATGTTTAATGATGTGTAATTGAGGTTTGATCAATGCAATCCCGAATAGGTTGAATTTCCTAAGTTTTTACTTATGAAAATGGTGGTTTTTGGGGTGATCTTGGTGTTCTGTTATAGCTGGAGGTATAAGGACGAGTTTAAGTTCTTTTTGGATGTTAATTAATGTTTAGGAATGTTTAGAAGTGATGGATCTTGGCTGGGTAATGTTGAGGAAGAGTTTGGAAGTGATTGCGGTTGTGTTTGGTAGCCGAAATGTTAGTTTTGGTGAGAGCAGCGAGTTTAGGTGTAATGGCTGAAGATTTTAATGCATGATGATGCATTAATCCTCTGCTTCGATGTGTTTAAAATAGGGGAGACATCTTCGGATTCTTGTGGTGTTGATCCAGAGGCTTGAACAGCGTTTCGGCAAGCTTGCGAAACGGAATTGGTGAGTGAAGTTGGGATTTCCAGCTTTGTAATGAATGGTTGAAGGTTTTGGGAGCTTAGTTTAAGTCTAAGCAACTTAACTAAGCTCAAGAGTAAGTTTTCGGGAGAACTCTCTCTTGATGAATCATGAGTTGGTTGGATGCAATGTATTTAATTTGCATGTTTAAATTCTATTTTGAAACCATGTTTTAGCATAATTAATGCTGGTTTTGAAAGCCATGTGTTGAAGGATGCTCAAGGTAAGAGATCCTTGATTTGATATTAGTAAATGTGATTTTGATGCATAGTGATGCATGATGGTTTAATGGCTTTGATTTATGCTTTAAAACAGTGGATTGTTGATGATAAATGATGTATATTGGCAAGTGATGTGTTGGTTTTAAAGTACTTGAATCTGATATAGTTAGCCGGCTATATGATTGGGTGCATCGTTAATAAAGTCGCCTTGGATGTTGAGGGGTTGTAATTGTACCGTAAACTCCATCCAAGTACACTAATGAGATGTTTAAGATAACAATGGTGGTTAAAAGTCCATGTGTGAATCTTGTGTTGAGTGTCTCGTGTTCTCGTTAGTGATGTTATTCAACTACCGATGAGTGATGTTGAGGGGTTGTGATTGTATCGTTAAACTCCATCACGGGTGTTGAGGGGTTGTGATTGTACCGATAAACTCCACCTTGTGTGTTCGGTAGTGTGTATGAAACGTATGGGACAACGCTTGTAATCCGCGTATCCGATTGTGTTTTATGTTGTAAATGGTTATGGTTTATCACTTGGAAGCCAATATGACATGTTGATGTAAATGAAGCATGAGATGCTTGAGGTGTATGCATTGTTGCATGAATAATGATGTTTATGTGTTAAAAGGCTTTGTGGAAAGTGTTTTTATAAAATGCATTATTGTGTTGTTTCTTTAGAGCATTCCTCACTAAGCATTTGTGCTTACGCTCTCTCTCTTGAACCAATAATGCAGATAATTGAGGTGCTTGAGGGTAGCAAGGAGGCTAAGAATCCAAGGGAAAGCTAAGCTCATGTGGTGACTTTTTCACAACATTATTAGTTTTTTGATATTTGGCAATGAGAACCTGGGATGTGATTTGGGAGATGTTTTGGACTCCCTAGTTGTGGCATGATGCCTTAAATGATTTGGATTTGTAAATGGCCATTTTGATGCTTGTTTTGATGCTTTGACGATTGTGTGGCTTTGGATATTAGGATGCATGCCTATAGACTTGTGGATTCTCTAAATTGATGCCATGAATGTGTTTTGATGTTGCAAACATGTACCTTATATATATGTTAGCTTGTTGGCATGATTAGGAAGTCAGTAGGATGTGTTTGAGTGGCTTAAAGTATGTAAACCAGCAAATTATGCAATTTCTGGGCAATCCGTATCGGAACGGGCACTAGCGTTTCGAAACGGGGGCCTGTAATGGCCTTCGTGTATCGAAACGGGTAGGGCTGTTCCGAAACGATTTGGCCACTGCCAGGCCAAGTTCCGATACAAGTCTCGAAACGAACCCGAGTTTCGGAACGGTCAACCCCGTTCCGAAACAGATGACCGTTGGGCACTGATTTGAATGGTTTTAAGGTTTGCAAGCTTTACGTTTTAGTCCTAATAATTATTTTTCCAATTGCATGAGCTTGAGATGTCCGATTAAGGTGAAATTTGACAGGGAAGCACGTAATTTGATTAATTTGATTTTGGTAACTTAAAAATCAGTTAAGTCCCCAATCTTTCCAGAAATTACATTTTGGTCCCTAACTTTTGTATGTTGTGCAATTGAGTCCCTTAATGCTTTCCGATCGCTGTGCTTTTCAAGTATGCATTTCTCAAGGGTACGCTTAAGGTTAATGTGTATCTAGATAAGATTAAAAAGAAAAAAAAGGGTCGTTAATCAAGGTTGACTTTCGGGTTGACTTTGGTTTTCCCCGTGTAATCTTCGTAGTTCGGGTCAACCGTCTAGGCCGGGCTAAGGGGGTTACAAATATAGGCTGAGGCGTACTGATACGGGTTCGTTAATTTCAGTTATAAGAATCTTTTTAAGTTCTGAAATGTTGCATTTTGGTCCATGTTTAATGTTTGTTCAATTAGTTTAGTCTGGATGATCTGTTTGTGGTTATTTTTGACATGTTGGTACGTTACATGACTAATTATGGTTTGGTAACTTTAAAATTTGAAAAGTCCCTATATTTTCTGGAAATTACAAATTAATCCCTAAAAGTCAAATGTATGCAATTGAACCCCTAATCGAACTCCGATCGATGTGCCATTTTCGCATTATCGCTTTGATGAACATATAGGATAATAATGAGAATCTAGAGAAGATAAAATGAAAAAAGGTCGTTAATCGAGATTGACTTTAACGAGTTGACTTTGATTTTCCCCGTGTAATCTTCTTAGTTCGGGTTGGGCGTCTAGGCCGGGCTAAGAGGGTTACACGGGCAAGCCCTATTTCGGTATGTGTTTTGGCATTTTCAAACTGTTTCGAAACAGGTTAGCCTATATCGAAACAAGTACCTTGAAAACCTTGGTTTAGCTACTTAAAATGTTTCAAACCTTGCCAAAAACATTTAAAACATCCACAAACTTATTTTCAAGTTGTTTGGACTTAAAGGCTTTTTTGAAATCTTTTCAATCTAGTCCAAAACTATTTTTTAATTATTATATTAAAACATTAGTTCTACAACAACCTTAACAAACAACAAAAACATCAAATAAAAATACATTAATTTCATAAGATTACTAACCAAATTTTGATTACTCTAAAAACATTTATGGAGAGAGATGAAAAATGATGTGAGAAGATGACCAAGACAATGAAGATGGGTGGAGGGTAAATCTAGAAAATTTTAGTTTTGGGGTAAAGTTTAAATTTTGATGACTTGATTTCTTATTATATCAATTTTATTAACTACACTGTCACCAACCATTAGTTTGTTGCTTTTTAGGTTAACGGACCAATTTGTATTTTTAGATTGGATGACCATTTTATAATTTTTTAATGTTTAAATATTAAAAAAAGCAATAATATTATATAATCGGAGTGCTGTTTATGTAGTTTACCCATAATAAAAGATCTTCATGTTATGAAACCCCTAATGTTAATAATAATAAATAGAATAATCATATTTTTAACATAAAATAATAATAATCGGAGAGTGCAATTACTACATTATTATATCAATACTTACCCTTCATCCTGAGTAATTTCCCAAATATTGCAATTGGAAAAAAACCCCAAATATTGCACTCCTCTTTTATTTTCTAATCTATTTCACTTTGAACGATGTTATTAAAAGTTGGATTAAATGCATGTCGACTTCAGTGTTAATTTTAAAAGTTTGAATGGAATACATGCCGACTTCACCTTTCTAGCTCACTTTATGGCGTTGCAGAACAACATGCTTTCTACAGTACCAATAGAAGTCGAATAGAACACATGTCAATATCACTGTTAATTTTATAATTCTGATGAAACATATATGGACTTTTTATTTTTTTACTGTTAAAAATACCATATATTAAAAAATAAAAAAAGTACAATAAATCTTAATTTTTTCAACTACAATATCTAAAAAATTAACCCCTCATCTTAAGAATTTAAAAATTGAAGCCAACAAGTCACAACTGAATTACATTTAAGTTTAAATAATAAATAAATTCTATTTACTATCATTAAACTTTTTCATAGAGCAAAATTTGTGTCAAATGCCTTTGTAATTTGGGTAAAAGTTTGATCATTAAATTTTGGTTAATTATTTAATTTGGTAATTAAACTTTCAACCGCTTTAATATTATTATTAAACTTTATGATTTGCTTCAATTTGAACACTGAACTTTTAACGGATGTTAAGATGATGATGTGACAGTTAACAAATTTTGTATAATAATACATTTAGTCCTTCATATTTTTACATTCAAATAATTTAACTCTAATTCCAAAAATAATAATAAATTTAACCCTCAATATTTATACATAATTTTAATTTGGCCCTATTTTTAATTAAAAATAATTCAACCCTAAAACCTAAAATCTTAAACCCATAAACCATAAACCTAAACCCAAAAATCAAAAAATTTAAACCCATAAACCCTAAACTTGAAACTCAAAACCTTAAACCCAAAAGAATCTAAACATGGAGAAATTATTATATGGTCCAGGACCACCACGTCATCCATGGTCTCTATCCACTAAAAATTAGCCATGTAATTTTTTTCCATGTCACTATGTAACCACCCACTCCCTATTTATATGACTTAAAATGATGAAGATTCATTTTTAAAAAAATGACATAGAAATTACATAGCTGATTTTTAGTGAAAGAGACCATGGATGACGTGGTGGTCCGGGACCGTGCAATAATTTTTCCTATAAACACTATTCGACTATAGTGGTTGTTGTGATTGTAAGGCTGAAACAACTCGGAAACGGGAGGGGGTTTTCCGCAAAACATAAAGGTTCGGAACAAATTCAACCACTTGATGATAGCATAGTAAATTCTGTTACTATCTTTTCTCGTCTTCCATTCATCATCACAATGATGAATCGATCCTTTTACTTTTTAGTTTTCAATTTTACATTAACTATGATGCTCAGAGAATCATATGGAGAAGATATTGCAGAGATTGAAACAGAAAAAATCCAAGAATAACAAAGACAGTGAGTATGGCGGTAGTTTTATCGATGATGAGGATAATGACCTGCGAGACTTCTCTTGTCCTGAAGATTTTTCTGGTGGGCAAGGATGTATATTTCATCACATCTCTTTATGTTTTAATTTGCAGTTTTCAACTTCTTAATCTCGTTTTATCATAGTAAATAGTGTATTTTGCGTAGAAATTTTGACCATTTGTACATAAAGTTTAGCTTTTAGTTTTAAGGTAACAATCAACCTTGGATATGGTTAGATTACATCTGAAAATTGTTCTCTAATAAGCTTAATGACCCGTTTGACCCCTGAATTATACACAAAATATCGAACTGACCCTTAAAGTATTTTTTTGGACATTTTGCCCTCTGAAGTATACACTATAATCTCCGTTGGCCCCAAAACTAAAAACCGTGACATCATATGCCCATTCCGTTTAAAGAAATTCTCATGAACCAATTAGAACGTGCCACGAGTCACTAATAAACAAAAAAATCAGCTGACTTATTTTAAAGGGGTAAATTGCACGCTAAGTCTATAAATTTTTATTTTTGTTCAGTTTAGTCCTAAAAATATTAATTTAACCCGAATTTACCCAATTTGCTTTCTAATTTTTATAAATTAAGCCATTATTTTTAATATGTTGATGTTTTTATTCAATTTAGTCCTCAAAAAATTTATTTAACCCACAATTAACCCCTACTACTTTATAATTTTTATAAATTAGTCCAATATTTTTAATATGCTGATATTTTTGTTCACTTTTGTCATCAAAATATTTATTTAACTCAAAATTGATCCCCACTACTTTATAAAATTATAAAAATTATAAAGAAACATGGGTCAATTTCGGGTTAAATAAAGATTTTGAGGACTAAATTTAACAAAAAATATCAACATATTAAAAATATTGGACTAATTTATAAAAATTACAAAGAAATTGAGGTTAATGTCTGGTTAAATAAAGATATTTTAGACTGAATTGAACAAAAATATAGTTATATTTAAAATATTGGACTAAATTATAAAAATTAGAAAGAAATTGGGGTTAATTTTAGGTTAAAATGATTTTTTGACTAAATTGAAAAAAATATGATTATATTTAAAATATTATACTAAATTTTAAAAATTATAAAGAAATATAGGTCAATTTTGGGTTAAATAGAGATTTTAATAATACTTGAACAAACACTATAATTATATTTAAAATATTGAACTAAATTATAAAAATTATAAAGTAGTAGGGATCAATTGTGAGTTAAATAAAGATTTTGATGAAAAAATTGAACAAAAATATTAGCATATTAAAAATATGAGATTAATTTATAAAAATTATAAAGTAGTATGGGTTAATTGTGGGTTAAATAATTTTTTTGAGGACTAAATTGAACAAAAACATCAGCATATTAAAAATAATGGACAAATTTATAAAAATTAGAAAGCAATTTGGGTCAATTCGGGTTAAATAAAAAATTTTATGACTAAATTGAACAAGAATAAAAAAATTATAGACTTAGTGTGCAATTTACCCCCTTAAAAAAGTCACCTGATTTTTTTTGTTTATTAGTGACATATGACACGTTCTGACTGGTCTGTGAATTTCTTTTAACGGAAGGGTCATATGAGGTCACAATTTTTAGTTCAGGGGCTAACAGAAGTCACAGTGTATACTTCAGGGAGCAAAACGTCTAAAAAATACTTCAAATGACAGTTTAATATTTTATGTATACTTCAAGGATCAAACGATCATTAAGCCAATTTAAATTTTTTTTTTTTGGGGGTGGGGGGGTGGGGGTCAGATCTGACTTCAGCAAGTGAAGAAATGTCGGCCTTCAAGTTTAAAGGTCGCAAAGAAAAGTGTGGAAGGGATGAATCCTAGACTTGGTTAAAACTTTTGACTTTTGTACAAGTGATGAACCATATAAAGAGGGTAATTAAGACTAAACTATTTGAATATACAATTATGGAGCACTAAATGTATTATTATGTAAAGTTTGTTACTGTCATATTACTTTCTTAATAACAAAGCTCGGTGGTCAAATTAAAGTATATCGTAAAGTTTAATGTTAATATTAAAATAATTAAAAATTTAATTACTAAATTAAATAATTAATTAAAATTTAGTGACAATTTCTTAATTGTTTTTTCAACAAGCTATAAAACAATATCCTAACCTTTCAAAAAAAAAAAAACAATATCCTAACCCTATTAAAACCTATGGATTTATTTGCAAATTGTCATAAACATTACGCAAGCCGTCGTTACCGATTTTATTTCATTTTTATTTTGATTGGATTAGAGCAAACAATGGCGGCCTCTCAAATCTTGTGAACTTCAATGAATCCATAAGGAATATCTTCCTTGGTCTCAGCTTCCTACCCTCGCTCTGCTAATCCACCTCTCAATCTCTGAAATTTCCGCAGGTTTTTCAGTTTTGAATTAATTCTATTCCTTTTGAATTTCCATGCTTTTCGTTTAGCTGGGTATTTTTTATGGTTAATAATCTGGGTATTTTTTTTACGTTTAGCTGATTTGTTCAATGCAAATTTATGGGTTTTCTTTCTGAGTTTATTATATTGGCATTTGTAGGCATTGGCCCAAGTGAAAAAGATGGAAATTGGTAAGAATAAATCAGGGGATTTTTCTACGGATTTTGTTATGGCTGGAATGGCAGCTATAATGTCAAAGAGTGCAGCAGCCCCCATTGAAAGAGTGAAGCTTTTGTTGCAAAATCAAGGGGAGATGATAAAAAGGGGACAGCTTGATAGTATTTACAATGGTGTTGGCGATTGCTTTAAAAGGGTTTTAAGGGAGGAAGGCCTCTTCTCTTTCTGGAGGGGTAATCAAGCCAATGTTATCAGATATTTTCCTACTCAGGTTGACTCACTCGACATTGTTCTGTTTTTCATTGCGTGGCTTTTATATTTTCCATTTTGCTGGTCCTTAATTTTGGTGATTTACTTGAATAATATTGCTTAAGAAGTTGGTAATGTCTGAATTTGACAGATTAGACTTTAGAGTATTTAAATGACATAGTTTTCTTCTTTTCAAATATTGAAGTTGTTTATGAAATGTTGCAAGAATCAATTTTTTTTTTTTGTTAAAAACTACTTTGTGAGCTTTGGCCAACATGTGCTTCCTGCTCCGGAATAATCTATACAACTACTGGAAGATAACAATATGGGCATCATCCATGTAGGAAAAACAATTATGGTGTTTGACTTCAAATTTCTTCTGATGGTGGGATGTTATGGGTCATCGATTTCAGATTTTCCTATACTTCAATCTTCTATGGGCAAGAGATTGTTTGTGTGGAAGGTGCTCTATGCTATTAGATGGATTACTTAAAAGAATCGTTTTTTGTGATGTATGTTTGATGAAATTCTAAGGACAGAAAATGTCGACACATTGTAAATTTGTAATTGAAGGATACTTGTTTAATGTTACTAATTAGACACTCAAAACTGACGAACAATTGGGTTAGGATCTTCCTGATGTAACTACAACAACTAGTGAATTTTCCTCATCTTTGGTACAGAATAAACAACTTGTGGTTAAGCGTAAAGGTTCAAACAAAAGAACTTCAGTTATTGCCGAGAGACTTTATCTTCTTTTTACATAGGAGTTCAAGGCATGGATAGGAGCTACATGGAAGAGTAAGACAGAAAACGAGTTAAACATTTTACGAGACATTTTAGTTTCCTCATTTGTTTGATTCTGCTTCTTTGACCTAAGAAATAGTAAATCAATCTTTGGTGATTTGAGCATGGCTCCTTACCAAGCCTTAGCTATATAGCCTATATGGTAGCTTTGGGGCTTATGCTTATAGATCAGGTGAATGCTTTGGTCCACAATATGATATGGCTGTACTGAGATGTATAATATCTTTTTCTGATATCACAAAACATCTTTTTCTTTATTATTACATGTTACATTCACATATACTTGTCCTGCCACTTAACAGATGTTTGGTTATCCATAGGCTTTCAACTTTGCATTTAAAGGTTACTTCAAAAGCATATTTGGGCGCTCGAAAGAGAAAGATGGTTACATGATGTGGTTTGCTGGAAATGTTGCTTCAGGGAGTGCTGCTGGAGCAACTACATCATTGTTTTTGTATCATTTGGATTATGCGCGTACTAGGCTTGGTACTGATGGCAAAGGGTGCTCAATTAATGGGCAACGCCAGTTCAAAGGGATAGTAGATGTTTACAGTAAAACCTTATCAAGTGACGGCATTGTGGGCCTATATCGAGGATTTGGTGCTTCAATCATGGGGATTACTCTATACCGTGGCATGTACTTTGGGATTTATGATACAATGAAGCCTATACTTTTAGTGGGGCCTCTAGAGGTTAGCATCAGATCCTTTCTTTTAGAACCTTATTCTCACAATAGCTCTTATTCAGAGGGAATGAATGTTGCCGTGGGTGCCTAGAGCTTTGTAGACTATAACTGGTTATGTGAGCTAATGTATTTGATCATATGTTGCAATAATTTAGATGACCGGATAGAAGATTGTGAGCTATAATCTCAAGACTTCTTAAATATGCTTCTTGGTATCTCGGGGTCAAGGATAGATATAAGTCGCTGGCCTTTGCAACTAAACCAGTAATTATCATATGACAAATTCTCTTAATTGCCGAGTACATAAAATTACTGTGTCATAACTACTTGAGATGTGTCCAAACTTCGGATGCTAATCTCATGTTTCATGGCAGGGGAATTTCATTGCTAGCTTCTTCTTAGGTTGGAGTATCACCACAGTTTCTGGCGTATGTGCCTATCCCTTTGACACCGTTCGACGCCGAATGATGTTAACATCAGGACAGTCCTTGAAGTATCGTAGTTCTATCCATGCTTGCCGTGAGATTATTCATCTTGAGGGGATTTCAGCACTATTTCGAGGAGTTACTGCTAATATGCTTCTTGGTGTAGCAGGAGCTGGAGTACTTGCAGTCTATGATCAGTTACATCGGGTTGCTCATCAACGAGGTTACTATTTTGAGTCTTGTCAAGGTGCACTAAAGTGATAGCCGTAGTCTCATGTACATACAAGTGTATTCATAATGATTTTTACTGATCCAAAAAAATAGAGGATCTTGGGGAGGAAGTGGGATAGAAAGCCCCCATGTATGTTTTATGTATACTTTGTACAGTTTATTAACTTTCAATGATTTATTTGTGATGCAATTGCAGATGGCAAAGTTTTAGCAATAGAAACTATGTTTACAGTTTCCATGTAAATGTAATGTAGAAATTTGTTTGAAATTTATTGCTCAATCAAAGTCGTGGCATATTATCGTATTGGTTACTTTTGGCTTGTCGTTAAAAAGGAAACAAACTATAAAATAGTGATGCTTTATTGAACCCACTCTGCCACTCCAATTCTAATTCTTTGTTATCCCTTCTCTTTAGCAAAATTGTTTTTTAAAGTTAAATAATAATAATAATAATAATAATAATAATAATAATAATAATAATTGGAAAAATATCTTATCCACCGACATGGATAATTTGTCTTTCACAAGTGTCTAGTTTTAGAATTTAGATGTTAGGTTTAGGGTTTAGGAATTTAATGTTTGTGGTTAAGTTTTAAAGATTATAAATAGACTTTATGATTTTAAATTTAGATTTTAGGGTGTAATCACTTAATTTTATCGGACCCTTTTTTATTTTCGTATAAATCCATATTGTAAATATTATTAAAATCCAATAAGCTAACGACTCCGATTACTGGCGACAAGGATCACGCGCATCACAATCGTGCTTGTGGAGCACGTGTCTGTCGTTCGGAATACCATTGGACCGTTTGTCTTGCCTAGTCGCCACTGCAACCAACGTTGGTTGCCACGCTCAGCCGCCGCCGCCAGGTCTAATGCTTGCGTCCCACCCCCTTAGCCCGGTCTAGACGGATGACCCGAACCGAGGAGCTTTCACGGGGAAAATCGAAGCCAACTTGTTAAAGCCGACTTCAATTAGCGACCTTTTTTTATCTTTTCTAGAAGCAATTTAGATCTTATGTGATCATCAAAGAGTGTATGAAGATACGACACAGTTTATGTTTTTAGGGACCAAAATGTAATTTTCATCAATTGCACAATTCATGCTTTTAGGGACCAAAATGTAATTTTCATAAAATACATGGACATTTTAGATTTTAAACTTACCAATACTCAATTAGCCATATTTCATGCTTCTTCGCAAAATTTCATCACAATCAGACCATCCAAACTCAACTAACTGCTAACATAAAGATTAGAGACTAAAATGTAATGTTTCAGAACTTTAAAAGATGCCTTTAACAAATTTTAACGGTCGCGTATTGGTACACCTATGGGCCATATCGATACGCGGAAAGGTAGTGGCCAAACTTGAAGAAAGGGTATCGATACACCTTCTCGAGTACCGATACGCCCTTCAAACTTTTGCCTTAGCGTATCAATACGCCCCCCAATCGTACCGATACCCCTGGACCATTCGGCACAAATTTGATTTATGCGTATCGATACGCATACCAGAAGCATACCAATTTCAGCCCTAAACTCACATCTAGCAATATCCAACCACCACCAAAACATATAGACATATTATCAACATCAAAACTAACTCAGAAGCATTCAATTCTAAGCACATGGCAAGCATTTGGCATAACATCACAACATCACATGGTATAAAAAAGAGCATGCTTAAACCATAAGCCTTAAGCACTCCAAAAGGCAATATAAAGCAAAAAGACAATTATAAAGCCCTTCTACAAACCAAAAAGAGCACACATAACTTGCAACAGCATAAAGGAGTCCAAACACATCTCCCAAAACAATCCATTAAATCCCATTGCCATATATCATTACTAAGGTAAAAGTATAACATCATACTTGAGCTTAACTATTCCTTGATTCCTCTAAGCCTCTTTGCTGCCAAAAAACTCTCACTTATCTGCATTGTTGGTAAAAGGAGAGCGTAAGCACAATAACTTAGTGTTATCTGCATTGTTGGTAAAAGGAGAGCGTAAGCACAATAACTTAGTGAGGCATGCTCTAAAAACACCAATACAACAATGCAAGCTTTTAAAACAAAAACTTGAAATCCATTTCTAAAACCATGCTCTTTTTATCTCATGCTTGAAATCCATTTCAAAGCAAATCACCATTTGAAAACCACATGTACCATTTATCTATCTCATGCATTCAACCAATGCAAAACTCGTGCCAAGGCCACACATGCTTGATATACAAAAGCATTTCATAATCTGAAAATCTCATATGCATTTCTCATTACATAAAAACATTTCAACCATTGGTACATGTGAATCATAGCTCATTCTCATATATTGGCATTTCATTTACTATCTTTACTCGGATATGCGAATTAGCTTGACATAAAATCAAGTCCTACCCCGGTGAAATCTCGCATCACCGGACTCTCATGGCGGTATCTATCTTCGCCACAAAGCTTGGGTGTTTCACCAAGACCTACCCCGATGGTATCTCTCATCATCGAACTATCACTTTAGATCGGGATGGCACTACCCCCTTTGCTCGACTCTAAAGAGCACGTACGAATTTTAGTTTAGAGTGCACTTTACATCCTATTGGTCGACCAATTATATCCGATAATATCTCATCAATTATACCAATATGCTTGGCCGACCGGCCCGATCCAACGTCTAAAACATCTAGGCCGAAAACCAGGGCGTTACAACTCTCCCCCACTTAAGAAATTTCTTCCTTAAAATTTACATGGTGGAAATAGGTAAGGAAACTGCTTCTTCATGTCATCCTTCCTTTCCCACATAGCTTCCTCAACGCCACGATGTCTCCATAAGACTTTGACCAACTCGATGGTCTTACCAAGAAGAACCTTGCTATCTGAATCCAGGATCTCAACAAGCTCCTCATCATGTGTTAAGTATGGATTCAACTCAACCTCTTCTATAGGCATAACATTAGACGAACCCGATCTATACTTCCGAAGCATGGATACATGGAACACATTATGTATCTTTTCTAACTCTGAAGGCAACCTCAACTTGTAAGCAACAGTGCCTATTCACTCTATCACCTCATATGGTCCAATGAACCTCGGACTCAATTTGCCCTTTCGGCCAAATCTCATCACCTTCTTCCAAGGTGAAACTTTCAACACACTCGTTCGCCAACCGCGAACTCAATCTCCATATGCTTCAAATCCGCGTAAGACTTTTTATCGGTCTGATGCTGCCTTCAAACGCTCACAAATTAGCTTCACCTTCTCAGTGGTTCCTTTCAACAAAGCTGGCATCGAAATCAATTTTTGCCTTGTTTCAGCCCAACAAAGAGGAGTTCTACACTTCCTCCCGCATAAAGCCTCGTATGGTGCCATTTGAATGCTTTCCTGGTAACTATTATTATAAGCGAACTCAACCAAAGGCAAGTGTTTCTCCCAAGAACCTTGAAACTCAATAACGCACCATCTCAACATATCCTCAAGCACTAGGATAACACGCTCCGACTGTCCATCCGCCTGAGGATGATAAGAAGTACTGAAATTCAACATCGTACCCAAGTCTTGATGCAAACATACCCAAAACCTCAATGTGAACCTCGAATCCCTATCCGACACTATAGATTTCGGCACCCCGTGCAAACACACAATCTCGGTAATATACAGCTCGACTAGCTTATCCAGAGTATACATAGTATGCACAGGCAAGAAATGTGCACACTTCGTAAGGCGGTCAACAATCACCCAAACAAAATTCTTCTTTGATGGTGATAAGGGCAAACTAGACACAAAATCCATGGTAATCCTTTCCCACTTCTATTATGGGATTTTCAACGGTTGCAACAACTCATAAGGAACCTAATGTTTAGCCTTTACTCGCTGACAAACCATGCATTTGCTAACAAACTCGGAAACATCCTTCTTCAATCCCACCCAATAGTACTCATCCTTCAAATCACGATACATCTTTGTACTACCAGGGTGCATAGTGAAAGGACTACTATGAGCTTCAGTTAGAATTAGGGGTGGGAGAAAATACCCGACCCGATTGACCCGACCTGAAAACCCGACGACCCGAAACTAAAATACCGGGTAATTCCCGAAAAAAAATTACGTGACCGGGCCGAAAGTTTTCCCTTACCGGGTACCCGACCCGACCCGATAAAATTTAATATATATTTTTTATATTTAAAATTATATTTTTATTTTATGTTTCTTAATATTTTCACTCTAAAA
Organism: Hibiscus tridactylites; assembly: GCA_958450335.1. Lineage (NCBI taxonomy): Eukaryota > Viridiplantae > Streptophyta > Magnoliopsida > Malvales > Malvaceae > Hibiscus > Hibiscus tridactylites. The sequence goes on along the minus strand of OY288287.1, from coordinate 4,112,175 downwards.
TTAAGTTTAAATCCGTACATTTTTTCTATGTTTGTATTATATTCGTTTAAGTTTAATTTTTTTTAATATTTTTGTGTTTAACATATGATTTTTTTTAATTTTAAAATAAAATAAATTAAAAAAATAGGAACCGGGTACCTGGTACCCAATTACCCGGATACCCGAATTTTACGGGTACCCGAATCCCGGGTACTCGGTTTTCCGGGTACCCGAATCCCGAGTACCCAACAATTCCCACCTCTAGTTAGAATAGTGCGCCTTAACTCAACATCATTCAGCACCACTATCCGAGTCTCAAAGCATAGAACACCATCATCATTGAAACTGAAATCCGAAGGCCTACCATCTACAATATCCTGAACGTGAGGAACAAGAGAATCATCCAACAACTGCTTATCCTTTATTAACTGAATCAAAGATGGTTTCACTTGTAACTCGGCAACAAGGCCACCATCTCGCGATATGCTCAAGCGAGCGAACATCGCCCTCAACTTCACAGCTACCTTCCTGCTCAAGGCATCGACCACAATATTGGCCTTCCCAAGATGATACTCGATCGACAAATCATAATCCTTAAGCAACTCCACCCATCGTCGTTGCCTAAGATTCAACTCCTTTTGAGACATGCGATACTTCAAACTCTTGTGATCCGTGTACACAGTACACTTCTCACCATAAAAGTAATGCCTCCAAATCTTTAAAGCGAACACCACCGCTACTAACTCAATATCATGTGTGGGGTAGTTACGCTCATGCGCCTTCAACTGTCACGATGCATAAGCTACCACCTTACCCTCTTGCATCAACACACACCCCAAATCAACACAGGATGCGTCACTATACACCACAAACTCTTTCCCAGATTCAGGTTGAATCAGGATAGGAGCTTGCATCAATGCCTCCTTTAGCTTCTCAAAGGCTTGTTGTCTCGCTTCCGTCCAATCAAACATAACATCCTTCTGCAATACTTTGTCAAAGGGACATCAATCTTGGAAAATCCATCAACAAACCTTCGGTAGTAGCCCACCAAACCAAGGAGACTACGAACTTCATGAACAGACCTAGGAGGCTTCCAGTTCATCACTGCCTCAATCTTATGAGGATCAACATGAATTCCTTCGGCCGAAACCACATGGCCTAGGAAAACAAATTCCTTCAACCAAAACTCACATTTACTTAGCTTGGCGTAAAGCTTATTTTCTAGCAAGACTTGCAAAACAACCCTCAAATGTTCCTCGTGCTCCTCCTCAGTACGAGAATACACAAGGATGTCAACGATGAACACCACTACAAACTTATCCAAGAGCTCATGAAACACCCTGTTCATCATATCTATGAATGTAGCAGAAGCATTCGTCAAACCAAAAGGCATCACCAGGAAGTCATAATGCCCATACCTAGTCTGAAAAGCAGTTTTTGGCACATCCACATCCTTAACCTTCAATTGATACTACCCGGACCTTAAATCAATCTTCGAGAACACAACCGCTGCACGAAACTGATAAAAAAGATCATCAATACTTGGTAGAAGATACTTATTCTTAACAGTCAACTTATTCAACTGACGATAATCAATACACATTCTCATCGTACCATCTTTCTTCTTTACAAACAAGACTGATGCACCCCAAGGCGACACACTAGGCCGAATAAAGCCTCGGTCAAATAACTCCCGGAGTTGCCTCTTCAGCTCCTTTAACTCTTTAGGTGCCATTCGTTAGGGAGCGATAGACACCTGAGTCGTATTCTCATACAACTTAATTCCAAACTCAACCTTTCGACTAGGCGGCAAACCAGGTAACTCCTCCGGAAACACCCTAGGAAATTCACATACATTCCTTATATCTTGTACCAGTACATCCTTTGTAAAAGGGTTCATCACGAAAGCTAAATAAGCTTCACCTCCTTGACGCAACAACCGACTCGCTTCAAGAGCCGAAACTACATTAGATAAAAACTTTACATTCTCTCTCACTACCACAACTTCATAGTCATCAACAAGTCTCAACAAAACTCGCATATTCTCAAAATCCACAACAACCCTATGCTCAACTAGTCAATCTATACCAAGGATTACATCAAATCCATAGAAAGGAAATTCCATGAGATCAACCATAAACACATGTTCTTGCACCATTAATGGACATCTCTTATATAACTTCCTTGTTACAATCGTTCCACCAAAGGAACTAGTCACACTTACACCCACATCAAAAGACTCAACAGGCAAACCAAGCATTTGAGCATGTTCACGCAATATATATGAATGTGTAGACCCATAATCAATCAGAGAAAGTAATGAAAAAGACTGAAAAGTAAAGGTACCTGCGATCACGTCAGTGTCATTCCTCCCCTCACGGTGTGCATAAACTCTGGCCTGGCCACCTTCCTCGGGTTGTACAACTACCACGTGAGCTACATTCCTCAGACCATCATCTCTACGCTGAAAGTTGCCACGGCTGTGCCCACAACCCCTCTGTGGCTCAACTGCTTTCACCGGAGCCTGTCCCTTTCTCGACGGCTAAGAACAATCTCGTTTCATGTTCCCACGAGAACCACAATTCCAGCATGTACCAATATTACCCCAACACTCTCCCGTGTACCTCCTACCGCACCAGTTACACTCAGGTGTACGAATAAAGGCATTCGGCCCCTGCCGACCTCTCCCTGGGTTACCTCCACCACGTCTAGGATCCAAGTGAGACCTTCGATCCCTAGGCCTCTTAAAACGATCCCTCCCACCATCACGATCTGCAGCTCGCTTCCCTGAGCTAGATCCTCCTTCTCGACCCGCTAGACCCGCTACACCAAGGTTCAACTCAATATTCTTGGCTCGAGTGACCAAAACATCAAAATTAGAATAATCTGATGTGAGCATGTACATCTTCACATCTACCATCAAACCATATCGGAATCGCTCTCACCTTTCCCGCTCATTGGGAATCAACTCAGGTGCATACTGGCTGAGGTGCACAAACTGTACTTCATATTTAGCCACAAACACGCTTCTTTGCACCAGGGACATAAATTCCCTCTTTTTCTCATCCAGGTAACGAACACTCAGGTACATCCTCTTGAACGCATTCAAAAAGAACGTCCATGTCACCTCATCAGCTTCCAAACCCGCAGTAATGGTCGTCCACCACGTATATGCATCATCGTGCAATAGGGATACAATGCATCCTAGCTTCTAGACATCATCACAATTCATTTGTCCAAGGATCCTCTTGGTGCTTTCCAACCAAGACTCAGAAGTTTCAGTGGGTCAACCCTCTAAACTCAGTTCCACCAAGACTGCAGAGTCGCTCTAACGACAAACTCGTTCCAGTACCAGATTGAGGTGCAACCACTTGAGCACCAGCTACTGCTGCTTGAAAGGCTCTAGCAATAGCCTGAATCAACACTGTCATATCAGGAGCATCTTGCCTACGTGCTCCCTCGGGTGCAGCAACCCCTACTCTAGCCCCAGCACCAGCCCCCGCTACACCACCACCGGGTGGTCCACCAGGAGGAGGAGGCAGTAAATTTTCTACTCGCTCTTCCGTCTCATTCAAACCCGAGCCACGAGTGTTAATTCTAAGCTCTATTCATGGCCCCATTCAAATAATGCAACTAACAAAAATGCAATAAAACTCAGTTAGGCAATTTAAGGCAAGAAAATCCAAGGTGCTCAAGTCTCAATTTCAAAACAATTTCTTCCATTAGTAATGATATGACAATGAATTCCCAAATTATACTCCAATCATAGAATAACAACACAAATTAATCTCAAATAACAAAATTGCATGCATTCCATCTCAATCAAGCTCAAACATTGCACAAGTACAAAATATGCATTCAAAGAATTCATAACAACACGTATTTAAACTCACCAACCATTTACCAATGCCCCAATTGTTCGCAAACCTGGCTCTGATACCAATAAATGTAACCTGCTTATCCTGATCTAGACGGATGACCCGAACCGTGGAGTTTACACGGGGAAAACTAAAACCAACTTGTTAAAGCCGACTTCGATTAGTGACCCTTTTTTTATTTTTATCTTTTCTAGATGCATTTTAGATCCTATGTGATCATCAAAGAGTGTAGGAAGATACGTCACAACGATCAGATATCATTTAGGGGTTCAATTGCACAATTTAAGCTTTTAGGGACCAAAATGTAATTTTCATAAAATACAGAGACATTTCAGATTTTAAAGTTACCAATACTCAATTAGTCATATTTCTTGCTTCTCTGCAAAATTTCATCACAATCAGACCATCCAAACTCAACTAATTGCTAACACAAAGATCATGGACCAAAATGTAATGTTTCAGAACTTTAAAAGACGCCTTTAACATATTTTAACGGTCGTGTATCGGTACACTTATGGGTTGTATCGATACGCAGGAATATTGTGGCAAAACTCGAGGAAAGGGTATCGATACACCTTCTCGAGTACTAATACGCCCTTCAAACTTTTGCCTTGGCGTATCGATACGCCCCCCCAATTGTACCGATACCCCTGGACCATTTGGCACAAATTTGGCTTATGTGTATCGGTACGCAAGCCCGAGTATCGATACACATACCAAAAGCATACAAATTTCAGCCCCAAACTCACATATAGCAATATACAACCACCACCAAAACATATAGACATGTTATCAACATCAAAACTAACTCAGAAGCATTCAATTCTAAGCACATGGAAAGCATTTGGCATAACATCACAACATCACTTGGTATATAAAAGAGCATGCTTAAACCACAAGCCTTAAGCACTCTAAAAGGCAATATAAAGCAAAAAGACAATTATAAAGGCCTTCTACAAACCAAAAAGAGCACACATAACTCGCAACAACACAAAATTAGTCCAAACACATCTCCCAAAACAGTCCATCAAATCCCATTTCCATATATCATTACTAAGGTAAAAGTATAAAATCATACTTGAGCTTAACTGTTCCTTGGATTCCTTTAAGCCTCCCTGCTGCCCAAAAACTCTCACTTATCTACATTGTTGGTAAAATGAGAGCGTAAGCACAATAACTTAGTGAGGCATGCTCTAAAAACACCAACATAACAATGCAAGCTTTTAAAACAAAAACTTGAAATCCATTTATAAAACCATGCCCTTTTTATCTCATGCTTGAAATCCATTTCAAAGGAAATCACCATTTGAAAACCACATGTACGATTTATCTATCTCATGCATTCAACCAATGCAAAACTCATGGCAAGGCCACACATGCTTGATATAAAAAAGCATTTCATAATCTCAAAATCTCATATGCATTCCTCATTGCATAAAAACATTTCAACCATTGGTACATGTGAATCATAGCTCATTCTCATATATTGGCATTTCATTTACTATCTTTACTCTGAAATGCGAATTAGCTTGACATAAAGTAAAGTCCTACCCCGGTGGAATCTCGCATCACCAGACTCTCATGGCGGTATCTACCTTCACCACAAAGCTTGGGTGTTTCACCAAGACCTACCCCGATGGAATCTCTCATTATCGGACTCTCACTTTGGCTCGGGATGGCACTACCCCCATTGCCCAACTCCAAAGAGCACGTACGAATTTTAGTTTAGAGCGCACTTTACATCCTATTAGTCGACCTATTATATCCGATAATATCTCATAAATTATGCCAATATACTTACATTAAAAACATCATCTCACCTACTATTTTGATGCAACATTTCTAAACCAAACTCATCCCATTTCAAAATCAATGCATAACATTTAATCAAAATCTCAATACTCTTTGAAATATTGCTCAATCTCATGGGATCAATATAAAACATCATCTCATATCATAAATTGTAACGCCCTGTTTTGGGCCTAGATGTTTTAGACATCGGATCGGACCGGTCGAGATCGATTCGAATCATGTAAGGTGATTTAAGGAAATCAAGGATTGGGATAGGATAAAAATATGGTAAAAATTGCTAAAATCCTCTAAAAATATGTTTAAGAGGTTGGTCAAGTCAATTTTGCAAAACAGATTTTGGAAATGGTACATTTTGAATAGTGACCAAATTGTAAAGTTTCAAAACTAGGAAAATGTGATTTTTAATGTAGAGACCAAAATATTAGAATCTTTAGGGGGCTTTAAGGCAATTTGACCTTTCCTCAATATGACATGTGTTTTAAAAGGCTTTTAATTAAATGACTTTAATTAGATTTATATTAATTAATTAAAATAGGTAGTTAATGTGTGATTTTCAATTACGTAACTACCAACTCTTTCTCATTTTCAGCCAAACATTATTTCACTCATCTTTCTCCAGAATTCTTTCTCCCAAAAACTCTCTCAATATTTCCTAAACAATTTTCAAGAAATCTTTCCTAGTTCTTCAAGATTTTGCTAAGCAAAACTTGTCATTCATTGAGGGAAGTAAGGATTAGATGTAAATCCCATTCTCAACCTCTAATCAAAGTTCTTTATCGAAATTCCCAAGATATTTGGCTTCTAAATACTATTTTTGGTTGAGTTTTCATTATAGTGTTGATTGGAGATCAAAATGTTGTGAAATTGTGGTAGAAATCTTAATTTTCGGACTTGATGAGTTAAGCTCTGTTTTGTGTTGATTTTAATTGATTTTTAAGTTGATTAATATGTTAAAATGAAGTGTTGATAACATAGATCCCGAAATCCTTGAGATCCTTGAGTTTCTTGGTTGATTTAAGTGAGTTTTTGAGGTGAAATGGTGGAATCTTGATTGATTGAGGTATAAGGTTGGGTTAGGTTGTTTGTTAGATGCGTTTTGGTGTTTATAGTGGGTTAGAAGTGATGTATGTTGGCTGGGCTTGGTTTAGGAAGCAATCGATTGAGTTTTCGGTTGTTTTGGATGGGTATTTTAGTGTAGTTTTAGTGAGCAACAAGGTTGTGAATTGTTGCTGGTGTTGGAATGCATTTTAATGCATTTAGATCTCTGTTTTGATGATGTGAAAACAGGGGATCTTGATCCGGAAGTAAACGAGGTGTTGTTGGAGGCTCCGAAAGAGTGATTTTTGTGTCGATGAGCAAGGCTTTGCGTATCGGTGAGTGAAAATGCAATTTCCTACTGTGTAATGCTTTGAGCGTGGTCTTGGGAGCTTAGTGTAAGTTTGATACACTTAGCTAAGCTCAAGAGTAAGTGATTCAGAAATCCCTCTCTTAGAAATGTGCTATATTTGATGAAAATGCACTTGAGTTAAGTGTGGATTTGTTTACTGTTTTCAAGCATGTTTTACGCATGAATGTTGCTGGATTTTAATGCCATCATGTTAAGGATGCACTAGGTAAGTGGTCCTTGGTTTTCATGTGTTGAATGCATGTGATGTTAAGCATAATATGCTTGTGGAAATGGCATTGTGGAAATGGCATTGTGTTTATGCTTGTAAAACAGTGGATTAATGAGGTTAAATGATTATATTGGCAAGTGATGGAAATGGTTTTTGGTTGTGTTAATCGGATATAGTTAGTCGGCTATAGGATTGGGTGCACCGTGAATAAAGTCGCGTTGGATGTCGAGGGGTTGTGATAGTACCGTAATCTCCATCCAAGTACTCTAACGATTAAGGTTAAAACCATAATGGTAGATGGTTTAGTCCCTGTGTGAGTCTTGTGTATGTGTCCCGTACTCTCATTAGTGGAATTATACAACTACCGATGAGTGATGTCGAGGGGTTGTGATTGTGACATTAATCTCCATCACGAGTGTTGAGGGGTTGTGAATGTGCCATTGATCTCCACCTTGTGTAGTCCGGTAGTATGTATGAAGCGTGTGGGACAACGCTTGTAATCCGCGTATTCGATTGTGTCTTGTGTTGATATGGTTTATAGATTATCACTTGCGAGCCAATATAATGTAACTGATTAATGTTAAGCATGGGATGCTTGTAAATGATGCAAGGATGCACAAGATGCTTGGTGAAGCATGAGCAAAGGTTTATTTGCTGATTTAAATGTTGCATATGATCCTGTTTTAGAAAGTGCATTGATGTTCTTGAATGGACATATTTTATGTAAAAAAAGGGTCGTTAATCAAGGTTGACTTTCGGGTCGACTTTGGTTTTCCCTGTGTAATCTTCATAGTTCGGGTCGAGCGTCTAGGCTGGGCTAAAGGGGTTACGTTTGTTGGCATCAGAGCCAGGTTACGAAAGAATTGGGGATGTTGGTATGAGAAATTGATATGTGTTGATGTATGTTTTGTGAAAAGCATGCAATTGGTTGAATTTTGAAGCTAATGTCATGCTTGATTTATGTGAATCACATGTGTAATGGATATGATTGCTTGTTGATAATGCAATGTTGTTATGTGCTGAATTTGAATGATGAAAAGCATGTTGAGCATGAAGTTTCATGTATGTTATGCTATGTTGAGGGAAATTGGGGTGCCCATTGCCTTATTACACTAATCAAATGTTTTGTAAACTTGGATTCTTGCTTGCAGCTGGCCTAAATGGTTTGACTTGTTTTGTTGTTATACCTTGTTTAAAATAGCACTATGGGTCCAAGAAGAGAACTGAGGTCGAATGCGATAGTGCCTGCGGCTGAGCAGGGTGACCAGGGTGAACAAGGGGCTGATGTCCCTCCTGGTGGAAAATCTACCTCCTCCGCCACCACCTGGAGGTGGGGAGCAGGTGCAACAAGGACATTCTGGTCCTGGTTTGGGTGATTTAGCGCCACTGGTTCAGGCGATTGTTGCGTGTAAAAGTGTCTATCGCAATGTAGTGCAAGTGTACACGACGCAAGTAGTAAAGTGATACGTAAGTATCGGATATCATCTCCACAGGGACTGGGCTAATAGCTTCACCTTGGATTACTGCACGAGAGGAAAAAGAATAGTTTAATATGTTTGTCACGAAATAATAAAGAGTACTGGAAATTAAGAGTAGAGAAATCAAGATAGAGAGAATGGGCTAGTATTAAATTGCTCAGTAGTGTAGGTGTTGAAAAGTCTAGGAATATCTGTTCTGTCGTTGCGCCTATCGCGGCAGCACCTGTCGCGGCAGCGGTCTGTTGTTAGTCGTGGCAGCGGTCTGTTGTTAGTCGCGGCAGCGATCACACAACTCTGTACTTTAAGCTTGGCAAGAATCCCTGCTATGCCTTGGCCTATCACTAGGTCCAAGTCTGTCGATGAACACGTCTTTGATGATACCTCCCGGTGTGAATCGAAGGATGAACACCGATGTTGTTGAATTCTTCCTTAGCCACTTAACCTCGTCCTATCCCTAGGTCCGAGATAGTTCAACCATAAACTGGAGAACCCGTACTTATTCCTTTCGTATACTTAACTCTCCCGATATTAAGTAAATAGATAATCTCACAATGCTCTCCCAATACTCTTGCAAGATGTTGAAAACCAGAATAAGCAAACTTGAAGTCTATTTTATTGAACAGAAAAATTCCTAAAACAAATGCAATCCTTGCAACTACTTTACAAATCAACCCGTAGCCCTAGGGGAAGTTTAGAACATGATGAAAAGGGGAAAACGGCTAGGGTTTTGGGAAGAAGGCTAGAGATGAAGATGTTCTTCCCTAGGTCGAATTACATGCCTTTATATAGGCCTTGGGTTCAAGTTTTCTAATATGGCAAGAATACAACTTTAAACTAAAGTACAACTCTATTAAAGACTAAATCTTCAGAGCATATGTCTTTAATTCGTCATTCCTTCTTGCTTGGAGTTTCTTCCTTGAACTTTGGGCTTGGCCTTCATTCTGATCTAGGGCTTGGAAAAATATAAGGGTGCTCAACGACAGACCGGCTTAATTTTCTCTTTCTGTCGAGGCCCACTTTGCTTCTTCTCTTCACCACTGTTGTCATCCTTGGCTGCCATGGCAGCATCGTCCTCCTCGTCTGCACATCCAGTTCCAGCTCTGCTTCTCCACTGCCCAGCGTCTGCTTCTCCACTGTCCTCCATCTGCTACAACAACTACCTGCAAAAGCAACCAATTTCAGTAGAAACTGTGCCATTTAATATATTTGTGATGGATAAATGAAATCTAACCTAAATGCAATGAATTTTACTTGAATGCAGCAGAAATATGGGTTAAATAGGGGGTAAATTATAGAACTTTTACACACTCAACACACCCCCAAACTAAAGTTTTTGCTTGCCCTCAAGCAATTCAGACCTAAAAAAGAAAAAGAAAATTTTTGTTTGGCTTAAAACAATGAACTTTTCCTTACCTACCATTCATTCCCTATTGTGAGCAACACCTTGTCGGATAATTCAGGATTCATCCAGAACCTTGCTATAATCCTCGTGTAGTGTGTGCATGCTTGTGAACAATTATATGCCAAGACTCCCTTAGTTTACTAGAATAGTTAAGCTTCTAACTTGAATTTTTATGCCAATTTTCATCTTTTTGGAGGCAATTCTTAGGCTCCTTTAGTTTTTATGCAGACTCGATTCTATTTTATCAAGCTTAAGTTTGAATAGAGTCGGTTTCGGGCACCTCTAGCTAACTTCCTAGAGCCGGTTTCGGGCACCTCTAGGTGTATTGAGTCTATTTTTCTGGACTTCTTTTCCTAGAGTCAGTGTTAGGCACCTCTAGGGGCAACTCAAGTGTTAAGCTTTCTATTCTAGTTTACTAGTAGAGTTCTAGGCAATATAAAAGTCACAAATGATGTTTAAGATTTAGAACTATAGTAAGGCTCTAAATTGCTCCTAAAACTATCCTAAAGGCACTGCCACGACAGAGGCTGTCACGGAAGGTAAGTACAGTTCAAAGACTTAAGCCAAAATTTCATCATTTTTAAGCAAAAATAAACTAAGTAAAAAACACAATTTTTTAAATTTAAAAGACTCCATTAATGGAGGGATGCCACCCCCAAACTCGAGGGTTGCATTGCCCTCAATGCAAATGACATAGATGAAAAAGAAAAATAAAAACAACATCACAAAATATAAAAAAGGGCAGACAACAATATAAGATAAGAAACTTAAAATTTCAGGCGCTGTCGTCACCGCCGCTGCTGCTGCTGAGTTGAATCTGCCATCGGGCAGTGACCTTCTTGGCTGGTGCTGGTAGAAGGATGGGAGAGGCAGAAGTATTCTTGGTTTTGGCCTCCCGTGGAGGTTGAATATGGGTAGGGGAGATGTGAGGAGGTTTCTCCACTACCTGAACCTCGGAGCTGCTGATGCCGCTGCTACTGCCGCTGTCAGATTTTTCTTTATCTGCTATTGTTTTCCGCCGCTTCTCTGGTGTGAACTCCTTGGACAAGTTCCTCTTGACCGAGGGCTCGTTGTCGGATGCGGCCCAGATTTCGGAAGAAGAGAAACCATCAATATACCTATCAAGGTCGTCTTCAGGCTCCTTTCTCTTGGTCTCCCAGGCAGATGTGTCGGCTGTGCGGCTTCCGCCTGCAGCTCTTGTGGCAGGGGTCGGTGTGGATGCAGCAGATGGCGTTTTGGGCGTGGCAACAGGGATAGGTGTATAGGCAGGGGTGGGGGCAGCAAAATAATGGTTGGGGAAAGTGGGGAACAAAGCATCGGGGAAATTTAAAGAAGTGTGGATGAAATGTATCGTGGTGGTGGTGAAGTCTCGGATGAAACTCATGATGCCGAGCTGTCTCTCCTCTAATTTTTGTATGGCAGCAAGGATCTGTGAGGAGGTGTCAGCTAGAGGAGCTACTGCAGTAGGCTGCCTGGGTTCTGTGGCAGCAGGTTCGGTGTCAGTGGGCTCTGTCGGCTCTGCTGCTGTGGCAGTAGGGTCGAAAGACGACAGGGGCGTGGCAGCAGTGAGTTCCATCAGGTTGAGTATGTTCCTGTCTGCCCAGCCTTTCCCTCAAACTCGTAAATCTTTGGCAGCTTCCGGTACATGGTGGCCACGGCAGAGGGCGGTGATGAGATAAGGGTAGAAGAGTGGTCCTGTCGGCCGGTATGCGCAATCCAATATGCCCTCTCGGACATATCTGCCAACGTTAATTGGCCTCTCATGTAATATGGAATGGATGAGGGCTAACCTTGGTTGGTCGACTGTTGTATTATGAGAGGAGGGCATAATCCGTTTCTTGATGAAAGCGTTCTAAAGCTTTGCCTCCGGGGTGAGCTGGACTCTTTTCACCGTCCTTGGGTTTTTCGGATCGGTGTTCCACTTGGTACCCTCGTCTGTGAGTTCTACCATCACGGCATCGTAGTCGGCAGGCTCTAGACTCTCGAGAAATCTTTGGTGGCCATCTTCTTTCTTCCCCACATAGAACCCGTAGAGAGTGTTGATGTACCCAGGCTCGATAGGTACCTCTTTCCCTCGTGCTGTGACTGCTGTCGCGTTCCTGCTGCCGATGGCAGCATAAAAGTCCCGGACAAGAGTCACGTTCATTTCCTCTGGCTGCTCCGCGAATATCTGCCACTGCAGGGCTCTAATTTTTCGGGCTATGAACGACTGCAGCCCCAGGTTCTCCGTTTTGGAGGCGTAAATAAAACCTTTCTCCTCCCACATATCACGGATCTGGAAGGATCTTGGAGTTGATGCTGTCGGGGCAGATTTTGAGGCAGAACTTCGGCGGGTGTTTCTAGAAGTCATGTGGCAAGGACCATGGAAGAAAATGAAAGCAAGTAAAAATTCTAGAGGAAAAAAAAGTAGAAATAGTATAAGTGAGTGAAAATGAATAGTAAAATGGGGTTTATATAGATGTTGAGTTTGCTGCCTGTTGGAGCTGTAACGGTAGGCGCGAATAACGGGGCCAGCTGTTACGCAGTTTCTGACGCGTCTGTCACGCATTTCCGTGTCTGCTGCGCGTCTGTTACGCTTTTGTGTGTCTGCCGCGACAACGTGTTGACAGGCTAGATTTTCCGCGTCTGTCGTGGCAGCTGTAACGACAGGCTCCAATGTTGGGCTTTTTGGGCTGATGAAAAAATGGTGGGCTGAATTCACTTCTCCTCTTCTCCTTGTCTCCTTTATTTCCTAAAAATAATAAAAATAAAACTTTAGTTCCTAAAAATAAAATAATTCTAATTACCTAATATATAAATAATAAACAATAATAAAAATAAAAATTATGTTAAATTATGGATGCCTGGAGGGGCGTCTCCTAAAGTAACAACTTCCTGCATTCTTGGGGCTTCAGTCCCCTGATAATGCTTCAATCTTTGTCCATTGACTTTGAATTGGTGCCCGTCTTTTAGAGATCTGATAGTTATGGCACCATGGGGAAAAACATGCACCACTTGGAATGGGCCAGACCACCTAGATTTCAGCTTCCCGGGGAAGAGTTTCAACCTAGAGTTGAATAACAACACAAGCTACCCTGGGCAGAATTGTCGTGGCAGCAACTTCTTGTCATGCCACTTCTTTGTCTTATCTTTATAGATTCTTATGTTGTCATAGGCCATTGTCCGAATTTCTTCAATCTCATTCAGATCAAGTAGCCTTTTCTGTCCTGCTTTGTCCAAGTCCATATTCACTGCCTTGGTGGCCCATTATACTTTGTGCTCAATCTCAACAGGTAAATGGCATGTTTTCCCATAAATTAGCCGATAGGGTGACATTCCCAATGGAGTTTTGAATGCTGTTCTGTAGGCCCATAATACATCATTGAGGTATAAAGACCAGTCCTTCCGAGTTGGCTTAACCATCTTTTCAAGGATGTTCTTAATCTCTCTGTTGGATATTTCAGCCTGTCCATTGGTCTGAGGGTGGTATGCTGTTGCAATCTGATGTTTGACACCATACTTTTTCAAGGCAGCAGCTATAACCCTATTGTCGAAATGTCTCCCTTCATCACTGATGATCGCCTTGGGGATGCCAAATCTTGAAAATATGTTTTTATGTAAAAACCTCTGAACCGTCTTGGCATCGTTTTTCTGAGTGGCGATCGCTTCAACCCATTTGGACACATAGTCCACTGCCAAGAGGATATATAAGTTCCCACATGAAGTTGGGAATGGTCCCATTAAATCTATCCCCCAAACGTCGAAGATCTTGACTTCAAGAAAACTTTACAGCGGCATCTCATGTCTCCTTGAGATGTTTCCAGTCCGTTGACACTTGTCACAGTTTTTGTAGAATGTTTGGGCATCCTTGAACAGTGACGGCCAATAAAATCCTGACTGTAAAACCTTGGCAGCATTTTTGTTACCTCCTAAGTCTCCTCCATACTGTGAAGCATGATAGTGATGTAGTATAGCTTCCTGTTCATCCTGTGGTACACATCTCCTAATAACCTGATCTGCACAATATTTGAAAAGAAGAGGTTCGTCCCAATAATAATGCTTAACATCATTTTGGAACCTCTTCCTAGCTTGATAATTAAGGTCAGGAGGAGTTATTCCGCTATCTAAAAAATTAACAAAATCAGCATAGCAGGGGAGTTCAGAAAACTTACCTACCGCCATGGCTATCGCGACAATGCTTGTGGCAGCGAACAGATGCTCGTCAGGGAAGGTCTCCAAGATGTGTGTCTCGTCTGCTGGAAGACTCCTTCCCTTCTCTAACCTTGACAAGTGATCTGCAACTTGATTCTCTGTCCTCTTTTTGTCCTTGATTTCAAGGTCGAACTCTTGCAGTAGCAGAATCCAACGTATCAGTCTAGGCTTTGCATCCTTTTTAGTGAACAGATATTTCAATGCAGAGCGGTCTGTGTGGACTATGACCTTCGTTCCAAGTATGTATGAACGAAACTTGTCAATAGAGAACATCACAGCTAACAGTTCCTTCTCTGTTGTGGTGTAGTTTACCTGGGCGTCGTTCAGTGTTTTGCTGGCATAGTATATGACATGAAAGAGCTTGTCTTTTCTCTGCCCAAGCGCTGCCCCGACAGCATAGTCACTAGCATCACACATAATCTCAAATGGTAGTTTCCAATCTGGTGGTTGTACTATTGGGGCTGTTACCAGCTTTTCTTTTAGAACCTTGAATGCCTCAGTACATTCAGTGTTGAAGTCGAAGGGTCGGTTCTGCTCCAGAAGATAGCATAAGGGTTTTGTGATCTTCGAAAAGTTCGCGATAAACCTCCGATAAAAACCAGCATGCCCTAAGAAACTTCTGATTCCCTTGACTGTGGTGGGTGGTGGCAGCTTTTCGATTACCTCGATCTTAGCTCTGTCGACTTCTATGCCGCGATAACTTATTTTATGGCCTAGGACTATCCCTTCATCCACCATGAAGTGACACTTCTCCCAGTTCAATACCAAGTTTGCTTTCTCACATCTCTCGAGCACTTTCTGTAGGTTGCCTAGGCAACTTTCAAAATTGTCTCCAAAGACAGAAAAATCATCCATGAATATCTCCAGGAAGTCTTCCACCATATCAGAGAATATTGCCATCATGCACCTTTGAAAGGTCGCTGGTGCATTGCAAAGTCCAAATGGCATCCTCCGAAAAGCATAAGTACCGTATGGGCATGTGAACGTCGTCTTCTCTTGATCTTCCGGTGCGATGGCTATTTGATTATAACCTGAGTAACCATCAAGAAGACAATAGTAAGGCTTTCCCGCTAATCTATCAAGCATTTGATCAATAAAAGGCAGGGGAAAGTGGTCCTTCCAGGTAGCTTTGTTAAGCTTCCGGTAGTCCATACAAACCCTCCAACCGGTCACAGTCCTGGTTGGGATTAGCTCGTTTTCTTCGTTGGTTACCGCGATTATTCCTCCTTTCTTGGGAATGCACTGCACCGGGCTCACCCACTTGCTATCCGAGATGGCATAGATTATTCCAACATCTAGCCATTTTATGATCTCCTTACGCACCACCTCTCGTATAGCATCGTTCAGACGTCTCTGTGCATCAATGGTCGGCTTATGATCATCCTCTAAGAGGATTTTATGCATGCATAGTGCCGAACTAATGCCTTGGATATCAGTTATCGTCCATCCAATAGCCTTTTTGTGCTGCTGCAGCATCCCTATCAACTGTTGTTCCTGTTCCTGCATCAACTTAGAAGAGATGATTACGGGCAACTTATCATTTAAACCAAGGAAAACATATTTTTGCTGCCCTGGAAGGGGCTTAAGATCTAGAACAGGGGCTCTATAGTTGATGGCTTTTGGACTATATGTTCATCCGAGGTATAATTTAAAGGCTCGAACAACTTACCTGGACGATTGCCTATCCAATTTTCCTCCTCCTGATCTTCAGTATCAGATTCTGAGGAGCTGCTGTCGCCGGTGCTGTCGTGACAGTCTTCTAAATGGTTGTTGGGGCAGTGGCAAATTTTGATGTCGTGGCAGCCCGACCTGATGCAGGGTTGGTCAAGGGTAATTTCAGTGATGGCTTTGCACTCTTCTTCTGCATCATCATGTTTTATTGCTTGGAGAACATTCAGCTTGATCTCTTGATCGTTCACTCTCATAGTGAGTTCTCCTTTTTCCACATCAATCAGTGATCTTCCTGTGGCTAAGAAGGGTCGCCCCAGGATGATTGGTGCGTTTTCATCTGCTTCACAATCTAAGACAAGAAAGTCAACAAGAAAAATAAATTTATCCACTCTTACCAGAATATCTTCAATTTTTCCTTCTGGGTGAACATAAGAGCGGTCTGCCAGCTGCAGTACTACTGTTGTGGGCCGAGCTTTTCCAATACCTAATTTCTGAAAAACAGATTTGGGCATTTAATTTATGCTAGCACCAAGATCACAAAGTGCCTTACCCACAAATTTATCTCCGATTATGCATGGTATGATGAAGCTCCCATGATCCTTCTTCTTCTGGGGTGGATTCTTGTGTAGAATACTCATGCATCCCTCTGTCATTTTAACCGTTTCAAATTCCCCAAGTCTGGATTTGGTGCGGAATGTTGATATGGACCTGCTTAAAAATATCATAAA
The DNA here is from genome assembly GCA_958450335.1 of Hibiscus tridactylites. Classification (NCBI taxonomy): domain Eukaryota; kingdom Viridiplantae; phylum Streptophyta; class Magnoliopsida; order Malvales; family Malvaceae; genus Hibiscus; species Hibiscus tridactylites. The sequence continues at coordinate 4,095,420 of OY288287.1, read as the reverse complement.
TTTTCGTAAGCTGGGATTCCTGTTTCAATTTCTGTAACCGCTGAGGAAAAGAAGGTGGAGGACGATAATCAGCAATACGACCTTTCAACTGCATTCGGATCTGAGAAGGTTTAGGTTCTTCATCTTTCTCCTATGTCCCTTCTGCTGTCGTGACAGGTTCATCGGCAGGAGGCTATTTGTCACCTGCCGGGGCAGCTTCCTCGACAGTCGACTCCAAGGCTGGTTCCTTAACTGATTTAGCTTCCTTCTCTGGCCCTGGTAATTTCTTCCCACTCAAAGTAGTGATGGCTTTACACTGCTCATGTGTGGGTTGTCTAGCGTTTTCAGTATCGCTAGGAAATCCTCCATTCTGCCTCGGTTTAATATACTGGGAAACCTGACCCATATGTGTCTCCAATGATTTCAGTGTAGCTTCATGATTGGTCATCCGCATCTCTATTTTATCCATGAATGTTTCAGTCTTCTTGACGAAGTGATTCATGTTCTCGATGTAGGTTCTTGTTTGAGACATAAACGTAGCCAAGATCTGTTCCAGTATACTAGTCGTGGCAGCTGGTGGTTGTTGCTACTGCTGCTGCGGTTGCTGCCGAGTCAATAATCTAGGTCCCCCTGATTCTGTAACACCCCAAATTTTCCTCTATTTTCAAAGACCTAAATTATGAAATCCCCAAATCAAAAACCCTAGAATTTGGGAAAATTTTATTCTTGAAACCCTAATGCGATTAAGGGATTAATTTGAATAAATTTAGAATTATGAGGCTTAACTTGAACATTTGTGGGTCAATCTGTAAATCAGAAAAGAATTAAGTGCTCGTTTGTAAACCCTAATAAAAATTCAATGGCTCTTCTTGTTATTTACCCATTAAATTGGGTATTTAGCCTTGTTATCAAATTTTGGAATGGGTAGCCGCTCTCTTTTCTCTCTCTCTCTCACATAATAACTCTTCCAAATACCCACCTCTTTGTTTTCTCTCTCACCCCTCACCCTTGCTCCGATCAAGCTCCGCGAGGGAGCTAGCATCGCCCGTTCAGAGTACCGTCACCGTCATTCGAATCCCTTTCGCCGTCCAACCAAAACCCATCCATCCGTTTATCACCGTTCCTCGTTATTTGCTCAGAAAATGTGAGGAACCGTTCAAATCTTTCTCATTGCGCCGCCGTCCGCACCGCCCCTCCCCTTGTGGAATCAGAGTCTGGGTAAGCTTTAAAGCCATGTTTTCGGTTATGATTTGGTGATTTCGAGTTATGGGTTGATGTTGATTTCGTTTCTCTTTGTTTTCTGGCAGGGAATGTCCATGTTGTTCACTGTTGGAGGAACCAGCAAGCTACGTTGTTCATGCCGACTCCGTCGAGTCTTGCTGCCATGTTTGGTGGCGCTGCCACCGTGTCTTATCGTTGCCGTCATCGTTAAACTTTTCGCTGTCGTTCGCCATTTTCTTTTCATTGCTCTGCTCCGATCGTGTGTGGCGGTTTGCCACCGTCCTTACCGTTCTCTGCCGCCATTGTGCACCGTGACGAGCCACCGTCGGTGAAGGTCTGTAAATCCTAGTGTTAAAGGGATGAAACCCTCGGGTTGGGCCATCGCTGTGGTTATGGGTATGAGAGACAAATCAAAAGTGGGCTTTGTGTAAGTGATGAGCCCAATTTGACTTTAGTGAGAATGTTGGTTTGTGTAAGCCCATATCTGAATCAGTGAACCGAACCAGCTTTGATATGAACCCGAACTGGATAAGTATTTAAACCAGATTTGAACTGCGTCTGGCCGAACCATCAGGTTGAACCGAATCAGATTTGTGAACAATGAACTGAACCGGACCTGACTCATTAACCTACTCGAACCGGTTGACCAATTTGACTGTTGACCAGACCTGACCTTTGACTAAGTTTGACCCTTTGACTGTTGACCTATTTGACCAGAGTTGACCATTGACATTGGACCGTTGACCCGTTGACTTTGACCGTTCGAGTTGACTTTGACCAGTTTGACATTGACTTTGACTAGAGTTGACTTTTTTGGGAAACGTTCCTCTTGACCTTTTTCGACGTCCTGAGTCCGTATCCACTGCCCGTTTTGTCAAATTCAAATTCGAAAGCTCCGTTCTGCTAATTTTAGTAAATTATTCTTAAAATCTGATAAGTTGTGAATTTCAAAATCTGATTCAGAATATTCTTGTGTTCAGGTGATAACGTCTTCGAGGTCGACGAGTTACTTCCAGTTGTTCAGATCGATCATGCACGTTCTTCGAGATCTTCACGTGAGTATATTTTCAGTTTAGTTCTTAGTGTTTTAGTCGGTGGTTTAGTTTAGTAATAAATACTAATATAGTATTCATACCTTCGTAGGTCTTGATTCAGCTAGATCTGAGCGTGAGATGCGCTTTTCTCGGTATTAGAGCTTCTGTTTCTTAAAGGTGTGTCTCTTCCTATTTTATAAACTTGTGTGTTTCTTTCTGTGCTATAAATTTTATGTGCTTCTTCTGGTATTAATATAAGTAAATGTTTTGTACATTTTGTGTGCATACACTGTCGTGATTGGGTGAATGTTTTCAAAAATCATGCATAACATGTCATATTGTGATTTAAATGAAAAATCAGATTTACCAAATTGTGAAATATCATATTTTCGGAACCGTAAAACATCGGATTTATGGTATTGTGCAACTTGAATTTTCATAATTCAAGTTTCGGATCAGACTCGGATTTTAAAATCTGCATCATATCATTGTGGGTATATGATTTGGGATTTGTTCGAGGAAGTTCAGTGGTTTCACCCTTCGGGCTGAATTCCGCTTCAGATCAGTGGTTCCACCCTTCGGGCTGAGTTCCACTTCGGATGGTGACGATGGAGAAAGTAGGTTCTGGGGAACCTTACTTTTCGGTGTATCGGAGATGGATACTATTATTCCTGTGCATCAGACATCATATAATCATGATTCAGTTTCGTTGTGTTTTTAGAAAAGTTTTTATAAAAAAAAAACATTGTTTTGAGTTATTTTGTTTTCGTTTGCACTTTAGAGACACACTAAGCTCTTTAGCTTACACACCTTAGTTTTTACTTTTTCAGGTATCTCAGACTCTTTTAGGCGACTCGGTACTAGGAGCTTCTCGCATTTTACTCGGATATTTTTTATAATTCAGTATGATCTCTCTTTAATTATTTCAGACCATTGTTTTGAAATATTTTAGAACATTGTGTAATTCGGACATTGTGACTGTTTATTGTTTTTAATTTGGGTATTATTAAATGCATGCATTTATAAGGTTATTTTCAGAAATTTAACTAAATATCGGAATAATGTTTAAACGACTACATTTTATAATAATGAGATCTTATTGAGTTTATTTTCTTTTAATAATAATATTGTTTTTAATTAAGTAAACTTAAAAGGTGTTACTTGAGGGGTATGTTTTCAAACACGACTTCCTAGATTCAGCCTATTTCTTCTGGGCCGGGTTTAGGGGGTTACATTTAGTGGTATCAGAGTCCGGTTCAACCCTTGGACTGTGAGGCTCACAGTAGTTTTTTTTTTTTCAAAATGGTTTTGACTTTTGCATGCATCTGAAATATTTTGAGATAAATGAGAATTTTCTAAAAAAAATTGCTACGGTTTCGCTTGATCTTTTATGGAATTACTTTTACATGTTTTAAATTTGAGACTCCGGTACCGAATCTGAATCTAGATTATTACATCTTGTAGATAATTACTGTGCCACTGCATAAGCGTTCTAGTTTTATGTTTGGTCGAAGTTGAGAATGAGGTTGTACTGCTGCTTCTGATAGAGATTATTCGGCTTATGCTAGTTAGACGAAAAATCAGAATGAGATATATGATAATGAGGTTTTGGAGTACTTGGCGTTGTGTCAAGATGGTTTTATGAAACTGAAACAGAACAATATGATAGTTAACGGCTATGTGATAGAGTTTGAAGCTGGTCAAATATGTTCTCGTGTTAGTTACGACTGGGAAATATGTGTGATTGGTTATTGAACAGACTTCGCCTAGTGATCCGGGAAGATGTTAGTACACATTAGAATAAGGTGTTCAATGATTAGAGTGGTCGAGCAAGGACTGTTAAGAGAATAAATACACTTATAAAAGGTGAGGAATTTCAAAATTCTGATCAAGTCAGAAAGTAACCGGACATAATTGTTCAGCCGGGTTTTGTGAAATTTTGTTGGAAAAATAAGACATAATGATGAGCTTGTTTCTCAAAGTTATCTGAATGTGAGACCTATAATAATCAAAGTTTTGGCTGTTAGCGTGGGTAAATCAAAAGTTCTTCGGCTTATTTCTCTACGCGGTCATTGTAATAAAAGGCATAGCGAAGAGTGCATATTGATGAACAAAGCGTGTTTTAGATATGGCTCTCATGATCATTATCTAAGTAATTGTCCATGACCACCTATTGGTTCATTCGTTTATAGTCTATCACATGCATCAGTTCGAGCATCTCATGGAGGTTGAGCGTAGATTAAGTTAGCTGCTTCTAGTACTGCTAATAGAGTTAAACCCACTCAGAATGATAGATCAGCTAGATTTGAGATTAGACAACATTGTTTAGTATATGAGATCGAAGCTCACAATGGTTATGATGATGCATCTATGGACATATGAGGTACATTTATGATGTATTCAGTTCTATACTTGGATATGATGATTTATGGAATTTGAATTTGAATGTATAAGTATGTATCAATTGTTTTGAGTATCTATTTTTAAGTCTGAAAATTTCGAGGACGAAATTTCTTTTAAGGGAGGGAGAATTGTAACACCCCAAATTTTCCCCTATTTTCAAAGACCTAAATTCTGAAATCCCCAAATCAAAAACCCTAGAGTTTGGGAAAATTTTATTCTTGAAACCCTAATGCGATTAAGGGATTAATTTGAATAGATTTAGAATTATGAGGCTTAACTTGAACATTTGTGGGTCAATCTGTAAATCAGAAAAGAATTAAGTGCTCGTTTGTAAACCCTAATAAAAATTCAATGGCTCTTCTTGTTATTTACCCATTAAATTGGGTATTTAGCCTTGTTATTAGATTTTGGAATGGGTAGCAGCTCTCTTTTCTCTCTCTCACACACGATAACTCTTCCAAATACCCATCTCTTGGTTTTCTCTCTCACCCCTCACCCTTGCTCCGATCAAGCTCCGGCTGGGAGCTAGCATCGCCCGTTCAGAGTACCGTCACTGTCATTCGAATCCCTTTCGCCGTCCGACCAAAACCCATCCATCCGTTTATCACTGTTCCTCGTTATTTGCTCAGAAATTGTGAGGAACCGTTGGAATCTTTCTCATTGCGCCGCCGTTCGCACCGCCCCTCCCCTTGTCGAATTAGAGTCTGGGTAAGCTTTAAAGCCATGTTTTCGGTTATGATTTGGTGATTTCGAGTTATGGGTTGATGTTGATTCCGTTTCTCTTTGTTTTCTGGCTGGGAATGTCAATGTTGTTCACTGTTGGAGGCACCAGCAAGCTACGTTGTTCATGTCGACTCCATCGAGTCTTGCCGCCATGTTTGGTGGCGCTACCACCGTGTCTTATTGTTGCCGTCATCGTTAAACCTTTCGCTGTCGTTCGCCATTTTCTTGTCACTTCTTTGCTCCGATCGTGTGTGGCGGTTTGCCACCGTCCTTACCGTTCTCTGCCGCCATTGTGCACCGTGACGAGCCACCGCCGGTGAAGGTTTGTAAACCCTAGTGTTAAAGGGATGAAACCCTCGGGTTGGGCCATCGCTGTGGTTATGGGTATGAGAGACAAATCAAAAGTGGGCTTCGTGTAAGTGATGAGCCCAATTTGACTTTAGTGAGAATGTTGGTTTGTGTAAGCCCAAATCTGAATCAGTGAACCGAACCAGCTTTGATATGAAGCAGAACTGGATAAGTATTTGAACCGGATTTGAACTGCGTCTGACCGAACCATCAGGTTGAACTGAATCGGATTTGTGAACAATGAACTGAACCGGACCTGACTCATTGACCTACTCGAACCGGTTGACCAATTTGACTGTTGACCAGACCTGACCTTTGACTAAGTTTGACCCTTTATCCGTTGACCTATTTGACTAGAGTTGACCATTGACCTTGGACTGTTGACCTATTGACTTTGACCGTCAGAGTTGACTTTGGCCAGTTTGACTTTGACTTTAACCAGAGGTGACCAAGAGTTGACTTTTTCGAGAAACGTTCCTCTTGACCTTTTTCGACGTCCCGAGTCTGTATCCGTTGCCCGTTTTGTCAAATTCAAATCCGAAAGCTCCGTTCTGCTAATTTCACTAAATTATTCTTAAAATCTGATAAGTTGTGAATTTCAGATTCTGATTCGGAATATTCTTGTGTTCAGGTGATAACGTCTTCGAGGTCGACGAGTTACTTCTAGTTGTTCAGATCAATCGTGCACGTTCTTTGAGATCTTCACGTGAGTATATTTTCAGTTTAGTTCTTAGTGTTTTAGTCGGTGGCTTAGTGTTAGTAATAAATACTAATATAGTATTCATACCTTCGTAGGTCCTGATCAGCTAGATCTGAGCGTGAGATGCACTTTTCTCGATATTAGAGCTTCTGTTGATTAAAGGTGTGTCTCTTCCTGTTTTATAAACTTGTGTGTTCCTTTCTGTGCTATAAATTTTATGTGCTTCTTCTGGTATCAATATAAGTAAATGTTTTGTACATTTTGTGTGCATACTCTGTTGTGATTGGGTGAATGTTTTTAGAAATCATGCATAACATGTCATATTGTAATTTAAATGAAAAATCAGATTTACCAAATTGTTAAATATCAGATTTTCGGAATCGTAAAACATCGGATTTATGGTATTGTGCAACTTGAATTTTCATAATTCAAGTTTCGGATCAGACTCGGATTTTAAAATCTGCATCATATCATTGTGGGTATATGATTTGGGATTTGTTCGGGGAAGTTCAGTGGTTCCACTCTTCGGGCCGAGTTCCACTTCGGATGGTGACGATGGAGAAAGTAGGTTCTGGGGAACCTTACTTTTCGGTGTATCGGAGATGGGTACTATTATTCATGTGCATCAGACATCATATCATCATGATTCAATTTCGTTGTGTTTTCAGAAAAGTTTTTATCAAAAAAAATATTGTTTTGAGTTGTTTTGTTTTCGTTTGCACTTTAGAGACACACTAAGCTCTTTAGCTTACACACCTTAGTTTTTACTTTTTCAGATATCTCACTCTTTTTGGCGACTCGGTACTAGGAGCTTCTCGCATTTTACTCGGATATTCTTTATAATTCAATATGAACTCTCTTTAATTATTTCAGACCATTGTTTTGAAATATTTTAGAACATTGTGTAATTCAGACATTGGGACTGTTTATTGTTTTTAATTTGGGTATTATTAAATGCATGCATTTATAAGGTTATTTTCAGAAATTTAACTAAATATCGAAATAATGTTTAAACGATTACATTTTATAATAATGGGATCTTATTGAGTTTATTTTCTTTTAATAATAATGTTGTTTTTAATTAAGTAAACATAAAAGGTGTTACTTGAGGGGTAAGTTTTCAAACATGACTTCCTAGATTCAGCCCATTTCTTCTGGGCCGGGTTTAGGGGGTTACAGGTTCTGTGTGTTCTGTGCTTGAGGATTCAAGGCATTATTAGGGTTCCTCCAAGAGAACTTGGGATCCTTTCTCCAGTTGGGATTGTAGTTTTTGGAATTATAGTTCTGTTTATTGTAGTTCCCAACATACATCCCCTCTTCTAACTGTAGCGGACAATCTTCCGAACTGTGATTTCCATCGCAAGTTTCGCATACCTCTTCAGCAGAGTAGGCATGTTGTGAATCTTCTTTCAACAGCTTTTTCATTGCCTTAGTGAGATATGCCACCTGTGATTTTAACGAACTATCGGCCTCATAATCTTTTACAGCTAGAACTCGTTTACCCTCTCTTCTTGCTGTAGGAAATTGTTCCTCGTTTTTCGCCAGATTTTTCAATACTACCATTGCCTCATCTGGATTTTTGTCCAGCAGTAATCCATTCGCTGCTGAATCAATTCTCATACGAGTCTGTAAGTTGGCAGCATTATAGAATTTAGTTACCTGGTTCCAAACGGGGATTCCATGCATCAGGCAGTTCCTTAGAAGAGTGGTAAATCTGTCCGAGGCCTCGTGCATTGGCTCGTCATCTTCCTTTTGAAAAGTAGCAATTTCGTTACATAATCGCTCAGATAAGTGTGAAGGATTAAAACGAGACAAAAATTCACGAGTTAAATCTGCCCAAGTTCGTATTGAACCCGGCGTTAGTTTATTCCACCAAGTCTTTGCCCTGTCCCTCAATGAATGAGGAAATAACCATAGCCTCAGTATCTCCGGATTAACTCCTGGTAGTCTAAACGAACCACAGATTTCCTGGAACGTTTTTCAGATGCTCCCTAGCATCCTCTGTAGCAGCACCACAAAATTGGCCAGCGTAGTTAATCATGCTGAACATAACAGGTTTCGGCTCAAAATTGTCAACGTCTACTTCTGGCAGGGTTGTTTCTTGGAAGGAATAGAATCAAGAGACTGCATGCAATTTTGTCCTACAGGGGGGTAGCTAGCAACATTCGGCCAAGGATTCACCGGAGAGGGATCGACAGCAAATAAAGACCTATAATACTCAGTCCCAGCATTCTGTAAAATAGATAAATCCTCACACCAAATACCATCACTCAGCTTCAAGGAGGAGATACGATTGTGTTGTTTACGAGCAATGGCTTGCCGATGGAAGTAACAAGTATTGCGGTCTCCATGAGCAACCCAATCACTGCGAGATTTTTGTTTCCAAAGGAGTTCTTCATGGTCGAGGATAGATTCAAGCTCAAGTAATAACTCCTCTTCCAAATTCAGAAGATAGCGCGAGGTGCGCGTGCTAAGAGCTCGTTGAATTCCTCGGAGACGGGCCATGATTCTGCGCTTTCTAGCGCCAATATATCCAAACACTCCGTCATTCCATTCCCGTGCAGCTTGTGTAAAATGCAGGATAGTGTCAGTTATGGATGAAGAAGAAACCTAAGAAACTCCAACCATTCTAGCAAAATCTTTGTGTTTAGACCAGCCTGTAAAATAACGAAAATGTCGCGGAGCATGGGAATTAACCTGTCCACCCACATGGAGCAGGATGGGGCGATGGCTGCTGCGCATACGAAGAAGATGGTGAACCTCGACCACTGGGTAAGATTCATCCCAGTAAGTATTGCAAAGGAAGCGTTCAAAGCGGACATAGGTAGATCCACGGCACCACGTGAAATCAGGCCCCTGATATCTCATATCGCAGAGACCAGCATCAAAAATAAAATCTTGAAAAGCCTTGCTCGGCATAGTCGAGGCACAGCCCATACGTTCCGAGTCACAGAGAGTTGCGTTAAAGTCGCCAAATAAAATCCATGGTGAGTGGATGGTGGCAGCAAGATCACGCAAGTGATGCCAAAGAAGCTTGCGTCGAGTAACCGACAGGCTCGCATAGATAGCGGTTGCAAAGAAAGAATTACCATTTTTTTGTGTCGTAACGCGACAATGGGTGAACTGAAAATGATTAGAGATTATGTCTACGGTTATAGCATCAGACCAAGAGAGCCAAATTCCGCCCGAAAAACCATCCGCTTCTACTCGATGTGAATTTAAAAAGCCAAGTGCAGCAATGACAGAATCAGCTTTGTAGCCACTAATACGTGGCTCAACAAAAGCAACTAAGTCCGGCCGGTTGTCACGCAAGAATTGCCTCACCGCCGGGAGAAAACGATGGTGGCCGCAGTCCTGTACATTCCAACTAAAGACTTTAATATCCATAACAAAGATAATGAAAGAGAAGGCAAGCAAAGCAATCAGTCGCTTATTGCGGCACCCTTGGCATCTCTCATGTCCATATCAACCATAGGATTAGTATTCACTGGAGTAGCTTCTGCGGAACTAGGGATAGCAGCAGCAATGATAGGTAGTTTTTTAGCACGGTCCGGGGGACGGTCAATAGGTGGAGGGTCATTAGCAACAATTTGTAGGAGATTTTCATTTTTCCGAGAGGGCACTTTGACAGGGGAAGGCAAGATGCGTGGCGGAGCATGGTTTGGGTCTGAATTTTTGGAGATAATCATAGCCGAGTGTCTAGCCTTGTCGAGGGGAGCATGGGGTTTTGGCAAAGTAGATTTCCGAGTGGGGGCGAGGGGACTGGTTGAGGGGTAAGGTTTAGATGTGCTGGTTGCTTTGGAAACCTGTAGGCTTTTCCGAATCACTAAAGAGCCCTTGCTGGAAATAAGTTTTGGAGCATGGGAGGCCTGTTTTTTCCCCATGGTTGTGGGTTTTGCTGGAAGCGCAGAAGACGGGATAGGCACTTCCGGGGCAGTGTTTGCAGGCAAAGAGATAACAGCTGGAGATTGAGGCGCAACCATCAAGGTTTCAACAGAAGTAAACTTGGAAGGAGGTGCCATTGTTGTATGAATAGGAACTTCAACAAGGGATGAATGACGGGGGGAGCTTTGGCATGGTCGTTGCAAACTTCGGAGGATTCAAATGAATCGAAAATAGGGTTGAAACGTGAGTCTGTTATAGTAAGACCAATCTTTCGTTGGTTTTTCTCAGTAGCTTTGGTGGCTGATTTCCGTTGTCGTTTCTCAACCAACATCCAAGGACCAAAAAGGTCAGACGAAGCATGTGATTCCGGCGTATACTGGGGCTTTGAAGAGGACGGGTTAGAGGAAGCATTTGTGATTATAGGGCTCGTTTCTTTCACCTCCGAGCATGTATCGCTAGAGTGACCGTAACGTCCGCATGAGAAACACACAAGCGGTAACGACTCATACTCAACAAGTTGAGTCTGTCCGTTGATTAAGATTTTAGAGATCATCGGTTTCTGCAAATCAACCTCAATCGCCATGCGCGCAAACCTTCCACGACAACCACTTTCAGTCTGAAAATAAATCTGGAAAACCTTACCAATTGTTTCGCCAATTTCAGTAATTAAACTGTGCTTGTAGAAAGTAACAAGTAAATTCGGCAATCTAATCCACGCCACAACTTTAATATGGAAAGGCTTGGACGGTGCGAATTCTGGCGTCCAAGGTTCGACTGCGAGATAGTGCCCGAAGATTGTCCATAGCCCCCCAGCAAGGGCTTTTAAGTCATCAGATCGAGTGCGAAAGGACACTAGAAAATAGCCATTTTCGATGTCCATGAGTTTCATGTCATGAGAAGGCTTCCATAAGTCGTTAATCCGGTTCTTGAGAGTGCTATAACCAATTCGACGTCCCAGCAATTTAATAACCACAGTCAACTCAAGGCTTTTCTCCGCTAGCGCCTGAACGCGCGCAGAGAAGTCGATAGAGATAAGCCCATCAACAATACCTTGCACCACATCTCCTTCAAGGATCTCTATCTCCTCATCGTCAAGGATTGTCTCATCCGCGGTTGACTTGGCGGTAACCTGGTTTAGAAAGATGTCGCGGAAGGAGGAGATTTTTGGGTCTGTAGCCTTTGTCGGATCGACATCCATGGCTGAGACAGGGGGCACAGTAGGAGAGCCACCATCGTCCGGTGGTTTGTCGATAGGGGAACAGGTGAACGAACAGAGGCTACGCCATTGGAAACCCTAGAGAGTATGTTCAACAACTTTAATTACCATTTTATAATAGTTTGATTAAGTTTATGGGTCAATTTATGATATTTTAATAAATTTAATGATTATTTTATAATTTTTAAATTTTTAATAAAAAAATATTTTTATTTAATTTAGTGACACTTATTACTTTTCCTATTATATGTTAAACCTTAATATTAGACCGTCGAGCTGTTTGGATGCACAACTTGTATGATTATTTTGCTGACGACTAACTAAACGATAAAACGGTAAAACAAGTTGTATATGTTAAACATTCATAGTTAAGATGGTGACAATATTCTCATTATTTATTTATTTTTAATTTATCAATATATCATGATTCACAAAGTCATTTGTTATTATTCTTCATCTATTTGTGAAGAAATATTTTTTCTGTTAACAGCACACTAAATAATTGTTCTTTTAAAATATGTATGAACAGTTTATAGTATTAAAAACAAATTATTAAAATTAAATGGCCTTTTACTTTTTTAAGTTTTATCTTATTATAACTTTGGTACTTGAAAATTATTTTAGTTCGAATTGATCTAATATTTTTTTAACTGAAAAAAAACAATAAATCACATTATTACACTAATCTATTTTTTGTTAAAAAAATCCACGTCAAAATAATCTAGGACTGTGTCACGTGACACTCTCTATGCATGCCACATGATATACAATATGTGTTAAATTTATAAAAAAAAATCACATTTTTAGATTTAATAACTTGAGAATTTAAAAAAAAAATCTTTCTAAAATTCTTTTATATTTTTTAATTTAATATATTATGTGTGATGTGACACGTCTTTAAACATTAATAGGTTGAGGGAATGTACTTCATAGTTAAAAATTTTAAAGGACAAACTAAACAATAAAAGAATTTTGATACCCAAACGATAATGTTATAATATTTTTATATTTGAATTGAGGTGTTGACTACTAATACTAATTTTTGGATATTTTAATCAAGGTTTCATCGAACAAACCATATCGGAGGTTGGAAAATCCTTGTCTGGAATAAGTCTTTTGCATATTTAGTTTCCATTTAAACAATGAGAAGCGTTGGCATGGAATGTAAAGTCAAGACAATGATTTAGCTGTTGCCATTTCCCAATCCCGAGCAATAAATATCTACTTTTGTTTTAGGAAAATTCTACAACGGTCGACGAATATTGATAAACACTACTAACGATAAACACTGATGAACACCATTATTTAAAAAAAAATTAAAAATCTAAAGGATTAAAATTATAATTCAAATTATCTCTTAAAAAATAAAAATCAAATTTAATAGTTACTTTATAATATTTTTTAATAGATTAGAATCAAATATACTCAATTCTCCTAAACCCTAACAAATTTAATCTCTTAAAAAAATAGAAATCAGTTTATAATTTTTTAATATATTAGAATCAAATATACTCAACCCTCCTAAACCTAAACCCTAACAAATTCAACCCCTCGGAGATTAGAAATCAGTTGGGTATATTTGATTCTAATCTATTAAAAAATTATAAACTGGTTTCTATTTTTTTAAGAGATTGATTTTGTTAGGGTTTAGGAGAATTGAATATATTTCATTCTAACCTATTTAAAAAATATTATAAAGTAACTATTAAATTTGTTTTTTATTTTTTTAAGATATAATTTTAATTATAATTTTAGTCCTTTAAATTTTTAAAATTTTTTTAAAAAAATTCATAGTATTCATCGGTGTTCATTGTTAGTGGTGTTCATTAATGTTCGTCTTATTATTAAGCTAGTTGAAATTTTATTTTGTTCTTTATAATTTAAAATAATTTATTCTCTATTTTAAAACTACAATCTTTTCTTAAAATTCCCAATGTAAATGTTTTAAAAAAATTGAATAGCATATATCTAAGGATAGATAATTTATATTAAATATATTTTACTCTATAAAAACCTCTCGTATTAAACCAGTAAAAAAATCTTTTCGTCTAGAAAAATTATTTCATGAATATTTTTTACCGTGTTAGTTATGATCTCAAGTCTCAACTAGTAAAAGTTATCCGCTTATTTTTTGGCTTAAAGGCTCATTTGTCCCTTAACTATACACTTTTTCTTGAACATGCCTTTAAAGTATTTTTTTGGGACGTTGTGCCCCTTAACTAAAAATTGTTATGCCGTTTGGCCCCTCCGTTAGACGCCGTTAAAAAAATTCTCACGGGCCAATCAAAACGCGTCATGTGTCATTTTATTTAAAAAGTAAGTTGACTTAAATAAAATGGGTGAATTGCACATTAGGTATACAAAATTTTATTTTTTTGTTCATTTTAGTCCTAAACTATTCATCTTCTTCCTCGAGTTTGTTGTCTGCTGCTACCATGGTTCCTTCTTCAAGCTTTCTGTAACACCCTAAACCCGGATGTCACATTTGGGCCTTGAGCCCAAACTGTTTCATAAAAATTTATAACTTGGTTTAGCCCAATTAAAATACATTTCAAAAACATTTAAAGCCCAAGAATAATATATATATATACATATACATATATATATATATACACACAATTAAAACGTTACAAAATGAGCTGCAATTAAATTAAAATATTTGAACAGTCGATTTGATTAATTCAATTTTCTAAATGAGAATTACAGACTCTGCCACGTAAGGTCTTATGAGTACATAGCCTACTAAATACAAGTATCATACTCTGGATATCACCACATGCTAGAATCCCAAACCGATAGTGTTCCACGATCCAACGATCAACCTACGCACGGAAACAACGATTCCGAGCGCTGAGCTTACAAAGCTCAGTGGTACACATCTACTCTACTATACTTCATGCTAATCATAAACATAAGCATGCAAACTAGTACGAGAAAAAAACGGGAGATAAATAAACATGTGGCTCTACCACTAGTTGCCTAAACACATGCTCTCAACACATCATACATGGCACACAAGGCCCAACCAAGTCTGAGATCTCAATAGATCATCTACTCGAAAACACAAACCAACAACAACAACTCTGGAGTGAGGTCGGGTCACGTAGCATCGGAACATACTCTCCGAGTGAGATCGTGTCACATAGCATCAGAAACATACACTCTTGCTCGGAATCTCCCTTGAGCATCTACACTTTAGGTGAGGCCTGGTCACATAGCATCGGAATATACACCCTGGGTGAGGCCGGGTCACATAGCATTAGAACATACACCCACACTCGGTATCTCTAACCATGGTGTTGCAACACTATTCCACTGGGTATCCAGATCACATCAATCAAGAATAATCAACCAATCAAATGCCTACTGGCATTCAAGCAACGTGATCCCAAGGATCTCCCTATCCTTGTTAAATATCATCACATCATTAATTTTACATTATCATATTGTTAATACATTATGGAGAATCGTATAATTAATCTCGTTTAGTGCCTCCCTTAATCCTCGTTATCTCTTTTATCAATGCATAATTCAATTATTAAAGTTCACATCAATTTTCATCCTTAAATTGCATTTAGAGATTATTTATCGTATTGGCTACTAATATCCTATTTGTGATTCACACCATTTTCTTAAATTACGGTCTATAATACTTTATTCGATCTCTAAAGCTTATGAAACTCATTAGGGTTGGTTTACTAACGCATTAAATCAATTAATATTAATTATCAGCTTCATAATCAATTATTCGAATATTACCATTAATCATCCCTTATAGAATTTCCATTGAATATATTAATCTATTCAAACAAGCATACAAGGCATCACGATTATCAATCAATCAAACAATCATCAAGTATATATACAAGCATCTCAACTGACCCTACACGATCTCTAAAGCCGTCATGAGTCACATCATATTCCTGGCATCATCATGCATTTCATAATTATTGAGTCCCATAATATCAGTCTCAAAACATGCTTATTTATCGTCTACCTATTTGTAGAAACTAACACGCAAGGAATTCACATTTATGATGCTCATGAAGCAATAAGAGTTCGAGGTGTACTAACCTTAAGTCGATATCGCTAAAATTTTCATCTGAGCTTCCTGAATATTCCACTTGATCTGATATCTGATCCCGAATAATCCTCGTATACCAATTAATACCATAAATATCACTTAATCACATACTTCCATGAATTCGAAACATCAAAAGCGTAAAAACATCTTACCGGGTTCGAATTTGGTGAAACGGACTGCACTGATAGATCTAGAAGGTTGAGAAACCCAAGGTAGGGTCCCCCTAGAAAAAGTCAACAACGATCAACAGTCAACGGCGACACGGTTGACAGCTCAGTTTGGGTCAGCTTGGGTCGACTTAACTGACTGGACTAATGGCTCTAATTAGGACGGTATAGCTGCACACGTGCAGGTGCGGCACGTACGACAACTTTTGGTGGCCGAACAACGATGGAGAACACCCAGATTGACTCTCTCGACACAGTGAGCACGATGGTGGTCGCGGTCTTCGTTTTGAACCCTCTCAACTCAACAACCCAAAACTTCTATTCTCTCACCCCCTCCGACGACAGCTCCAGTGATGACGACACTGGTACCGGAAAACTCGTATCGACGAGATGAACAGAATGGCGGTGGAGGTGTCAACAATGGACAGTTGTATCTCCGTATATCGGACATTGATTCTCCTCCCTTTAACTTTTCTCTCCCTTTTCTCTTCTCTTTCTCTGGCTTTTACTTTTCACCCTTTTTTTCTTTTTCTCTCTCCTCATCTTATCTTCTTTCTCTTTTTCCACCAACCACACATATTTAAAATTCAAACCTCCTCTTCCAAATTTAATGGGCCCACCTAAAAGCCCTTAACTTATTCTTCCAAGATAAAGGCCCAATCATGGGCCCGAGACCAGATTTACTAACCCGAACATCGGGTCGTTACACTTTCAACTTTTAACGCCCCAAAAACCGATCTAGTCAAAATTGAATTCTGACAATCGGAAACCCTACACCAGAAAGGTTCAAATGTTGCATTGACTTTGACCGAGTGGTCAATTGCATTGACATTGGACCTTATTGAATACTTTGAAAGTCATTTACTGACTAAATTCAGAAAAATTGAAACTGTAAGGACAAAAGTGTAAAGCTTGAAAAGTTGTGGGACTACTTTGAAATATTCCCATGTTGATGGTGACTCACCTATTTGTATAAGGTGATTCACGTGCCTTGGACTTCAAAAAAAGAGAAAAGATGATAAACTTTAAGCATAAAAAAAGTTAAAAGGTAAGAAAAAGAAAGATATTAATTAAATATAGCTTACCCACACTTGAGGGAAATCTTAACCGGTTTATTTCCTAAAGCAAATAAGTGTTTCTTACACTTAGGAATTAAGATAGATTCCACCGAAACCATCTCCATAATCTTCTTCAAGAATTTAAGCTAGCACATCCCTACCTTTAAGCAAGAACATCCATTGTGGAACTTCTCAAAGTTCAAGTTTGCTTCGATCTATTGATTCCATTGTGTAGCTATCGAATTGCTCAATAACTAGAGAAAGAAAATCCACCATCTCCATCAAAGGCTAGGAACAAGGGAGTTGTCACCCGAGAGCCATATGAGCTTCGGAAAACATGGTGAGTGTAGTCGGAGTCTCAGGAATGGGCTAGGTGCTTTTCCCAATTTCATCGATATTGATTTTTGCATAGCTAACATTGTGTCTAAGGATATCACATCAAATCTCATAAAATACTATATTGATATTGATATTGATATTGTTATTGCTATTGCCATTGAATATCTACATTGATAGTGTTATCGCTATTTTCATTAAGCATTGCTATTGATATTGTTATTGCCATCATTATTGTTATTGTTATGGAACCTTGGATTCGAAAAGACATTGGATACAATTGGCATGTCATAGAATTAATGAGCTCATTGGTACGGGTGGACTACGGTCCTTGGCTACGGCCTTTATGTGGCGATGCGGAGGGATGTTTGTGATATTGGTCAATTGGTGAGGCGGAGGGACTAGACCATTCATTAATTTGGCGAGACATAGGAATTCGTGTATCCACTATATTAATTTGAACCAAGAAACATTGTTAAAATATGATATTATTATCATTGAACTTTATTCATAGTATTGTTATTGATAAAACATGATTCGGAATGTATCTCATTGTTGTTGTTATTGTTTATGACTACCTCACTAGGAAAAGTATGCCTTATGCATTTCAAGATTCCATAACAATGATCGTAGGAATCAATATAGGTCGTAGCCCAATGATCGTAGTCCACCCGTACACTATGCTCATGAATTCTATGGTTTGCCAATTGTATCCAATACATCGAATCCAAGATTCCATAACAATAATTCGATGGTAATAGTAGCATATCAATAGATCAACAATTATAATTCTCATTTTCAATAAATAATTGTAGGAATCCAATGCAATATCCAATGGTCAATGATTTTAATTAATTCAATGATTTCGATGACAATAATAACAATGCTACGGACAATGATTCGATGCAATGCTTACACAACTTACCAAAATGGCTTTCAACAATGCTTTATACAAATCCCATTTAATTTAATGGTTAGTAAATCAAACAAAATAAATAGCGATGAATTCGGAAAGGCTCCTCGCCTAATCCCGAGACTCAAACTAAACTCACCTTAATAATCTGAAGCTTCTAAGGCTCTCGGATGGTGATTCCATTATTCCTAGCTTGTTTTGGAGACAATGGATTAGTCTCTTCCAATTCTTGAACTAGGAAGAACAATAAAGGATTATTAGAATCAATATGACAATATCGATACATGAATAGCCATTAGCTATTAGATAAAGGTTATCTTAATGCTTAAAATTGGACATTCAATGATCAAAAGAATTGATGATTAACTTAGGTCTTCCACTTACCCGATCAGTAGCTACGAATCGGTGTTCTTAAATTAAGGAAAGCATAAGCTTAAGGATCACAAATTGAGAGGTGTATGATTAGGAGCTAAAGGTTGAAGATAATGGAGGTGTGTGTAACACCCCAATTTTGGGCTTAGAAGTTTTGGGTCTGGACCGGTCCAGTCAGAGTGCGGTTCGAATATAAAAGGTGATTTTTCGGAAAGCCTAGTTCGGGTTGCATTAAAAATATGGAAAAATGTCTTAAAACTCTCTTTTATTATATATAAGAGAAAGGTGAAGTCAATTTTACAAAATGAGGTTTGGAAGAGTGACATTTTGGGTTAGTGACCAAAATGTAATTTTTGAAAACTGTGTGACTGTTTTAAAAAGGATTGAAACTTTGAATCTTTAAGGAGCTATTTACCCAAAAGAGTTTCTCCAGATTTTTCTGAATATTTATCAATTAATTAATGGTTTCAAATAAAGGAAAAAGGGAGGGAAAGATATTTTTTGGCCTTAACTAACTTTTCTCTCAAATTTTCCATTTTCTTTTCTCTCAACTTTTCTCTCAACCCAAACACATTTCTCCAGCACATTTCCCTCCGATTTTGACATCCAAATATGATTTTTCAATTCTCTTTTGATTTCTAATCATCTCTTCAACAAAACCTTAGCATTTGCTTATTGGATTTTCAAGAATCTTGGTTCCAAAAAGGGAGAAACTCAAGTTTAGAGGTATGAACGTCATTCTCCTCTAAATTCTCAGTTCTTTACTGAAATTCCCAAGTTCTCAATCCTTGATTTGTGTTTTGTTAAAGGTTTTGCAAATGTATTCTTGATCTTGGCTTTAAAATGCAAGATTTGGTTAGTTTTGATGAATTTTCGTATGATCTGATTGGGCATTGTTTTGAGATGTCAATTTGATGTAAAATGAATGTTTAATTGATGAGAAATTGAGGTTTAATCAATGCAATCCCGAATAGGTTGATCTTCCTAAGTTTTGCTTGAGTTTTTGGTTGTTTTTGGAGTGATCTTGATGATCTGTTACAGCTGGAGGTATAAGGACGTGGTTAGATTCTTTTTGGATGTTAATTGATGTTTAAAAATGGTTAGAAGTGATGGATCTTGGCTGGGTTAAGTTTTGGAAGTGTTTGGAGGTGATTTCGGTTGTGTTTGGTAGCCGAAATGTTGTTTTTGCAAAGAGCGGCGAGTTTATGTGTGTTGCTGGTGTTTTTAATGCATGATGATGCATTAATCCTCTGTTGTTATGTGCTTGAAACAGGGGAGAATGTTCCGTGAGCTTTAGAGGTGGCATTGAAGGTTTCAGATGCTTGGAAGGCTTGTTGGCTAGCCTTGTTTTGTGTATCGGTGAGTGAAGTTGGGTTTTCAGCTTTTAAACCAAGGTTTGAGGGTTTTGGGAGCTTAGTTTAAGTCTAAACAACTTAGCTAAGCTCAAGAGTAAGTAAATGGAATTTCCCTCTTGGTTTGTGTTATGAATTGGTTTTTAAAGCATTTGTGATTGTTGGATGCAATGCATGTGATTTGCATGTTTTAAATTCTGTTTTGAAAGCATATTTTAGCATGGTTTAATGCTGGTTTTGAAAGCCATGAGTGAAGGATGCTCAAGGTAAGAGATCCTTGGTTTGTATATTGGAATTGTGGAATTGTTGCATAGTGATGCATGTTGTTCATTGGCTTTGTGTGATGCTTCAAAAACAGTGGATTGATGATGGTAAATGGTGGTTTTTGCATTTTGGTTATGCTTGTAAAACAATGGATTAATGTGGTAAGATGGTTATATTGGCAAGTGATGTAAGTGGTTCTTGGTTACTTTAATCGGATATAGTTAGCCGGCTATAGGATTGGGTGCACCGTGAATAAAGTCGCATTGGATGTGGAGTAGTTTTGATTGAACCGGTAACTCCATCCAAGTACACTAACGAGATGGTTAAGAACACCATGGTGGTTAAAATTCCATGGGTGGGTCTTGTGTAAGCAAAGGTCATAATGGTGGTTAAAATTCCATTTGAGGACCTTGTGCTTGTTAAGATCACAATGGTGGTGTAAAGTCCATGTGTGGATCTTGTGTAGTATGTCCCGGGTCTCGTTAGTGATGTTATACAACTACCAATTGGTGATGTTAAGGTCATATGGTGGTTAAAATTCCATATGAGGACCTTGTGAATGTTAAGGTCATATGGTGGTTAAAATTCCATATGAGGACCTTGTGAATGTTAAGGTCATATGGTGGTTAAAATTCCATATAAGGACCTTGTGTATGGTAAGGTCAAAATGGTGGTTAAAATTCCATTTGGGGACCTTGAGATTGGTAGTGTGTATGAAGCGTGGGGACAACGCTTGTGATCCGCGTATCCAATTGGATGTTGAGTTGAAAAGTGGATATGGTTTATCACTTGGAAGCCAATATAATGTTCTTGAATATGATGAAGCATGAGATGCTTGAAATGATGCATGGTTGCATGAGAAGTGTGTAATGTTCTATGAATGCATGTTTTACTTGTTAGCTTGAACAAGTGTTTATCTCCTATTGAGAATGTTGCATTGTGTGCATGGAATCTCTTTGGTGCATTGAAGTCTTGTGAAGGCTTGTTTTAAAAAAAGGCATGTAATGCAAATGTTGATTTTGTGGTTCATGTATTGCATTTGTTTAATGCATGAGATAGAATTGAGGGTGTAAGTGGTTTTTAAAGGTTTCTTGCTTTGAAATGATTTTCAAGTATGAGAAAAGTATGATGTGTAGTGGAAGTGTTTTCCACGGATTTTGTATTTAACTTTGCATATGATGTTCATGCATGGAATGGTTAAATTAATGGTTTTGTAAGGTTGTGCTTTGAAGTGAATTACTTAGCTTTTCTAAGCTAAGGGCTGGTTTTCATGTTTGAGCAATGCATGATTTAAAGCATGTTGCTAAAAAGGGTTTTCAAACATTGTTTGGGTTTATCGAATTGTGTTGCTTTTAAAAGAGGTTTTTATGACTCGCTGCATTGATGGTGTTTTGGTTTTGAGCATTCCTCACTAAGCATTATGTGCTTACGCTCCTTTTTGTCCATCAATGCAGATATTTGAAATTGGGACAGCGAGAAGCAAGAGATTCAAGAAGAGCTCCACTTGAGATGTATGTCTCGGTTAATAGCTATAGATAATAAAGGCAATGGGGGGAATCTCTTATGTTGATGTTTAATGAGATTGTGTATGTTGGACAAGTTTGATTTATGGTTTTGAACTATGTGGTTTAACGCTTGCAACCCTTGAATCTTCTTACTCTAAAGTCTTTATGATGTGCTTCTTGTCTTAAAAGCATGAATGAGTGTTGAATGTGTTTAATGAGTTGGTGCACCTAGGGGTGGTCTTGTATCTAGATTTTGATGCAATTATGTCCCTTGAGTGTTGAATGACTTGCTGGTATGATTTGGTTGCCTTTGGATCATGTTTGATGGGTCAAATGTGTGATAAACCAGCAAATTTTCTGCAATATGGGCAGCCTGTTTCGGAACAGTTGCTACCGTATCGGAACAGGGGGCCTGAAATGGCCTAGGCGTTCCGAAACGGGTGGAACCGTTCCGGAACGGTTTTGCTACTGCCAGGCCCTGTTCCGGAACTGGTTTCGGAACGGTCCCGCGTTTCGGAATGGATCATCCCTGTTCCGAAACACCCGACCGTTGGGCACTGAAATTGTTGGTTAAATGTTTTGAAAATCTTGCGTTTCGGTCCTGAACTTTGTATATGCAATTGGATGAGTTTGAGATGTCCGTTTGAGCTGAAATTTGGCAGTGAAGCATGAAACATGACTAATTTCATACTGGTAACTTTTAATTGGGTTAAGTCCCTATAATTCTCAGAATTTACAATTTGGTCCCTAATTCCTTAATTTGTGCAATTGAGTCCCTGAATGTTCTCTGATTGATATGATCTTTGTGTATGCTGATCTTGTGAGCATATCTAGGGTTAATATGCATCTAGACAAGTTTTTTTATTTTTAAAAAAGGGTCATTAATCAAGGTTGACTTTCGGGTTGACTTTGGTTTTCCCCGTGTAAACTTCTTAATTCGGTTCAACCGTCTGGGCCGGGTTAAGGGGGTTACATTTGGTGGTATCAGAGCTGAGTTGCGAATGCTTGGGGAAATGGTAAATTGTTGTAATATGTGTTTGATGTTTATTCTGATATGTGGTTGAAAGTCGGTTGAAATGTATGTTTTTGAGCGAGTTGTTGATGTTTTTAGCATGCTTTTTGGTTATGAATCTTCGTTGAGCTAATGTGGATTTGTGCTGATGTTATGCCGATATTGTGAGCTGATTTTATGAATGTTGAAAGTGTAATGGGTATGAGATGTTGATATTATGCTGTTACGAGTGAATGTTGTTTGATGAGAGCATGATCGAAATATGTTGATTGATATGCTTGATGTGGTGATATCCATGTTTATATTGACTGTTATGTTATGTAAAAGGGGAGAATTCGGGATACCCATTGCCTTATTATTATAGCTATTGTGTTATTTTGGAGTTGGAGTTTGAATCCTTGCTTAAAGCTGGTCTGATCGATTTGTTTGTTTTGTTATGATTGTTTGTTGTTAATAGCATGGCGAAATCGATGAGAGAATGGCAGTTAGGTGAGATGGTTGCTGCTTTAGAGCAGGTGGTTAAGGCGTGGAATTCACCTTTTAATGGAGGTGTTTCGTCTCAGTCTTCTGTGCCTGGAGTTGAGGTAGTAAGGCAGGAGGAGGAAGTTGGTTCTGTGATGAAGAGTTCGTAATCTATAGTTCAAGAGGTGTTGGGAACATCTCAGGTTGTGGCAAAAGTAAGGTCTGTAGATGTGCCAGCTGCGGGATGCGCGGGTTTGTTGAAACAGCGTTTACATGATTTGGGAGCTGTGGAGTATCATGGTTCGACACCTGAGACGTTCAAGGCTTGGTTAGCCAGGGTAGTTCTGATTTTGGATCAGGAAGGTTGTGACTATGCCTGTAAGCTGGGAAGTGTTGTCTCGTTGATGGTTGAGGACGCTTGTGCCTGGTGGACATCTGTGGCTGTGGCATCGCACATCCACGATATATATTGGGACTTCTTTGTGTCTGCCTTTTATGAAAGGTATCTTGGTGAGAAATTCCCAAGGGTTAAGCAGTGTGAGGGTGTGGTTTCTGTTTATGAAGGTGAGAAAAGTTTAAGCGAGAGAGTTGTGGATACTGATCTCGGGAGCGGTCAGTGTAAGAGGCTACGTGATAGAAGGTTTTGCTTGAATCGAAGCTTGGATGGTAGTGCAAATCTGGGGCAAGTGCTACTTGATCAAGAGGGGATAGCTAGGTTCCCGATGTGTGACCGTTGTGGAAGGCGCCATGTTGGAGGATGTTGGGGCGCAGGTGTTTGTTGGAGCTGTGGTTCTAAGAAGCATGTAAAGCGAGATTGTCCTCATGTGGTAAAATCAGCTTCAGTGGTAGCAGAAGGGTCTCTGAAGGGTCGTGGGCACGGCTGAGACAAAGTTCGAAGGTGGCAGGAAGAGCGGAAAGTTGTGAGGAGCTTGGAAAATGAAATCTGCTGGAATTGTGGGTCTGTTGGACATTTGAGACGTAATTGTTTGAAGTTGGCTCGGGGTAGTCAGGGTTCTTTACCGCAAGGAGATGGTGATGACCTTAGTGTGTTGGCTGATGCTGCAGCGGTGCGGTTGGAGAATGATGGTTCTGCGAGGAAGAGAGCTTGTCTGTTGAAGCTTCGGGGCAGTGAGGTGTTTTCAGGTAACCTTGTTAAGTAACCTTTGCCCTAGTTATCTTAGTTTGGTTTCGGTTTGGTTTTTCCTTGCGTAGTGGGTATGGTCTCGTTGCTAGCATGTTGGGGTAGTAGTTGTTGTTGTTTGAAAACAACTTTAGAGTGAAGAGGACATTAGTGAGTATCTTGTGGATAATGGGTTGTTAGAATGATGGAGTTGGTCAAGTTGGAAGTGGGGTAGGAGTTTGTTCTTAGACGGATTCTGAGGATGTTATTGGTGGGTGTGAACCGACATACATGCACAGTTAAAATCATTTGTTATATGCTATATTATATATGTACTGGTCCATGCATACATGTGACATGACATTAGAGGTTTTGCATACATGTACATCAGGCATTGGTAGGGCATATAAGTGACCATTCATACGAACGTTCACACTCGCTAATAGCTAGTCGGGTCCGTTAGTGTTGTAATAGTGTTAGGTTGGATGATGGGTTTTAAAAGTTGTTTTGGTGCTGGGTGAAAGTTAGAAGTAATGGAGGGTATTAAGCAAGTAGTTAGTAATAGTGAGTGCGGTATAGCATGTTGGTAGAAGGAAAGTGTTTGGCGTTTAATGAGTTTAGTGGTGTGGTAGTGAGGAGATTACCGGTTGAAGTTAGAATCGGTCAGGTGGTTTTGAATAGCTGGTAGAAGTGGTAGTTCCTTGGTGTTAAGTGATGTTGCAGGTTAGTGGATGTGTTTCTAGAGTGCTGAGGTAACTTGGCATTGATGTTGTAGTAGAAGAGTTGTTTTTGTAGGTGATGGTTCTTAGGAACCTTTGAGGAGTTGAGAAGAGGTTTTGTTGTGGGTTGTAGAAAGAGTTAGCCTGGGAGAATAGAAGTTTCGTAATCTAAATATGTATGTGTGGAATGGGCGGTGTTCTAGTAAGGCAAGTGTTGTAGTCAAAGCTTGAAGTGGAAAGGCAATGTAAGATCGAAGGCCATTGTTGGTTGGACGGGTTCTTGTGAGAAGTGGTTGGCTGGTTGTGAATAAGTAAATTCCTTCTGAAGTCAGCTGGTGGTGTATGGAACGGCTGGCGGAGTCAAGGTTGGGGTTTTGTGATGTGATTTTTGGATATTGGGTGAGTAGTCCTGGTGAGTCATTATGGTAATGATAGCGGCGGATGTGAAGGGATGTCAGCATTACGTTGAGAAGTTTGGGTAAGCAGTTGATGCTTAAGAAATTTTGCTTGTTGTGGTAGTCTTTGAAAGAGGTTGAGTAGTTTTGCAAGGAGTTTTAGAAGCAGTGAAGGTTGTGGGTCACATGGTGGCTGAACTGGATTGGTTGGTGTCACTGTGTGAACAAGTTTTGGAAGTTATGAGTTAAGGTGGTGTATGCTGTAAAAGTTTGAGGTTCTTCAGGTTGTTGTTGGGGCTATGTGCAGTTCGGAAGTGTGAAAGGTTAGGTTGTGGTTAACTTTGAGTGTTCTGGAATTTGTGAACAGTACGGGGTGGAGTTTTGTGAGGAGAGTGTTCAGTGGTGGTTAAGTCTCCTGTGTTGCCTTGCGTGTTGCTTTGAGAAGTTTGGTTGTTCTCTTTTCGCCAGTTGAAATTTTGAGGACGAAATTTTTTTAAGGGGGGAGAGTTGTAACACCCCAATTTTGGGCTTAGAAGTTTTGGGTTTGGACCGGTCCGGTCAGAGTGCGGTTCGAATATAAAAGGTGATTTTTAGGAAAGCCTAGTTCGGGTTGCATTAAAAATATGGAAAAATGTCTTAAAATTCTCTTTTATTATATATAAGAGAAAGGTGAAGTCAATTTTACAAAATGAGGTTTGGAAGAGTGACATTTTGGGTTAGTGACCAAAATGTAAATTTTGAAAACTGTGTGACTGTTTTAAAAAGGATTGAAACTTTGAATCTTTAAGGAGCTATTTACCTAAAAGAGTTTCTCCAGATTTTTCTGAATATTTATCAATTAATTAATGGTTTCAAATAAAGGAAAAAGGGAGGGAAAGATATTTTTTGGCCTTAACTAACTTTTCTCTCAAATTTTCCATTTTCTTTTCTCTCAACTTTTCTCTCAACCCAAACACATTTCTCCAGCACATTTCCCTCTGATTTTGACATCCAAATATGAGTTTTCAATTCTCTTTTGATTTCTAATCATCTCTTCAACAAAACCTTAGCATTTGCTTATTGGATTTTCAAGAATCTTGGTTCCAAAAAAGGAGAAACTCAAGTTTAGAGGTATGAACGTCCTTCTCCTCTAAATTCTCAGTTCTTTACTGAAATTCCCAAGTTCTCAATCCTTGATTTGTGTTTTGTGAAAGGTTTTGCAAATGTATTCTTGATCTTGGCTTTAAAATGCAAGATTTGGTTAGTTTTGATGAATTTTTGTATGATTTGATTGGGCATTGTTTTGAGATGTCAATTTGATGTAAAATGAATGTTTAATTGATGAGAAATTGAGGTTTAATCAATGCAATCCCAAATAGGTTGATCTTCCTAAGTTTTGCTTGAGTTTTTGGTTGTTTTTGGAGTGATCTTGATGATCTGTTATAGCTGGAGGTATAAGGACGCAGTTAGATCTTTTTTGGATGTTAATTGATGTTTAAAAATGGTTAGAAGTGATGGATCTTGGCTGTGTTAAGTTTTGGAAGTGTTTGGAGGTGATTTCGGTTGTGTTTGGTAGCCGAAATGTTGTTTTTGCAAAGAGCAGCGAGTTTAGGTGTGTTGCTGGTGTTTTTAATGCATGATGATGCATTAATCCTCTGTTGTTATGTGCTTAAAACAGGGGAGAATGTTCCGTGAGCTTTAGAGGTGGCATTGAAGGTTTCGGATGCTTGGAAGGCTTGTTGGCTAGCCTTGTTTTGTGTATCGGTGAGTGAAGTTGGGTTTTCAGCTTTTAAACCAAGGTTTGAGGGTTTTGGGAGCTTAGTTTAAGTCTAAACAACTTAGCTAAGCTCAAGAGTGAGTAAATGGAATTTCCCTCTTGGTTTGTGTTATGAATTGGTTTTTAAAGCATTTGTGATTTTTGGATGCAATGCATGTGATTTGCATGTTTTAAATTCTGTTTTGAAAGCATATTTTAGCATGGTTTAATGCTGGTTTTGAAAGCCATGAGTGAAGGATGCTCAAGGTAAGAGATCCTTGGTTTGTATATTGGAATTGTGGAATTGTTGCATAGTGATGCATGTTGTTCACTGGCTTTGTGTGATGCTTCAAAAACAGTGGATTGATGATGGTAAATGGTGGTTTTTGCATTTTGGTTATGCTTGTAAAACAATGGATTAATGTGGTAAGATGGTTATATTGGCAAGTGATGTAAGTGGTTCTTGGTTACTTTAATCGGATATAGTTAGCCGGCTATAGGATTGGGTGCATAGTGAATAAAGTCGCCTTGGATGTGGAGTGGTTGTGATTGAACCGGTAACTCCATCCAAGTACACTAACGAGATGGTTAAGAACACCATGGTGGTTAAAATTCCATGGGTGGGTCTTGTGTAAGCAAAGGTCATAATGGTGGTTAAAATTCCATTTGAGGACCTTGTGCTTGTTAAGATCACAATGGTGGTGTAAAGTCCATGTGTGGATCTTGTGTAGTATGTCCCGGATCTCGTTAGTGATGTTATACAACTACCAATGGGTGATGTTAAGGTCATATGGTGGGTAAAATTCCATATGAGGACCTTGTGAATGTTAAGGTCATATGGTGGTTAAAATTCCATATGAGGACCTTGTGAATGTTAAGGTCATATGGTGGTTAAAATTCCATATAAGGACCTTGTGTATGGTAAGGTCAAAATGGTGGTTAAAATTCCATTTGGGGACCTTGAGATTGGTAGTGTGTATGAAGCGTGGGGACAACGCTTGTGATCCGCGTATCCGATTGGATGTTGAGTTGAAAAGTGGATATGGTTTATCACTTGGAAGCCAATATAATGTTCTTGAATATGATGAAGCATGAGATGCTTGAAATGATGCATGGTTGCATGAGAAGTGTGTAATGTTCTATGAATGCATGTTTTACTTGTTAGCTTGAACAAGTGTTTATCTCCTATTGAGAATGTTGCATTGTGTGCATGGAATCTCTTTGGTGCATTGAAGTCTTGTGAAGGCTTGTTTTAAAAAAAGGCATGTAATGCAAATGTTGATTTTGTGGTTCATGTGTTGCATTTGTTTAATGCATGAGATAGAATTGAGGGTGTAAGTGGTTTTTAAAGGTTTCTTGCTTTGAAATGATTTTCAAGTATGAGAAATGTATGATGTGTAGTGAAAGTGTTTTCCACGGATTTTGTATTTAACTTTGCATATGATGTTCATGCATGGAATGGTTAAATTGATGGTTTTGTAAGGTTGTGCTTTGAAGTGAATTACTTAGCTTTTCTAAGCTAAGGGCTGGTTTTCATGTTTGAGCAATGCATGATTTAAAGCATGTTGCTAAAAAGGGTTTTCAAACATTGCTTGGGTTTATCGAATTGTGTTGCTTTTAAAAGAGGTTTTTATGACTCGCTGCATTGATGGTGTTTTGGTTTTGAGCATTCCTCACTAAGCATTATGTGCTTACGCTTCTTTTTGTCCATCAATGCAGATATTTGAAATTGGGACAGCGAGAAGCAAGGGATTCAAGAAGAGCTCCACTTAAGATGTATGTCTCGGTTAATAGCTATAGATAATAAAGGCAATGGGGGGGAATCTCTTATGTTGATGTTTAATGAGATTGTGTATGTTGGACAAGTTTGGTTTATGGTTTTGAACTATGTGGTTTAACGCTTGCAACCCTTGAATCTTTTCACTCTAAAGTCTTTATGATGTGCTTCTTGTCTTAAAAGCATGAATGAGTGTTGAATGTGTTTAATGAGTTGGTGCACCTAGGGGTGGTCTTGTATCTAGATTTTGATGCAATTATGTCCCTTGAGTGTTGAATGACTTGCTGGTATGATTTGGTTGCCTTTGGATCATGTTTGATGGGTCAAATGTGTGATAAACCAGCAAATTTTCTGCAATCTAGGCAGCCTGTTTCGGAACAGTTGCTACCGTATCGGAACGGGGGGCCTGAAATGGCCTAGGCGTTCCGGAACGGTTTTGCTACTGCCAGGCCCTGTTCCGGAACTGGTTTTGGAACGGTCCCGCGTTTCGGAACGGGTCATCCCTGTTCCGAAACACCCGACCGTTGGGCACTGAAATTGTTGGTTAAATGTTTTGAAAATCTTGCATTTCGGTCCTGAACTTTGTATATGCAATTGGATGAGTTTGAGATGTCCGTTTGAGCTGAAATTTGGAGTGAAGCATGAAACATGACTAATTTCATACTGGTAACTTTTAATTGGGTTAAGTCCCTATAATTCTCAGAATTTACAATTTGGTCCCTAATTTCTTAATTTGTGCAATTGAGTCCCTGAATGTTCTCTGATTGATATGATCTTTGTGTATGCTGATCTTGTGAGCATATCTAGGGTTAATATGCATCTAGACAAGTTTTAAAAAAAAGGGTCGTTAATCAAGGTTGACTTTTGGGTTGACTTTGGTTTTCCCCGTGTAAACTTCTTAATTCGGTTCAACCATCTGGGCCGGGTTAAGGGGGTTACAGTGTGTGCTTGTTCTTTCAAAACAAGAAGATGGGATTGGTCTCGATGAAGCAAAACAAAGATAAGAGCTTTCTTTTATTCATTTTCCAAGCATAATCATTTCTCACCTCCCTTATAGCCAATGAAAAGGTTTCCTTCATCCAAGGGTAAGCTTAATATATATTATCTATATTTTATATATCTTTTCAATAAAGATGACTATAAGTCATCTCTTTAAATTATTTCCACGTGGGGAGGGACAACAATAAGTATGTGAATCATCACCACCCCCATTTCCTTTCAATTTAACCTTTGAACAAATTCGAATCAGGGGACCCGATTCGAAACACGTGAAGCTGTATTGAAACGGCTAAAAAAAGACCAACAGTTGGATAATATCGTTGGAACTGTATCGGAACGCCCTGTAATCTTTCCGAAATGCCTTACCTAGGCCATTTCAGTACGAACCTTACTGTATCAAAACGCCTAGCTCAAAAACATCATCTTAGGCATTTCCACGGAGGTCCTAAACTAAGAATAATTTAGTTTAGGATCTCTTAACAATATAATCTATAATTTAGGCAGTAGATATACGATATTCGAACATTTTAATATCAATATCCGAACATCGGAATCCAATTCTGACTAGCCCCAATTTTGGGGTGTTACAACTCTTCCCCCTTAAGAAAAATTTGTCCTTGAATTTTTACCTGGAATAATGTCGTGATCATCCACTTGTTCTTTGCCTCTCATATGGTACATCTGTGCGAAAGCTTTAGATTCAGGTCGGTATGATACTTTGGATGAACCACCAGATTTTTCGAAGGATCCTTATCTTGTTCCCTTTCCTCGAAAGGATCGAGCAGGGGATGGATCAGTCAACACAGAAGCAGGCTTATTAGGGTTCTTAAGGCACTCTCGAATGAGGTGACCCATCTCTCTACAGTAGAAACATACACTAGATTTCTTATGGCATTGTCCTTTGGGGTACCGACGTTGACAAAAGTTACACTTGGAAATCTGTGCCTCTTGTTTAATGAAATGAGACTCCTCTCAGTTTCTCTTTTTGGACTTATTGGATCCACTAGTCCTTTGAGTCCTTTGTGCACATTCTGTAGCTTTGACCCTGTTCACAAGGTCTTGAAAATTAGTGATACACAATGCTGTGAACATAGGGCGTAACTCATTGTTAAGTTCAACAATGAACATCCGACACTTCTCCTCTTCTTTCTTGATATATTCAGCACCGTATCAGCAATACTTGCGAAAATCGTTGATATAATGTTCGATCATCCATCCACCTTGCTTAAGATGAAGAAAGATGCTTTGCCTCTCGGCAAGATATAATTCACTTATGTATTTCTTGCAGAATTCTTTATAGAAGAACTCCCAATTCACAGTGTTCTCAAAGACAGTAAGGATAGTTGTCTCCCACCATTGTAGAGCTTCATCAGCAAGCAACGCAAGGGCGCATTCAAGCTTATGTTCATCCGAACACTATAATTGCTTATTCAGGATACTTAAAGTATTGCCCAACCAATACTCAACAACTTTAGGATTGTCATCGTCTTGACCGGTGAAGGTGTAATCTCAGTATTGAGACAACTTATCAATATGGGCTCTAGGAGGCTGAACAACAGGTGGCATAGGTTGCTCAACTAGGTTGGTTCTCATTTTGTTCATAAATTTCTTGAACATGTCAAACATGTTCCGATAACACTCTGCCTGAGCCGCGGTTGTATTAGGATCCACGCCCTGAACATGAGGGTTACGTGGAATTGAAAGATTCGGAGGATCCCTCCCAACTTCCTCACCATGAGTTGAGGAATCATCAATATGTTCCTCTATTTGAGCATGATTAGAGTTAGATATCTATAAATAAAAGATCGGATTAGCCGACAAGTCACCATACATAATAGAATAACTCCTAAGTGGCAAAATAACACAGTATACAATAAAGAAAAGCATGGGTTTACTCTAGAACCGACTAAACTCTAGCTCTAATACCACAAATGTTACAACCCTTCCCGGCATGGTCGAGAACCAAGTCGAAAGGTGCTACCGGTGAGGGATACAATTATCGGTGCAATAAAATTTCATTTTTATAACTAACACTTGAACAATGTCATGCAATAACACATTTCCAAAAGGCATCTTAATCCAATTAACCCCTTAAAAAACAATATTTAATCATTTAGGACCAAATCATAATTATTACAAATTTTAGGGTCTAAACTATAAATATATTAAATTAGAGGTCTTTTGATGCAATTGGCCATACTACAATGAAATTCAATGCGATACTAATAAGTATAGAAATTTTCATGCAATTCGGTATTCATTTACTTATTCAATTTAAACATCCTAAATTCAATGACCAAACTATAAACGATGCAAACTGTCAATTTATGCCTTTAACCCACTTAATTAACCCATTATCAAAATGCATTGATGTTGTTTCGATACGGGTGAGATGTTTAACATGAGTTGACTTTTCCCTTATACTGTATCGATACGGCAAGACTGGTATGGGTACGGGGTGACTCTCTTTGACTCGTTTCAATACACATTAGACCTGTATCGAAATAGAGGATTCCAGTACCAAAATGTTTTGTTACGGCTCTAGACCGTTTCGATGCGACCTGATTCTTAAGTCCAATTATGCTTAAGTGTATCGATACGCCATGACCCGTATCGATACGACCTGATCTATAATGACAGATTTTTGCTAGTTTTTAATCGAATTGACTTATCAAACAACATCCAAATGCAATGAAACTTTAGAAACAATATTTTCATGCTTTAAACTACTGACATGTCAGATTTCATGATCATTTGAATCCATTTACTATGTTTTCACCTTTTTAAGCCAAATATGTATATTAAGCTATTTTCAAGAAAACTTAACAAGTCATTTAGGGCACTTAAACCACGTATAACACATAGCCTTTATACATATAGACAAAACATCAAAAGCGACTAGTTTAACTAATTTTCCACCATTCTAGGAGTTCATAGGTGTAACACCCCGAAATCCGGTCTAGTCGGAATTAAGTTCCGTTGATTGGAAATCCTACATTGGCAGAGCTTAAATATTGCCTCGATTAGTTAATTATTTCTATCAAACCCTAAATTGGCTTAAAACATTGTGATTGAACTCTATTAAGTAATATTAAGCTTTTAGTGGCTAAAATGGAAGAAGTGTAAGTTGGAGGGAAAAACTACAATTGTATGAAAAGTGAGGGACTAACCTCGTGATTAGCCCTCTTTAATTAAAGTCTCCACTACATGGAGTTATCTGATAACTTTCCTTCAATTGAAGGAAAGCTTAATGTTAAATTTATAGAAACAAAAGTAAGAAAGATAGCTTACCCGAGAAAACCTTTAAGCTAGCACCTCCTTCTTCCATCATCTTCTTCAACTAAGCATACACCTCCATTGGAGGAATTTCAAGCTTTTGCTATTTCTTCAATTTATCGATATCGAATCGTTGCTATCGATCGTGTAGGCTATATTCCTCATTTGGTTGTTGGATTCCATGGATATATTGAGTGTAATCTAAGCTAGAGTTTTGACTACCCATGGATATCTCATCGTTATCCTCTCTATTGAAGTCGGATATCAATTTTGATATCGTTATATTGATTTTGATATCGAAACCTCTATCCTAATAGTTTTCTATTAATTTTTCTAGCTCAAGAAGTGGAGAAAGAGGTTACACCATCTCCATCACAAGCTAGGAATAAAGGGATTGTTATCCGAGAGCCTTGAAGCTTTAGATTTCTAAGGTGAGTGTAGTCGAAGTCTCGGGTTTAGGCAAGAGGCCTTCTCGGATCATTATTTGTTGTTTGAGATTACTTCTATTGAAGAAAATGCATTGAATGGTAAATCGGACACTTTTGTAAGTGTCGGTTAGTTTCCATTGAACATTGATCATTGTCATTGTATATTGTCATTGATATAAGTATGGTCATTGAATTATTGCATTGAAATCATCGAACATGGATATTTGATACTAAGCTATGGGATGTTGTTGTTGAGACACATATATTGATCACCGACTACATTGAATTCATTGGACATTGGTATATCATTGATTATTGAAATCAATGCATACATTGTAACCTTGGATTGGAATGGACTCTGGATACAAATGGCATGCCATAGAATTCGCGAGCTCGGTGTACGGGTGGACTACGGTCCTAGGGCTACGACCTATATTGATTTGGCAAGGCGGAGGGATTAGACCATTCATTGATTTGGCGAGGCGTAGGAATTCACGTATCCACGATCTTGATTCAATCCAAGGACTACGAATAAGAAAAAGAAACATGTTTATTACTTTATGCATTGTTTCATAGCATTGTTAATGTTGGCATGAGAATATGTATCATTGTAGCTACGACATTTCCTTTACTTACATTATTTGTGACTACCTCACTAGGAAAAGTATGCCTAACGCATCTCATATCATGCATTTTCAGGTTAAAGAGGGTGTTCGTTGGAAGAGGGTGTCTGTCAAGACAAGTCACTACCAAGTTACAAGTAATGTAATTATGACTTTTGAACTCCTAGTGAGGTGGCAAAGTAGTGTAACTAGTCATGCATGCCCATTTTGTTGTGTTGGTGCAATGTTTATTTTGTAACTTGGTCATTTGCCCTAAATGGCCTTTTGGTGCTTTTAGAATAGCTTTAAAATGCATAATTAGCATAAAAATGTAAAAACATAGTAAACGTATTCGGTTGGTCATGAAATTTATCATGCTAGATGTTTATACCAATAAAATGTTGCATGTAAAGTTTCCTTGCATTTGGACATCTTTTGGTAGGGTAAATTGATTAAAAACCGGCAAAAATTTGTCATTACAGGCATGTCCGTATCGAAACGGGTGATGTCGTTTCGATACAGGTACACATTTTTGAACATGAGAATAAGGGCCTTCCGGAACGAAGTAATGTCGTTTCGTAACATTTTGCCTCTAAAGAACATTCTTTCGATACGGGTTTCGAAACGGTCAAAGTCAAAGTCAATGGTGGTCAATCCGTTCTGATACGGATCAAGCCTGTATCGAAACGGTCTAAAGAGAAATGTCAATAGGGTTGACTCTCGTACACTCGTTCCGAAACTGCCTATGGTGCTTCGAAACGGGGTTAGGTAAGTTAGTTAAAGACTATTTGGATGGTTTGATAATGTTGCAATCTAGTCACTGAATTTTTGTAAATGTTAAATTGATGGTATTAATGATTCCTGATTAGAATGGAATTTGGTAGGCATGACCCTTTAGTAATGAATTTCATTTTGGTAAGGTTATTTATAATGAAGGACCCCAACTTGACAAAATTTACAAATTAGTCCCCAATACTTGTAAAAGTTGCAAATTAGCCCTAGAATGATAATTATGCACCCTACTTGATTATATTGGACAAAGAAGTGAAGTGGTAACATATTGTATGTCTTTTATTGATTATTGAAGTAGTTAATATGAAATTTTATAGCACCGTTCATCACATTGTCCTCTGGTAACACGCTTCGACTCGGTTCTCTACCAGGCTGGGAAGGGGGTGTTACAATATGGATAAAATACTTTACTTTAGGCCTGAGGTGACTTGCCGCTTTTACTAACTAGTTTAACTAATTTTTCACCTTAACCTGAAATGTATGGACAATGAATGCATTAGACTTATATAGTCTAAGTGAGGTAGTCAATAACAATGAATGTACATGATATGTCATTTATCATGCTTTGATGACAATCATAATATCATTTATATGATTTTACATGGCATGCTTTCCATTCATATTAAAAGCATAGTATTTATCATCATTTAATCAATAACAATAACAATATCATAACAAAGCAATATCAATAATTAATAATTTTCCTTAGATCGATTCACGGTATATGGATAAATGAATTCCACCTCCTCACCAAATAAATGAATGGCTAATCCGCTGACATTGCCAATAAGACCAATACACAACACATCCTTCCACCTTGCCAAATCAATATAGGTCGTAGCCTAAGGACCTTAATCCACCCGTACACCGAGTTCATGAATTCTATGGCATGCCAATTGTATCCAATACTTTGAATCCAAGGTTCTATAATAATAATTTGATTGTAATATTAGCATATCAATAGAGCAACAATTATAATTTTCCATGTCAATAAACAATTGTAAAAATCCAATGCAATATCCAATGATCAATGATTCTAATTACTTCATTGATTTCGATGACAATAATAACAATGCTACGGACAATGATTCGATGCAATACTTACACAACTTACCAATATGGATTTCAACAATGCTTTATACAAATCCCATTTAATTCAATGGTTAGTAAATCAAACAAAATCAATAACGATGAATTCGAAAAGGCTCCCGCCTAATCTCGAGACTCCGACTACACTCACCTTGATAAACTGAAGCTCTTAAGGCTCTCGGATGGTGATTCCTTTATTCCTAGCTTGTTTTGGAGACAATAGATTAGTTTTTTGCATTTCATGAACTAGGAAGAACAATAAGGGATTATTAGAATCAATATGAAAATATCGATACTTGAATAGCCATTAGCTATTAGACAAAGCTTATCTTAAAGCTTGAAAATGGAAATTCAATGATCATGAGAATCGATGATTAACTTAGGGCTTCTACTTACCCGATCAGTAGCTATGAATTGATGTTCTTAAATTAAGGAAAGCTTAAGCTTAAGGATCAGAAATTGAGAGGTGTATGCTTAGGTGCTCAAGGTTGAAGACAATAAAGGTGTGTGCTTGTTCTTTCAAAACAAGAAGATGAGATTGGTCTTGGTGAAGCAAAACAAAGATAAGAGCTTTCTTTTATTAATTTTCAAGCTTAATCATTTCTCACCTCTATTATAGCCAATAAAAAGGTTTCCCTCATCCAAGGGTAAGCTTAATATATATATATATATATATATATATATATATATATATATATTATCTATATTTTATATATCTTTGCAATAAAGATGACTATAAGTCATCTCTTTAAATTATTTCCATGTGGGGAGGGACACCAAGAAGCAGGTGAGTCATCACCACTCCATTTCCTTTCGATTTAACCTTTGAACAGATTCTAATCAAGGGACCCTTTTTGAAATGCGTGGAGCTGTATCGAAACAGCTAAGTAAAAGTCTAAAAGTTAGTTAATATCGTTGGAACTATATCGAAACGCCCTGTAATCATTCCGAAACGCCTTACCTAGGCTATTTCGGTACGAATCTTACTTTATCGAAACGCCTAGCTCAAAAACATCATCTTAGGCATTTCCAAGTAGGTTCTAAAGTAAGAATAAGTTCATTTAGGATCTCTTAACAATATAATCTACAATTTAGGAAATAAAGATACGATATTCGAAAATTTTAATATCAATACCCGATCATCAGAATCTATTTCAGACTAGCCCCGATTTTGGGGTGTTAAACAATACTACTCATCTTTTAACCCACGATACATCTTTGTGCTACCAGGATGCATAGCAAAAGGAATGCTTTGAGCCTCATTCAGAATAGTGCGCCTTAGCTCAACATCCTCCTAAACAACTATTCAGCTTTTAAAGCACAAAACACGTCATCATTGAAACAAAAGTCTGTTGGATTTCCTTCCGCAATGTCCTGAACAGGCAGTACCAATGAATCATCTAACAACTGCTTTTCCTTAATCAACTCCACCAATAAAGGTTTCACTTGCAATTCAGCCACTAAACAACCATCGCGCGATACACTCAGCCGAGCAAACATCACCCTTAACTCCACCGCTACCTTTCTACTCAAGGCATTGACTACAATGTTAGCCTTCCCTGGATGATACTCGATCTTCAAGTCATAATCTTTAAGCAACTCAAGCCATCTTTGTTGCCTAAGATTCAACTCCCTCTGCGACATCAAGTATTTCAAACTTTTGTGGTCTGTGTACACCATATACTTTTCACCATAAAGGTAATGCCTCCAGATCTTCAAGGCAAACACCATCATAACTAACTCAATGTCGTGCGTGGGGTAGTTATGCTCGTGCACCTTTAATTGCCGAGATGCATAAGCTACCACCCTACCCTCTTGCATCAACACACATCCCAAACCAACGTAGGATGCATCACTATAAACTACAAACTCTTTTCCCGATTCAGGTTGAATCAAGATAGGAGCTTGCGTCAACACTTCTTTCAACTTCTCGAAAGCTTGTTGTCAAACCTCCGTCCATTCAAACTTTCTGTCCTTTTACAACAACTTTGTCAAAGGAGTAGCATTCCTGGAAAAACCATCCACAAACCTATTGTAGTATCCCGCCAAACCAAGGAAACTACGCACCTCATGAACTGTCTTAGCTGACTTCCAATTCATCACTGCTTCAACCTTTTGAGGGTCGACTCAAATTTCCTCAGCCGAAACTACATGACCAAGGAAAACAACTTCCTTAAGCCAAAATTCACACTTGCTCAACTTGGCATAAAGCTGATTTTCAATTAAAACTTGGAACACAATCTGCAAATGGTTATCATGATCCTCCTAAGTACGAGGGTACACGAGAATATCATCGATAAACACAACCACAAACCTATCTAAGAATTCATGGAACACATGATTCATCATGTCCATGAATGCAGTAGGAGCATTAGTCAAACCAAAAGGCATCACCAGAAACTCATAATGCCCATACCTTGTGCGAAAAGCAGTCTTAGGCACATCTACATCTTTTACCTTCAACTAATAGTATCCGGATCTGAGATCAATCTTAGAAAACACTAAAGCACCCCGAAACTGATCAAAAAAGATCATCAATCCTTGGCAAAGGATACTTGTTCTTGACAGTCAACTTATTCAATTGATGATAATCTATACACATTCTCATCGTGTCGTCCTTCTTTTTCACAAACAAGACCGGTGCACCCAAGGCAAAACACTAGGCCTAATGAAACCTCGATCGAGCAACTCCCGAAGTTGCATCTTTAGCTCTTTCAACTCTTTTGGAGCCATTCGATGGGGATCAATAGACACTGGAGTCATATTTTCAGACAACTCAATGCCAAACTCAACCTTCTTGTTTGGCGGCAAACCAGGAAACTCATCCGGAAATACACCTGAAAACTCACATACTATGCGAATATCCTGCACCCGCACTTTCTTTGTGCTGGGATTTATCAGATAAGCTAGGAAAGCTTCACATCCCGAACACATCAACTAACTCGCTTCAAGAGCCGAAACCACGTTAGACAAGAACTTCACATTCTCACCTACGATTACCACCTCATAATCATCGGCAAGTTTCAATGAAACTCGCTTGGTCTCAAAATCAACCACAGCCTTATGCTCAGTTAACCAATCCATACTAAGAATTACATCAAAATCATATAAAGGTAGCTCCATTAGATCAACCTCAAACACATGACCTTGAACCATCAAAGGACATCTTTTATACAACTTTCTTATAACAATTGTTTCACCAAAAGAACTGGTTACTTGCATGCCAACATCTAATAACTCAACAGGCAAACCTAGCACTTGTGCATGCTCATGCAAAATGTATGAATGAGTTGAACCAGAATCAATCAAAGAAAGTAATGACAAGGATTACAAAGTAAAGGTACCTACGATTACACATGTGTCATTCCTTCCCTCACAGTGCGCATACACTCTAGCATGTCCACCTCCCTCAGGCTGAACAGCAACCACATGTGCAACATTCCTCTGACCTTCATCCCTACACTGAAAATTGCCACGACCACGCCCACGACCTCTCTGTGGCTCAGCAGCTCGCACCGGAGCTTGTCCATCTCTAACGGGCTGTGGACAATCACGCTTCATGTGTCCACGCGATCCACAAATCCAGCATGTACCCAAATTACCCCAAACACTCTCTTGTGTGCCTCCTATTGCACTGGTTACAATCTGGAGTACGAATGAAAGCGTTTTGGCCTTGATGACCTCGACTAGGGTTACCACCACCCCTCTTAGGATCCGGTTGATACCTCCAATCCTTATGCTTCTTATAACAATCCTTTCCACCATCATACTCAGGAGCCCTCTTTCTGGAGCTAGAACCACTCGAACGAGTAGCCAGACCCAAATTATATTTGATGTCCTTAGCTCGTGTGACTAGAACATCAAAATCGGTATAATTCGAAGCCAACATGTAAGTCTTAACATCCTTCACCAGCCCATATCGGAAATGATCGCATCTCTCCTATTCATCGGGAACCATCTCAAGAGCATGCTGGCTCAACCGAACAAACTGAATTTCGTACTCGGAAACAGTCTTGTTTCCTTGCACCAAGGACATGAATTATCTCTTCTTCTCGTCCAGATAACGGACACCCAAATACTTCTTCTTGAAAGCATTTACAAAGAATTCCCAAGTAACCTCGACAGGTTCCATTCCAACAGTGATGGTCATCCATCATGTATAAGCATCTCCTTAAAGCAAGGAGGCAACACAACCCGGCTTCTTTGCATCATTGCAACTCATATGACCAAGAATCCTCTTGGTACTCTCAAACCAAGCTACAGAGCTCTAATGAGATAGGCCTCTAAACTTCTTTCCACCCAAATTGCGCAAATGTTCCAAAGGTAATCCGGCATTAGCACCAGGCTGAGGTGCGACCACGTGTACCCCGCTATCACTGCCTGAAAGGCCCCAACTATAGCATGAATCAATGATGTTATATCAACAGCAGCTTGCCCTTGTGCTTCTTGAGTTACAACACCCCCAACACCAGCTCCTACTTTAGCTCCATGACCACCAAAAGGAGGAGGAGGAGGCAAATTCTCAACGTTCTCATCTATCTCATTCTTGACCATGTTACATACATTGCCTCTCAGATCTCGTCTCGGTCTCATTATCAAAACAATATAGCTAAAATGAATGCAACATTAAAAACACAGTCAGGCTAGCCAAAGCAAGAATCCAATGTGTGCTCAAGTTTTTACTCTTCAAAACCAAAATTCT
This sequence comes from Hibiscus tridactylites, assembly GCA_958450335.1. Classification (NCBI taxonomy): domain Eukaryota; kingdom Viridiplantae; phylum Streptophyta; class Magnoliopsida; order Malvales; family Malvaceae; genus Hibiscus; species Hibiscus tridactylites. The sequence continues at coordinate 4,054,752 of OY288287.1, read as the reverse complement.
CTTTACATTAGTAATAATATGGCAATGGGTATCCTTAATTTCATTCCCAAAAACATACAACAACCGCATTTCACGTTATCAAACACCGCGCATCTCACACAAGTCAAACAATGATCAAAACATTACATATTCAATCAACGTGCATAACATTCATCAAGAATTCAACCCAAAAAACAATATCACATTAATATTACCTCCCAGTTCTTTCGAAACCTGGCTCTGATACCACCAAATGTAACCCCCTTGACCCAGCTTAGGCGATAGACCAAACCGAACAGGTCACACGGGGAATATTGAAGTGAACAGGGAAGGTTAACCTCAATAAACAACCCTATTTTTTCTTTTTATCTTATCTAGATGCTCATTAGGGTCCTATGGGTTTAACATTGCAGCAAAACATTCGTAACTCAATCGAACACCAATTGCATTCAATTACGGCCTTTAGGGCTAAATTGTAATTTTACCGATTTATAGAGACATGTGCCACTTTTGTGTTACCATCTTCTAATTAGTCACATTACAAGCAACTTAGTCAAAAGTTAGCTTAAAATAATCATTCATGCTCATTTAATTGCATCCACAACATTTAATGACTAAAACATAAAGAAAATGAACCTCAGAATATTCCATCAACTAACATAACAATCAACTATTTCGGTACAGGCTATCCATGTATCGGAACTGGCGTATCGAAACAAGTCTCCAAGGCTCGGAACACGGGCCCGTATCGGAACACCCTTGAGGCGTTTTGGAACTGAAGCTTCCAGTAAAAAATCATACCGGAACAGACCTACCATGTTTCAAAACCCTAAGGCCATTTCAGGCTCACTGTTACGGTACATACTCGAGTGTACCAAAACACCTTGGCCTGTTGACACTTTTTGCTTGTTTTTCACACTTTAATCCACATTAAACCAATCAAACATGGCGTTAACATACATACAACATACTTAGAACATCAAACCACAACATATATGGCAGAAACAACATCATAGCTAGTATATAGGCATCAATAGAATCTATATGCATACACCCTATGTAAAAATAGCCACATAGAAGTCAAAACACCAACCAAAGCATAAATCAAACACAAAAGGCCATTTCCAACTCATTAAGGGCATTACAAACATGCCTCAAAATAGGGAGTTCCAAAATACAATCTCTAGACACATAGCATCCACCCATTGCCAACTATTATTACTAATAAGTAAATATAAAATCATACTTGAGCTTAGACCAAATCCTTGGTAATCTTCTTGCCTCTTTGCTGCCCGCACAAGCTAATTCTCTGCAATGTTGGAAAAAGAGAGCGTAAGCACGATTGCTTAGTGAGGGATGCTAAAAACATACAACCACAACAATGTATTTTAAAACCAAATCTCTTTTAGAAATCTCTAATTCATCATGCTCATTTTATCTCATGCTTGAAATCATTTTCATAGCCAAAACCACATCACTTACATCACATGTACCATCTATCTCATTCATTTAACAAATGCAAAGTCTCAAGGCATAGCCTTACATGCTTAAATATCAAAAAAACATTTCTCAAATCATATTCTCCAATGCAAAGCATCATGCATAAAATCAATTATAACGAGGTACATGTGAATCTCATAATCAATCTCATATATTGGCATTTTAACAACATTACTCAGATATGCAGATAGCTTGACTAAATGTCAAGTCCTACCTCGGTGGAATCTCACATCACCAGACTTTCATGGCGGCATCTCTCATCGCCACAAAGCTTGGGTGTTTCACCAAGACATACCTCGATGGAATCTCACATCATCGGACTCTCACTTTGGAAAGGGATGGCACTACCCCCACTGCCCGAACCAAAGAGCACGTACAAATTTTGTATTTTATAGTGCAACAGCAGTTGACTTTCATGAAGTACGTGGGGGGTACAAGATGCCTTTGTGGCATATCTCCTCCAGAAATTTCCAGATGACGGCACCATCTTGCAAACCTTCCTTGTTTTCCTTGCCGCCACAACCGCACCTAGAAAAGGCACACTGTCAGAAGCAGTTGTCCGCCACGCCGCCTTCCTTCGCCAGATGTCGTCTCTGACGCACTAACAATCGTACTCCGCCACCTCCGCTTCCAACACGGTGGCAGACTCCCAAGAGCGAAATCAGCAACATCATTCCCCCATCTGCACAATGACAACAGTGGCCAACACCTCCTCCTCCGATGAGGTAGAGCAGCCACCGGCAACGACAGCAGCAACAGTAGAAGTAGCAGCCCCAATGGCAATAGACCCTCCGGCAGCACCAACAACGGAAGGAACAAGGAAGAAGAAAGCGGCACATCATAGCCGCTAAGCTAGTGGACAAGGATACAGAATCTGAGGAGAGCGAAGTCCCTCCTCAAGAGCCTCATGAAGAACCTCACCCCACTTCCAAGAGAGTCTAGCTGCCACGAACAACAAGAGTATCACCTGCTAAGTCTGTCGCCCAGACATCTGTCATTCGACGCCTAGTCATCCAATCCTTCTCCTTCTGCTCAGCAGCAAAGACCCAAGCCTCCTCTCAACCATCTGCCAACTTCAAAATTTTTTTCTTTTCTGCTTCTTTGTTTTATTTTTCTTTTTTTTATATCAATTGTATTTACTTTTCTATTTTTTATTTTCTATTTTTATTTTGTGCATTGAGGGCAATGCCCATCTCGAGTTTGGGGGGTTAGCACTCATCTTGTTAGGCATCTTTTAGTGCATATTAGATTGCATAATGTACTTGCCATAGAAAAATTAATTGAAAAGAAATTTTTTTAGAACTTGTGCCTATGATAGGATAGCCGGCTTTAAATTTTCGCACCAAGTTAAAATGAAGTTAATTTGTGGGGGGAGCATGAAGTAAACTTAGGATTTTCCTATAGTTGCCAAAAATTAAAAACACTATTGTTACTTGCTAATTTTTTTGAGTTTCTTATAAACATTGCCTATTGAATTATTTGTAAAATTCTAACATGGTTGCAGGAAGCTGCCGCGGCGGGCAACAAATAGAAGAAAAAAAACAAAAAAGCACTACCAAGGAAAAAAAAGAAAAATTATATGTTGTCTATCCCTAGAGGTGCCCGAAACAGGCTCTAGAAAGAATCATGTGCGAGGACACTCCGCTGCTATCAAAGTCCTTGAATTTGAAAATTTTACAGTGACAGACAAATTTGCATGAGTGAATGAAAGTCCTCACGGGATGACTCTACTCCATAGGTTCGGGGTTTTGTAGTTTGATCCTATCTTGATTTTAGAAATAGAAGAGTAGTTTTGATGAGCTGAAGCCTCCACTGCCATGATTATTTAAATTGTGCTTAATTATGTTGTCTCGGCAGCAACCTTGTATATCATGACAACATCTTTTTTTACTTAGATTATTCATCAGATTCAGCTGTACACAATTCTGCACACACATCACTGGCATTATAGTTTAATTTTATGGTAATTCGTGTTATTCCCCTCTCACTAATCTAATGATAGGTGTCATGGCCTTGAGGTGTTAAATCAAGTTTTAACATAATTTTTTTCTTTTTGATTAGATTAAAGGGCAAGTATGTTTATGTTGCATTGCTTGAGGACAAGCAATAGTTCGAGTTTTGAGGTGTGTAAAGTGTTCGTATGTTCTATATTTCATGCACATTTCATCTCATATTATTGATGTTTTTAGTAAATTTTAGGCATAATTAGAATCATGCATTGCATTTTACAGTATTCTTTACTTCACCATACTTTTTATAGATTATCTGTTATTTGGTAAAGAAAAGGTATTGTTTTAGTTTAGTTTTAGTTTCAGGTGCTAGAGGCTGATAGAAGGAGAGTGGAGCTGAGGACATGATGTTGAGGCAGCAAACTAAAGAGTTGTATTGATGCAGTTCCAGACAGAGACATCAGTTGCCCAATAGTTGCCGCCGCCCTACTTGCCGCCCAAGACAACAAACTGAGGAATTTGAGAACTAGAGTACGATATGTAGAGCAGAAAATCCTGACCTTAACGATGTTGTTCACTCAATTTTTGATGATTGTAACAGCAGGCAGAGCCACCGAAGGAGGAATGCGAGATTACTTGCGGAGCAAGGCAACGTGAAGAAGTCCATATTCAACTCAAAGAAGTCAGAATTTAAGGTTGCATTTAATGCAAAAGCTACTCTGAAGACTTCTACTTCAAGAAGGACTAGACCTAACTAATGCCTATATATACCTATTGTACTTTTACTTCAAAATAACTTAGATTTTCCCTTAGGCATAGTTTAGGTTTTCTTGCCACCATTAAGTTCTAAAATTCTCTTTGGTTTTAGGTTATGTTGTAATTAGTGTGAGAACGTTTGTTTAGGATTTTAAGTTTGTTTTTGCAAAAAAAAGCTTTAAGGTTTGCTTATTCCATGTTCTCCATAGTTTTCAATTAAGGAGAAAGATTAGTTAATTACTATCCATTTGTTCGGTATCGAGAGAGTTAAACTCACGAAAGGAGTAAGCACGATCTCATCTATAGACGATGTTGATCAATCTAGCCTAGACATAGGTTAGGGTTTAGAGCGACTAAGAGAGTACGAACAAACATTATTGTCTTTGCACGATTCACACAACGACTGGTATTATCTACAGTGGGCATCAACAGTATTCTGACTTAGACATAAGCGGGATCACTTTTGAAGCGTTATGTCGAACCTTGTATTTCTGTCGAGTTCGCCGCAGATACACACATCCATTCCACTATCGGGGCAACTGGAGCGTCACATCAGTCAATCTGCCATCTCCCCCCGAGGCAGCGAAGTCTGGAAGTGCAAAGCAACTTATCCTAATCAGCGCAGTTTCACACTAAACAACAGCATAACCAAGCCTACTCCATCAATCTGAACTTTTCCCTTTTAATTACTTGTGTTTTATTTTAATTTCCTCATAAACAAACCAACTTATTTGTGCAGGAACAACGAATCGAGTCAAGTTGTCCAATCCATGTGGGAGATGATATCTTTTACACTATTACTTGACAGAAGTGTGCACTTGCACTCATATTTAGAGAACATTAAAACGCTCTATAAGTTTTTGGCGTCGTTGCTGGGGATTGGTAACAACGAAATTCCTTTTTTATTTCTGCACTTTTATTTTATTTGCTTTTAATTTTTAGTTTTTATCTTTATTCAAAAAAATTATAGTTCCTTTGCTAAGTGTATGACCAGGGCAAACACAAAAGGCGAAATCGTTTACGTTGACGATATCGAACGAAGAGCAAGAGAACTCAAAAAGGAGATCAAAACAGCCCTAGGGAAAACTAAAAAAGAGAGAAAAGTAGAGGAAATCATGGAAGTAATAAACGAAAACCTTGCCAACAATGCTTAGAACGGTAGGGATGGGCAGCAAGACCCGCCGCCCAGAGAACAGCAGCAAGTTCCACCAAGGCAGCCGCCCCCTATTCTGCCCAGGCAGCCACAGTACATTCGAACCACCAAGGATTACTTGGAACATGACTTTAGAGGGTTCGATCCGATAGTGACAGAACCTGAGGTCGAGGTGGATCACTTTGAGCTGAAGCCCGTGATGTTTAACATGATCAACACTTTGGGGTAATTTGGAGGGACTGCCACAAAAGATGCTCAGCAGCACTTCAGAGGATTCCTGGACATATACAGAGCTTTCAAAATACACCGAGTCTCCCAAGACGTGCTAAGGCTGAGGCTATTCCCCTATTTACTAAGGGATAGGGCAAAGTAGTGGTTGAACAACCAGACGACAGGATCGTTCAACACATGAACAGAGCTGTGCAAGGAATTTTTAGATCGTTTCAGCCCATCCAATTTCACAGACAGATTCAGAAACGAGATCACATCCTTCCGACGAGGGGATGATGAGCCAATGTATGAAGCATGGGAGCGGTACCCATAGATGCTTAATAACTACCCACTTCATGGTTTCCCGGCTTGGACACGAGTGTCAATGTTTTACAACGGGGTAAACTACCCAACTTGAATGATGATTGATGCCTCAGCCAACAGAATCATCCTCGACAGACCACAGGAGGAGGCACTGCGGATCTTGAACCAAGCCGCCAAAAATGACTATAAGTACCCAACAGTTCGTCGAGGCGGCGTTAGGCGGCCATCAGTTGTGAAAGAAGTGGAAGACTCAGAATCTGTCAATGCCCATCACGACAAGCTGACAAAGCTAGTTATGAACATGGTAAAGCCCATTGGGAAAGTCTATGAGGCCAAGGCTGTAGAGCCATTATGCGATGAGTGTGGGGGCAACCACGACTCCTCCGAATGTACCGCATCTGCCAATTCCATGGGAGGATACAAAAGGAAGAGCGGGCCCGCCATGAATACGTATAACCCTAGTTGGAAGAATCATCCATACTTCTCCTAGAGCAATCCTAAAACTGCTGCCAATCCACAACAACAATAGGGAGGCTACCAGCAAAACTAGTCTAGATAGCAACCTCAGCAACCACAAAACAATAATTCACTAGAAGCAACTCTTCAAACTTTTATGTCTAATACTAGTGAATTTATTGTTCGTACAAATAAGTTTATTGATAAAACTGAGTCATTCATGGACAGGAAAGAGATGAGGATGAACAACCAGGAGGCTGCGATAAAGAACCTGCAGACCCAGTTTGGGCATTTCACTTTGATCTTCAGTAGCAGGACAATGGGTGCAGCATCTAGCAGTATAGAGGTAGCAGCTAAACCCATATATGCGCAGCGTAAGCCCATATCAACCATGAGTGGGAAACAGTTGAATGAGCCCAGAATGGAAAAATCAGCAGAGAAACAGCAAACAAAAAAATAACTACCTGGCGCGGCAGCATCCACACCAGCCGCCCCGGCAGCTGAGCTTGACAACAGTCCTGAAATAGATGATACTCCATAGATAAAACTCCCATGCAAAGAACGTATAGAGGACATCCGTTTGCCAGCACATTTTCCCTAGAGGCTTAAGCAACAAAAGCAAGAGCACCAGTTCAGGAAATTCTTGGATATTCTAAAACAGGTGCACATAAATATCTCTCTCATAGAAGCCATTCAGAACATGCCCAACTATGAAAAATACCTAAGGGATATGGTTTCTAAGAGGAAATGAACTGGGGAGTTCGAAACAGTTGCTATAATAGAGGAGTGCACAACCATGCTACATAACAAGTTGTCGCCCATGCAAACAGATCCAGGCAGCTTTGTTATACCATGTAGAATAAGAGACAAGCACGAAAGAAAAGCCATGTGCGACTTAGGAGCCAACATAAACTTGATGCTCAAGGCAGTCTTTGACAAACTAGGAATTGGACAAGCCAAATCTACCTCTATTATGTTGAAACTTACCGATCATTCATTTGTACAACTGGAGGGCAAGGTCGAAGACATCCTAGTTCGAGTGGGCAACCTTATTCTTCCAGCTTACTTCCTCATCTTAGACTGTAAGGACGATGAAAACGCCTCTATCATCCTTGGGCGACCATTTTTGGCCACGGGAAGAAGTCTAATAGATGTGGAAAATAGGGAGCTGACCATGAGGGTAGATAATCAGAGCATCAAATTTAATGTCTACAACCCCCAGAAAAGGAAAAGAAAGGATGCCTTGATGCTCATGCCGCCAAAATCAGCACAGAGACAGGCCAAGGCAGCATCTGCCACGGCAGACCGAAGGGCAGGCTGAAGGACCCAGTAGCACACCACCTTAAAGAACATGAGGACCCGCCATGAGGGAAAGACAAGAAACACCACCTCGGGAAGTGGTTATGTCTGAGAGATGCACCCAAATGCACTCCCAACATAACTTAATTAATTTAATTTTTATTTTCTTTATTTTTTAAGTTTTAAGAACAGAATTTAATTTATTTCAATTTATTTTCGTTAGGATTAAATTTTAAACTAGTTAAATTTATTTTTCACATTTTTATTTTTCAGAATTTATGTTTAGTATTTAATTATATTTATTTTTATTTCATGCTTTAGGAATAAAAGAGTTGGATCAAGAAGAAGGCCCAACAAGGAGCCCGCCCACCATCCTGCCAAGACAGCCAAGGGCGGCCCAGCGCAAACAGCGCGTAACGGCTAGTTACCCGCTAACGGCTAGCTACCAACGGCTATAGAAATAACGGGCAGAAACCTTGTAACATGCACGAGACAACTTGACCGTTGGACATTTAATGCCGCCCCGACATCTATTTAAACCTCGCTCACCTCATTCATTCACTTTACTTTCACCTCATTGTTATCTTATTCTTGAATCCACTACTCTCTTTCTAATTATCTTCTTTTAAGTTTCAGTTTACATCCCATCCGTCTCACACATGGCATCAGCATCCCAATCCAAACCCATCTTCCAACACTTCTTCTCCCATGATGAAAAAAGTTACAAAACCCAGTTCTCAAAGCAAGCCATTTGGGAGGAGCAAGGGTTCCATTACTCCAAGCAGACATGAGATCTTGGCCTAGAGCCCGCCATGTTCGAGAAAATACACATCAAAGGTTGGGATATGTTCGCACGACAGTCGGAGGCAGCGAACATCACGATGGTCATGAAATTCTACACCCACAACCCCCGCTCAGAGCTGTCATTCGTGTTTGTGCGAGGGGAGCCTGTCAAGTTAAACGATGTCGTCATCAACAACTTTTACGGCCTAGAGATGGACGACAACCCTCACAAGGAATTTAGGCAGTCAATGATGGCTACCCACTACGACCAACTCAAGGACAAGTTGTGCAAGCCCAACACATTGTGGTTAGCAAGAAAGCATGGAGGCTCTGTCCAACGCTGCCACCAGCTGCCCGAGCCTATTATGTGGATTACGTTTATCAAACGTTGTCTGCTGCCATCCTCCCACAACTCCACTATCGACCGGCAAGACAAACAACAGGTTGTACTTCTCGTCTCTCATCACAGGCCTTTGTGCCAAATTCAACATCCCAACCAACCCAGAAAATGAAATGACAACTGCCAAGGACAGGTGGACCAGGAAAGTCTGCCTGCACATGATGCAGGCCCCGAAGACAGAACCCATCACCCCCAGCCAACCCTCTGCCGCCCAGCCAACCACTTCAGCCGCCCCGAGTAGTACTGAAGCTACCCTAACCAATAAAGCCCTCACTCTGTTGTGCATCCTCATTGAAAGCAACAAACAGAACGAGCAACAGCAGTTGACCTTCATGAAGTACGCGGGGGAGGTACAAGATTCCTTTGTAGCATATCTCCTCCAGAAATTTCCAGACGACGGCCCACCCTGCCAACCTTCCTAGCTGACCTCACCGCCGCAGCTAGACCCAGAGAAGGCACACCGTTAGAAGCAGTTGCCCGCCATGCCGATAGATGACGTCTCCGACGCACTACCCATCGTACTCCGCCACCTCCACTTCTAACACGGTGGCAGACTCCCTAGAGCGGCATCAGCAACATCAATCCCCCATATGCACAGCAGCAATGGTGGCCAACACCTCCTCCTCCGATGAGGTAGAGCAGCCACCGGTAACGATAGTAGTAGCAGCAGCCCCAATGGCAATAGACCCTCCGATAGCACCAACAACGGAAGAAACAAGGAAGAGGAAACGACACATCATAGCTGTCGAGCCAGTGGACGAGGATACAAAATCCGAGGAGAGCGAAGCCCCTCCAAAAGAGCCTCGTGAAGGACCTCGCCCCACTCACAAGAGAGTCCAGCAACCGCGGACAATAAAAGTCTCACTTGCTAAGTCTGCCGCCGGGACATCTTTCGGCCACCGCCTAGTCATCTAATCCTCCTCCTCCTCAACAACAAAGACCCAAGCCTCCTCTCAAACATATACCAACTTCTAGTTTTATTTCTTTTCTTCTTTTTTATTTTATTTCTTCTGTTTTTTATATCAATTGTATTTACTTTTTCTATTTTTAATTTTCTGTTTTTATTTTGTGCATTGAGGGCAATGCTCATCTCGAGTTTGGGGGTTAGCACTCATATTGTTAGGCATCTTTTAGTGCATATTAGATTGCATAATGTACTTGCCTTAGAAAAATTAATTGAAAAGAAAAAAAAATTAGAACTTGTGCCTATGATAGGATAGCCGACTTTAAATTTTTCACACCAAGTTAAAATAAACTTAATTTTGGAGGAAAACATGAAGTAAACTTAGGATTTTTTACAGTTGCCAAAAATTTAAAACACTAATGTTACTTGCAAAATTTGTTTGAGTTTCTGATAAACATTGCCTATTAAATTATTTGTAAAATTCTAACATGGTTGCAGGAAGCTGCCGCAGCAGACAACAAATAGGAAAAACCAAAAAGCACTGCCAAGGCAGGCAAAAGAAAAATTTTATGTTGTCTATCCCTAGAGGTAACTGAAACAGGCTCTAGGAATAATCATGTGCGAGGAAACTCCACTGCTATCAAAGTCCATGAGTCTGGAAATTTTGAAGTGGCAGACAAATTAGCTTGAGTCAATGAAAGTCTTCACGGGATGACTCTACTCCATGGGTTCAAAGTTTTATAGTTTTCTTCTATCTTAATTTCAAACCTAGAAGAGTAGTTGTGATGAGCTGAAGCCCTCATTGCCATGATTATTTAAATTGTGCTTAATTATGATGTCTCGGCAGCAACCTTGTATATCATGACAGCATCTATGTTTACTTAGAATATTCATCAGATTCAACATGTACACAGTTCTGCACACACATCACTGGCATTATAGTTTAATTCTGAGTAATTCGTGTTATTCCCCTCTCACTAATCTAATGACAGGTGCCACGGCCTTGAGGTGTTAAATTAACTTTAAACAATTTTTTTCTTTTTGATTAGTTTAAAGGGCAAGTATGTTTAGGTTGCATTGCTTGAGAACAAGCAATAGTTCGAGTTTGGGGGTGTGTAAAGTGTCCGTAAGTTCTATATTTCATGCACATTCCATCTCATATTATTGTTACTTTTAAGTACATTTTAGACATAATTAGGATCATGCATTGCATTTTATAGTATTCTTTACTTCGCCATACTTTTTATAGATTATCTGTTATTTGGTAAAGAAAAGGTATTGTTTTAGTTTAGTTTTAGTTTCAGGTGCTAGAGGCTGGTAGAAGGAGAGAGGAGCTGAGGACATGATGTTGAGGTAGCAAACTATGGAGTTGTACTGATGCAGTTCTAGACAGAGACAACAGCTGCCCAGTAGACGCCGCCGCCCTACCTGCCGCCAAAGTCAACAAACTGATGAATTAGAGAACTGAAGTGTGATTTGTAGAGCAGGGAATCTTGATCTTAATGATGATGTCCACTCAATTTCCAATGATTGTAGCAGTGGGCAGAGCCGCCGAAGGAGGAATGCGAGATTACTTGCGGAGCAAGGCAACGTGAAGAAGCCCATATTCAACTCAAAGAAGTCAGAATTTAATGTTGCATTTAATGAAAAAGCTACTTGAAGACTTCTACTTCAAGAAGGACTAGACCTAGCTAATGCCTATATATACCCATTGTACTTTTACTTCAAAACAAGTTAGGTCTTCCCTTAGGCGTAGTTTAGGTTTTCTTGCCGCCATTATGTTCTAAACACGTTTCAAAACGTTTTGCCACTGTTAAGCCCCGTATCGAAACATTTATAGGCGTTTTGAAATGCCTAGATGGTTTTATTAGATTTGGATTTGTAAACACATAAAAACCTTTTAAGATATACCATAAACATAGTTTCAAGTTATTTGGACTTTTAGAAATTGTTTTGAATTGTTTTTAGCTTTGTCCAAAAACATTTTTCAATTATTATATCAAAACATTAGTTCTACATAAATCAAACAAAGCCTTGGTTGCTAGTTGGTCTTAGGTAGGATGGCATGCCATAGAGTCTAGAGCTCACTTGTGTTGGGTGGACTACGGTCTAGGGCCAAGGCCCTTCTTTGGCGACGGTAAGAGGGATGTGTGTTATGGTCACTAGCGACACTATGAGGGATATGACCAGTTACTTGTTTTGGCCACAGTTTGGTTGGTGACTCGGTTACCTAGACATAACTATGTACTAAGACCTAATCTAAAGTAAATAGGCAAGAAAAAAAATGTGGCTTAAAGCTTGAATGATACTTGACTTGATACCTTGAATTTGCTTGCTTACATGATACTTGAAAAGTGATCATACTCGAATTTGTATGCTTGAACATGTTTCTTGTCTTGATTTAATACTCGATCAAACTTGAAATGGAAACGACCCTCATGTTAATTGTTATTCGAATGGTGTTGAAGCATGAAATAATGTATGTTACTTGAGATTAAGACCTTGTTATATGTTCTTGTGCTTGTGATAATGTACATAAATGGTAATAGTTATACATGACTACTTGACTTGAAATACTTGAAACCTTAAGCTAGAATTGACTTCACATGCTTCAAACCTTAGCTAGGTTATACTTGATTAAAAACTACCTAAACTTGATAGTTGGTTAGTAAATATTTGCTACCTCACTAAGTACATTATGTACTTATCACTCTCATTTCCATTCTTCCCAAACTGCAGGTTAACGAGATTTTAAAGCTATCTTCCTTGAGTCCGAAGCAAGACACAAGCAAGGCTAGAAGTATGATTTTTTGTACTCTCCTAGTTGGTGGCACCTAGACTTGTGTATAGATCATGCTAGATCATGCATTTTGCTTGTTTGTAAATTGCATATAAGAATCGATCTAAAAGTTTTGTAAAGACTTGGTTGGCAATGATTAATGTCTGTAATATCGAATGCTATGCATGATATTATCATGTATTGATGAAATGGTGAATTTGATACTTGATTTACATGACCTTGCTATGATCGAATATGCTTGAAGATGGATCATATATGCTAGATTACTTGAATGCCTATTCGAATGGATCATTGAGTTATGGTTGATTGTCTTGCTTGAATAGTATGATCATGATAGTTAGCCTTGATATCCTAATTGACGATTAAACTTGTTTGGAGGCATGCTTCTTGAGTTATGGTTCGAATATTACAAGTATAGGCATGTTTGGCTTAATCCACGTGACATGTTACAAGTCTTGAATGCAATATCCTAGAATGTCTTTCTTAGCTAAGTCGAAATGATAATGTCTTGTAAACATGTTAGTCCAATGTCATAATGTGTTTCTTGCTGCGCATACATGAAATGGAATTGGATTGAATTTGATTCTTACACAATGTATTTGAATGATCCTTGTGATCACATGTCAAATCTTGTTAATCTCTTCATGTCTAGTTGTGTTCGAATGCATATAATATATAGGAAACATGTTCTTGTTACTCGTATTAGTTTCTTTCTAGACACATAACTCATCTAGTAGAGATGAGTTCGAAAGTTTTAAATGGCTTATATTTTCTTGTATGTTTGACTAACACTCCTTGGCCGGTTTACTCCTAAGCTGGGTAAGGGGTGTTACATGCTATGTGCATGCATAAAATATTTTAGTGGATCTTGGGAGAAATCCCTACCTCTCATTGAGTTTGCCTAAAAAATAGCTATCAAGCTTCCATTAAGATGACACCATATGAAGCGTTGTATGGTAGACGCTGTAAAACTTCATTGTGTTGGTCTGAACTCAGTGAAGGCAAGATGTTGGTCCCTGGCCTACTTCGGGAAACCAAAGAACAAGTTACCATCATCCATGATCGCTTGAAAGCTGCCTTTGACCAACAAAAGGCTTATGACAATCTAAAGCAAAGGGATATATAGCACGAGGTTGGTGAAAAGCCTTCCTCAAGGTTTCACTATGGAAGAAGGTTCTGAGGCTTGGCAATAAAGGAAAGCCAAGTCCCCATTTCATTGGACCCTTTGAGGTTATTGAGAAAGTTTGCCCTATAGCTTATCGATTGTCATTGCCCTTAGAATTGAGTAAAATCCATGATGTATTCCATGTATTGATACTTCGTAAATATCACTCCGACCCTTCGCATATTATCGAGCCAGAATCTGTAGAGATTCAATCTAATTTGACCTACAAGGAGGAACCGGTTCAAATTCTTGCAAAGGAAGTTGAAAGACTTCGCAACAAATTTGTTTCCTTGGTCAAAGTGCTCTAAAGGAGCCATATTGTTGAGGAAGCAACTTGGGAACCATAGGAGACGATGAGAACGCAATATCCTCACCTCTTTAGTTCAAGTAAAATTTGCAGATGAATTTTTCTTAAAGGGGGAGTTGTAACACCTCGAAAACCGTTCTAGTCGAAATTGGGTTCTGGCAATCAGAAACCCTACACCAGAAAGGTCCAAATGTTGCATTGACTTTGACCAAGTGGTCAAATGTAATGATATTGGACTCTAATTGAGTCAATTTATTTTTTAAGGACCTTACTGAATACTTTGAAAGTCATTTAGTGACTAAATTAAGAAAAATTAAAAATTTAGGAGCAAAAGTGTAAAGCTTAGAAAGTTGAGGGACTACCCTCGAAATCTTCCCATATTGATGTGAGTCACCTATTTTCTTAAGGTGATTCACGTGCCTTGGTCTTCAAAAAAAAAGGGAAAAGATGATAACCTTTAAGCATAGAAAAGTTAAAAGATAAGTAAAAGAAATATATTAATTAAATATAGCTTACCCACCCTTGAGGTAAACCTTAACCGGTTGATTTCCTAAAGCAAATAAGTGTTTCTTACACTTAGGAATTAAGATAGATTCCACCGAAACCATCTCCATCATCTTGTTCAAGAATTTAAGCTAGCACCTCCCTACCATTAAGCAAGCACCTCCATTGTTGAACTTCTCAAAGTTTAAGTTTGTTTCGATCCATTGATTCCATTGTGTAGCTATCGAATTGCTTAAAAATTGGAGAAAGAAAATCCTTCATCTCCATCGAAAGCTAGGAACAAAGAAGTTGTCATCCGAGAGTCGTAGGAGCTTCGGAAAACAAAATGAGTGTAGTTAAAGTCTCAGGAACGGACTAGGTGTTTTTCCCGATTTCATTGATATTGATTTTTTCATAGCTAACATTGTGTCTAAGGATATCGCATCAAATCTCAAAAGAGAATATATTGGTAAGCATTGGTAAGTTGTTGTATTGGATTATTATTCATAGGAACATTACTATTGTCATCGGTCTTATCGAAGCATTGAAATATAGAAGCATTAAGCATCAGACATTGATATTGCTATTTACATTGAATATCGACATTGATATTGTTGTCGCTATTGTCATTGACCATCATTATTGATATTGTTGTTGCCATCTTTATTGTTATTATTATGGAACCTTGGATCCGAAAGAACATTGAATATAATTGGCATGCCATAAAATTTATGAGCTCATTGGTACGGGTGGACTGCGGTCCTTGGCTACGGCTTTTATTGTGGCAAGATGGAAGGATATTTGTGATATTGGTCAATTGGTGAGGCAGATGGACTAGACCATTCATTGATTTGGCGAGGCGTATGAATTCATGTATCCACTATATTTATTAGAACCAAGGAACATTGTTAAAATATAATATTATTGTCATTGAACTTCATTCAAAGTATTGTTATTGAAAAAATATGATTTGGAATGCATCTCATTGTTTTTGTTATTGTTTATAACTACCTCGCTAGGTAAAGTATGTCTAATGCATTTCACGTTAAGAAAGTCATCGTTGTGAGATCGGGGATCATTGAAAGTTTTGGGCAAGTCACTACAAGGTTACAGTAATGTATAGTACTCCTACAAATTCCTAGTTTGGTGGATAAGTAGTTAAATCAATCACTTTTAGCCCTTTTGTTGTATATATGTTGCATATGGTGTGTATAAGTTTAAAAGGCCTAAAATGTTACTTATAAATTGTCTAAAAGTGGTACAAAATGTTTATTTGGTCTAAAAAGGTAAAAACCTAGTAAACGAATTCAAATGGCTGTGAAATTTGGCATAATAGTATATTCTACTGTTATAAACTTGCATGCAAAAATTTATGGGAATTGGACCTTGTATGATGGGTTAAATGGCTAAAAACCAGACTGAATCGGCCATTACAGACCATGTTGTACCGATATAGGACAATGTATTGACTTTTAACTCACTCAATCATCGAACGAGGATTAAAATACTATATTGATCATCGTATTGGACTCCGGTAACACACTCCGACCCAAGGGCGTTACACAACTCATTCAGAAACGGAAGTAAGCTGCCACTTGGTCCAAGGCGGCTACCGGTCTTTAGCAATCTCTTCCATTTCGGTGATAAACACTATATGTCTTTAGCTAAGCTTGCTCAGATCCATGGCCCCGTTATGAGTTTCAAACTCGGCACCTAGTTCACCGTCGTCGTTTCATCAAAAGAAACCGCCAACGAGATCCTTCAGAAACAGGACCTCCACTTCTATAACCAAACCATCGTGGATGATGTTTGACTCCATTGACTCCTTTCATTCACAGTGTATAGTGCAAACTTTTGATGAAGGATTTACTTCATTCTTCATGTTTTTTTTCTTATTTTGACCTTTTGGGGTTCTATTTTTCTGGCCATTTTGCTCTCAAAATTTGCATGTTGAAGAAACCAAACTCTGCCGGAATGCAAGCATGATTTTTTGGGTTTAACAGGGGCGTTTCTCTACCCAAATTTCTATAAAAAAAAAGCAGTGTCATGTGATCCACTCAAAGTGATGGTTTTAATGATTTTTTTTAGCTACATTAAGAACTCACCACCATTTCTTTTGCTTCAGTATTCTTCTGTGGAGTTGAGAGTTTTGTTTAAAAATGGCGGCTTCCAACTCTGAAAACGATTTGAGAACCCAATTCTAGGCTCAAATGAAACAGAGCAACCTCATATTCAAGATATTCGAATGCCAAGCACGGAGGAGATTCGCACTCAAGAAGTTTGTAATAACTGTGTTGTTTGTAGTGGAGTCATGGGTAAAGACTAAAATGAACAAAAAATAAATTTTGGCATACCTAATGTGCAATTCACCCCTTTTATTTAAGTCACTTATTTTTTTATTAATAAAATGACATGTGGTAACGACGTCTAACGGATGGGCCAAACGGAGTAACGATTTTTAGTTAAGGGAGCACAATATACTAAAAAAATATATTATGAGTCTGTTCGGAAAAAAAATGTATAGTTTAGGGGACAAATGGGCCTTTAAGCCTATTTGTTTTTCTCTATATCATTTTCGGGTGAATCTTCACTCATGTTGTTGTATATCGTTTTTTTTAAAACAGTTATTAAGAAGTTTCACTACAAATAAGTTATTGACAAAAAAAAACTATAATGTGAATAATTTTTATTGGCTAGAATCATGGTTGACATAGTAAAAAATGTCCATAAAATAATTTATTCATCTTCTCTCGATTAATTAAGTTTTAAAGTTAATAAATATGTATATTGTGGTTACTTTCGTGTTTATTAATGAAAAATAAAAAAAGCTGACATATATAAAAAGAACCCTAATGACGGCTCCTATTTTTTCGGAGTGCGAGAGACCTATCGGCGATAACGTTAGTTTACGGGGCTTTACCGTGACGGGGGGCCAGCCGCCGGGGGGGGGGGGGGGACTGCCGCCGGTGGTGGTTGCGTCTCCCTCTGTTCATCAGGATTCACAATCGGCGCGGGGGGAGTCTACTGTTGATCAGTCGATGCCTATGGAGGTGGTTGCTTTGGATAGTCTGGAGGCTGGTGGTGCTGGGGGTACGACAATGCAGGTCACGGTGCAGTAGAGCGAGGCTGGTGATGAGAGTAGACGGGTGGCTGATGACGTTAACAAGGGTAAGGGGTCGTATGCTGATATGGTTGGAAGGGCAGGCAACGCTGGTGGTAGGCACAAAGCCGGTGTAGCTACGGATAATATACATGTTTTGATTCGGATTTTTCGATCGATCGTAGTGGATCGTTCCCGAAGATTAGGTTCTCTGAGCGCGTTCATGCGTCGATTGATGATAGTATGAAGCGAGTCGTGAATGAACGACTCCTTGGGCGTACGATTGGGTATAAAACGCTTTTGTCTCGCATTCCAGTCTTTGGGCGCCAAAAGGTGATTATCAAGTTGTGGACCTTGATAACAATTACTTCCTGGTGAACTTTGAATCAAATGAGGACTATGCGAGGGTCCTTTCGGCTGGACCTTGGGCGCTTTACGGGAGTTATCTCACAGTGCAGCCATGGTCGCGTTCTTTCTCGACATCGCAGAAGCATCTGTCGCAAGTGGTGGTGTAGATACGCCTTCCGGGCCTGCCATATAGGTACTACACGAAGGCTTTGTTCAAGTTAATTGGGAGTATTATAGGTACGGTTATTCGTATAGATTATAACACTACAGCGGGTGAACGAGGTAAGTTTGCTAGACTTGCGGTGCTTGTGGATTTGAATAAGCCATTGTTACCTTGTATTGGCATTGATGGTTTTACGCAGAAACTTGAATATGAAGGCTTGCATCACATTTGTTTTAAGTGTGGGATATATGGGCATTTGTCGAAGGGGTGTTGTAAGAGTTTAGGAATAGAGTCGGACAAAGAAGCCTTGGGAGTGGAAATTTCGAGTGGCAGAATGCCGGTTTCGGCGGCTAATTCGGATAGTATTTATGGTCCATGGATGGTGGTTGATGCTAGGAAACAGAGGCCGCGGAAGGTAGATGGACAATTTCAGGAGGCTGGAGGACATGGTTTCGGGGGGTCTCGATTTTCTATTTTGGGCGATGATGGTAGTGCAAAAGAAGGGGAGGGTGCTGCTGTCCAGCAGGGAGTCTCTAAGGTGCAGCATTTTGGTGAGAGTGGGTCTCGTCGAGGGAAGGAAAGGATGGTGCCAGCACAGCGGCCACACGGTAAGGGGGTGGTGATTGTAGCAGTGGATGTTGCTGCGGGTAATGAGTGGGGCAACGGGCAGAACGGTGTTGTGCCGGCCGGTGCACAGTGAACTCCTTTGGCAGACATATCGAACGTGGATAACAGGTTGCATGCGGGTGCAAAGGTAGTATCTTTGGTTCCAAACATAGAGGCACATGTTCAAGCTTATAATCCGGGTATTCTTTCGGGGAATCATAGCGCGATTGTGATTGAGGATGGTGAGGCATCCAAGGGTACTGTGGGAGGGGAGCGGAAAGATGTTGGCCGTGGGAAAAGTCTCTTGCCGGTGAAGGTTGCGCTTAAGAAATATTCGAAGCAATCAAAGTGCAGCAATGGGACGCGTGCTCCGGTGAAACCAGTCTTGGCAGAATGGGTTCAGTCCTTATCAGGGGAGTTACAAAGCATGCATGATAGAGTAGTATCGAAAGGTACGGGGGTGGAAGGGGGTGACGAGGTGCTTCAGGATAAAGCATTAAAATCGTCTCCAGCTTCGGATTTGAGCTCAGATGCATCAGTGCATGTTAGTATTGTGGCTGTGGATGGGGTCGACAAGGAGAATTCCAATCCGTCATGCTAAGGTCCTATCTCTTCTTGCTGTGTTTTTTTATAATTAATTTAATGTTTTGGAATTGTCAGGGAGCGGCGAGCCCAGAATTTCGTCGACATTTTCGTTCTTTTGTACGAAAGCATGATCCGAAGGTGGTTTGTCTTGTTGAACCAAGGGTTAGTAGTGTCCAGGCGGATAGAGTAATTCGAAGATTGGGGTTTGGTAATTCGTACCGTGTGGAGTGCCATGGTTTTAGCGGTGGTGTTTGGGTCTTGTGGCGAGAGGATGTGAATGTTGAGATTCTTATTGTATCAAACCAGTTTGTACATGGGAGGTTCTTTGATGATGTCGTTAATCAGTGGGTTTTATTTACGGCAGTGTATGCTTCGTCGTCGGTATCTAAGAGAAGGTTGGTGTGGGATCATTTACTTCGGCTGCAACCGGGGGTGAGTCAGGCTTGGGTTTTATGAGGGGATTTCAACTGTATTCTTCGCGATGAGGAATGCTTTGGTAGCAAATCAGGGCTATCCGGTGTTAGCTCTTTATTTCAGGAGTTCGTGTACAAGGCATGCTTAATTGAGATTGAGTATAGGGGGTGATTTTACTTGGAGACGTGGGAGGCTCTTTAAACGCCTTGATAGATGCTTAGTGAATGGTGCGTGGCAGAATACCTTCCCGCAGAGTATTGTTCTTCATCTGGACCGTTTGGGGCCTGATCATTGCCCGTTATTGCTATCGAGGGAATCATATACTAGAGCTGACGATGACAGACCATTCCGCTTCCTCGCCGCCTGGCTAGATCATCCTGGCTTCATGGATTTGTTACAGGAGTATTGGAGACCGTTGGAGTCGGTTGAGGCGAATATTGCGAGACTGACAGCTATGGTTTCAAAATGGAATGTGGAGGTTTTTGGGCATATTGGTAAGCGTAAAAAGGAATTATTGGCACGCCTGCGAGGTATTGACAAGGCTCTTAGGCGCAGGTATTCTGATTCCTTAGTGGTGTTGGAGAAGAATCTCCGAGAGGAGCTTGATGTTGTGCTGGAGCGAGAGGAGAGTCTCTGGTTCCAGAAGTCGAGATGTCAGTGGTTCATGCAGGGGGGACAGAAATACTAAATACTTCCACGCTTCAACGATCAATCGGAGGAAACAAAATTTGATCACTCGATTACGTGATGGTAGTGGTCGATGGGTTGAATCGCAGGAGGCCCTTCGAAAGCATGCCGTAGAGTTTTATGGAAAGCTTTTAACTAGCGCGATTACGGATGCTTCTCAGTACATGATTCGAGGTAAATTCCCTGTGATTACTAGTACTACTGCGTCTTTTTTAGATAGCCCGGTCTCTATGGATGAGGTTCGTAAGACAGTGTTTCAGATGGATGCGTTTAAAGCACCTAGGAGGGATGGGTACCATGCTTTGTTTTATCAGCGAAACTGGGATACTGTTGGAGCAAGTGTCTGTCGTTTGATTCTGGATATCTTTGAGGGGGCTCCATTTCCGGATAGCTTTAATGAGACTTTGCTGGTTTTAATTTCAAAGGTTAAATCGCTTGAGGATATGACGCAGTTTAGGCCTATTAGTCTTTGTCAGGTTTTATATAAGATTTTGACGAAGGTGATTGTGAACAGGATTAAGCCTTTTATTCCTGAATGGGTTAAGGATAATCAGACGATCTTTGTTCCTGGACGTCTCATTTCGGATAACATAATTATTGCTCAGGAGGTGGTTCATTCTATGCGTCGAAAAACTGGGGCTAAGGGTTGGATGGCGGTGAAAATCGATTTGGAGAAGGCGTATGATCGCCTTGAATGGGGTTTTATTGCCGATACTCTTAGCGATATTGGTTTACCGAGGAAGATTGGAGACTTGATTATGCGTTGTGTTTCATCTGTGTCGACAAGGATCCTGTGGAATGGGGCGCAGACATAGCAATTTAGACCGTCTAGGGGAATCAAGTAAGGGGACCCGCTGTCACCGTATCTCTTTGTTCTTTGTATGGAGCGGTTGGGGAAGCTTATTGAACATAAGATAGCCAAAGATGCTTGGAAGGGCTTTCGGGTATCGCGTGAGTGCCCTGTTATCTCTTATCTTATGTTCGCGGATGACATGGTCTTGTTTGTGGAGGCTTCAATGGATCAGGTGGAGGTGATCAGTTCGGTTCTTAATGAATTCTGTAATGTCTCTGGAATGAAGGTTAGTGTGGCCAAAACAAATGTGTTTTTCTATAAGAACATCCTGCACGCGCTCCGAAGTGCTATTTGCATGGTGTGTGGTTTTATGGAAGTCTAGAATTTGGGGAGGTATTTGGGTGTATGATTTTTTGGGACGTATGATTTTTTGGTTCAGAAGGTTAGGGATCGGTTGGATGGGTGGAAGGCGAGGTACTTATCTTTTGCGGGGCGTATTATTTTAGCAAAGTCGGTATTATCGGCGATTCCTTCCTATTGCATGCAAACGACAAAGATTCCGAAGGGTGTTTGTGATAAAATTGAGCGAATTATACGGGGATTTATATGGGGGAATTCAGCTTTGAAACGGGGAGTTCATCTTGTTAATTGGGAGGAGGTGGCGTTGCCCATTGCTCAGGGTGGTCTTGGGTTCAGGTTTTTAGACAGACAAAACGATGCTTTTCTTATGAAAGTGGCTTACAATTTAGTGGTGAAGACGGATCAACTGTGGGTTAGATTTCTTCGCGCTAAGTATAAATGTTTCGGTCGTATTCCGATATCTTTGTCTAGGAGTAATTGTTCCGTGTTGTGGAGGGGAGTTAGTGCGGTTTGGGAAGATGTTCGGGAAGGGATTGTTTGGAATGTCGGGGATGGTGCGACGGTGGATTTTTGGAGAGATAGGTGGCTTGCGGATGTTGGTCCTCTCATTGATGTTTGTCCGCGGGCTGCAGGCGCGATGGCTTCCACTCGGGTTAGGGACATGGTGGACGAGAGAGGGGAATGGCTTTTGGAGGCTTTCTTTGACGTTGTGCCTCGGCAAGTCTTGGACCATATCGCGGCTATTAAACCGCCGACTGCCTCGAGTGGCCCTGATCGACCAGGATGGAGATGGAGCAGGGCGCGTATCTTCACGGTGCGTTCCGCGTATGATGCCCGATCACACCAACAGGGAGGGGTTGAAGATGATTTGTGGAAGATGATACATGCGTACAAGGGGTTGTCGCGGATCAAGGCTTTCCTTTGGCTTGTCGGTAAGGGTCGACTTTTGACGAAAGCGGAACGAAGTCGGAGGCGTTTAGCGGATTCGGCTGAATGTGTTTTGTACGGGGTAGCACGGGAGGATGTTGATCATATCCTACGACACTGCCTCATGGCTGTCTCGACGTGGAATCTGCTGATAAAACCGTAACGTTTGGCAGATTTTTATTCAATGCCGCTGCAGGCTTGGTTGGGAAAAAACTTGAAGTCTGGGGATTTTGCTAAGGATGAATGCGATTGGGTCTTGTTGTTTGGGGGGCTTCTTTGGACACTGTGGCGTATCCGCAACGAACGTATCTTTGGAAGCTGGGATCCGTTTGGGGCAAGCGTTGTGGAACGGTGTTCATGGCTGATTGATGGTATGCGGCGTGTTCCGCGATGTACTGTTCTGGTTTCGCCTGATGATGGGGGTCGACAGCAGGTGCGTTGGAGACGATGGCGGCCACCGGAAAGTTGTGTGGCGAAAGTCAATGTGGATGGCGCACTGAACGTTAGTGATGGAACCGCGTCATGTGGGGCGTTGTCCGCGATTCGCAAGGGAATTGGATTATGGGCTTTTCTAGGTTTAATGGAAAATGCTCGGTGTTTGAGGTGGAACTTTGGGCAGTGTTTGAAGGCCTCAAATGCGCTATGGGTGTTGATGAAAGGAAAGTAGTAGTGGAAACTGATAACATGGATGTGTTTCATGCTTTGTCGGGATCGTCTTCAAGGGTGGTGTCCTCATCGTTGATTGTTTCGATTAAAGACCTTGTTTCAATACATGGTGGAGTGGAATTTCGGCATATTTGTCGTGATGCTAATCGAGTGGCGGATACGTTGGCGAAGTTGGCGGTGCGGGATTCGTTTGATCCATGTGTTTTTAATTCCTCGCCATTTGAGGTGTTGGATCTGTTACGGGAGGATTGCTCCTAACTTTGTTTCTGCTTTTTTGTTCGAGTTTAGCTCGAAGGTTGTATGGATTTTACATAGGTACTCTTTTCCCTCATTAGGTTAGGAGGGTTTTTAACGAGGCCTATGTTAATCCTTTCTCTTTATTTATAAAAAAAAATATGTATACTAATATTTAACTTTGTCTTAAAAAAATAATATTTAACTTCCACTCTTCTCTTTCTTTCAATTCCATAATTCCTTTTATTAACTAAAAAATTGTAAATTTTGTGTAAAACATTGTGAAACGTATCGCTTTCAAAAAAATATTCTTTTTTTCTTTCATAAATTTACCATTTTGATATTTTTAAATTATTTTATTTAAATTGTCAAATTGAAAAATCAATATCTTAAAAATATATATAATTCTTTTTTATTTGTTCTTACTTTTCCACCAAAATCAATATTTTTTAAAGTAAATGATCGATTTTATTATTTTACCTTACATATTGTATAAAATTTATTTCTTAAAAGTATAGAAAATTAGCATGTGAAAATAAAATACATAAAAATGAGTAATAAACAAAGGGAGTAATATAATAATTCTGAAACGTACAGTTGAGTAGTCATCATCATTAGGAATTAGGATAGTTGACTTGAATTGTAGCATGCACCCACAGCTATATTATGCCTGCTCAATGAAATAATGTTCAAATTATCACCCTTTCATTTAAAATTAGGAATTTATTAATTTTTTGAAATACTAGTAATTATTGTAAAATTATAAAAATGAGTAAAATTGTAGGATAGAGATGTTGATCTTTCCCTCAAGAAAAAGTATAA
This sequence comes from Hibiscus tridactylites, assembly GCA_958450335.1. NCBI lineage: Eukaryota > Viridiplantae > Streptophyta > Magnoliopsida > Malvales > Malvaceae > Hibiscus > Hibiscus tridactylites. The sequence goes on along the minus strand of OY288287.1, from coordinate 4,030,579 downwards.
AATATTATTTTTAACAATCAAATCATTGTTTTAGTTTGTTAAAATCACACACCTCAAACATTATAAAATTTAGGTTTTGAATACAATTTTTTATATTTATTTAATATCATTATTTTTAAAAATAATAAAATCTCGAGTTCAATCATGAACTCTCATGTGCTACATTGTTTTTTTAAACAATTTCAAATTGCCCTGATTTATTGTGAATATTGTTGTTTGAATTCAAGTTATCGAAGGAAATAAATCGTGCTAAATCATTGGAACAAACCACTCCGGAAGTTAAAAAACAAAACTGTGGAAATAATTTGTTTGGTAGATGATTAATTAATCTCAAAACCGGTTGAGAATCAAGTTTAAGCTGTTCTGTATTTTTGAAAGGCCTAACGACCGTTGGCAGTTAGAATGTTGTGCTCAAAATATATTTGAAATAATTTCCTAGTCGATAATATATTTATAGAGAGCAGAGACTTGAATATATATATATATATCAAAAACCATTGCATCCATATGCAGAAAGAGAGAACTCAATACCAGTTCTAACATTGCAGAATGATGTTCCACAAATTCGCCTACCCTCTGGCAATGGCTGGTTTCTTGGCTGTAATTATTTCTCAAGCAGGTGAGTTTGGTGTTATTTTTTGGACATCACAATCGTGTTTAGGGTAGTATTACGCAAAATTTAACATATTCGCATTGTGTTGATAGAATTTTCAGTCGATTAGTAATAGTTTCTTGTGTTTATAGGGGCATATGACCCGTTAGATCCTACAGGGAACATCACAATCAAATGGGATATCATATCCTGGACTGCGGATGGCTATGTGGTAAGCATAACTTCAATTCAGTTTCGTATGAAGTGTTTATTTATGGAATTTTTTTGACATAGAAATACAAGCTTATATATCAGCACGATTGATGTACACAGGCAGTTGTAACAATGACCAACTTCCAAATGTATCGGCACATAATGAATCCTGGGTGGACCCTCGGCTGGGTATGGCCCAAAAAAGAAGTGATCTGGTCAATGGTGGGTGCCCAAGCCACCGAGCAAGGAGATTGTTCAAAGTTCAAAGGAAACGTCCCACACTGCTGCAAAAGAAACCCCACCGTCGTGGACTTGCTCCCCGGTGTCCCCTACAACCAACAGATCGCCAATTGCTGCAAAGGTGGCCTCGTCTCATCGTGGGGCCAAGACTCATCCGCCGCGGTTTCCTCCTTTCAGCTCAGTGTTGGCCTCGCCGGAACTTCCAATAAAACAGTGAAATTGCCCTTGAACTTCACTTTGCTTGGCCCCGGTCTGGGTTACACTTGCAGTCAAGCTAAGAAAGTGCCGTCCACAGTTTTTATCACCCCCGACGGTCGACGGAAGACTCAAGCGTGGAGTAAGTTTTTCCGAATTCCGAAACGTCTTCTTGACAAACTCATTTTTTTAGGACCGAGTCTTTATGTGTTGTAACTTGTGTTTCAGTGACATGGAATGTGACATGCACATACTCTCAGATCCTGGCTTCCCGTTACCCAAGCTGTTGTGTCTCAATGTCTTCTTTCTACAACTCCACAATCACTCCATGCCCAGCATGTTCCTGCGGCTGTAAAAACAATAAAACCTGTATCTCGTAAGCCGCTTTTCTCCAATCTCAAGCTTAGAATTCACAAAACAAAACTAAACAACTATGTCTGTGCTTACAGTTACACTCATCCTATAAAGGAGTATCTGTGTGAAATTGTAGGAATGATGCTGAGATCAGAAGTGTTGTGGGGAAGAACATATCAACGAGAGCGAGTGGAAATACAGGATCGGGTATAAAGTGCACGAATCACATGTGCCCTATACGAGTACATTGGCATGTGAAGCTGAATTACAAGGAGTACTGGCGAGTGAAGATGACGGTCACCAATTTCAATTACCGAATGAACTACACGCAGTGGACGCTGGTGGCTCAACATCCAAATCTCGACAACATCACTCAAGTTTTCAGTTTTGATTATAAACCGCTGGTTCCTTATGAATCCACAAGTAAGTTTGGACTTTGGAAAAGATAGCAAATACACGCGTGGATAATCATAGACTGACTAGTTTGAACCATGTGCAGATGACACAGGTATGTTCTATGGTTTGAAGTTCTTCAATGACGTTTTGAAGGAAGCCGGAGCAGATGGAAATGTCCAGACAGAGTTGATCCTTAAAAAGGACATGAATACTTTCACTTTCAACCAAGGTTGGGCTTTCCCTCGCAAAATATACTTCAATGGCGATGAGTGCAGGATGCCAGCTCCTGACGAATTTCCTTACCTGCCCAGCTCTGCAATTTCAAACGTAATTTCCTCATCAACCCTGGCCTCCATTTTGATTCTTGTTTTTGCTAATCTTTTGGTGACAATTTGAAGACAGTGCTGAAACCAGGGAAAAAGTTGAAAGAAATCGATTTTTTTGGAAATCTCTTTACCTATTAAGCCACTTCGGACTGATTTGTTTGTAATTACGTTTCACTATTTCAAGTTATCATATCCAAAATGGGACAGAGACTTTAGCTTTTGGACAAGTTTAATTTTATGAAATATAATTTTGTATTGGATATAAATGTATGATCTTTCAAATAAATAAATAAAAATTAAAAATATATGAACATTGTATAGAATACAGCACCAATTTGAACGGTTATAGCCAGTTTTGTATACTAAAAGGGTAAATTACGTAAATCATCACTGAACTTTATTTTCAAACTTATTTTGGTCATTAAAGTTTCAAAACGTTCTGTTTACTCACTAAAATTTAGACATTGAACGCTTTTCGTTACTCATCCGTCAATTTTTTGACAACGTCCATTTACCGGCGAGCGGAGGAACTTCTCCAAGATTCGAACGGTGGAAAATATTATCGGCACGATACAAGCAACATATGAGAAACAGGATCCACCCGACAGCGGGGAAGAGAGATCGAAGAGAGAGAAACCGGAAGGTTTTTGGTTGATTCATGAATTTCTGAACACTTTCCGGCAAAATGGAGGTCGAATTCAGACTCAAGGGGTGGAGATGAAGTGAACGGTGAAATTTGGGACTAAACGACCATAATCTACGACCGTTTGGGGTTTAAGGGTGAAAAAAGTAATATCTAAACTTCAGTGAGTAAATTGAACGTTTTGAAACTTCAGTGACCAAAATAGGTTTAAGAGTAAAGTTTAGTGATAATTTACGTAATTAACCCTACATTAAATACCAATCTAATTATTAATAAACTATTTTTCAAATATATACATGATTTACATGAAATTTGATATTTTAAGAAATTGAAGACAAACAATTAATCATGCAATGAAATTAAGATGCTTTTTAAAATGTCATTTTCTATTAGGTAATGTACCAAATTAATATATTTGAAAAGCACATCTCACCTTCCGAGTGCTAAAAAAAGGGTTAACCCATCTTCCTGCATATTTAATTATGAAGTTGAGATTTCGTTGGCGGCTATTATCGTTTTCGTAGATGAGATGTCTATATTTGTCCACAATTATTTTTAGGTAAACTATACAGATCACCGCTGAACTATGTGTTTAGTGTTAAAATGACCACTATATTATTTTTTGTCGCAAATGTACCACACAACTATTTAAATGGTCCATTTTAGCCACACGCCGTTAAAAAACGAAAAAGTTGACGGAACTGTTAAAAAATTGGTATAATTACATATTCGGTCATCTATATTTATACAATATATCAATTTAGTCCTAATTTTAATCTAATAAAATAAATTAATTATTCAATAAGATGGTGACACATGTCACCACCTTATTGGAGATCTTTAACTATTTTTATTTAATTAATTTAATTAATTTTCACCTCCAATTAGGTGGTGACACGTGTCACCCAATTGGAGGTGAAAAATGAGAGCAACAAAATCACCACCATTAGGAATTGTACCCAAGACCTTAGAGTACTCAAGGTGTGTGTTTGCCATTGAACCAATAACACTTTTGAGCTATATGGTATAACAATTAATAGTCTTTAATGATTGTTAATGCCCAGAAAAATTAAAGAGAAGAAAATGCAATTGGACGAATTCAAACCAATGACCTTGTGGTCCAAAGCGCATGTGCATGCCTCTTCACCAAGTGTATGCCTTGTGATATAAAGTACAACATTTAATATATGTCTTATATAGATTTTAATGCCTGGAAAAAAGAAGGAAATGTGGTTTTAGGAAATTCGAATATAATATTTTTATGATGCATAAAAACATCTAACTCAATTAAATAAATCTAATAACTAAATTAAAAAGAATATTTTGTATATATTTTAAACTATAGTTAGTGCACGATTTAAAATAATAAAAAATTAATATTATTTTTTTAATTTTTTAATATAAAAATCATTTTAAAATTTTTATATTTTAAACTAAATTTAATATATTTTTCAATTCCAGATTTATTTTTATAATTTCACGTATATAATCGTTGAATTTATTTTTTTAACTTAATTAATAATTTTAATATTTATTAAAAAATAAATAAATTTTTATATATAATTATATTAAAAAAATTAAAAATTATATTAAATTCATTTAGCGAATTCAAACTCACAAACATAATTTAATATTGTTAACTTTAATTTAATTATTAGATTTATTTAATTGGTTTAGATGTTTTTATGCATCATAAAAATATTATATTCGAGTTTCCTAAAACCACATTTCCTTCATTTTTCCAAGCATTAAAATCTATATAAGACATATATTAAATGTTGTACTTTATATCATAAGGCATACATTTAGTGCAGTGGCAATCACATGCGCTTTGGACCTTGTGGTCCATTGTTCAAATCCGTCCAATTGTATTTTCTTCTCTTTAATTTTTCTGGGCATTAACAATCATTAAAGACATATATTAATTGTTGTACCCTTTAGCACAAAAGTGTGCTTGGTTTAGTGGCAAGCACACACCTTGGGTACTTCAAGGTCTTGGGTTCAATTCCTGATGGGGTGATTTTGTTGATCTCATTTTTCCACCTCCAATCAGGTGGTGACACGTGTCACCATCTTATTCAATAATTAATTTATTTTATTAGATTAAAATTAGGACTAAATTGATATATTGTATAAATATAGAGGACCAAATATGTAATTATACCAATTTTTAACAGTTCTGTCAACTTTTTCGTTTTTTAGCGGCGCGTGGCTAAAATGAAACCATTTAAATAGTTGTGTGGTGCATGCATTTGCGGCAAAAAAATAATATAGTGGTCATTTTGACACCAAACTCATAGTTCAATGGTCATCAGTGTAGTTTACCCTATATGATATTGGCAATGGTGCACGTACAAGCAATTTCCTTTCTATTTTTTATTATCAACAACTTCCTTTTTATCCTATTTCAACCAGGAGTGTACGAAATTGATCCGGTCGGAAACTCGGCTGAAATCGGTTCGAGTCTAAAATGGTTGTGATCTGAGGTGATTATGATTCGAACTTGATTTGAGTCCCGACTTGATATTGACATAAACTCAAATTGAACACGATAATATGATAATTAAACCTGATTTGCACCCGACCTGATATAAACTTGAACCGAAAATTAACCTGATAAATATTTGATAAACCCCGACATGAAAAAATTTGAGATCCGATTTTACTCGACATGTTATCAATTCGACCTGTAATTGACCCAACCTAAGAATTATCCGACCTATAATTGATCATACATGTAATTAATTGACTTAATTTTTTTGAATGGTCTAAAGGTAATTACAAGGTAGTATATGTTCATACATAATCTTAACCTTTTGACAATGCGCAATCACCTCGTAGACAATGTGATTTGAACTCGTGTCTCCTAGGATTGACATCATCCACTTTTCCCCTGGGACTTGTTGGTTCAATTAATTGACTTGAAGTGATTGACTAATGGACTTATGTATTTTGTTCAATTTTTAATCCAACATTTTCACTTCACTGCAAGATATTGATTGTTAAAATTCCATGAACTTATTTTCATATAATTATTTCAAGAATCCTATGAAATTAATTGTCATGTACACAACTTTTCCATTTATGTAACGCCCAGGTTTGAAGCCCTGAAGATACTCGGGTTTGGGTGTTGGGTTAAGCCGGTTCAGGTTAAACAAGTTTTGGGAAAAACCTATTAAATGGCCAAATTTTTAAAGTCTTTAAAGAAAAGGGGTATTTTGGTAAAATATAGATAAATGGATTTTTGGAGAATAGGTTTTGGGTCAAAAATAAAATATATTATTTCAAAAATGTCATCCCTCATTCCCCAAATATTTTTCACATTAAACTCTCCCAAGCCATAGCCATCATTCTTTTTCACCAAGTTTCATCACTTTTCGAGATTTCAAAGAGGTAAGCACTTGGTTTTATTCCCCTCTTCATTCTAATCTAGTTTTTAGCCTCTACTCTTTAAGGTTTTGGGGGATTTCTCAAGTTTCAACATTTGGGTAAAAATGAGGGTTTTGAGGGGTTTAAGCTTTTGATGAAAACAGTGGTTTGGGTAAGTTTTAAAGGAAGTTTTGAGTGTAAAATGGTGTTAAGATATTGGGTTTAGCATGAAATCCCAGATTTTGTGAAAATGGGTGATTTTGATAAATGGGTATTTGGGTTTTTGGCTTAGAAATGGTGGAGAAGGGTTCCTAATGCTTTGTAGTTGTTGGGTTGATGTTTTTGTAGTGTTTGAATATGGTTTGGATGATAAATTGATGGGGATATGACTGACTTGAGGTTAGAGTAGGTTTGAGGATAGTTTAGGTTAGTTTGGAGTGGAAATGAGATGCTTGTTGTTGTCGGATTTTGATGGTAATGATTTCAGCAAGTTAGAATGTTGAAAGATGTATTAATTCCTTGTTTCGATTTAGGTAGAAGCAGCGGATAACGATTCGGGTCCTTCGGATGTCACACCGAGAGCTGCGGAAGCTTGAAGGAGAACCATTAGCTTGTTTCGGGTTTTGAGCTGGTGAGTGGTAATGTTTTGAAGTTTAAAATGTTTCAAAGAGGTCTTATTGGGGGTTTGGGTGAAGCCTTAAGGGTTAGCCTAAACCCAAGTGTAAGTTCGCCTAATTTACCTTGTTTCGTTAATTGTTGGTGTGTGCGGATATTCGTGTTGTTGTGTGAAATGTGGATTGCTTTTACTCTCCGTTCTAATGTTGTTGTGTAGTCGTAGTTGATGTCAAGCCTCACGTGATGGTTAGTCATTGTATACGGTGATGTTTAGTCCCACCGGTAGTGACCAGTAGATTAGTACGGTGATGTGTAGTCCCATCAGAAAAATGCTAGTTGTTGTGTACGGTGATGTGTAGTCCCATCAGGATGGTTGTGCATGTGAAAACCATGTTTCGTCTATGTTTCCATTTCATTGTATCTCTTCTTAAATGGTTTTGCTTTTAAAACTAAGATATATGTTTTAAACTACATTGTTGTTGTGTATTAGAGCTCCGCTCACTAAGCTTTTAAGCTTACGCTCTCTTTTTTCAACAATACAGATTGTTAGAGGCTTCGGGAGGCAAGTAGGCAAGGGAGGAGTTCTTGCTAGCTCAAAGTATGATTTTACTAGTTGTAATAATGCTTAGACAACGGGAATACTAGACTTTTATGTTAGGGAGTTGGTGTTCAAACTCCTATGTTTGGCTTTGTTTAAGTTGCTAGCATGTTTTAAATGTTGATACCATGATATGTCGAGGCTTGTTATGGCTTTGGGTAGATCACCTTGTGTTTTGACTTGTTAGTGTTTTTGAAGTAAAGTGTTATCATGAGCTTTTGGGTTTGAGATCCTTTTTTGTGTGAATTGCATGTTTGAAGCTTGTTCCTAGGGTGTTTTGCATGTAGATTGTTTGTATGATAAGTTGCCATGTGGTTTGTGATGTTTCGGGGTAAGTTTGGGAACGTTTGGGGATGCCAAAATGCATTTTCGGGCTAAAATGTGTCCATGCGTTTCGGAACGCCTGATATGGTTTCAGAACGGCCAAGCTCTAGGGGTACCCGTATCATAACAGGGGTGGTGGTGTTTCGGTACGATTTGCCACTAGAGGCTCATGTTTCAGAACCATGTAGGGCCGGTCCGGTACATTTGGCCATTGGAGGCTCATGTTCCAGAACCATGAGGGACCGTTTCAGAATAGCTTGATGTTGCTTTTTGAATGAAGCCCGCGTTGCGGAACGGGCAGGCCTGTTTCAAAACGCATGTGGTTAAAACGGTTAAAAGGCATCTTTGAGAGTTTCCAAATGTTACATTTTAGTTCTTAATGCTTGTATGCTTCCTAGTTGAGTTTATATGTGTCCTCTGTGATGGTTTTGCCTCGTGTGCATGAAACTTGACTAAATAACTACTTGATAAGTTTAAAGAAATCATATGCCCTCTGCTCGATTCGTATATGTGTTTGCTTTTCCGTTGGTTGCCCTCACACCTAGGGTTAAATGTGACATCTAGACAAGACTAATAAAATATGAAAAAATAGGGTTGCTAATCGAAGTGTGGCATTAGCGAGTTTTGCTTCGGTTTTCCCCGTGTAACCCGCTCGGTTCGGTCTGTTGGCTAGGCCGGGATGAGGGGGTTACATTTGGTGGTATCAGAGCCTCGGTTACGAGGTCTCCCGGGAAGGTAAGTCAGGTAAGATTTTTTCTTTGGTTTGTTTGCCATTGCACAGTGTGTGAAAGCATGTTTTAATGTTCTTGTTGTTGGTTGAAGTTTAGTCGAGTGTTTATTGTTTAGATTTTATCTTCATTATGGTAAGACCGAGAGGATGGCCTAGTGCGGGTGACTAGGCACCCGAGGATGTGCCTCTTGCTCCCAATGGTAATGGGGTGGATGTCGGAGGTAATGTGCCTAGGCCGGTGCGAATGTTGGAGGTGATGGTAATGGACCTCAGGCCGGTGCAAATGTTGGGGGTAATGGAGCTCAGGCGGTTCAGGGTTAGGCAGGTGCGGACATGACTCCTTTGATTCAGACTATAGCCGGGGCTTTTTAGACAACTTTAGCCGGTATGCATGCTGCAGCACCACCTCAGGGCGCGGGGACTGGTTTACCCCTTGAGAGACTTTGTAGCTTGGGTGGAGTTGAGTTCCGTGGTTTGACTCCCGAGGGTTCAGAGGCTTGGCTCGAGAGCACTACACAAATCTTAGGTCAGATGGAGTGCTCAAACGCTCATAAGTTGGATTGTGTTGTCTTCTTGCTTCAGGGAGATGCGTATGCTTGGTGGACTACTTTTACTTCGAGTATGGCAGAAGCAGATGTCACTTGGGAATTCTTTAGAACAGCCTTTAAGAAGAAGTATCTTGGAGTCTGATACTAAGATGAAAAGAAGAGAGAATTTATGGCCTTGGTTCAGGGTAGTAAGACGGTGTCAAAGTATGAGGTTTAGTTTGTGAGGTTGAGCCAGTATGCAACCGAGTTGGTACCCAGTGAGAGGAAACAATGTGAGCGTTTCCGTTATGGTTTGACTAGGGATGTGAAGACTTATATGCTCGCTTCTGACTATATCGAGTTTGATGTTTTGGTCTCTAGTGCCAAGGATATTGAGCAGAACTTAGGCTCGAGTACTCGTGCTAGTGGGTCTGATTTCGGGAAGAGACGGGCATATTGGGACAGAGGTCATGCCAAGAGACACAGAGCTAGAAGGTATCAGCCCGATTCGAGACAGGGGCGGTAGCCATAGACGGGGCCATCAGGGCCAAGGAGCTGTTGTACACACTCCTGAGTGCACTAGACGCGGGAAATGCCATCCGGGCGAGTGTATGGGTACCTTTGGGGTATGTTGGAACTGTGGTTCCCGAAACCATTTGAGGCGTAACTGTTCACACCCGGCTAGGGGCAGACAGGCTCCAGCTAGGGGGTTTGAGCATCAGAGAGGCCGTGGGCGCGGTATAGGTGATTTTCAGCTGAGAAACAATGGTCAGAGGAACTTAGCTCATGTGGTGGCAGTTCAGCCCGAGGGTGGAAGACCGGCTAGGGTGTATACACAGCGAGAGGTTGGGAATGACATGGATGTCGTCGCAGGTAATTTCTCGTTATAGTCTTTGACTTTGCTTTCTTTGATAGATTCGGGTTCGACACATTCGTACGTTTTGGGTGAACATTCAAGGTCTCTAGGTTTACCGTGTGAGTGGATAGAAGTAGGTGTGAATGTTACTAGTTCTTTCGGTGAGACCGTGGTAGTTAGGAAGATGTATAAGAGGTGTCCTTTGATGATTCAGGGCCATGTGTTTCCGGTTGACATGATAGAATTGTCGTTCTATGGTTTTGATGTGATTTTGGGCATGGATTGGCTCGTAGAGCATAGAGCTAGGGTAGACTTTGAGACCAAGAGAGTCTCCTTGAGGCTCACGGATGATTTCAAAGTTGTAGTGGTTGGTGAGAACATTAAGTTCTTGTCCAATGTTGTTTCTGCTTTAGAAGCTCAGAGATTGATGATTCAGGTTTTCAGGCGTATTTGGCTTATGTGATGAATCCGAGTATGAGTGAGGTTAGACCACAAGACATCAGAAGATTTTCGAGTGTTTTTCAGGAAGAGGTTCCAAGTTTGCCTCCAGATAGGGAAGTTGAGTTTGCTATTAAGACGTATTCGGATTCTGCACTCGTGTCTATTTCTCCGTCTAGAATGGCACCGAAAGAGTTGAAGACATAACTTCAAGAACTATTAGATAGAGGTTTCATTAGGCCTAGTATTTCTCCGTGGGACGCTCCAGTTTTGTTTGTGAAGAAAAAGGACGACAGTATGAGGATGTGTATAGACTATAGGTAGTTGAACAAGGTAACAGTGAAAAACAAGTACCCTTTGCCGCGAATAGATGACTTGTTTGATCAGTTGAGAGGTGTTTTAGTGTTTTCGAAGATTGATTTGAGTTTGGGTTACTATCAGCTGAAGGTGAAAGATATAGACATACCGAAGACCACTTTCCGTACACGACATGTGCACTATGAGTTCTTGGTAATGCCTTTCGGGTTGACTAATGCTCCAGCTGCATTTATGGATATGATGAATAGAGTGTTCCACGAGTTTTTGGATAGGTTTGTGGTAGTGTTCATAGATGATATCTTAGTGTACTCTAGGACCGAGGAAGAGCATGATGAGCATTTGCGACTAATGCTTCAGACTTTTCTTGAAAATCAGTTGTTTTCCAAGTTAAGTAAATGCGAGTTTTGGATTAGGGAGGTAGTCTTCTTAGGTCATGTGATCTCAACCAATGGAATTAGTGTGGACCCCAATAAGATAGAAGCCATAGTGAACTGGAAGCAACCGAAGTCGGTGACCGAAATCCGTAGTTTCCTAGGCTTGGCGGGGTACTATCGAAGATTTGTTGAGGGATTTTCGAATATTGTGGCACCCTTGAAAAAATTTCTTGAGAAGAATGTTTGTATGAATGGTTAGATGCAAGGAAACAAGCGTTTGAGAAGTTGAAGAAAGCTTTGACCGAAGCTCCTATTTTGTTTCAGCCTGAACCGGGGAAAGAGTTTGTGATTTACAGTGATGCATCATATGTAGGTTTAGGTTGTGTGCTTATGCAAGAGGGTAAGGTTGTAGCTTATGCTTCGAGACAGTTGAAGGTTCATGAGAAGAACTACCCCACTCATGATATAGAGTTAGGCGCAATAGTGTTTGCTTTGAAGATTTGGAGAAACCATCTTTGTGATGAGAAGTGCACAGTTTATACCGACCACAAGAGTTTGAAATACTTGATGACTTAGAGAGAGTTGAACCTTAGACAACGTAGGTGGATAGAGCTTCTTAAGGATTATTACCTTACGATAAAGTACCACCAGGGTAATCAAATGTAGTGGCCGATGCTTTGAGTAGAAAAGTGGCAGTTGAGTTGCGAGCTATGTTTGCGAGATTGAGTGTGTCACGTGATGGCGGTTTGATAGCCGAGCTACATGTTAAACCTTCGTTGGTTCAGTTGATTCAAGAGAAATAGTTTCAAGACGAGTCTTTGGCACCTCACGTGCAAGATATAGCCGAGGGTAGACCCACAGGTTTCTGCTTTGGTGATAATGGGATCCTATGTTTCAAGGATAGGATAGTAGCCCCAGAAGATGTCGAGTTAAGGCGTACTATCTTGAATGAAGCCCATAACAGTCGTTTTGCTATGCATCCGGGTAGTACGAATATGTACCGTGGGTTAAAAGAAGAGTACTACTGGATTGGGTTGAAGAAAGATGTGGCCAAGTTTGTGAGTAAATGTATGGTATGTCAGCGAGTTAAGGCCAAGCATCAGTTTCCTCTAGGTTTGTTACAGTCGTTGAAGATTCTGGAATGGAAGTTGGAACGTATTATCATGGACTTTGTGTCAGGTTTATCGTTGACTCCTTCGAAGAAGAATTCAGTGTGGGTGATAGTCGATAGATTCACTAAGCGTGCCCATTTCATACATGTTCATACTACCTACACCTTAGATAAGTTGGCCGATCTGTACATCAATGAGATAGTGAGGTTGCACGGGGTACCGGAATCGATTGTATCAGACCGAGATCCGAGGTTTGCAGTTAGATTTTGGGAGTGTTTGCATCGTGCCTTGGGTACTTGGTTGAACTTCAGCACTTCGTATCACCCGCGGTCAGATGGTCAGTCAAATAGAGTTATTAAGGTGTTGGAGGACATATTCATGTGTTGCATCATCGACTTTTAGGGTTCGTGGGAGAAACACCTACCTTTAGTGGAGTTTGCTTACAACAACAGTTATCAGACTAGTATTCAGATGGCACCGTATGAAGCTCTGTATGGTAGGAAGTGTAGAACACCTATTTGTTGGGCCGAGGCCGGACATAAGCTTGTATTGATGCCAGACTTGCTTAAGGGCACTACCGAGAAGGTAAAACTGATATGTGATCGCTTGAAGGCGGCTTTAGACAGACAAAAATCATATGCCAATTTGAAGAGGAAAGAGATAGAGTATGTCGTGGGCGAAAAAGTGTTTTTGAAAGTCTCACCTTGGAAGAATGTAACACCCCAATTTTGGGCCTAGATGGTTTAGGTTTCGAATCGGACCGGTCGAGAAATGGTTCGAATCTTAAAGGGTGATTTAGGGAACACCTAGTTCGGGATGCTTTAAAAATATAGAAAAATATCTAAAAACCCTCATTTAATATACGAAATATTATGGTGAAATCAATTTTACAAAATAAGGTTTGGAAATACTACATTTCGATGTAGTGACCAAATCGCAGTTTTTGCAAAAGTTAAATAGTGATTGTTTTGTAAAGGATTGAAACTTTGAATCTTTAAGGAGCTAATTTTACCAAAATGTTTTTCATCAGATTTTTCCTTAATTTGGGTGATTTTATTAATGTTTTAATTAAAGGAAATGAAGGTTAATTAAATGAGAAACTACCTTTGACTATTCATAACTACTTTTCACAAATTTTCTCTCATTTCATTTTCTCTCAAATTCTTTTCATCCAAACACATTCTCTCCAGCAATTATACTTTGATTTTCACTTCATTTGATGAGATTTCAATCTTCTTTTGATTCTTAATCATTTCCTCTTCAAATCCTCTTATTTTCCACATTGAATTTTCAAGAAAACTTGCCCAAATCAAGGAGAAATCATCCATTAGAGGTAAGCTTCATCATTATCCTCTAATGATCAGTTCTTTACTGAAATTCCCAAGTTATCAATCCTTTGTTAATGATTTTTGGGTGGTTTTAATGTTAGAAACAAGAAATTGTCTTAGAACTCAAGATTTTCGTGGTGAATGATTGGGCTCTGTTTTGAGGTGGTTTTCTAATGTATTTTGGATGTTAATTGATGTTACAAATGAGGTTTTATCAATCAAATCCCGAATAGATTTGGTTTCCTAAGTTTTGTATGCTAGAATGGTGGTTTTTGGGGTGATTTTTGGTGTTCTGTCATAGCTGGAGGTATAAGGACGAGTTTGTGGTGGTTTTTTATGTTAATTGATGTTTAGAAATGATTAGAAGTGATAGATCTTGGCTGGGCTTTGTTTTGGAAGAGTTTGGAGATGTTTTCGGTTGTGTTTGGTAGCTGAAATGAGGTGTTTGAGTAGAGCGGCGAGTTTAGGTGTGTGGCTGATGATTTCAATGCATGATGATGCATTAATCCTCTACTCTTATATGTTAAAAATAGGGGAGACATCTTCGGACGCCTTTGGTGTTGATCCGGGAGCCTAGATAGCGTTTCGGCGAGCAAGCAAAACGTAATCGGTGAGTGCGTATGGTTTTAGAAGTCCTTGAGGGACAAGGAATCAAGGTTTGGGGATTTAGGAAAGGTTTGAAACACCTTTCTAAGTCCGGAAGTAAGTATTGGCTAGATTGCTCTCTTAAATGTGATGGTTGCCCCTAAAATGCTTTTACATGCTCATGGTTTGAGATAGATAAATTCCTACTGTTTTTATGCATGTTTTATAGCAAGAGATGATGCTTGAAATGATTTCATGAAGTAACATGTTGCATGATTGAGATTTGAGCTTTTGTTTAAAGCATTGCAAATGTTATGGTTTTGAAATGAGATGAGAATGTTTTGAGAATTGTTGCATGAAAAACAGTAGGTGCGTTGATGATTTGACATAATATATTGGCATAGATGTTGAGATACTTACCGGATATAATTGATCGATCATTAGGATGAGAGTGCACTATAAACTAAAAATATGTATGTGCTCTTTGGTTTAATCCAAAGGGAGAGAACCGATGATGGGCATTCCATCGGGTAGGACTTGGTGAAATATCCAAGCTTTGTGGCTATGAGAGATTCCGCCATGTGAGTACGGTGATGTGAGATTCCACCAAAAATTATGTTACTAGACGAGTGGGTACGGTGATGGTAGATGCCACCGGAAGTGTCTAGTGAGTTGTCTGCATATCCGAGTAATAATGAGATGTGAAATGCCAATGTAATATATGAAAATGCTTTTGATTCACATGTACCTTTGATGAAATGATTTATGCTATGAGAAAAGCATATGAGATTTGTATATGAAATGCTTTGGTGTTACAAGCATGAGTGTGGCTTTGCCATGAGTTTTTGCATTGGTTTAAATGCATGAGATAGAATTGAGGTACATGTGTTTTCAAGGAGATGTTGCTTTGAATGGTTTTCAAGCATGAGATAGAATGAGCATGTTGTTTAAAATCTTTTGAGAAAGTGGTTTCAAGAAATGCATTATTGTGTTGGTTTTCTTTAGAGAATGCCTCACTAAGCATTTGTGCTTACGCTCTCTTTTACCAATAATGCAGATAATTGAGGAGTTTCCGGGCATCAAGAAGGATAAGAACATCCAAGGAAGTACAAGCTCATGTATGGTGATGTTTTCATACACTTTAGTTTTGATAAATGGCAATGGGAAACCAAGGTTGTATTTGGGAGATATGTTTGAACTCTCTAAGTTTGTTGCTTGTTTATGTTGGCATTTATGGGTTGCAAATGGTCCTAAATGTTTGGGTTTGAGGTTTGGTTGCTTGTATTGGATGTGAGACTAGGATGCATGCCTTTAGATTGTATGTTTTGGTGTTTGATGCCATGCTCTAGTCTAGGGTTTAAAATATGTTCCTTAGCATCAAAATGGATTGCTGGTATGATTTGAGAATCTTTGAGGCATGTTTGAATGGGTTAAAGGGTGAAAAACCAGCAATTTCTGCTGTCACTGGGCATAGTGTATCGAAATGGCTTCAACAGTTTCGGAACGGGGGCCTGTAATGGCCACAACATTTCGGAACGGGTTGCAGAGGTTTCGAAACAATTTGGCCACTTGAGTGACCTGTTTCGATACTTGTCTCGAAACATACCCGCGTACCGAAACGGTGACCATTTCGATACGGGCATTTCGGTACGGAGGGTGGGTGTTCCGATACGGTTGACCGTTGGAGGGTGATTTGAATTGTTTAAAGTTTCATGCTTTACATTTTAGTCCTAAATGTTGTGGATGCAATTGCTTGAGCTTGGAATGTCATTTTAAGTTGAAACTTGACAGAGAAGCATGTAACATGATTAATTTCATATTGGTAATCCTAAAATCAATTAAGTCCTTCTAATTTCCTAAAATTACATTTTGGTCCCTAAACACGAAATTTAAGCAATTGAGTCCCTAAATATTATCCGATCGCTGTGCCTTTCTCGTTCATGATTCACGAGTGCTCACTTAGGCTTAATATGCATCTAGACAAGATAAAAATAAAAAAGGTCGTTAATCAAGGTTGACTTTTGGGTTGACTTTGGTTTTCCCCGTGTAATCTTCGTAGTTCGGGTCAAGTGTCTAGGCCAGACTAAGGGGGTTACAAAGAAGGTGATAAGGTTTGGTAGGAAAGGTAAGTTAAGCCTGAGATTCATTGGTCCTTATGAGATAGTTGAGCGAGTTGGTCCTGTTGCCTATAGATTGAGACTGCCGACAGAGTTAGAGAAGATTCATGATGTGTTCCACGTTTTGATGCTCCGGAAGTATAGATCGGATTCGTCTCATGTAATGCCAGTGGAAGATATCGAGTTGAACCCAGATTTGTTGTACGATGAAGAGCCGGTTGAAATTCCTTCTATGGATAGGAAAGTGTTGCGTGAGAGATTTATCGAGTTAGTCAAGGTTTTGTGGAGACATCGAGGTGTGGAAGAGGATAATTTGGAGAGGAAGGAAGACATGACGAAACAGTTCTCGTATCTTTTTCTGTTAGGTAATTTCAATGACGATATTCCTTAAGTGGGGGAGAGTTGTAACGCTCGAGTTTAGGCGTTGGGTTAAGCCGGTTCGGGTTAAACAAGTTTTGGGAAAAACCTATTAAATGGCCACATTTTTAAAGTCTTTAAAGAAAAGGGGTATTAAGGTAAAATGTAGATAAATGGATTTTTGGAGAATAGGTTTTGGGTCAAAAATTAAATATATTATTTCAAAAATGTCATCCCTCCTTCCCCAAATATTTTTCACGTTAAACTCTCCCAAGCCATAGCCACCATCCTTTTTCACCAAGTTTTATCACTTTTGGAGATTTCAAAGAGGTAAGCACTTGGTTTTATTCCCCTCTTCATTCTAATCTCGTTTTTAGCCTCTACTCTTTAAGGTTTTGGGGGATTTCTCAAGTTTCAACATTTGGGTAAAAATGGGGTTTTTAAGGGGTTTAAGCTTTTGATGAAAACAATGGTTTGGGTAAGTTCTAAAGGAAGTTTTGAGTGTAAAATGGTGTTAAGATATTGGGTTTAGCATGAAATCCCAGATTTTGTGAAAATGGGTGATTTTGATAAATGGGTATTTGGGTTTTTGGCTTAGAAATGGTGGAGAAAGGTTCCTAATGCTTTGGAGTTGTTGGGATGATGTTTTTGTAGTGTTTGAATATGGTTTGGATGATAAATTGATGGGGATATGACTGACTTGAGGTTAGTGTAGGTTTGAGGATAGTTTGGAGTGGAAATGAGATGCTTGTTGTTGTCGGATTTTGATGGTAATGATTTCAGCAAGTTAGAATGTTGAAAAATGTATTAATTCTTTGTTTTGATTTGGGTAGAAGCAGCAGATAACGGTTCGGGTCCTTCGGACCTCACACCGAGAGTTGCGGAAGCTTTAATGAGAATCGTTAGCTTGTTTCGGGTTTTGAGCTGGTGAGTGGTAATGTTTTGAAGTTTAAAATGTTTCAAAGAGGTCTTCTTGGGGGTTTGGGTGAAGCCTTAAGGGCTAGCCTAAATTCAAGTATAAGTTCGTCTAATTTACCCTCTTTCGTTAATTGTTGGTGTATGCGGATGTTCGTGTTGTTGTGTGAAATGTGGATTGCTTTTACTCTCTGTTCTAATATTGTTGTGTAGTCGTAGTTGATGTCAAGCCTCACGTGATGGTTAGTCGTTGTATACGGTGATGTGTAGTCCCTCTGGTAGTGACTAGTAGATGAGTACGGTGATGTGTAGTCCCATTGGAAAAATGCTAGTTGTTGTGTACGGTGATGTGTAGTCCCACCTGGATGGTTGTACATGTGCAAACCATGTTTCGTCTATGTTTCCATTTCATTGTATCTCATCTTAAATGGTTTTGCTTTTAAAACTAAGATATATGTTTTAAACTTCATTGTTGATGTGTATTAGAGCTCCGCTCACTAAACTTTTAAGCTTACACTCTCTTTTTCCAACAATGCAGATTGTTAGATGCTCCGAGAGGCAAGTGGGCAAGTGAGGAGTTCTTGGAGTTCTTGCTAGCTCAAAGTATGGTTTTACTAATCGTAATAATGCTTAGAAGATGGGAATACTAGACTTTTATGTTAGGGAGTTGGTGTTCAAACTCCTATGTTTGGCTTTGTTTAAGTTTCTAGCATGTTTTAAATGTTGATACCATGATATGTTGAGGCTTGTTATGACTTTGGGTAGATTATCTTGTGTTTTGACTTGTTAGTGTTTTTGAAGTAAAGTGTTCTCATGAGCTTTTGGGTTTAAGATCCATTTTTGTGTGAATTTCATGTTTGAAGCGTGTACATAGGGTGTTTTGCCTCTAGATTGTTTGTATGATAAGTTGCCATGTGGTTTGTGATGTTTCGGGGTAAGTTTGGGAACGTTTGGGAATGCCAAAATGCATTTTCGGGATAAACTGTGTCCAGGCATTTCGGAACGCCTGATATGGTTTCAGAACAGCCAAGCTCTAGGGGTACTCGTATTGGAACGGAGGTGGTGTCATTTCGGTACGATTTTCCACTAGAGGCTCCTGTTCGGAACCATGTAGGATCGTTCCGGTACATTTGGCCACTGGAGGCTCATGTTCCAGAACCATGAGTGACCGTTCCGGAACGGCTTGATGTTACTTTTTGAATGAAGCACGCGTTTCGGAACGGGCAGGCCTGTTTCGAAACGCATGTAGTTAAAATGGTTAAAAGGCATCTTCGAGAGTTTCCAAATGTTACATTTTAGCCCCTAATGCTTGTATGCTTCCTAGTTGAGTTTATATGTGTCCTCTGTGATGGTTTTGCCTCGTGTGCATGAAACTTGACTAAATAACTACTTGGTAAGTTTAAAGAAATCGTATGCCCTTTCCTCGGTTCGTATTTTTGTTCACTTTTCTGTTGGTTGCCCTCACACCTAGGGTTAAATGTGACATCTAAAGAAGACTAATAAATTATGAAAAAATAGGGTTGATAATTGGAGTGAGGCCTGAGCGGGTTTCGCTTCGGTTTTCCATGTGTAACCTGTTCAGTTCGGTCTGTTGGTTAGGCCGGGACGAGGGGGTTACAATTTAATATGGCAATTGTTTTTTTCAAGAACCCAATAAGTGGTTCTAGTGATAAATGATGATGCTATTCTTTTTAGGTGACTCGAGTTTAATAACGTAGTCTACACAGTGCGTGTACGTTTTCAGAAAGGCTAAGAGTAAATAACATATACTACCATGTAATCACACCAGAATATTAAAAAATTTTGGTTGAATTACTTGAATATACAATTGAGACTTGAGTGAGTTTTGATATGTGAGAGTTCTGACTTGAGAGAGTTCACGTGACCTTCATCCGAAATCGACTTGACCCTACTTACGCTTCACTAAAAATGATATAACCTAACCTAAACTTGATCTGAAACCAACGTAGCCCGACTTGAACTTGACCCAATACTCGAAATGACTCAACGAATATAATTGAATCCAAATTAACCCTATAATTAATAGCCTCAAACTTAAACTGTTTTAACTCGTATCAAGATAATCAAGATTGATGAGCTGGAGGATAGTTTGGATAGTTTGTTGAGTTGTATTTTCTTGGTGACAGTTTTATGTTAGTTAGTTAGTTTTGTGGCCTGTATATAAATAAACGTTTTGTTGTGTACCAAAGAATTAATTTTCCCTTTAATAAAATTCTTTGCTTTCTTTTCTGTTTTACTCACGCGCATCTCACCTCTCTTATCGAATACTTCATTCAGTCGTTTTCCCCAAAATCCTAAATCAAGAAACTAAAAAACCCTAAATCGATTTCACGATAATCAACATGGTATCGGATGAAGAGTCTTCGGATCGTTTCTGCTCTCAAACCTTTAAGAACAACGATCCCTCAGATGAATATTACATTCATCCGAACGAAAATCTTGGTCTCGTTCTCACCTCTGCCTTGTTGATCGGTTCGAACTACCATAGCTGGGCAAGATCAATGAAGATGGCACTTATCTCTAAAAACAAATTCCATTTTGTGGATGGGTCGATTAAGCAGATGCGCAAAGAGAGTTCTCGTTTTCAAGCCTGGGAGAAGTGCAATAACTTGGTCATGTCTTGGCTTATGCGAGCGAAAATCCAGAGATTGCCCAAGGTGTAATCTGGGTAGACACCGCTTATAAGCTCTGGGCTGATCTCCATAACCGATTCAAGCATGGGGATTTGATTCGAATTTCCAATTTGCAGCAAGAATTTTATTCTCTTCGTCAAGGTAATCTTTCCGTAACTGCATTCCATACTCAATTAAAAGTTCTATGGGACGAACTTTGCAATCATAGGTCTCTTTCTAGTTGTGATTGCAAAGCTATTGAATTTCGTAAGCAAGATTTCGCTCTTAGGTTTCTTAGGGGCTTAAATGACACATTCACTGTTCCTAAATCCCAAATCTTGATGATGAAACCATTTCCTAACATAAATGAAATTTTTTCCATTCTTGTACAACATGAACGAACAATTAGCCCTCTTGTTGTTGCTGATTCCAACATCTTGTTGGTTAATAGGGGCAGTATCAGAAGGGAAGAGTCTAACACTAGAAATTCTGTAAAAAAATTCTCTGGAAATTCTTTCAATCGTAGGCCTCTGTGTGTCTTTTGTGGTATGTATGGGCATTCTGTGGAAAATGCTTTAAAAAACATGGGTATCCTCCTGGGTTTAGGTCAAAAGGGTCAGTTAGTAGAGCTAATCAAACTGGAAATGTTGTGCCTACTGAAAATTATGTGCAATCTGCTTCTGCTAATACAAGTGAAGATGGTCTTGTTCCATTTACCAAAGAACAGTATGCTAGCTTACTATCCTTGATAAATGAACGAGATAAACCACATCAGAGTTCTGCCTCTCTTTCCCAAGTCAATGTTTTGTCTTCAAATCTTGATTCTGCTGGGACACAAGGTATGAATTTCTTTTCTGATAATTCTTATAATTCTTTAGATATCAATGTCACTTGTTGTGGTTATTCTAAAATTGAAAACTCTCAAAATGATAATGTTTTAAATGGTAAGTCTTGGATTTTTGATTCAGTGGCTACTAATCACATTGCCAATTCTTTAGATTACTTTATAACCTATTCTACTGTTGCTAATAATTTTGTCAAATTACCTAATGGTCAGTTAGTGAAGGTACTGCATATTGGAACTGTTAGGTTGTCTAATAGTTTGATTCTTAAAAATGTTTTTCATATACTCTTTTTTTTGTTTTAATCTGGTCTCCATTTCTCAATTAACAAATGATTCCAGTTTATCTTTTATATTCTCACGTGATTTTTGTTGTATACAGGATATCAGACAATGGAAGATGATTGGTTTAGCTAGGAAGCTAAATGGGCTATATCAGCTTGAAATTCAAAGTGACATACATGTTGTTGTTGGTAATCTGATTAACTCTTCAATTTCTATTGATGTTTGGCATGCAAGACTAGGCCATCCTTCTAGTCATAGGATGAAAATTTTTGCAAGCTTAAATTCTATTATTCCATCTGGTTGTTTGAAACATTGTGATACTTGTCATTTAGCTAAACATAAGAGGCTATCATTTCCTGTTAGTACTTCTAAATTTGTTTCTGTTTTTGACTTGGTTCATATGGACATTTGGGGTCCTTTTCCAGTTCCTAGTATATATGGCTATTGTTATTTTCTTACTATTGTAGATGACAAAAGTAGGTTCATGTGGGTTTATCTTATTAAGTTTAAATCTGAAACCAGAGGAATAATTACTGAATTCTATACTTTGATAGAAACTCAGTTTTCTATTAAAATTAAATGCATTAGGTCTGATAATGGAAAAGAATTTAATATGGTTGATTTTTTTAAATCCAAAGAAATAGTTCATCAAACTTCATGTCCTCATACCCCTCAACAGAATAATATTATTGAGAGAAAGCATCAACACTTTTTAAATGTTGCTAGGGCCTTAAGAATCCTTCCTACTCTACCTTTACCTTTCTGGATGGACTGCATTTTGCATGTTGCCCTATTAATTAACATTACTCCTACACCAATTCTTGACAATAAAACTCTTTTTGAAGCTCTTTTTCAGTCTAAACCTAAATATGATCATCTTAGGGTTATTGGTTGTCTTGCATATGCTTCTCTTTTACCTACGGCTGAAACAAAAATGAATTCTAGGGCCACTAGTTTTTCCAATGATAACCCTAGCCTTGTTTGCAAATTAAATAAGATCTTATATGGACTAAAACAAGCAAGCAGGCAATGGAATGAAAGATTAAAACTAGCTTTAGGAAATCAAGGTTTTAAACAGTTTGTTTCTGATTCTAGTCTCTTCACTAAGGGTGAAGGTTCTCAATTTATTGCTTTAGCTGTTTATGTGGATGACATTATCCTAGCTAGCCCTTCATCTCAACAAATTTCTTTCATTAAAAGTTTTCTTCATGATGCTTTTAAAATCAAGGATTTAGGAAAGTTAAAGTATTTCTTAAGATTTGAAATTGCTAGGTCAACAAAGGGTATAAATTTGTGTCAAAGAAAATATACTCTAGAACTTTTAAAGGAAACTGATTTTATTGGACGCAAACCTGCCTCTACTCCTATTGCTGTTACAAATCCTTTATCTAAGTCTGATGGTGATGCTTTACAAGACATTACTTCTTATAGACAACTCATTGGTAAACTTTTGTATCTTACCAGTACTAGGCCAGATATTTCTTTTGTTGTCCAACAGTTATCTCAGTTTCTATTTGCCCCTACTAATGTACATTTAACTGTTGCACATAGAATTTTTCGATATTTGAAAGGCACCCCAGGACAAGGTCTGTTTTTCCCTGCTGATAATACTTTACAAATTCATGCTTTTTCTGATTCTGATCGGGCTTCTTGTCCAGATTCTCGTCGGTCAATCACTGGCTTTTGTGTTTTCTTAGACAATTATTTAGTTTTTTGGAAATCCAAGAAACAAGAAACTATATCTCGTTCCTCTAGTGAAGCAGAATATCGTGCAATAGCTGTTGTCACTTGTGAAATTCAGTGGTTTTTTTACCTTCTCTCTGATTTAAAAGTTAACCCTTCTTCTGCTAACCTCTACTGTGATAATTTGTCTGCAATCAAGATTGCTGAGAATCTTGTGCATCATGAACGCACAAAACATATTGAAATCGACTGTCATTTAATCCGAGAAAAAGTTCAACAGGGAGTCATTAAACTTTTACATGTTTCATCACAAAATCAGCTTGCTGATTGTTTTACTAAAGCTTTATAAATTGGTTCTTTTCAGGATTCAATTGTCAAGTTGGGCCTCCAAAACTTGTATGCTCCAACTTGAGAGGGGGCTATCAAGATAATCAAGATTGCTGAGCTGGAGGATAGTTTGGATAGTTTGTTGAGTTGTATTTTCTTGGTGACAATTTTATGTTAGTTAGTTAGTTTTGTGGCCTGTATATAAATAAACGTTTTGTTGTGTACCAAAGAATTAATTTTTCCTTTAATAAAATTCTTTGCTTTCCTTTCTATTTTACTCACGTGCATCTCACCTCTCTTATCGAATACTCCATTCAGCCGTTTTCCCCATAATCCTAAATCAAGAAACTAAAAAACCCTAAATCAATTTCACGATAATCAACAACTCGAACCTAGTATTTATCCAACTTGAAATTGACATGACCCGAACCCAAATTGAGTTTGAGTTGGGATCAACTCGATTTTGGCACGGACCCAAGTTGAACTGAACCTAATCAGACGTGAATCAAACTATTGACTCGACTAGATCTAACTCGGACATGATCTAATATAGTATTTAGCCAGTTCGGACTGATTTGTTTGTAATTACGTTTCACTATTTCAAGTTATCATATCCAAAATGGGACAGAGACTTTAGCTTTTGGACAAGTTTAATTTTATGATAATATACACAATCGGAAAAAAGTATATGTCAGTCTTCAGTGGGACAAGTTTAATTTTATGAAATATAATTTTGTATTGGATATAAACGTATGATCTTTCAACTAAATAAAAAAAGGAAAACTACACCGGTGGTCCCCAAACTATTATTGTCTTCCTATTTTGGTCCCAAAATTATGTTTTTTTGGCAAAATTATCCCTTCTGTTACATAGTTATCCTGTTTTGGTCTCCCGTCGTTAAAAACTAACGGAATTGCTGACGTAGAATTTTTTTCTTATTTTTATTATTTTCTCTCTCTTATATATGTATTATTTAAATTTTTTATTCGGACTAATGTGGTGGTGACACGTGTCACCATCATAACAAAGCAAATAAATTAAATGTAGAGGGGGAGCTGGGATTTAAACCCACGTCCCCAGCATCCCAAACTAATGAGTTAACCATTGGGCTAAACTCCAAATATTGATGTGTTTTAGCACATATTACATTTAAACAATCAAATGAACCCCCCAAAACCATTGAGCACAAATTAGATTTAAAACAATCAAATGAACCACGCACTCCTTAGGCTATTACAACACAATTGAGAACCATGTGCTCTTATAACCCAGAACATTTGGATTAGCTTTATTCCCTTTCAACGCCTGAGCCCCAATCTTCAAAGATTTCTATTCGATTGATAACTGCTTTGGCAAGTCTGTTCGCATCGGTGTTTTGACTCCTGCTAATACAACTGATATCCCAGCTAACCTTGTCCAACTCATTTCTGCATATGACCACCAACTCCTTAAACACAGTCGGCGTATAGAGAGGCTTTCGAATCCATCAAACTACATTGCTAGAATCTGTCTCGACTGTTAAGTGAGGCATTTTGCTCCATTTTATCCTTGTAAAGAATGCGATAGCCTCCTTAATGGCTAAAATTTCGGTTGTAATCGGGTTTGAAATGCCAATAAATTTTGAGAATTTCCCAATCATTTCTCCCAAGTGGTTCCTTAATATGCCACCAATACCAGCTTCCCCCAAATGACCCTGGACTGCCCGGTCAGTGTTGAACTTCATGGAACCAGCTAAAGGGGGAGACCAGTCAAGATTCTCCTCCAATTTTTTCCATGCAACGGAGTATCCCACGCACCAGGATTGATTATGAAATCGTTTATTTTCATACTTCCCTCAGGCCATTTTGCTCGGTACCACAAGCCAATCCTGAGTAAAACAAGATCGAACACATCATCTTCAACTAAAGTCTTGCCCCTAAAAAATTACCTCATTTCGCATGGAGCCAAAGAGTCCAAAAAATAGCACAAAAAGCCACCCACCATATGGGTTGTACATTCGGGGAAGGGCAGCAACTGGTCCAGGCTTCAAGGAATTGTTTTCCATTGTTTGGAAAAACAATTTGCAACTCTCAATGTGCATACCACCTGCACCAGAATTACCAAGAAAAAGAGCAACAGAACAATAAGTGGTTTGGAGATTCTTGCACTTTGTTGCAAAAGGTACAATTTACATCAGTTCCTATCCCCACTCCCCGCTTTGCCAGTTCGCATTTGGTAGGGATTCTTCCATGGATGATTTTCCACACAAAGCATTCAATATTTAACGGAGCAAGCCCACTCCATACAGTTTTCCAGTATCCTTCCTCCAATATGCCTTGGGAACACACAAGCTTTACAAAATCCTTTGTTGAGTAGAAGGCAGAAGATGATTTAGATCATCTCAAGCAATCTGAAGGTAAATTTCCTATTCTAACACCATCGAGAATGCTTAGGAAGGCCTCTCACTGCTCTAATTCCCAGTCGAACGATGATCTTCGCAACATAATATTCCATATCCAAACATTGTTTTCCCAGTACCCGAACTACACAATTTTACCTGGCTTTTCAGCGCTAGTGCATAAATACGAGGGAATAACATTTTTAGACTTGATCCATGTGCCCAATTTAGACTAAAAAGGTTAAATGATAAAACTGGCGGAAAAATCTAATTTTGTTTTGAATTAAAAATGAGGTTTGAATCTCTTGGTTGAATGGAGAGAGGAGAGATGCGAAGGATGATAGAGTGAGAGAGATGAGAGATGTGAAGATGATAGAGTGAGAGAGAGGATCAGAGAGGAAAAAAATAAATAATTTTAAAACTAATATTACGTTAAATATAAATTTTAGCTCAATGGTTTTGGGGTTCATTTGATTGTTTTAAATGTAATTTGTGCTAAAACACATTAATAATTGGAGTTTAGCCTAGTGGTTAACTCGTTGGCTTGGGATCCTAGGGATGTAGGTTCGAATCCCAACTCCCCCCTCTACATTTAATTTATTTGCTTTGTTATGGTGGTGACACGTGTCACCACCACATTAGTCTGAATAAAAAATTTAAATAATACATATATAGGAGAGAGAAAATAATAAAAAATAAGAAAAAAATTCCACGTCAGCAATTCCGTTAGTTTTTAACGACGGGGGACCAAAACAGGAGAACTATGTAACAGAAGGGACAATTTTACCAAAAAACATAGTTTTGGGACCAAAATAGGAGGACGGTAATAGTTTGGGGACCACTAGTGTAGTTTTCCCATAAAAAAAATTTAATATATATATATATATATATATGAACATTGTATAGAATACAACACCAATTTGAACAGTTATAGCCAGTTTTGTATATTAAATGGTAAATTACGTAAATCATCACTGAACTTTATTTTCAAACTTATTTTGGTCATTAAAGTTCCAAAACGTTTTATTTACTCACTAAAATTTAGACATTGAACGCTTTTCGTTACTCATCTGTCAACTTTATGACAATGTTTATTTACCGGCGAGCGGAGGAACTTCTCCAATTCGAACGGTGGAAAATATTATTGGCACGATACAAGCAACATATGAGAAACGGGATCCACCAGATAGCGGGGAAGAGAGATCGAAGAGAGAGAAACCGGAAGGTTTTTGGCTGATTCATGAATTTCTGAGCAATTTCTGGCAAAATGGAGGTCGAATTCAGACTCAAGGGTTCGGGATGGAGTGAACGGTGAAATTTTGGACTGAATGGCCATAATCTACGACAGTCTGGGGTTTAAGGGTGAAAAAAAGTAGTATCTAAACTTCAGTGAGTAAATTGAACGTTTTGAAACTTCAGTGACCGAAATAGGTTTAAGAGTAAAATTCAGTGATAATTTACGTAATTAACCCTATATTAAATACCAATCTAATTATTAATAAACTATTTTTCAAATATATACATGATTTACATGAAATTTGATATTTTAACAAATTGAAGACAAACAATTAATCATGCAATGAAATAAGATGCTTTTAAAAAATGTCATTTTCTATTAGGTAATGTACCAAATTAATATATTTGAAAAGCACATCTCAGCTTCCGAGTGCTAAAAAAAGGGTTAACCCATTTCCTGCATATTTAATTATGAAGTTGAGATTTCGTTGCCGGCTATTATCGTTTTCGCAGATGAGATGTCTATATTTGTCCACAATTATTTTTTATGATATTGGCAATGGTGCACGTACAAGCAACTTCCTTTCTATTTTTTTTTTATTATCAACAACTTCATTTTTATCCTATATCAACCAGGAGTGTACGAAATTGATCCAGTTGGAAACTCGACTGAAATTTGTTCGAGTTTAAACTAGTTGTGATATGAGGTGGTTATGATTCTAACTTGATTTGAGTCCCGACTTGATATTGACATAAACACGAATTGAACACGATAATGTGATAACTAAACCTGATTTGCACTCGACCTGATATAAGCCTGAATCGTAAATTAATCTGACAAATATTTGATAAACTCCCACATGAAAAAATTCGAGATCCAATTTTACTCGACATGTTATCAATCCGACCTGTAATTGACCCAACCTATGAATTATCCGACCTATAATTGATCATACCTGTAATTAATTGACTTAATTTTTTTTGAATGATCTAAAGGTAATTACAAGGTAGTATATGTTCATATATAATCTTAACCCTTTGACAATACGCAATCACCTCGTAGACAAAGAGATTTGAACTAGTGTCTCCTAGGATGAATATCATCCACTTTTTTACTGAGACTTGTTGGTTCAATTAATTGACTTGAAGTGATTGACTAATAGACTTATGTATTTTGTTCAATTTTTAATCCAACATTTTCACTTTACTACAAGATATTGATTGTGAAAATTCCATGAACTTATTTTCATATAATTATTTCAAGAATCCTATGAAATTAATTGTTATGTACACAACTTTTCCATTTAATATGGCAATTGTTTTTTTCTCAAGAACCCAATAAGTGGTTCTAGTGATAAATGATGATGTTATTCTTTTTAGGTGACTTGAGTTTAATAACGGAGTTTACACAATGTGTGTACGTTTTCAGAAAGGCTAAGAGTAAATAGCATATACAACTATATAATCACACCAAAATATTAAAAAAATTAAATTAGTTGAATTACATGAATATACACTTGAGACTTGAGTGAATTTTGATCTTTGAGAGTTCTGACTTGAGAGAGTTCACATGACCTTCATCCGAAATCGACTTGACCCGACTTAAACTTCACTAAAAACGATATAATCTAACCTAAACTTGATCTGTAACTAACGTAGCCCGACTTGAACTTGATCCAATACTCGAAATGACTCAACCAATATATTTGAATCCAAATTAACCCTATAATTAATAGCCTCAAACTCTTTTAACTCGAACCTAGTATTTATCCAACTTGAAATTGACATGACTCTAACCTAAATTGAGTTTGAGTTGGGATCAACTCGATTTTGACATGGACCCAAGTTGAACTGAACATAATCTGACTTGAATCAAACTATTGACTCGACTAGATCTAACTCGGACATGATCTAATCTAACCCAACTTAACCTGAACCAATCCAAATACATCCTTAATTTCAACTCGATGGTCAGTGATGGATGATGTAAATCTTATAGCTGGCCTTTTAAGTTCCAATTCTAAGGATTATTAGTTCATACACATCTTAGATAATTTGTTAAGATATAAGGGCGGATGGTAAGAGCTTGTGGGAGCCTTGATACCGACAAATATATCCTAATATATCATTATTTATTTATTTAATAAAATAGCACCCCCAAGAAAAATTATTAAGAAATAGAATTCATTTTGACTAAATAGGATAAAGGCACGCCCAGTAATATTTGCTTTAGGAAGGCATTGCTGACTGGGCATGCCTTCTACCGATATGGCACACAAGTTTAAATTTCTGCATATTTAATTAAAAAAAAGAGGCACAGTTGATAGGGCACGTCTTTCATAAGAATTTTTTTTAATATGATACGTTATCAAAATGATGCTTTCAAAAAAATTATTAAATTATGAAAGACGTTGCGTACGTGACATTTTTTTCAAAAAAAAAATGTTTGAATCTTAGGGAGGTGCTGCTGATTGGACGCCTTTTGAGAAAAAAAATTAATTTTTTTAGAATGGCGCATTGTAAAAAAACCTCGAAACTCATCGACCAATTGCAAGTTCTCTCAGTTTATGAACGTTTGTTGTGACTGATTTAGGTAAGGAAGATTGTCTTGTTCGGTGCTTTGAATTGCCCGAGATCGTATCGGATCGTTTTAACAATGTGGTAATTTCAATTTAAAGTCGTTGACAGATAAAACTTTTTTAATGATTTCTCCGAAGATAATGTGAAGGCATGCACAGGCGTGCATATCTTAAGAGTAATTAGGGGATCCTGATGCCCGACAAATTTCACAACCAAATTCATTTTCGATATTTTGAAGAAGCCGATCAATTGAGCTAGGGATCGCAAATTTGAGATAGCTTCTCAAAGAGATGTGTCATGTAATACACAACTGTATTTATGGGTGTCTCTTCTACTATTGCAATCATGAGCATGGTATCGCCTACCTTTTCTACATCCCTGACACCTAATAATCATTACAACTTTCTATAACTTCAATATGATAACTGTAATACATTTTTAAGGTCAATAGGTTGACCAACCCATTTTTTCTTCTTCTAATTTTTATAATATAATCTAATATTTTACATATGATAAAAATTTTATTTAATTCAAATATACCACTATTTTTTTTAATTTTGTTCAATGTTTGTTCGATAGTCCCTGAAAATTCTACTGAATCTAAAATTGACCCTATTGTTCCACTTTTACAACTTGTCCAATTTTTTAATATGAGAATGTTTTGTTCACCTAAATATTTTAGGGAAAACTACATCGGTGGTCCTCAAACTATTACTATTTTCCTATTTCGGTCCCCAAACTATGTTTTTCTACAAAATCGTCCCTTCTGTTACATAGTTCTCATGTTTTGGTCCCCGGCGTTAAATAGCTAACGGTTTTGCTGATGTGGCATTTTTTTAAGAGGAGAGAGAAATGATTAAAAAATATTTAAAAAATGCCACGTCAGCAAAATCGTTAGCTATTTAACGTCGGGGGACCAAAATAGGAGAACTATGTAACAGAAGGGACGATTTTGCCGAAAAACATAGTTTAGGGACCAAAATAGGAAAACGGTAATAGTTTGGGGACTATCGATGTAGTTTTCCCAATATTTTATTTAATCTAAAACCAACCCCTATTTATTCCTAACTTTTATAATGTAGTCCAATTCAATACAATAAAATTTACATTATATAATTATATTTTTAATTTTTATATGAGAGAAATTACAATATATACAAATAAATGAGAATAACATATTATGAAAATTAAAAAAAAAAATTGAACTGGATCGAGTCTAAACCTTGAATATTGAAGCTAAACCTAATTAATACTTTAAACAAGGCATTTTTTGCCCAAAATTATTGTATTGGTCTAAATTTTTATCAAAAATCGTCCCCATTATCGAACAAGCCTTCATCATTGCATGCTTGCCCTATCTTTGTACAAGTCTTCAGTTTTACTTTTGCTTACAACTTATGTTATGTGAAATGAATCGCCATTGTCAAAAAATAAGTACTCTATCCGTTTGATTAAATTTGTCTTTTTTATGTTTTAAAATTGTTCATTAGAAAAATTCAACAACTTTTACAAGTCACATTTTCTTTTCTACCGTCTTTAGTCTCCCAACAAAAGTAAAATTCAACTTTTCAAGAGTAAAATTGTCATTTTAATTAATTTACATTTAGGGCGAGTAAAATTCGATTCGAATCGGAAAAAAATTAATATATTCAACTCGAATCGTCTTGACTCTTCTTGTAATTTCACAAACATGACTCGACTAAAAAAATAAAAATAGAGAGAGAGGGGGGAGAGAGAGAGAGAGGGGGGAGGGAGGGAGCGAGAGGGAGAGCGAGGGAGCGAGAGGGGGAGCGAGGGAGCAAGGGAGGGAACGAGGGAGTGAGGGAGGGTGAGAGGGAGGGAGGGAGGGAGAGAGAGGGAGGGGAGATAGAGAGAGAGATGAGGGAGGGAGGGAGGGAGGGAGCGAGGGGGGGAGCGAGGGAGGGAGAGGGAGCGAGGGAGGGAGGGAGAGAGAGGGAGGGGAGAGAGAGATGAGAGAGAGAGATGAGGGAGGGAGGGAGGGAGAGAGGGAGGGAGAGAGGGAGAGAGAGAGAGAGAAAGAGATAGAGAGGAGGGAGGGAGCGAGCGAGGGAGAGGGAGGGAGGGAGGGAGCGAGGGGGAGCGAGAGAGCGAAAGAGGGAGCGAGGGAGGGGGAGGGAGCGAGGGAGCGAAAGGGGGAGTGAGGGAGGGAGCGAGGGAGGGAGGGAGGGAGGGGGAGAGAGAGAGAGGAGGGAGGGAGCGAGGGAGAGAGAGGGGGAGCGAGGGAGGGTGGGAGGGAGACAGAAAAGGAGGGCAGAGAGAGAGAGAGGGAAGGAGGGAGAGAGAGAGAGGGAGTGAGGGGAGGGAGAGAGAAAAGGGAAAGAGAGAGAGAGAGGTAGAGAAAGGGAGAGAGGGGGAGGGAGAGAGCAAGAGGTAGTGAGGGAGAGGGATATGGAGTGGGGGAGGGAGAGAGAGAGGGAGAGGAAGAAGGAGATGTAGAGAGAGGGAGAGGGGGAGGGAGAGAGCGAGAGGGAGTGAGGGAGAGGGATAAGGAGTGGGGAGGGAGAGAGAGAGGGAGAGGGAGTGGGGGAGAGGGAGAGAGAGATGGAGAGGGAGTGAGCGAGAGAGGGGGAGAGAGAGAGGGAGGGGGAGGGGGAGGGGGAGAGTGAGAAGGGGGAGGGAGGGAGAGAGAGAGTGATAGGTAGCGAGGGAAGAAGGGAGGGAGGGAGAGAGCGAAGGAGCGACGGAGGGAGAGTGATAGAGAGAGAGGTAGAGAGAGTGAGGGAGATAGAGAGGGATAGGGAGAGCGAGAGAGGGGGAGAGCGAGAGCGAGAAGGAGTGAGGGAGAGGGAGAGGGAGAGGAAGAGGGAGAGGGGGATGGGGAGGGTAAGGGGGATGTGGAGGGAGAGAGGGGGATGGGGAGGGTAAGGGGGATGTGGAGGGAGAGGGAGTGGGGGAGAGGGAGAGGGGGAGGGTGAGGGAGAGGGGTGGGAGAGGGAGGGAGAGTGTGGGAGGGGGAGAGGGAGGGAGGGAGGGAGAGGGAGAGAGAGATGGAGGGAGGGAGGGAGAGGGAGAGGGAGAGGGAAAAAGAGGGAGAGGGAGAGGAAGAGGGAAAGAGAGGGAGAGGGAGGGATGGAGGGAGAGAAAGAGGGAGAGAGAGAGGGAGGGAGGGAGAGTGAGAGGGAGAGATAGAGAGGGAGGGAGGGAGAAAGAGAGGTAGAGGGAGAGGGAGGGATAGAGGGATAGAGGGAGGGAGGGAGAGACAGAGAGAGGGAGAGAGAGTGAGGGAGAGGGATAGAGAGAGAGAGAGTAAGAGAGAGAGAGAGAGAGAGAAAGAGAGAGAGAGAGGGAGAGAGATAGAGGCAGATAGAGGGAGAGGGAGAGAGAGAGATGGCAGAGAGAGGGAGGGAGAGATGGAGAGAAAGGGAGAGGGAGAGAGAGAGAGAGAGGGTGGGGGAGAGGGAGAGAGAGAGAAAGGGGGAGAGAGGGGGAGAGGGAGATAGAGAGAGAGAGGGAGGGAGAGATGGAGGGAGAGGGAGAGAGAGATGGAGGGAGATAGAGAGTGTTCGGATCAACTTTCACAATAAAGAGCTTTTACACGTTTTATGGATCATTAGATTGGGGAATCAATGGCTCAGATTAACTCCTTACTCTTTTTTTCCAACTGATAATCTTCACATATTTATTGTTAATCTCATACATTCGTTTCACTCATCCAACGATCTAAAAACCTATAAAGTTAAAGAGTTTTACATTGTGTAAACAGATTCTATCTCATATATATATATATATTTGTGTGTGTGTGTGTGTTGTATATGATTATAGAAAACCATTTAAATTAGAACTATTTTTTGGATAAATTTGTTTGTATTATACCCAAAGAAGAAAAAGAATCTACTACAAAATACATCAAATCAACTATAAAAGGAAAGCAACAAACCCTGTACAGAACACCCAAAGACCATATACTCTTATACCGCAATTGCCACAAAGTTATGAATTGACAGGATCATTAAAGAAATTCATGCCAGCAATTTTAATAGTCACTATATCTCTAAGTGTGCACAATAACTCATCATCCATTCTATGTTGCCTACAAAACATTTCTATAATTTATCTCTTCCCATGTAATATACATACAAGCATTCTAAGCAAGCTTAAGTAGGTATACAAGAAGAGACTTCCCTTTAAACTTAGCACACACCCAATTCAACTCATACTCCCATGTACCAATGGACCTATGCAAAATACACAACCTTAAAGCAGCTCCACACAACCTCCTAGAGAATGAACACTCAAAAAATAAAGGCGTGTGAGACTCTGCACCAGCACCACACAAAACACATGTACAATCAACAATAATATGCATTTGCACTAATTTATCATTATTTGATAATTTACCAAGGATAGCAATTCATGAGATTATAGTATGCTTAGAAACATGCAAGGGGAGCAAAACTAGTTTATGCCATAACACCTTAAGCAAGGTCAACCTTCCAAATCAAACAAGCATCAACCCTTTTCAAGTCAGCTGCAGAAGCATTGAATGCAACATCTTCAGTTCTGATTTTGAAGAGTTTCTTCACACTCCATGTAACATTTCGATCCCAATATGGATTCGAAGTACTACATTTGGGTTACCCAAAATCTAACTCATCAAATTTTTTATTTAAAATCTTAAGTTTAACCTTCATTTAAAACATTAAATATCAATAATTTTGCATAGTAAAAGCAACCCATATAATTCAGTTTAAAAAATAGGAGCTTCGAGTTTAAAATACTACATATCAAAATGGTAAAGGAAATAAAGTTTACAGACTTAACATTGTAAGGTTCTACAAATACATAAGCCTAAAACTAAATACTAAGAAATGTACTCTGAAGCGATACGGTGCTAAGAAATCCTTCTCAATGTGCTCGTCCATCACGATCAACCTACAAACCTGTGAACGAAAACAACAATTCCGAATGCTAAGCTTACAAAGCTCAGTGGTACATGTCTACTCTACCACACTTCGTGATTATCATAAAATAATCATGCAAGATAAATATAGTCTAGAGAGCATAGATAAGTTTCACTATCTATGAGTTATCGCCTAGCTTACACTAGCTAGAGTTCTTAGATCACCCATCTCAAGGCATCAATAAGTCTACAAGAAGTCTTACATGTTCTACAATGCTTTACCATACTCGAGATCACTCGGCCTATCGAGTAGGTTTCATACCGCACACTGATCCTCCAGTCATCGGGTACATAAACTATCATCTTTAGCATCCACACAACATACATAAATAAATCTATACATCATCTACATAAATGGCCAATGAAGCCCTACTGTACCCGTGCTCACATAGTCGTCGGGTTACCTGTGCTCACACAGCTGTCAGGTTAGATGACCATACATGGATCACTATAGCCACAAATTCGTTATTGACATACTTGGATCACATTAGCCACAAGTAGTCCTTACCTGAGGTCACTTAGCCTATCATGCTACTCGAGCTTAATCAGCCTA
Source organism: Hibiscus tridactylites (assembly GCA_958450335.1). Lineage (NCBI taxonomy): Eukaryota > Viridiplantae > Streptophyta > Magnoliopsida > Malvales > Malvaceae > Hibiscus > Hibiscus tridactylites. Next base: position 3,995,621 of record OY288287.1, on the reverse strand, counting down.
TCGAGTTCATTGCCTTATCCGGGTCATCATAGCCACAAATAGGTTCCTAACCGCACCTAGATCACTCAGCCTGTGGGTACGTCGGATGTACTTGTTCACTCAGCCCTAAGTACACGCCCCTTATATAAGTATCATAGTACTGACTCTAGGAAACCCATATTCCTTTACAAAAATCAAAGATAAGACATGCTCCATGATCATTCATACACCTCACAAAGAGGTAAGTGGCACCAAGCCAAGCTATCATGCAAATACCCAAAGCATGACACCAACCAACATGGTCAACTCTCTATTTATCATCAACAACCCCTCGAGTGCCTACTTGACATACAAGGACAACATTAACCCATTCACCAAGCTCTATGGTTATTATAAAAAACAAGACACCCAAAGCTTACCAAGGTGTTACTCATTATGCTCGTACATGAGAGTTAAATCTCGATTTCTACGTTTTATAATTCATTTTACCATATTAGAAGCCCATTCGACCACCGTCCTCGAATTATCATCCCTTCGAACCTAAATTCAATTTTTGAATAGATTACCTAGTGGGTATTGACATTGGTCCTCACGTACCGGTGCGGTACCTTGGTTATCGGTACTCACAGCGTACAAATATGAAATTAGCTCACTGGAATTTTAGTTGCCCTCGCGTACTGGTAAGGGTCGACTCGTACCGATACCCTTTTTCTTGGCCTATCGTTATAGGTTGAACACCGTACTGGTGCCCCTTTAATAGTTCATCTTTAAAGGAACAATGTTCTTCAACCCAAAATACTTAAGGTACTTGTACATGCTACCTGTGTACTGGTACCGAAGCCTATAAATGGCTTCATGTGCTCGATAAATCACTGCCAAAGACCCCAAAACACAACCACTAACCCCTTAACTCGATCCTACATGTTATGGAAGTTATTTAGGGTGGTTTTCTACCATTTTTACACATTATTAACAATTAATCTGGATTTTACCATTAACAAGGCTTTAAGCTACCAAAACACCAAGCTAGCAATCATAAACAACAAAAATCAAGCAAGACAATCACTTTATGATCTTTAAGAAGAGTAGGAGTCAGAGATGTACTAATCTTAGCTAAAAATACCAGATTTAAGCTTACCCACACTTTTCTCAACCTTTCTCCTTGCCTCAAGCTTGGAAAGACCCTTTAAACTCTTTTACATGTAATACAAATATGAAAATCTAATCAAATCTTGAACTAACCATCATGGTAAGCTTAGCTACAAAAATACAACTTCAAAATCATAAGAAAGCTCAATAGGAACCGCCCAAAGCTTAAACCTTTCAAAAACCCATAAATGAAGACTTACCCCTTTTTACCATAAAATTATACTTTATTGGAGCCCATTGAGAGGAGATCAACATACTTGAATCTTGTATCCCGAAATAAGGAAATGATTGGAAAAGCTTGGATTTTTAATGTTTGAAACTAGGCTTAAAGGAAGAGAGAAATGGGTTGTGTGGGAGAAGGAAAAAGATGAAGATGAATGATATCATCTTGTCTCCCCTCCCTTGCTCACGTGATATACCAATTCATTAATTGGTTTTCAGCCTTCATTTTGAATAAAAGTAAAATCACAACATAAAACCCCAAGGTTCTTCCCCTTTTACAAATTGTTCACTTGCCAAGCCTAATTAGCTCAATTCTCAACCAAAAAGGCCCAACTTGGCCCAATGGGTGCATTCACACAAACCAACACGATGATCCATGACCTGGGTCAATGCTCACCGGTTGACATGGAAATTCGGGTCGTTACAACTCTCCCCTCTTGAAAAGAAATTTCATCCTTGAAATTAAACGAATAGAGGAGATACAACTATCTCAGATCCAACCATTTCTCATCTTACACATTGACCTCGATTTCAAAGTTCCTCTACAAACTTCCTTAGCCAAAGCTCATAAAACCGGACTCTTCATCACCTCTTTCATGAATCTCCAACAATCGATCAACATTCACATTGAACCTTGAATCGGAACAACATAGGATGGACCCAAACAATAATGTCCAAGCATCAACCAAAGGAACCCAAGGAACTCACTTCGAACACGACACCTCTTCGAAGATATACTACTAGGAACATTTCTTTGTCCATTATTAACACTATGACCACCCGTTTTCAAGAACAAGCGAAACTTTGAAAATCGAACTCTACCATAAAATCTATCTTGAATTAACAACCCTTCTTCTCTAACTTAGCTAACCAAGATGGGACTTAGCACTTCCCTTTACTTGAACTCACCCCAACCTAACGGAAGGTAACTCATGATCATGCAAATCCACTAATCGAGCCACTTGATTCCAACAAAAAAAATTGTGCTAAAACTCTAACAAGCCCTCAATGGTTTTCAAATGGTTCTTCCAACAAAATCTACTACAACACAAGAATCCCGATCCCACATAACCATAGCTGATAAACCACACTTCTGTGGCGCTACTATGACAAAATTCACACTGACTTACCATATATGTAGACAATCCATCTAAAGATTCGGTAGAGCAAACATTCAATCTATCGAGCCCGTGATTATACCGACACACTTACGAGTTCGAACTATCTCATGACTTGTCCTCAGAGTCTAATCATCACATCGAATGCAATATTTATTATGACTTCTTTATAATCTTCAACTTACGATATTCAAATTTAAACATCATACAAAAACCTCGAAACTCATCGACTAATTACAAGGTCACTGACTGCAAGGAATGGGTAACAGTCCTCCACCGTTACACATCATCTTACCAGATTCAACGCCACAACTCTTCGCCATACCAACACACGCACGTCCCAAGATAAACCACTTGGCGACGACATCCGTATTCACTCACTTTTACAATGAGTCCTCACTTTAGAAGTTCAGTCGGTGCCATACCACAAGGTGATGGACATTAAAACCAAACTCGACATTACCTCTATTGTGGGTTCTAACCCACGATCAAGAGGTAAGCCCACTCATTCCTCGAAGAGTACTTCAACAACCTATTAAACGGATGCAAACTCTAAAGCTTCAGACTCTCAACCCTTCGTATCCATTATGTGGGTTGGGAATGCCTCAAAATGTACAAAATTGCTCTCAAATTAACATCACTGAAACATAACGATCACACTAGGGAGGTAATGGTACCTCGTGCCCATTACCAACAATTGGGTTCACCTAGAACCATGAAGTTTCAATACTCTTACTTGAAAACCAAGGTATGCGTCGTGCTCAGATGCCTGATCCAAACACAAGGTAACATCTACTAACTAGGGAGAGAGTAAATCTAACAAGTCCACGAGGGACTGTTACCCTCAATCCTTACTCACCATCCACGATAAGAACATTACCTGCAAGTACTTTCAAATCTAACGAATTAATCAATCCAACATCAACCTCTAGATCTTATCACAAAACTTATTCAACGAGAATCAATACCATTGTATGAACAAGAGTAAATTTCGATCAACGAAACAACTAAATCAAAATGAAACACATGTATCTGACATATCATCGGTGGCAAAGCTATCATATTTGGCCTGAACGAAAGACTGTCTAGCAATGGCTCGAGCCTCTACTATGATGGTGGATGTCATAGTACCTCTTCCCTGATATCCAAACGATGCCCTAGCACTACCTCTAGCAAAACTCTGACCATTTCGAGAAAGAGTCAACCTCTAAGACTGAACTAGAGTACCATCATCCATAACTGGGAAGCCCTTCGCTATGTGACCTAGTGCCTGACACCTATAGCAAACCATCCAAAGTAGGAAGCACACTCCAAGATGATGTAGACTACAATGTTCACGAACCGGTGGAAGCAACGCTCCAGCTGAACCACCTGTACTCCCTTTTGGAGCAGAAATCAAGGAACCCCTACGAACCTTAGTCTAGATCCCCGACCAACCATCGGTAGCTGATTTGATACAACTCTCTTTGAACCCCTCAAAGAAAGAAACCTCCTAAATGGAGCTTGAGAATGACTTATGATGTCATGAGTCCCCACAACATGTCCCATGGAATCCTCAGTCTAACTTGGTGTCAAACCTTAAAGTCGTTCAATTGCCTTTGAACTATTAGCTAACTCCAAGAATGTACCAAGTGGACTCGCTATAACATGCATCTAAAGGTCAATCTTTAATCCATGTCTAAAACTCTTACACCTTAACTCCTAAGTGGCAGCTAATTTCGGGGCATATGTACTAACCGTAGAAAATCTTGCTCATACTCAAATATTGTTCGGCCCCCTTGAACTAGGTGCAAGAACTGATCTCTCATCTCATTCATGTGAGCCTCACTATCGTACTTCTTTCTAACCTCGTCCAAGAAGACATCCCAGGTTAGAAGTGCAGGCTGCAATCCCAACTCAACAGTCTCACACCACTCATGGGCATTGCCCCTAAGAAGGGAGACAATACAATCGAGGTCATCCTCCAGACTCCTTTATATGTCTCAGAATCCTCTAAGTGTCTCTTAACCACTGGTCAACCTTGATTGGGTCTTGCGATGTGTATAGATTGCCTCGAGATAGCTTGCACTACTTGCAAGAGAGCAGAGGTAAGATCATGGAGGTGGTTCGCCCCCCTCTACCGGTGTCTCTCGGAAAGGCTAGTGTCCCCAACATCCAGATAGACTCCTTATCGAAGTCTTTCACTTGAGAGACATGACTCTCCTCACGAATTTCCCGGTCGTGTCTGACGTCAATAGCCATCGAATTTTTTGAAATCACGAGGAAACAAGGCAACAACATTAGGATTCCCAGTTTTGGAAGAGTACAACTTAAATTTAGGTGTTTCTATTCACTAGACACCTTACCATAACATCTATACCACCCAGAGGTTTCTTAAAACCCACTAAATCTAGGCTCGACTACCACTAAACGTAATATCATGATCTCGGTCCGAATCCAAAGTACTATATTCGAGTTACCCAAACTCCAACCCATCAAATTTCCAATTTAAAACCATAAGTTCATCCTTCATTTAAAACATTAAACATCCATAATTTCGCATAGTAAAATTAACCCATATAAATCAGTTTACAAAATAGAAGCTCTGAGTTTAAAATATTGTATATCAAGAATGGTAAAGCAAAAAGAGTTTACAGATTCAACATTTGCAAGGTCCTATGAATACATAAGCCCAAAACTAAATACTAAGCATTATACTCTGAAGCGATGCAGTGCTGGGAAATCCCTTCTCAATGTGTTCCTCGGTCACGATCAACCTACAAAACTGCGAACGAAAATAACTGTAACACCCGGGTTTGGGGGTCGGGTGAAAATAATATAATATTAAAATAATGTTTTGGGCCTCGTGTTTTCAAAACAATGATTTTTATGTTGGGCTTGTTTTGGTTTTAAAACCCAATTCAATGGAATTTGGGAATTTGAGATTTGCCATCTCATTAATGGCAAAGTTATAATATTGGGGATTTTTGAAATAGCCCAATAAAATAAAACAAAAACAAAAGCCCATTTCACCATCTTCTTCTTCTTTCTTTTCTTTTGAACGTGAACTTCTCCCCCTCCTCCCATTTTGCTTTTCCATCAAATCTTGCCTTCATTCTTGGAGCTCTTGAAAAGGTAACAACAAATTCTTTTTGTCCTCAACTTCCTCTTTCTTCCCATGCTTTTAGTTTTCATTAAAATTCATTATTTGGAGTTTTGTGTTTTGGGTTTTGGAAGAAAAAGATGCAAACTTTACCATCCATTGCTTGAGTTTTTGATTCCTTGTTAATAGATAAGTTAATATTAACCCAAGGGGTCCAACATACTAGATTTTTACATTGTTTTAAATTGATTTCCGGATTTGGGGTTTGAGGGGTTCTTGGAAGGGTTTTAAGGTTAGTTTTGGATATGTTTGATGTTGGAAATTGGGGGCTGATGGTTATACTATGTTTGGGTAGTGTTTTGAACATGTTTGAGAGTGCTTTGGATGACTACATTGCTGATTTTTGATGGGTTTTTGTGGAAGTACGAAAATGAGAATTTGAAGAATAAACTTGGCTTTGAATTGTGAGAATTGTAGTGGATTTGTGTGTTGGTGTTAAAATTTGGGTTTGTGGCTGATTTTGAGGTTAATGTATTGTTTTTGAATGGTTAGAAGCAAGAGAAAACAATGGAGAAGCTTCGGGCTCGAATGCGGACTTGGATGCTTGGTAGGCTAGTCGGCTTGTGCTAAATGAGTGGTCGGTGAGTGGTTATTGTTTTTAAATGGTTTTTAAATATTGGTCCAAGCATGTGGACCTAGGTTAGGCTTGGTAAACCCACCTAGAGTTGAGATTAGAGTGGTAGCCTAATCTCAAGCTTAGTTTAGGAAACTTTTGGTTGAACTCCTAATTGCTTGTTATGCCTCTTGTTTATTTGTGTTTATGGTAATTATGTATATTATGTTATACATGTTGTTGAGGCATAGTTTGATGCATTGTTATGCATGTGGTTTGGATTTTGAATTATGCATGATAGTGATCATGGTGAGTACGTGCTAAGCATGGAAGTTGATATGAAATGATGTGTGAAAGGTTATGAATTGTATTTAAATATTGGCACTAGTATGCTTGGGTACAATGATCGATCATTAGGATGTTTAGTGTGCACACGAGAGTCAAATGCGCGCGTGGTCTTGGTGACGGTGGTCATCAAGATGGAGTACGGGTTCGCTCGGAAATCTTCATATATATATATTAGTCGGTGATGAGTGGAATCCCATCGACGGGGCGTGAGGATGAGTAGAATCCCCTCCGTGAGAAACGGTGATGAGTGTAATCCCACCGTAAGGTAATGGTTGTGTTTGGATATAAGTTCCAACGGTTATCCGCGTATTCGAGTCATAGCTAGGTGCCAATATGGATTGATATATGTGATTGTTAATACATTGATATATGTATCTTCGTGTGTTGGGCTTATGAGTTGTTGATCATGGCATAGTGTTGATTATGTGTTCATGCATCATGTATATTTTGGCTCTTGTGGATCGGAGGTAAGATCATGCATTCCATCTTAGTTGTTGCTCGTGCTTGGACCCTGCATTGTCGAGGATTGTTTTATGAGCTTACCCTCACTAAGCTTTTATGCTTACGCTCCTTTTGTTCGACAATGCAGATCAGTAGCTTGTGGGTGGCAAGGGCAAGGAAAGGTCTCCAAGTGTCGCTTTTGGTTAGCTCAAGTATGAACTTTAAATTGAAAGATTGTAATAGTCAAGAAATGGGATGGGTGTTGTTGATTTGAGTTTGATGTATGTTGATGTTGGTTTGGCTTTTGGATGCTTTGTTTGAATTGTAAACCTTGTATATGTTGCATGTCATGAATGCCTATATGTTTCGTTTCCAAGGCATGAACCTTTAAGTGCTAAGTATGTCCTCTTTATGGTAAATGCATGAATCCTTTCGATGCATGATCCTTGTTCGTTTTGAATGTCATGTATGTTGATATCTTGGTTGTTAAAGGTTGTACGCATGTTGTTTGTGGCTAGGGGAGTCGTAAATCGCATCTAGAGTCGAGTCTTAAGTCGTTTTGCTGCAAATTTGGGTATTGCAGTGCAGGGCGTATCGATACGCCTAAGGGCTGTATCGATACGGTCCTACACTTTGGGACTCAAATTTGGCTTACCGTATCGATACACGGGAGTGTATCGATACGCCAAATCTTTTCTGGAATTATGAGATTTTGATGAGTTTTTGGCATATCGATACGGGCTCTAGGTGTATCGATACGGTCTAATATCGTTGACTGCGAGATGTTGACCTAGAAGGGCGTATCGATACGCCCAAGGGCTGTATCGATACGCCCAAGGGCTGTATCGATATGGTCTCACTGATTTGACTTGGGGCAGTTGACTTGGTCAAGGCGTATCGATACCCTCTGTAGGTGTATCGATACGACTTGCTTAAAAAGAAAAAAAAATGGGCTGTTTTAAAGTGTTGTTTTGGATGGTCGTTGTTATATTGTTTATGTTTCTGCTGTCGTGTTTCACATAGGACATAATAATGCATTTAGACAAGATATAAATAAAAGAAATTTTCTAGGGTTGCTAACCGAGGTGGGACCTTAACGGGTTTCACATCGGTTTTCCCCGTGTAGCCTACTCGGACCGGTCAAACGTCCGGACTGGGACGAGGGGGTTACAACAACGATTCAGAACGTTGAACTTATAAAGCATAGTATTTCATTTCTACTCTACCACAATTCATGATTATCATAAAATAAGCATGCAAGATAAATATAGTCTAGAGATCATAGATAAGGTTTCACTATCTATTAGTTATCATCTAGCCTATAGTATCTAGAGTTCTTAGATTACTCATCTCAAGGCATCAATAGGTTTCGTACCACACCCTGATCACTCAACCATCGAGTACATAAGCTATCATCTATAGCATCCACACAACATACATAAATATATTCATACATCATCTACAAAAATGGCCAGCGAAGCCCTACTATACATGTGCTTACACAGCCGTTGGGTTACCCGTGCTCACAAAACCGTCAGATTAGATGACCATACTCGGATCACCATAGCCACAAATACGTCTTAGACATACTTGGATCACATTAGCCGCAAGTAGTCCTTACCTGAGGTCACTCAGCCTATCAGGCTACTCGAGCTCACTCAACCTATCGAGTTCATTACCTTATTCGAATCATCATAACCATTAATAGGTTCTTAACTGCACCCAGATCACTCAACCCATGGGTACATCGGATGTACTTGTTCACTCAGCCCTGAGTACACATTCCCTTATATAAGTAGAATACTACTAACTCTACGACATCCATATTCCTTTACAACAATCGTAACATAAGACATGCTCCCTGAGCATTCATACACCTTACCAAGAGGTGAGTGGCACCAAGCCAAGCTATCATGCAAACGCCCTTGGGCATGACACCAACCATCATGGTTAAATCTCTATTTATCACCAACAGCCCCTCAAGTGCCTACCCAACATTCAAGGACAACATTAACCCATTTACAAGCTCTATGCTTATTATCATAAACAAGTCAGCCAAAGCTTACCAAGTTGTTAGTCATTTTGTTCGCACATAAGGGTTAAATCTTGGTTCCCCAGTTTTACAATTCATTTTACCACATTAGAAGCCCATTGGACCATTGTCCTTGAACTATCAACCCTTCAAACTCAAATTCTCATTATTGGGCAGATTGCCAGTGGGTACCGGTACTAGTATCAGTATGGTACCCTGGGTATTGGTACTCACAGTGTACCAATACGAAATTAGCTCATTGGAAATTTAGTTGCCCTTGGGTACTGATATAGGTCGAACTATATCGATACCTTTTTGCATGGGTCTAGGGTTTAGGGTATAGGTTGAACACCATACCAGTACCCCTCTAATAGTTCGTCTTCAAAGGAACAATGTTATTCAACCCAAAACACTTAGGGAATCGGTACAGGCTCCACTTGTACCCGTACTGAAGCCCAAAAATAGATTCCTACGCTAGGAAAATTACTTCCAAAGCCCCCAAATCGCAAGCACTAACACCTTAACTCGATCCTACATCTTATGAAAGTTATTTAGGGCAGTTTGCTACCATTTTTAGACATTATTAATAATTAATCCAGATTTTGCCTTTAACAAGGCTTTAAGCTACAAAAACACCAAACTAGCAATTATAAACCCCAAAAATCAAGCAAGGCAGTCACTTTATGATCTTCAAGAAAAGTAGGAGTCAGAGATGTATTAACCTTGGCTGAAAATTTCGGATTTAAACTTACCCACATTTTCCTCAAGATTCCTCCTTGCCCCAAGCTTGGAAAGACCTTTTAAACACTTACACATGCCATACAAACAATATGAAAATCGAATCAAAGCTTGAACTAACTATCATGGCGAGCTTAGCTACGAAAATACAACTTCAAAATCATGACAAAGCTTCATGGGAACCCCAAAGCTTAAACCTTACAAAAACTCATAAATGATGATTTACCCTTTTCCCACAAAATTATACTTTTCTTGATGCTCATGGAGAGGAGATCAACATACTTGAATCTTGAATCTCGGAATGAAGAAATGATTGGAAAAGTTTGGATTAAAAATGTTTGAAACTAGGCTTGAAGGTAGAGAGAAATGGGTTGTGTGGGAGAAGGAAAAAGATGAAGATGAATGATATCATCTTGTCTCCCCTTCCCTACTCACGTGATATACCAATTCATTAATTGGTTTTCAGCCTTTATTTTGAATAAAGGTAAAATCACATTTTAAGACCCCTAAGGTTCTACCCCTCCTACAAATTGGTCACTTGCGAAGCCTAATTAGCTCAATTCTCAACCAAAAAGGCCCAACTTGGCCCAATGGGTCCAATCACACTAACCAACACGATGGCCCATGACTCGGGTCAACGCTCAATCGTTGACTCAGAAATTTGAGTCGTTACTCCAGCTCATGGAACCTTTGCACTCCACTTGCCAGAAGTCTGCACCCTTTAGCACATAGGAGTTTATCCAAGCCGCCTAAAGAGACCCTTGCTCAGCCGAGATGTTTTTAAAAAGATGTAGTACACAGGCTTTATTCCAGACCTCCAAGCTCTTCAGATCCAACCCTCTCTCAAACTTAGGGAACCAAATTTTCTTCCAACTTACCCGAGCCCCAACCTCTGAAGAATCATAACTTTATAAATGTTTACAATTAAATTTAAACAAAAACTCGAACTCAACTCGAATTTCATAAACTCAATTAGACTCGAATAAATTTCGAGTTATAAAATAGGATTCTTCAACTCAACTAACTCGAAATTTGTTGACTCTACTCGATCGAATGCCCACCCCTTTTTACATCACATATCTCATAAAAACTCTTTTTTCTAAAACTACGAGAAAAGCAACATAAGATATAATTTATGGGACAAAGGGAGTAATATGTTTTACACGAATATACTCATTGTTATATATATATATATGGGTTATGATCCACTTACACTATGTAAAACTCAACTAGTTTAATAATAATTCATGGCCATTAGATGAGTACAATGGATGAATGAGATTAACTCACTTTTTTTTTCAAGTGATAATTTTCACATATCCTACTTTTAATCTCATCCATCCATTTCACTCATCCAATGGTTATGGATTAGTGTAAAACTAGTTGAGTTTTATATAGTAAAATTGGATCGGATTTGAAAATATCCAACTATTATCTAGTGTGCCACTAAATATATGAGACATAATTTATGAGACAAAAGGAATAATGTATTATACACGAATATACTCAATGTTCTCTTTTTCTATAGATATTTAGGTAATTAAATCTTCGCTTATATTAGAATGTGTAGGATTCAGAAATACCCGACTCTTACCTAGTGTGCCACTAAAGATACAAAACTTATACCTGTTTGGAGTAAAGAAAAAAAAATACCGTGTCTTACATCCCCCCCTCCCCCCCAATGGGCCTACACATTTAAGTGGTTCATTAAGAGGTTGTCTGAGGACACACATGGATGGATACATGACACATCCACCTTGTATGTTCAATGTTGTTTTTTTAAGCATTTGTCTTTAAATTAAGCTGAGATATCACGTTCATGGAGAGAGATATACCATTTGCATTCTTGTCTCGATAGGATGGGAAAAAAGTAGCTAAACTTTGCATCTTTGTATATATTCACCTTGACATAAGTGGTTGGACCATATATAACACCTTTTAACCACAACAAGTAAACCATAGTATCATATCAAGAATAAATAAGAGAAAAAAAAAGTCATATTTTTATTTGTGATTGTTAAAGACATGCTTAGCAACTCAAGATATTTAAATATATTAACATTTGGTTTTAGTTGCTTGTGAATATAATAATATCATTTTGTGTATTGAAATATTTTTGTTCGAACTAAAGTTTGAAGTTGAAAATGAGAATGAAAGTATCTTTTAGTTAGAAGATTGAACTTAATTGAACTGCTTAATTTTTATCTTGACTCAAACTTTAAAAGTGAAACTTGAATAAAAAAATCTAACCTTAAATTCCGAGTCAAAATCAAGCTTAAATTTTTCATAGCTCAAGGCAACTCCAATACAATGCCTTAAAGTGTTGAATGTTGAATCAAGAAGCCGGGAAGTCACGAATGAAAGCTTGAGGCATGTAGAACATTGTGTTTTAAACAAACAAACAAAAAAAAACAAATTATTTAACCAAATGATGATAAATTCGTTTTAAATGTCTTCATTTCCAACATAAAATACTTCTTCTCCACCATCCTTGACAAGGTTTTGCTTCAAAAAGAAGGAAAAAAAAGCCTCAATAAGAAAGAGAGAGGCGACTTGAAAAAAGATGAAAGTATACCATGAAATATTAGCAACCAGTTGGTAAGCCATTTTCAAAGCAATATTCCCCACCATTATATATTTTCCCTCCATTCCAGTCTCCTCAGAGTTCATGCCAAGAACTTGAGATTTCACTCAAATATCTGGAAAAAGAAAATGGGATTCGATCAATCTATCAAAACATCTTCAAGTTTTTATGAATGTCGGAAATACTTCTCATTTCTAGAAACGAAGTTCATATGTGGTCTACTTGTATTTCTTGTCATGCTTCCCAATGCTGGTAAAAGTTCTTTCCCAATATATCATATTCAAATTTTAGTAACTTCATACTTGATCTATTTATTTTCTGACTTCATACTCTTTTGTTTCAATGGTTTTTTAGCTGCATATGATCCACTGGATCCGACTGGAAACATAACAATAAAATGGGATGTTGTCTCTTGGACAGCCGATGGCTATGTGGTGAGTTTGACGTGTCTATTTTACTCCAACTGCCATATTTTTCTGTCCTAATAATGGTAAGCCCCACATGATGGTGTTGATTTATGTGATAAATGGTATATATCAGGCAGCAGTGACAATGAGCAACTTCCAAATGTACCGCAGCATCGTAAGCCCTGGGTGGACCCTGGGGTGGCAATGGGCTAAGAAAGAAGTGATATGGTCCATGGTTGGGGCTCAAACCACCGAGCAAGGTGACTGCTCCAAATTCAAAGGGAATGTGCCTCACTGTTGTATGAGAAAACCCATTGTGGTTGATTTGCTCCCTGGAGTTCCTTACAACCAGCAGTTCTCCAATTGTTGTAGAGCCGGCGTTGTTTCTGCCTGGGGCCAAGATCCTTCAGGCTCCGTCTCCGCCTTTCAGGTTAGCGTCGGACTCGCCGGGACTTCCAATAAAACGGTCAAACTACCCCAGAATTTCACTTTGCTTGGTCCGGGGCTAGGCTACACTTGTGGCCCTGCAAAAGTTGTGCCTTCTACTGTCTACTTAACATCGGATCATCGGAGAAAAACTCAGGCATTAAGTAAGCATTATTTCAGTTTCAGATTCTTTATGGCGATTGATCATTAAACTGTCTAATGTTTTCGATGGTATGCAGTGACATGGAATGTGACATGCACTTATTCACAATTTCTTGCCTCAAAGAACCCAAGCTGCTGCGTTTCATTCTCGTCCTTCTATAACCAGACGATCACGCCTTGCCCAAAATGTGCTTGCGGTTGCCAGAATAAAAACAATTGTGTTGTGTAAGTCCCTTCTTCAGTTTCTACCCCAATCTATCAAAATAATAATTACTATTTGTGATCAGAAATGAAATGGGGTATTTCAGGAGTGATTCAAAGCAGTCGCACAGGGCAGGGATAAACACACCAAGGAAAGACAACGCGCCATTGTTGCAGTGCACGCATCACATGTGCCCTATCAGAGTGCATTGGCATGTGAAGCTCAACTACAAGGATTATTGGCGCGTCAAGATTGCCATCACCAATTTCAATTACCGGATGAACTACACGCAGTGGACGCTTGTTGCTCAGCATCCCAATCTCAACGCGGTAACCCAAGTTTTCAGCTTTGATTACAAGCCACTGGTGCCTTATGAAGCCATAAGTGAGTTCCATTGCTGACATAATACCAACTGAATTTGAGAAATAAAATTATTCAGACAAAAATACCAACTGAATAGGCCTATATATATAGAACCATTGACACCTTTGATGGACTTGTGCAGATGACACGGGCATGTTTTTTGGCATGAAATTCTACAATGACCTACTGATGGAAGCAGGGCCCCAAGGAAATGTGCAGTCGGAGGTGCTGCTACGGAAAAACAAGGACACGTTCACCTTCAAGCATGGGTGGGCATTTCCTCGGAAAGTCTACTTTAACGGAGATGAATGCTTGCTGCCTCCTCCTGATGCCTACCCTTTTCTTCCCAACTCGGCCCACCTACACGCCGTCGTCATTTCCAAAATGGCTGTCTCCGCCCTCCTCTTTCTTTTAATCGTTTAATCATCATTCATCATATATGAAGAGAAGATTTTCGAAAACTATTACAACGTGATTAACAAAACTGGTTTTGTTTACAATGGAGCTTCATTTCTTACAAGTATATATCACAAGTTGTGTTTTGTAAGCAGATCTTGAATTCTCAATTAAATCGCTTGAATTAGTATAATCGGTTAAATTAATGTAAAACTTCTACCATAATATATATATTACAGTTAATATAAATTAAGCTTAAAGATGATATAAGTTTTAATATATATATCTAACTTATTAAAGAGTCAGATTTTATTAAAGTGTTAAATTTAAAATTTGAAAATCTATATAAATAGTGGGAAATTTTAAAAAATGTCAAAAATTTCATTATGGTCATTCAACTTTTAAATATTACAAAATGAGTATTAAACTTATGATTTTGTTACAAAATGGTCACTGCGTCGTTAATTGTCACTAAAGGGATGTCATGACTGTTAAAAAACTTTGTATAATAGCGCATTTAATCCTACATATTTAATCAACTTAGTTTTAATTAAAAAATTCAATAATTTTTTACACATTCTATTAATTTGGCGATATTTATAATTAGAATTACCACTTTGCAAATAAAATATTTTTCCTCTAGTAGAGACCACTAAACCAATCCTTACCCCGCTAAACACCATTAGAGATGGCCGAAAGTGGTGGACGTTGTTTGTGAACAATATTTTGAATCAATTACATTGGAAGGGTTTATGACAAGTGTTCGATAGATATGAGGAGTTATGGATGTGTTCAACCTGAGGAAATAAGCGGGAAATGGAGCACATTTCAAATTTGTTCGTATGTCATGAGAGAGAGATGCTCATCGTGCAATGGAACGCCTCAATGAAATGTGGATCTATGGGTCAGGATTGAGTGTTTCAATGGCACAATGGGGGAATCGAGATCAATGTAGGAGGCACAAGCGTAGTGAGGGGAATAAGAAAGGATCCTAAGAGGAATAACGTTTTGATGGACGAGATGAGTGAGGAGACGGTGCTCTTTAAGCGAAAAGTGTTGCAGGGAATGATTGAAGGGACAATGTTGAAATTTTGCGGCGATGTGCAGTGGGTTGGTGTCGTAGGCCGATCGTTATTGTAGCTTTGAAGGAGGATTTGACCAAAGTAAAGCTCGATGGCATTTCGGCAATGCGTATTACAGGGTCACGAGTGCTCATAATGTTTAAGGGTGTAGAGAATTGTCAAGTGATCGTTAAATATGATCACCTACGAAATGGTTTAAGAAAATTGAAGTTTGGTCATCGGATGATAGATAGGAAAGTGGAAGAGTCTTGCTTTTGGTTTATGGGGTTTCGATCCAAGCATGGTCGAGAGACACTTTTGTAACACCCCAAATTGATACGGGTGACCCGATCGAATCCGAAGTGTCACATTTCGGTCACTAGAGTGACCCACGTTAAACGTTTTAGATAAAACTGATAACTGTGTAGATATCCTATTTTGCGTACCCTTTTTACTTGACTTTTGCATGTTTTCAAGTTCATTTAGTTGCATTTAGGTTAGTTTTCATATAGTTTGCATGTAGATAGGGGGTTACACTGCTTGCACTTAATTGTTATATATATTGGTGCTTTTTATGGGAAATGTGGTGTTTTGTGGTGTATGCGCATGATGTTGGAGGAATGCTGGAGTGGATGAGTAGCAGATCTCATGGCTGAAGTTGACGAGGAAATAAAGAGTTAGAGATGAATCTACTTTTACCCACGTTGACTTTCTCCCAGATACAAAACATTAAAGATATAGCGGGAAATCAATGGCCTTCTTTAATGAAGTCTCGCGTACTTTAGGTTATCAAACCCTAGTTTCACCGCCTATATAAGAGAGACTTGGACGCCAATATAAGGGAGTGTGATTTAGATAACATTCCTAGTTTGAAGCTTTCGGAGAACCACCGGGGTTGAAGCTAGAGAAATCTTCGCACGACAGGCGCCATCGAGAGAGGCAAACAAAGTGGGAGACCTACAACACAGTTGGACAACATAGAAGAAGATCATCGAGGATGCTCGGCTCTTTTCTATCCCTTGCTTGATAAATGGCCGTAATTTTAAATTTTTATCATGGGTGTTTTAGGCTCAAACATGAGTTAAATACTTTAGTTGGGTTTATTGCTTCCCATGATTAAATGTTTTGATTATTTTATTTTAATACTATAGTTTGTTTCCCTTTATTTATTCTGTTCATTGTCCTTTATGCGTAGTTATTATAAGAGCTATCGTGAGAGGCCTTTTAACTATTGATATTGTAACACCTTAATTTGGGCATAAGAGTTAGCTAGATAGATTAGACGGTTCGAATTGATTTCGAGAAATAAATTGGAATAAATGGTTTTTGGCTAAAGTAAAATATGGAAAATATCATAAAATGTTTAATTAATGTATTAAACATATCCGAGGTGTCAATTTGATAAAATAAATTTGTATTAAATGACATTTTGAGTTTGGTGACTAAAATATAAAGATTTTAAAACTGTTTTGGTGACTAAATCGTAAAAGGATCAAAACTTAAAATCTTTAAGGAGCTATTAAACCATTTGGTTTTATCAGACGTTTTCCTTAGTTTTGGATATTTTAAAATAGATTTAAAAAGGTTCAATAAAATAAAATAAAAGGGTTCTAATTATTTTTTGTTTTAATTAGTCAAAATGTTTTCTTACGTAACTACTTTTCTCCAAATTTTTTCTCTCAAATTCTCAGCACACAAAATACTATTTTTCTCACTGAGTATCCCATTAATTTATCTTGTAATCTTACTTTTGATTTCAACAATTGATTTCCTTGACTCTACACCACATTACCTTAGAGATTTCATCAAAATCAAGCCAATTAAGGAGGAAGTCTATAATTAGAGGTGATTTTCGTTTCTCTCCACTAACCAGAGGTTCTTTACTAAAATTCTAAAGTTCTCGATCTTTTACAATCGATTTTTAACATGTGTTGGTAATTAAATCAATATTTAAAAAGGTTTAATGTTAGTTTAATTAAGAAAATTGATGGATCTTTGTTATGAATCTGAATATTGGTGATATTGATTGATTTAGATTACATCTAAAGAGTATTTTAATGATGTAAGATGAGATTTACAAAAGAAATCGTGAAACTAATTGAATTGTTAACTTTTTAGGTTGTAAATAGTTAGATTTTGAGGTGATTATAGTGTTATTAGGTCGTTGGAGATATAAGGTGATTATGTAGGCGTTTTGGATGTTAATTGATGATGTTAAGTGATTCAAATCATTAATATATGGTTGGGCTTAGTTTAGGATGAAATTGGAGGTGTTTTCGGTTGTTTTTGGAAGGCAATTGATGGTTTATAGCGAAGTGTTGTTGAGGATTGGTGTTGCTGGGATTATAGATGCACAATGATGCATTAATCCTCTATTATTATATGAATTAAATAGGGGATATTGATCCTACAATGATTGGCGAAGAATTGGAGGCGTCAGAAGCTTGAATTCCTATCGGCGAGGAAAGATTTGCGTTTTTGGTGAGTGGAAATGTGTTTTCGAAGCTCTTAAATGTTTGAAAGGTTTCTTTGGGGTTTAATCTAAGCCTAGCAAGCTTGATTAAACTCGGAAGTAAGTAAAAAGCGAATTTCTCTCAATATCTCGACTTTTGACCCATGATGTTTTAGTTTATGATTTGATTGCAAGTGGAGGATTTGAGAGCTACGGCACTAGCATTGATGCCTAGCTCCATGATTTTCTTCTTCCCCGTCGCTCTAATCTCTTCCTTCTTCTTCTCTCGTTCTTTGTTTTTCTTCATTATTTGGTGAGTGAGAAGAGACCCCATGAGTTCATCAAGCTTCAAGGTTTCGAGATTCTTGGCTTCGATGATGGCGGTCCTCTTTGAGTCCCATGACTCGGGAAGGGAGTAGATGAGCTTTCAGACAAGCTTCTCTTCCGGGATGGCTTCTCCATAACCTTTAAGTCCATTGGTGATAGTGGAGAACCTATCAAACATCTTCTCGATGTTCTCTTCCGGATCCATCTTGAAGTTCTCATACTCTATAGTAAAGAGCCCAATCTTGGTCTCCTTGACTTCATCGGTTCCCTCGTATGTGACTTCAAGCTTGTCTCATACCTCCTTGGCACTCTCACAAGAAGACATCTTCTCATAGATGGTTGGGCCAAATGCACAAAAGAGCATGTGCAAGGCTTTGCAATTAAGCTTCATCTTCTTGCGATTGTGGGCACTCCATTCCGCTTTGCTTCCTTGTGGCACGAACAGACCATCTTCAACTATGTCTCATAGCTTGTATTCTCTTGACTTCAAGAAGAATTTCATTTTTGTCTTCCAATGGGCATATTGATTTCCGTCGAAGAATGGCAGTTTGTCGATGGATTGCGCCATTTGAGTCGGTTGGTGAAATGTTGATCGAGCTTGCTGGATCTTCTCAATAGGATGTGAATCTCCTTCGATTAAGCCAAGCTCTGATACCAATTGTTCAGATTTTAGGGGCTCGATTCGATCAACCGTTCTTGCTCGCCAAGTGTGGAGAAGTTGGATAATTGGGTGTTTTAGTGGGAGGTGAAAATTTGGCAATTTGACACAAGGAATTACAGTGGTTCAATCTTCTAACCAAGGTCTACATCCACTACCTTAGCTCCCCACTAAGGATTTCCAAACAAATTCACTAAGAATTTCGTCCCCTTTTCTAGGCTAAGGAGGCAACCTTTACAACCCTCAAAGCTTTCTACCCAAAGCTTGAGGAAACACTCTCTTGTACAAAGAAAGACTTAGCAAACTAGAAATCCCTCTAATAGGTGTTTGTTTGCAATTCTAAGCACTCACCCAAAACCTAAACACTTGAGCAAATATAACAATGTAAGCTCACAGGTGTTGTCTAAGCAAGGAATTTACAATTTAAGCTCTAGACAAATTTTGACATCATAATGTTGTAACAATTGAAGCATTAACTTGTTCTTGATGCTTGGAGGTCCCTTTTATACTTCCAATTGAGATTGTAGCCGTTACTAGTCGTTGGGATTGAATTGGAGCCGTTGGAGCCTTTATTTCCCACCATAAATGCAGTTCTGTAGCTTGGCGTATCGATACCCTCTCAACCCGTATCGATGCGGTCTCGAAGAGGAATTAGCCGTTGTGCTCTTCAGCTGATGCGTATCGATACGCTTACCTAACGTATCGGTACGGTCCTGCAATTTAAAAGATCGTTGGGAAAATGACCGTTGGGGTAGTTAGGCGTATCGGTACGCGATACACCCGTATCGGTACGCGACTAGTCGTTGGGCTATTTCAAAGCACACCGTATCGATACGGCTAAGCGTATCGGTACGGGTTTTGGCTACTGGAAAATCTGGTAGTTTGAAACCCTAAGGCGTATCGGTACGGTTCTATACCGTATCGGTACGGGTACCTGATGTTCTAGGTTTTGACTACTTTAAATGTACTTTAATTTGTTCCAAAGCCTTGTAAAAACCCTAAAACATGTTTTCAAGTTGTTTTTGACTAAAAACATATTTTAAATTCTTTTCAATTTAGTCCAAAACATTTTTCAAATATTATATCAGAACATTAGTTCTACACACATGAAAGTGTCAATAATTTTTTTTGCATCATAATTGAACCGGGATGGCCTAACCGGTCATGCCAAATAATAAAGTTATCAGTAAACTTCTGATTTACAATAGCATGAGTTTCAATTTGTACTAATTCTTGTGTAGTACAATATGGATGATAGTGCATATATTATTTTTCAATATTTTATTATTGCCTTGAGTTATACTTGTAATATTGAGATAGTCGGCACCCCCTCGATTAATATTCTCAATATATTTCTGCAAATATCTTTAAAATTCAATAAGTCTCTTTGCGTCTTTGACGAGTATAATGCACTGTGAAAATGGAATGGAGTTCCATTTGGCAATAACATATTTTCTCAGTCAACGCCTTCTGTGGTATTAGTACTTCCAGATATAATACTCACATTATTTCCTTGCATTTCAAATGGGAAAATATGCATAGTTATGCACCTTTCAAAATGTGCTTTGTTTCATTCACTTCGGGGAATGAAAAATATTAAATATAGCACATCATATCATATCGGTTATCTATCAGAGATAAACCCTCAAAAACTTATTGTTCTTACGAAGCATTGATATTTTAGTACTTTGGGAAATAGTACTCATATTTTTCCCTTGCATTTAAATGGGAAAATATTTCTTACGCTTAAGTATAGTATGAGTACTTGCACTGTCTGGTAGGCATAAATAGCCACAATTCATTGTATATTTATTTCGAAAGTAATCATATTCTTCAAAGTATAAATTAACATAAATCATAAATAAATAATATGTAAAACAAGTTAATATAAAGTAAATTAGCATAAATAAATAATAAAATTAATATAAAACAAAATAAATAAAAGATCAATTATTTGCTTTAGAGGTTATAAGGGAAATAAAATAAATGGCGAATTATTCCCTTTAAGGGTTATGAAGAAATTAACAATATCCAATTGAGTTGAACTAACAACGGCATAATCATTTTCGCCATAAACAAAATTTGTTTATATTTTCTTTCATTTATCATTCATGCTTATGGATAAAGTCCATAATACTTTGGCGTTTGACAAGTACGAGACCAGTGGTTTATAACATCACATTGGTAAAAAAAATTCGACTTTCTTATAATGATCTTTATCGCTCTTGTCATCCTTATAACCTCACTACCAGTTGGTAGAAGTATTCTTAAAATGACCATAATGTCTATGTCCATGCCTCGATCATGACCACAACTTCTAATGTGGCTTTTATTCTTTCTATAATATAATCTCACATTCACTTCATGGAATGAAGTAGATCCAGTGGGCCTTTAGAATCTTTTTCATGATATTGTGTATGAGGACAATATAATTTGTCGTGAAAAGTGGAGTATGTTTTTATTAACATATCCTTATCATAGAGAATAAAGATTTAATTCTCGTACGCGACATTGTTAAACCAGTCCACAAGGTCCTTTAGAAACCTTCTTTGAGACCAGTAGCCTCGCATAACGGGATGTCCAGCCAATATACTTGGATTATATTGAAATTATGTCTCTAATTGAATAATAATTTACCATGTTTGCATTCACTTCAGGGAATAAAACAGTTCCAATAATCGCATGGACTAAACATCATGCTTGCATTTACTTCAGGGAATGCCCCATCATTGATAATCACATGGAATAAACATCGTGCTTTGCATTCACTTCAGAGAATGCCCACATAAAACTTTTGGATCAAGACGAATTTTCATAACTTGAAATTGGGAGAAGTCTATGGTCGAGTTTTTCGACAAGAAGAAATATTGCTTTCGAGCAAATATAGACTTTATAACAGTCTCTTGTAGATTCAAAATCACCATAAAATATCGCACTTTAAAATTATAGTTTAAAAGAAAATAAAATAAAAATAGAGTTTGTCGATAATGGTTTTCCTCTCGAGGACAATGGAGACATAGTGAATGACCGAGACAGCTTCTCATAATCCCTTTATATCATGTCTCTTTCCAATTCATTTAAACACATGTAAAACTCGAAAACATGGTTAAAAATATTAGGCTAAATGGGTACTTTTGCCCCTGAGTTCGACCCAAAAATGCAATTTCGCCCCTCGCCGAAAAGTGCACTCAATGTGA
This sequence comes from Hibiscus tridactylites, assembly GCA_958450335.1. Classification (NCBI taxonomy): domain Eukaryota; kingdom Viridiplantae; phylum Streptophyta; class Magnoliopsida; order Malvales; family Malvaceae; genus Hibiscus; species Hibiscus tridactylites. Next base: position 3,973,664 of record OY288287.1, on the reverse strand, counting down.
CCCTCCAGTTCATGAAATCGATCAAATTGACCCTTTGACCGACGTTGACCGTTACGGTGCTGACGTGGCAGTTAACGGTGATGACGTGGTAGTCCATGATGCTGACGTGGCAGTACACGTGGGATGATGACGTGGCAGAAGGGGCTGAATTGATTATTTTAACTGAATTCGAGGGCATAATTGATTTTTTTCCTGAGTTTAGGGGCATAATTGATTTTAATTAAAAGTTCTATAACTTATTTAATATTTAAGTTGAAAAATAAGAATTTATGAAATTATTAAAATGTTAAAATATTAAAATTAGATAAATAAATTTATTAAGTGAGGATAATTAAAAAAACAAAGTGAAGACTCTCACAGAAGATCAAAATATTCTTCAATTTATTTTATAAAAATTCATAAAGTTAATAAAAATAAATAAAATATTGTAAAAGTTACTGAAAATAAAAATTATATAAAAAATTAAAATATATTATGAATTAAAAAAAGATAAAATTTAATCTAAAAATTTAATAATTTTTTTATAAATTATTAAAAATGTAAACACTTTTATCGAGAAAAATTCGACTTCGTCATTTTGAGTATTACTATTCGTTAGATTTTTTTAGTGGAATCAACATTGTACTAGAGTAACAATAGAATCCAATTTTTTCGCTTTTTTACATCAAATTGATGCTCATTAATATTTGATGTACAAAAATGAAAGAGAATTTTGGCTTTATTAATACTTTAATACAAGGATGTCTCAATTGAAAATATGTTCAAGGAACATTAGTACGCGTAGCATAACGAGAAACAATCGAAAGATTCTCTAATGGTTTATAAATATTTTTAAATTTTTTATATTTATAACTTTAATGTTTTTACTTATATTTAATTCATTATAGTGTTTTTTTAATATTTTATGAATATTTAAATATTAATAGTTTTTATTTTTTAGCTTAAAGATTAAATAAGTTATCGAACTTTTAATTATGCCCCTAAACTCAGGAAAAAAATCAATTATGCCCTTGAATTCGGTTAAAATAATCAATTTAGCCCCTCCTGCCACGTCATCATCCCACGTGTACTGCCACGTCAGCATCGTTGACCACCACGTCAGCATCATGGACTGCCACGTCATCACCGTTAACTGCCACGTCAGCACCGTAACGGTCAACGTCGGTCAATGGGCCAATTTGATCGATTTTATGGACTGGAGGGCCACATTGAGTGCACTTTTCGACGAGGGGCGAAATTGCATTTTTGGGTCGAACTCAGGGGCAAAAGTACCCCTTTAGCCAAAATATTAACTTTCATCAATAGAATAACGTAAATAAAAATTGATTTCAATATAAACATATTGAAGAAACGTACCTTTTATAATTTTTTTCCCTAGATTCAAGCCATATTTTTTAAGCTAGTAAAACATATCACGTAAAACTCAAAACATGATTAAAAAATATTAAATTTCATAAAAATAATAACGTAAATACATATTGGCTTTTAATTATATATATAATGTAAATATAACAATGACCATGACCGCTAATCTTCATCTCAATTTACATACGTGTAACCTTAACTCTTGCCCACCAAAAAGAAAAACGAGTTACTGTAATTTTGTAAAGAAACAACAAGTTTAATGTAAGTATTTATAGCCTTTTTAAGTTGAAAAATAATTAGCAATGGAAACATAAACAATTAGACCAACTTTTATGGAAGAACGAAATAATATCTAAAGAATATATCCAAATATATAGATTTTAAATTAAAAATAATTAACCAACAACTATATTGATATATATAAATAAACTAATCATACCAGACTTTTCAAGCTAACTTGAATATGTAGTGGATGCAGTCGGCATTATCAAAATTGAAATCCTTCTATGAAATCAACAACAAGAACCACGAATCGAGCGTGATCGTGCTGATAATGTGTTGTGAATAAAATAACAAACAAGAGAAATAGGGAGATTTATATTATTCTCAAAATATAGGCTTGTATACAATGACTTCAGTAAATCATCTATTTATAGGTATAAGAAGTACATAATACATTAAACTCTAATTACTGTAGATAATATTCCTAGTGATAAAGTAAGTCAAATCCCCTTGATAAAGTCCTTATCATGATAGACATCCACATAGATAAATATTCATAACAAATAAAATATTAAAGCTAGAGGAGTGATTCGAACACAAAATTTTATTGATATAAATTTAAACACCAAGTTAAACTATGAAGTTATGATATTTTTAACTTGTATTATATTTAACTAAATTGTGATTAAAATTAAAAATCAAACTAGATTTCATTTTTTTACTTTGTTCGATAATGATAAAATTAATTAAATTATTTTAAAAAATAATTTAATAATATTTATTTATTATAAAATATAAAATTTTATATATTTATTATATTAAAATGATCTAGGATCCTTTAAAATAACGTAGTATTAACTTTATAAAATTAAAAAATATATATAATTAATTTATTTTTTAGGTTCGTTTGTTTTAATTTAAAATTACGTGGTAAGACATAACAAAATTTGTGGTTTAGCCTAGCGGCTAGCACATTTATTTTTCAACAAGTGGGTGCGGGTTCAAAACCCAGCTCTCAAAAGTTGATTTATTTTCTTTGTTGTAGTGGTGACACATTGGTCTAAATAAAAAAATTTAAATTAATATTGGGAGACTAGAGAAAATAATATTAAAAAAAACCACATTAGTAATTCTGTTAAATTTTTAATGGTAGGAGACCAAAATAAAAAAGACATCTAACGGGAGAGACCATTTCGACGAAAAAATTAGTTGGATGACCAAAAACTAATAGTAGTAGTTGGGTGACCACCCGTATAATTTATCCTAATTTATATTATCCAAACGCGACCAAAATCCAATTAGTAAACCAGCTACCCAACCCATTTATTATAAATCTATACCAACCCAATTACTTAACCCAAATTCAATCTACCCAACGCAAATAAATTCGGTTAACATACTAAACATATCAAAATATGTTATTAAGTAAAATCAATTGTCTATTTAAGTCGGTTGATTACGTTTTATTAGATTAAAATACCGACCTTTTTTTCACTCCCCGGCCCCAATCAAAACATGAAAATGTCTAAGAGAAAAGTTGAGCAGTTTTATAGTTAGCGCAAAATGAGTTCCTACGTGGGCTTTGCTTGATCAATCCTCAAATCCCAAAAAAGCCCTAGAAACCCACAATAGAAGGAGAAAATAACAAACAAACAATTCCATAACATAAAATAGTTCCAACTTATATTGTTGACAACATTTAATAGAAGGATTGGATAAGTTTGTCCAAACAGAAAGCACTTGCTTTGTTTAGGAAGATCCAATATAGGAACGCTAAGAAACTCGACCGGCTGTATTACATTGCACTACAACTGAAAATGTCTTCAAATACAACAAAAGAAGTATATTGTTTGTCCCAATTACTTCCAACAATAAGCAGTACCAACATTTAACATCCAATACTTCACTTACCGTTGCCGCCAAACAGGTAATCCAGGGAAGATCCTCCACCGGGTGCTGCATGAACCTTTGTTGTAGGCCGATCCTGTTTGTATAAATTTATCAAATTATTTAGTGTGGACTGGCCTTAAAAGGCGAAAGTTATATCACAACTTGGGCAGGGGTTGAAAATAAGCATTCAAACATGTCAAAACTTGAAGGATGAATGTTAGTTGGACACATGCAAGTATGATCTTGCCAAACATCAATAAGAGAACCTAGGAAACCCATCAGGCAGTTTGCTCTCAGCCACCAGAAAATATTGCACAATATCCGAAAGAACATCCCAGCATGTTATCTCCTATAATTCACATGAGATTGATATTCATGCAAAGGTTTCACTTTATCATAAGACAGCTACTGAACTATGATATATGTTCGATTAAAAAACTAGCAACCCCTATATAGCTGCTAAAGAAAGGAAAATCGAAGTAAAGTTGTCAATTACCTAACCCATGCTGCAAAAGCTAATAGAAGTGGTCAACCTCCAAATCTATGTTATACTTCGAGTGCTCATGATGCAAATACAGATTTAAATTTATGGTGCCCTTTTTATTCTATTTTCTAATGCTAAATCAGAAATAGAAAAATATAACAAATTATCATCATTTATCAAACATTACTAAACTACCAATTCAGAAAGTGAGTATGATACTAATAACCTTGAAAATTAAGCAAGAAGTTATTACCAATTCATGTCAGAGTATTGTGTAGATCAACAGCAAACATTACTAAACTACCAATTAAAAACAATTGTGACTAGGTCACTACGGTTCTACCGTAAGAAAGTTGCCACAATTCTGGCCATCTGCACGGGAATAGTTGTTTGCATTGTTTCTGGGAATGCCTGCAGGAATCTCCTTAGTGACACCTGCCGGCGGTGAAGCAGCTGCGGAATTCTGTGGGGTTTCCTTGTCAACCTCATTCTGTGCACGGGGAACTTCAATGCTGGTGTCAGTGCTAGGAGTAGGACTGGCATTTTTGATGGTGGGTTTGGGAGCTTCTCCGCTCCCGAAGAGGTAACCCAAAGAACTCTGTCCCCCGCCACTGCTAACTCCACGACCCATGATCTCTAACTTGGACTTCTAAGTAACTATTAAAGAAACAAATATGCTGGTTAATAATGTAAGTCCTATAGCTATGATTCATGAACTCCGAAAGTAATTGACCTATGTTAAACTATTCATATCCATGCCCAACACGTATTTGAACATGGATCTAGGATTATAATCCTTGAAATATATGGGGGGGCGGGGGGGGGGGGGGGGGGGGGGGGGGGGGGGGGGGGGGGACATCAGACGCATCCATATTAGATACTCTATAGTCATGCGAGTTCAAGTAACATAGATTGTTAGTATTTACGGTTTTCAAATTCCGATTCCACTATCGAGATTGAAGCAATATTTGGACAAATGGATGGGAAAAAAACTGAAATGAACCCGCCTACGTTTAGATCAACTAAAACCCCGCAGATAATAAAGGGCAATTCTCCCCTTTCATGCTAAGAAACCCGAAAGAAATGCATCTTAGTAAAAAAAAATACCATTGTTTAAACAAACAAGACTAAAGTAGCATAGATAATAAAGAGGACAAAGCAAAAACCTAAAGCGAGATAGCGAAATATAATCTCACACTCAGATGACTTTCGGTTTAACGGGAAACCAACAAAGCTAATCATCAGCAAAAGATCTAAGCAAGACAACAGTAATTATACAAATGGCGTCTAAAAGCATCATTGTTGAGAAAAATCCACATGCATAATGTTTATCATATAATATGCCTAAAAACTAGAATCGAATGAAGAACCTAAGACTTTCACAAAATGTTGCATCAGAAACAAGAAAAACATGAGGAAATGGAAGATTTTCTCAAGAAACAAATGATAAGAGATTTTTTCTCTCATAAATTTAGCTTAGTTTTCTCACCTTTACTTGCTCGGATCAGATCTGAACTCCAAAGCAAAGGAGAGCTTTCTGATTCAAATTATAGGTGGGCCTGCAATGTATATAGGATTGAGACATTATAAAACTAAGGGTAAACTACACTGGCAGTCCCTGAACCTTGAGGACTCTTGCAAAATTGTCCTTAAACTTTTAAAACCTGGAATACAGTCATTGAACTTTTAATCCTCTTTATGCCAAAAATAGGTACCCAAAGTATGCCTTTTTTGAATTTTAGGTGCCTAAAGTATTATTTTATAAAAATAAGTGCCCAATTATAGGGTATTCGGTACTCATCGGCCGACAAATATGATACTCGAAGGTCCGGGTACCCGGATTTGAACACCTCTACCGTTAATGGGTGTTAAAAAATCTTTAACAAATCAATGCTTGACGCGTGGTGTATTTATTTTTTTTCAAAATTTAAAAATAAAAACAAAAAACTTTATGTTTTTATAAAATCTTGAAAGTTTACAATTTTTACAAAATAGTCCTTAAATCCCTAAAATTACTCAAACTCAAACCCCCCAAATCGTCGCCGCTTTCGCTGCCGATTGCTGCCCATGTACACACCCCTTTGGTCGTCGAACCAAGGCGGTCATTTCTTCCAATACGGCATCGCCCGAAACGGCGAACGACAAACGTTGAATGCAAAATCGACGTTCGGCTCGCACGCTGTTTGCCGTTTTTGACAAAGCCGTGTTGGGAGAAATGACCGCCTTGGCCTGGCGACCAAAGGGGTGTGTTTAGGGGCGGCGACCGGCGGTGAAAACGACGACGATTTGAGAGTTTAAGTTTGAGTAATTTTAGGGATTTGAGGACTATTTTGTAAAAATTTCAAATTTTTAATATTTTATGATAATATTTTTTAGGTGTTTTTTATTTAAAATTAAAAGTTTATTAAGTGTATATTAAGTGTAGAGTTAATATTTAAAATTAAAAGTTTATTAAGTGTATATTAAGTGTAGAGTTAAAACTAACATGAACGTAAAAAGTTATTAATAAGCCGTACTTAAAACTTGGTTCAATTGTTAGGTTTGCCTCCTCCCCGGTCTTAAGCTCTGGTCTTTATGACATATTTTTGGTTTGTGGCACATTTGTACTTTTTTTTTACGGGATTTTGACTTTTCGCACAACAAATTTCACGACGCTTGTTTTTTATTCGTGTTTATTTGTGGTCAAGTAGAGGTTGATCCCCTTTTAGGTTGTTTACTAATATAATCTGAAATGGATCGTCGCTTTTGAGAATAAGCGTGAAAGTAATTGTCAATTTTAAAAATTTCATCTGGTTCGTGTTTTGACAACTCTCAAGGGCTTTTCCTACTATGTTCATAGATATTTTCTTTGTTGGGAATGGTTGCATTTCATTCAAATGCCAAAATATTTAAAAGCATACATGAAAGTACCAACATTATTTAAAAATCGTCATTAACCGAGTATATAGTTCCCTAACTTGATGAACAAAAGTTTTCTAGCTCCAAATGCTTGTGATGCTCAAAACCAAGCGTGTGTCAGATTGGTTTTTTCAAAGAGTTTCAAGTATTCTAAGGGCAACAGCCAAACGAAAGACCTAAAGATAAAAGCATGAAAAACTATGGAAATGAAAAGAATAATGAAATACCATATTGTACGACCAGTTTCTTCATCGTGGACTTGAGAGTGCCAGAAAGCTTTGGGCATATCGAGAGAGATCACAGTGTCCGCCATTGCTGCTCTGAATAAGAAGAACGAAGAAAGCTTTTTGCTTCTCAAAATCGGAGGTTGTTCTTTGATACCCAAAGGAACAGAGTAAGGGTTTTTTGGTTAAGACTAGGATGAGCATTTGTCCAATCCTGTCGAGTTTATTCGGCTTAAACTATATAAGACCAATTTTATTTGAATTTTTTTTTGGCTTTAAGGGTTACTTTTGTTCTGTAGTCTCAATTTATCAATTCGTTTTATGGTATTTTTTACATCAATTTAGCCCATGAAGTACTCGAATTACATCACTATTTGTTATGGGTGTTTATTGTCGAATATTTGATCGTATCCAATACAATTTTTTCGGATATTCGATTTTTCGGATAGACGATACAGTGATTCGTATTTGATCCGAAAAAATCAAATATTCGGATATCCAATTATCCGGAAATATAATAAGATTTAACTATTTTTTGAATTTGAGTGATGTATTTATGAAAATTTTGAAATTTTGAATATAACAAATAACAAATTGCTAAATATAATAAGATTCTTATTTATAAAAATTTTAATTTTTTAAATTTTCGGATATAACAAGCATCAAATTGTTAAATATAACAAGATTAGTATTTATGAAATTTTGAATTTTCAGATAATCCAAAACTTAAAATATTGTGATCCGTATCTAATCCGAAAAATTTAAATCGAATCGGATATTTAAAATTTTGGATCGGATAATCGGATCGATCGGGTCGGCTATTTCTGAACACCCATAATTAGGGGTGGGCATTGTCGGGTACACGGGTTTCGGGTAGCCCGTTCATCCGAGTACTTCATTTCTCGGCCCGTGTCCCAGCTCATCACATTCGGGTACTCGAGATTCGGGCACCCATAAAACCCGGGTACCAGGTTCATGTTTTTATTTTTTTAATTCTAAAATTTTAAAAAATAACATGTTAAACACACAAAAAATTAAAAAATGTAACTTAAAAGTATATAATACAAACATAGAAAAAATTTAGCGATTTAAACTTAGTATTAGAATAAAAATATAATTTAAAATATAAAAACATATATTAAATTTTATCGGGTCGGATCGGGTACCCGGTAAGGGAAAACTTCCGAATCGTGTCTCGAAAAAATTACCCGACCCGGTCGGGTAATTTCTTTTATAAGATTACCCACCTAATTTGCTTCGGGTCATCGCGTAATTGGGTCGGGTCAATCGGGTCGGGTAATTATGCCCACCCTACCCATAATGTTTGCCCCTTGACTAACGGAAGCCAACATCAACTGTTACGGTGCTGACTTGACAGTCTAGGTGTGATGATGTGGCAGCCCACATGTGAAGATGACGTGGTAGAAGGTAAAATTAATTTTATGACCGAATTTGAGGGCAAAAATTAATTTTCTATTTAAGGGAAAAATTAATTTTTTAAGGAAAATATGAATTAAAGAAAATATTAAAATACATAAAAATTAACAAAATATTTAAAAAAATTATCAATATATAAATAGTAATAAAATATATTAAAAATATCTAAAATAAGTAAAAAAAATATAAAATTAAAATATCATAAGATAATAAATTATAAATTATTGAAAATTTTTATAAAGTATTAAAAATTTTGAAAACAAAAAAAGTTTAGATGATATTGATTTTATTTCTCTTAAAAGAATGTAAGACCAAAAGAATTCTAAAATAACGTGTGTAGAACTAATGTTTTGATATAATAATTAAAAAATATTTTGGACTGATTTAAAAAGTATTTAAAACAATTTTCAAAGTCTAAATAACTTGAAACTATGTTTAGGGACATTTTCAAAGAGTTTTACATGTTTTCAAAGGCCAAACTACACAAAACCGTTCAGGCGTTTCGAAACGCCCTAAGGTGTTTCGATACGAGGGATTCCAGTAGCTAAAACGTTTCGATAGGGTATCGAAACAGGCTTTCCCTAGATGAGATTTTTACCCAGAGTTTCGAAACGGACTATGCCGTTTCGATACGCCTACGTGGCATTGACCACAACGGTTATAAACCCCAACGGCTATTTCCCAACTAACATTTAAACGTAGGGCGTTTCGATACGGGTCTAGGCCTTTCGATACGTGTTTCGAAACGGCCAGGGGCATTCCGAAACGGGTGCCTTGTCAGACTGCAACAACTCTTTCTACTTAAAGGGTGTTTCGAAACGCTGAGCTGCAGAACTGCATTTATAGTGGGAATTAAAGTCCTCAACGGCTCCAATTCAATCCCAACGGCTAGCAACAACTACAAACTCATCAAGAAGTATAAAAAGGACCTTCAAGCATCAAGTAAAGGCTAATGCTCATATTGTCAATCAACAAATGATCAAGAATTGTCTTAGAGCTTAAATTGCCATTTATTGTATAGACAAACACTAGTGAGCCAAAATTGTCAAATTTGCTCAAGTGTTTTAGGTTTTGGGTGAGTGCTAAATTGTGCAAACAAATACCTATTAGAGGGGTTTAAGTTTGCTTATTGTTTCTCTTTGTAAAAGAGGGTTTCGATCAAGGCTTTGGGTAGAAAGCTTGATCGGTGTAAAGGGTTTCCTCCTAAGCCTAGAAAAGGGGACGAATCAATAGTTGATTGATTGGAAATCATTAGTGGGGAGTTAAGGTAGTGGATGTAGACCTTGGTTAGAAGGTTGAACTACTATAAATCATTGTGTCAATTATCTTTTTAGCTTCCACAACACTTCCACCCAAAAATCCACCTCTCCACCACTTGGTGAGCAACATCGGTTGAACGAATCGAGCTCCTCACAACTCAACAATTGGTATCAGAGCTTGGCTCAATCGAAGAGGATTAACATCCTATTGAGAAGATCCGGCAAGCTCGATCACTATTTCATCAACCGGCTCAAATGGCACAATCAATCGACAAACCGCCTTTCTTTGACGGAACCCACTATGCCCATTGGAAGACAAATATGAAGTTCATCAAATCAAGAGATTACAAGCTATGAGATATAGTTGAAGATGGTACGTTCGTGCCTCAAAGAAGCAAAGCGGAGTTGAGTGTCGACGATCGCAAGAAGATGGAGCTTAATTGCAAAGCCTTGCACATCTTGTTTTGTGCTTTTGGTCCAACCATCTATGAGAAGATGTCTTCTTGTGAGAGTGCCAAGGAGGTATGGGACAAGCTTGAAGTCACATACGAGGGGACCGATGAAGTCAAGAAGACCAAGATTGGGCTCCTAACCTTAGAGTATGAGAACTTCAAAATGGATCCGGAAGAGAACATCGAGAAGATGTTTGATAGGTTCTCCACTATCACCAATGGTCTTAAAGGCTATGGAGAAGCCATCCCGGAGGAAAAGCTTGTTCGAAAGCTCATCTACTCACTTCTTGAGTCTTGGGACTCAAAGAGGACTGCCATCATCGAAGCCAAAAATTTGAAGACTTAAAGCTTGATGAACTCATAGGGTCACTCCTTACTCATCAAATCATGAAGAAGAACAAGGAAGATGAGAAGAAGAGGGAAGAAATTAGAGCTATGGGAGAGAAGAAAATCAAAGGGCTAGGCATCAACGCAAGTGCTGTGGCTCTCAAATCCTCCACTTGCCATCATGTCTATTCAAATGAAGAGGAGGATGAAGAAGAAGAGATAGTTCATCTCTTCAAGAAGTGTGCCCCGTTCATGAAGAAAGCTTTGAGAGAGCTTGAACGAGAATCCAAGAAAAATGAGAGGGCAAGCACTTCAAGCCATAAGAAGAAGACATATGTGGCTACTTAGAGTGATGAGGACTCCACCGACGATGAATAAGCCAACCTTTGCCTTATGGCCATCGAAGAAGATTCAAGGGTAACTTCTAATTCATCTACTTTATGTTCTTACTCTTTTGATGAATTAGAAGATGCCTATGATGATTTGGTTTTAGAGTTTAAAAATCACATTTCGAAAAACAATAAATTGATTTCAAAGTTGAAAATTCAAAATGATTTGATTTCTAAAACCAAACTTGAACTTGAAGCAAAACTCGAAGAGTTTGAATTAAAATGTTTTGATTTACGAAATTTGCTTCAAAAAGTTCAAGAAGAAAAAGATTTGATTTCCAAAGAGCTTGAAAAGAAAAACAATTTTGGAAAATCAAATTTTTATGTAAGACAATCTAGTGCCCCTAGATTTGTAAAAGGAAAATGTTTTAGAAGTGTTTGGGTCCCAAAAGGACTAACCACTTCAACTAAAAATGATGACATTGAAAAATGGATTCCTAAGGGGACTAAAATTTGTGCTACTAATGTTCATGGATCAAAAGAAATTTGGATACCAAAAATTACTTGATTGTCTTTTGCTAGGTGTGATGGAGATGTTCAACAAGTCAAACATTGAGGGGGAGCTCCATGCACACAAGGAAGAACACTTGAAGAAGGAAGGCTTCACATCCTCCCTTGGGTTCAAGTGTTGGTAAAAATTCTAGTTGTTTTTGATTTCTTTTGTTTATTTTATTTTAAATTCAACTAGATGATCATATATGTTGGACTAACATTTTTGATGATGCTTTGAGTAAGGGGGAGCCATTTTAAAACCAAATTCTTATTTTTGTCAAAATTTACCTCTATTGTTATTTTGAACTTAATGTTTTAAATTCTTTTTGATATAAAAAAGGGGGAGAAATGGTTTGAAAAATTGAATTTTCAAATGAATAAGGGGGAGCTTTATTTGATTTCATATCTTTAATCTCTTATTAACATTTTTAAAGTTAAAGGGGGAGAATCCCAAACAATTTTTCAAGTTAGTTTTATTATATCAAAAAGGGGGAGATTGTAGAACTAATGTTTTGATATAATAATTAAAAATGTTTTGGACTGATTTAAAAAGTATTTAAAACAATTTCCAAAGTCCAAATAACTTGAAACTATGTTTAGGGACATTTTCAAAGAGTTTTACATGTTTTCAAAGGCCAAACTACACAAAACCGTTCAAGCGTTTCGAAACGCCCTAAGGTGTTTCGATACGAGGGATTTCAGTAGCTAAAACATTTCGATACGGGTATCGAAACGAGCTTTCCCTGGATGAGATTTTTGCCCAGAGTTTCGAAACGGACTATGCCGTTTCGATACGCCTACGTGGCATTGACCACACCAGTTAGAAACCCCAACGTCTATTTCCCAACTAACATTTAAATGCAGGGCGTTTCGATACGGGTCTAGACCTTTCGATACGTGTTCCGAAACGGCCAGAGGCGTTCCGAAACGGGTGCCTTGTCAGACTGCAACGACTCTTTCTACTTAAAGGGTGTTTCGAAACGGTTCGAGCGTTTCGAAATGGTGAGCTGCAGAACTGCATTTATGGTGGGAATTAAAGTCCTCAACGGCTCCAATTCAATCCCAATGGCTAGCAATGACTACAAACTCATCAAGGAGTATAAAAGGGACCTCCAAGCATCAAGTAAAGGCTAATGCTCATATTGTCAATCAACAAATGATCAAGAATTGTCTTAGAGCTTAAATTGTCATTTATTGTATAGACAAACACTAGTGAGCCGAAATTGTCAAATTTGCTCAAGTGTTTTAGGTTTTGGGTGAGTGCTAAATTGTGCAAACAAATACCTATTAGAGGGATTTAAGTTTGCTTATTGTTTCTCTTTGTAAAAGAGGGTTTCGATCAAGGCTTTGGGTAGAAAGCTTGATCGGTGTAAAGGGTTTCCTCCTAAGCCTAGGAAAGGGGACGAATCAATAGTGGATTGATTGGAAATCCTTAGTGGGGAGCTAAGGTAGTGGATGTAGACCTTGGTTAGAAGGTTGAACCACTATAAATCACTGTGTCAATTATCTTTTTAGCTTCCACAACCCTTCCACCCAAAAATCCACCTCTCCTCCACTTGGTGAGCAACATCGGTTGAACGAATCGAGCTCCTCACAACTCAACAACGTGATTCTCATAACGGAACAAAAATCTTATGCCCCTTTTTGGTGCTTTTATCTTTGCTTCAATACTAAAAAATTAAACTCTACACTCTACCCCAAAACTAAACCTCATAGGGGTGAGCAAAACTCGACTCGACTCGAAAAAATTGATATTTTTTTTCAATTTCGAGTTATTCGAGTCGAGTTATTCGAGTTGTTCGAGTTATTCGAGTCAACTCGATTAACTCGAAAAAATTTCGATTTCAAGTCGGTTTGGAATTTGCCCAACTCGAAAAATTGAAAAATCGAAAAACCGAATTTTACAGTTTTACAATTTAGTCACTGATTTCATTTTTCTTCAATTCCTCCTTCATTTTAAGTCCATTTTTGACCAAATTTGAACCACATATTCCTAAACCAGCGTAGAATACATATTTATCTTCAATTTATATTTTTAAAATAAATTTCATATTTTTTCAATTCAGCCCCTTAACTTTGTATGATTTCCTCATTTCTTCAATATCTCCTTCGTTTTAAGTCAATTTTGACCAAAATTGAACCACATGCTCCTAAACCAATGTAGAAACTAGAATACCTATTTAGCTTCAATTCATATTTTTAAATTAAATTTTCTACTTTTGTAATTTAGCCCCTCAACTTTGAATGTTTCCCATTTCTTTAATTTCTCTTTAGTTTTAAGTCTATTTTTTACCAAAATTAAACCACATGATTCACTAACACTATATAATATCTATACAACTTCAATTCATATTTTTAAAAAAATTATTCTTTTTTTAATTTAGCTCTTTAACTTTATATTTTATTCAATTTGATCATTCAACCGATTTTTTTGTAATTTTTTTCTTTACATCAATTCATTGACTCATTTATACCCCCATCAGTACTTTATCCTTAAAAGTTCCTTATTTAAAAATAATATTATAAATATATTTTAGAAGTTTAGATGATATTTTTTTATTAAATAACATTACAAATCTTACTTATGCATGTGAAAAATAATATGAAGATATGCATATCTTATATGAATAGAGAAAGTCGTTTAAATTAGAATCAAATCGTACTATAACATGGTAAATAATTACAATTAAATTTGTATAGAAACTCGAAAACTCGACAATATAATTCGGAACTCGAAAAAAGTTTGTTGCAATTCTCTTTTTTGAACTACTCTTATGTTTTTGTTTTTATTGGTTTGTATCTTTTTACATGTGATGTTGGATTTTTTTAAACTCTACTGTGTTATTTGCTTTAGTTATTAATATATTTTAGGGTACTCTTTTCCTCCTTCCGCTATCTTTGGTCTCGTCTTGGCGTTACCTAGATAAGAAGGAGGTTTTTAACGAGGCACATAGTTTATAATGGAAGGTTGAGTTTTCTTTTTGTTGGTTTGATTGTTACAATTGAAATTTGGACAGGTTTACCTTGTTTGATGAAAAATGTGTTCTTATTTTTGTGCTTTTAGAATCATTGTATTGTTTAGTCATAAGTCAATTTATATGTATGTAGATATAATTCAAAATCTTTTTTTACACATGTGAAAAATAATATGAAGAAATATATATGTAGATATAAATAGAAAAATGTTTAAATTAAAACCAAACTCGAAAAATCGAATCGACTCGAACTCGCTAAAATCGACTCAAATCGAAAAAATTTCAATTTAAGTTCAAGTTGTAAAATATGACGATTGAACTCGAATAACTCGAATTTTTTTGACTCGACTCGACTCGCTCGAACGCTCACCCCTAAAACCTCAAACCCCAAACTTAACCATTTACTTAATTAATTAAATTTATATGAATACTTTTACATTTCATAACCACTTTAGATTGATAAAAAATTTAATTAGGGTTTGTGATTTAGAAATTAGGGTTAGAGTGTAGAGTTTATTTTTTAGTATTGGGCATAGATAGGGGCACCAAAAAGGGTAGAGAATTTTTGTTCGATTGAAAGAATCACATACACCTTATTTTAGAATTATTTTCCCTTGGATTCTTTTAAGACCAAAAAACCCACATCGAAACCCCATTTTTGTTTCAAAACCCACATCGAAACCCCAGATCTAAAAAAACTTTTCATTATTGTCTTCACTGTCTCACCATGTGTGGCCTCAGAAGGAGCCATAAGGCTTGTCGCCGGCAAAGAAGAGTGAACGATGAGGAGATGGTTCGAAGTGAAGGTAAAAACTAGCTTTCTATTTTTATTTTTTTGTTCGAAAATGAAAACAAAATGAAGACATTGATATACCTCTGTAAACTTGAGGTGGCTTGTATTGATTTCTCTGAATTTTTCTCTCGATTACAACTTGTTCTCCCATTCATTACATTGTGATTTCGGCTTTATATAGCTCGATATTACAAATTTCGGAATACATGAAATTGAAGGAAAAATCTGCTATTGGTTGCTCTTGGTTTTGTTTGCATTCGGCTGATATTGTTGTTGTTTTGCCTCTGCCATTCTGTTTTTTCGCGTTTCCTGCCTTTGATATTTGTTTTTTTGTTGCATGTGAGGCTCTCGTACGATGGGGGATCAGAGAAGGCTGGGACGTGGCCGGTTGTACGTGTCGTCGATGGGGAAATGGACGGTCTCGATCTGGGAAGCTAAAGAGGTGTGTGTGCGATGTACGCGCGCGTCTGGGCATTGGAAAGTCGTGCGTGGATTACACGCGCTTGGGGAAGACCGATTTGAGTCGTTAGATTCACAAACCCGATCCAACGGCTGATGCGTTGCGGCGCTAGGGCAACAGGAGGCCAGCTAGGGTTTTTTCTCGAGCCTCGATATGGACCGTCAGATCTCCATCCAGATCTGACGGCTGGGGTTGGGCAGTTGCAAGACAAAGCAAAAGTTTAGGGTTTTTTTTTTAGACTTAGGGTTTTAATTATTTGGGCCAACGGGCGTTGATATGTAAATAATAATTTTTTTGGTTTCTGTTAATGTAAAATGGACTCTTAATAAATGAACAAACGAGCCTTTATTATTTAATATTTTGGGCTTATATATATATATATATATATCATTTTCTTCATTTCTCTTTTCAGTTTACAGACTTATTTCAATAATAATAATAATATAATACTAACATCAACGTTAATAATAATAATAATAATATAATAATAATAATAATAATAATAATAATAATAATAATAATAATAAATATAGATAGTAGTAATAAAGATAATAGATAATAATAATAGATCGGATAATAATAGATAATAGTAAAATATATGGTAATGGTATTAATAAATAGAATAATAATAACAATAGTAGGTAATGACAATAATAATAATATATAAATAATGATAATGATAAAAGTAATAATATTAATATAGTAATAACAATGAGAAATAATAAAAAATATATAATATATGTTAACAGATAGGAAAAGTATATAATATGTTAATAATATTTAGAGTTTTTTCTTTGTAACAACATACTAGTGACTGTATAAATATTATAATACTAATAAAATTTATTTTATCATATGATTAAAATTAAAGCTCATTATTAAAAAACGAAGACGGGTTAAAACCCCGGACAAAATAGGTGATTACAGCACCTCTCACTGTGGTAAGCACCCATAAAAAGTATTTTGAGAGGTGAGGTCGTTCAAATTGTATGAGCCTTACGACCATAAAGAACAACATTTTATAAGTCTTTTCGGAGCACAAATCTGAATAGATTATTCATACTAAGGGTTTCCTTGACGAAATTAAGAAATGTTTTACCCAAAATATTAAAGTTAAGATGACATCACTTATACCTTCTCTGATGTATATGAAGTATAAGTGTGAAGGAAATGTGAGGGAGTACATTATTAAAATGTTTAATATTGCTTCAAAATTTAAAGCACATAAGATCTAACTTTCTAACAATTGTTTGTTCTTATGTTTTTGGTACCACTTCTATACAGTTTAACGAAATAAAAAAGTTACAACTGTAAAAGGAATAATGTGTTCTAACTGATCTCATTTCTCATTGTGTTCAAGAAGAAGAAAAGTTGAAGCATTACAAGTGTAAAAGTACTCATTTGATTAGTGCTCATTTAGTCAATGTCTCTAAATATTAATTATGTTGAACAACTCTCATTCAAGATAAGATAATTGTTTCAGAAGAACAAACTCAACAACCTAAATAAATGTCACTAAAGAGGTTCACGAGAGGAAAGAAAAATATTAATTATGTTAGGCGTGTCATAAGTATTAAAATATCATGAAAACAAAAATGTAAATACCGTAAGATATATTTATAATTCAATGAGTGGTAGAGTTATAAATATTTAATAGTTGATTACCTTATTCAAAGGATTCAAAATTTTATCTATCCATTAATTCAAATAGGCTTCCGCATCTTAGGTTTAGATTTTATATATATATTTAAGGGTAATCTTCACCAGTGGTCCCTTTCGTTTAGGGTGTGTTTTATTTTGGTCACCAGAATTCAAAAACGATTATTCTGGTCACTTACGTTTAAAATCGTTTCTATTTTGGTCCCTTAGCCGTTAGTCTCCGTTACTTTAAAAAATTATTTCTAATTTAACACCCAAACTTTTAAAATTTTATTTTTCACCATCTTTCCCAAAAATTATAAAATTAAAACCACATAAAATTAAATCAATGGCTATAACCCACCACTACAACTCATTCCCCCAAAATTAAAAGCGTCAACTTCTACTACAACCTATAAAATTTTATTTTTCATATCAAAGGAGCCTTGACCCAACCATTTATCTTCCTCTAATTTATTTACCTCCCCAATCTGCTTGTTTTCCCAAAAAAAAAAAAATCCCCCATAGTTTATTTTTCTTCTTTCAATCTTTCTGCAACTTGCCGACGAGGTTGATAATCGAAGAAAAATGGTTCAAGTCAAGGAATTATATGCTTTTTCTTTTACTTTTTTGGGTTTGTTTTCTTCTTTTGTTTTTTCACCCCGTACTGATGAATTTTGTTTTCTTTGTGGGGGGGACAACTTGAAGCCGAATTGTGATGCCCATGTCCTTAGAAGAGGTATTTAGCTAAAAAATTTTAATTTTTGTGATTGAAATCAGATATGGAATTCTGGATTTTTCTTATATTTTTCCTTGTTTGTTTTCCAGTACCGAGTAGCTCAAATGCATATGGTATTGAAGATGCAGCAGCAGAGTACAAATGAAGCTGAAGGCGTTGAAATTTTGGAGAATAGACCTTTCAAAGATGATGTATATGAAAAAGGTCAATATACATCCAAACTAAACCGTTTGCAGAGGTAATTCTTCTTCATTAGCAAAATTTATATACATTGCTACATTATATTGGTAAATTACCTAAATTCCTATGCATTGCATTTCTTGTTCTTTGCACTAACTTATACAGCAAAGCACCTTCTTGGCTTACAACTCTAGCACCGAAAGATGCTCTTGTTATGCAAGAGGAATCTTGGAATGCATACCCAAAGTGTAAAACAGGTTGACAATGTCGTTGCACTCGTTTTTTAAATTCCTTTTTTTCGTTGTTCGAGTTCATTGTATAAGTTATATTAACATTTATCTTTCTTCATTGTTTACAAAATGAATGTCACATTTCTCAGTGATCAAGGTAACTATTCGGTTTCCCTCGGACATCTTTTCGGGACATTTCTGTTGAATGTTATGTTTTCCTGTCCAAGCATGCTCATATGTATTGAATTCATGCAGTGCCCTTACTTTGCCAAGCTTTGTGTCACAATTGAAATTGTCCATCTGGAAGACAATGGCAAATCCGAAAACATTAACTGAGAATTTCTGCCTCCTTTGATAAATTTTAGGGTAAAGTACACAGACGGTCACTAAACTATACCTGAAAAAACAAAATGGTAACCAAACTTTCAAAAATCACAAAATGGCAACTAAACTTTATGTTTTATAACAAAACGGTAACTAGACGTTAAATTCCGTTAAGTTTCTGTTAAAACTTTGGTATAATAACACATTTAGTCCTTCATATTTATACAGTCAATAAATTTAGTCCTAATTCGAAATAATTTACTAAATTTAGCCCTCGTTATTTATGCATTCTTTCAATTTGGCCCTTAAAGCAAAATTTCAAAGTATGGTAACATGATAAAAAATTACAATTAAATTTTATAGGAACTCGAAAACTCGACTCGAATCGAAAAAATTTCAAATAAAGTTTGAGTTGTAAAATATGACGTGTCAACTTGAATAACTCGAAATTTTTTTACTCGACTCGATCGAACGCTCACCTCTATCTTAAGATATGACGTGTTAACTCGAATAACTCGAAATATTCGAATATTTTAAATTATTTTTTCTTTTAAATCGAATATTTTTAAAATAGAGCATTTAATGTTTCATATTTAAATCACATCAAATATTTAATAACTACTTTAAATATTCGATTTAATTTAAAAACATTCAATTTAAAAGAAAAAATTGATTTAAAATATTCGAATAATTAATTAAATTTTTATAGGAACTCGAAAACTCGACTTGACTCGATTCGAATTGAAAAAATTTCAAATAAGGTTTGAGTTGTAATATATGACGCGTCAACTCGAATAACTCAAATTTTTTAAAGACTCAACTCGATCGAACGCTCACTTCTATCTTAAGATATGACGCATCAACTCGAATAACTCGAAATATTCGAATATTTTAAATCATTTTTCTTTTAAATTGAATATTTTTTAAAATAGAATATTTAATATTTTCATATTTAAATCACATCGAATATTTAAAAACTTCTTTAATAACTACAAAAAATATTTTTCTTTTAAATATTCTAATATTTAATAACTACTTTAAATATTCGAATATTTTAAATTAATTTTTTCTTTTAAATCGAATATTTTTAAATTAAATCAAATATTTAAAGTATTTATTAAATATTCAATGTGATTTAAAAGAAAAAAATGATTTAAAATATTCGAATATTCGAGTTGACGCGTCATATCTTAAGATAGAGGTGAGCGTTCGATCGAGTTGAGTACAAAATTTTCGAGTTATTCGAGTTGAAGCATCATA
This sequence comes from Hibiscus tridactylites, assembly GCA_958450335.1. Taxonomy (NCBI): domain Eukaryota; kingdom Viridiplantae; phylum Streptophyta; class Magnoliopsida; order Malvales; family Malvaceae; genus Hibiscus; species Hibiscus tridactylites. Next base: position 3,953,626 of record OY288287.1, on the reverse strand, counting down.
TTTTACAACTCAAACTTTATTTGAAATTTTTTTATTCGAATCGAATCAAGTCGAGTCGAGTTTTCGAGTTCCTATAAAAATTTAATTAAATATTCGAATATTTTAAATCAATTTTTTCTTTTCAATCGAATATTTTTAAATTAAATCAAATATTTAAAGTAGTTATTAAATATTCGATGTGATTTAAATATGAAAATATTAAATATTATATTTTAAAAAATATTCGATTAAAAGAAAAAATGATTTAAAATATAAGAATATTTCGAGTTATTCAAGTTGACACGTCATATCTTAAGATAGAGGTGGGCGTTTGATCGAGTCGAGTCAAAAAATTTCGAGTTATTCGAGTTGACGCGTCATATTTTACAACTCAAACTTTATTTGAATTTTTTCGATTCGAGCCAAGTCGAGTCGAGTTTTCGAGTTCCTATAAGAATTTAATTGTAATTATTTATCATGTTACCATACTTTGAAATTTTGCTTTAATGACCAATTTGAAAGAATGCTTAAATAAAAAGGGCTAAATTTAGTGAATTGTTTCAAATCAGGACTAAATTAATTGACTGTATAAAGTTGAAGGACTAAATATGTTATTATACCAAAGTTTTAACAGAAACTTAACAGAATTTAACGTCTAGTTACCGTTTTGTTATAAAACATAAAGTTTAATTGCCATTTTGTGATTTTTGAAAGTTTGGTTACCATTTTGTTTTTTCGGGTATAGTTTAGTGACCGTCTGTGTACTTTGCCCTAAATTTTAACTATTAGAATAATAACTTTGATCTCAGACATGACTTCAAGCCTCCTTTGATATGAAAAATAAAATTTTATGGGTTGTAGTGGAAGTTGACGCTTTTAATCTTAGGGGAATGGGTTGTAGTGGTGGGTTATAGCCATTGATTTAATTTTATGGCGTTTTAGTTTTATAATTTTTGGGGAAGATGGTGAAAAATAAAATTTTAAAAGTTTAGGGGTTAAATTAGAAACTAATTTTTTAAAGTAACGGAGACTAACGGCTAAGGGACCAAAATAGAAACGATTTTAAACGTAAGTAACCAGAATAATCATTTTTGAATTCTGGTGACCAAAATAAAACACACCCTAAACAAAAGGGACCACTGGTGAAGATTACCCTATATTTAATTATAGTTATGACAAATATAACCATACCACGACCTAATAGAAGTTTTAAAACTTAAAAAACAGAAAATGATAAATCTAAAAAATAAATAAATATTGAACCAGTCAAATTATACTATTCGGCCATTGCTGCTGCATGTAAAAAGGCTCCAAGGGTCTTGCTTTTGCCCTCGTCACAAGCCAAGGTTGCTATATTATATGATGTGTCATTGCAATACAATCCGCTGCTTTGCAAGGAGATTAATTAACCAAGCTGGCTAAAGGTCACAGGGAAAGGAGTTGCATTGCATAAATGGCAGACCTCTGCTTGTTTTATTAAGGTTCAGAATCAAAAGCTTGCTTTTCAATTGAATTAGATTGAACAATTTGATTTTTATATTGAATCACAAGGATTTTGAATCTAATGTTGGCAAGACAAAATGGATTACCTTGTTATGTAATTTTCTCAAGAACCAACACAGATAATTGAAGATTTCATGAGCACAGATAAAACTTTTTCCTACATAGCATCATATTGATGTAAAGTGATAATAAGTTTAATTTAAAACCCCCCACTGAATCCATCATTTACAAAACATAAGCTGAAATAAACTACTGACAACTTGTCATCTTCTTGATATCTTCGAGCAAATATCTGGATTCTTCAGCAAAGTTAATTGGAGCAACGGCCCTGACTGTTATCCTTTGCCTCTTCTCATTGTTATACTCATTTTGGGTCACACTTACTCGAAAGAGATGAGGAACCCATGTAGCTTCCTTCAACTTTTGTTGGTATCCATCAATATCTCCTCGCTGAAAATGCCCAATTTTATGAGTCAATATTCTCTCTCTATATATATATATATATGCATAAACATCAACATATCCCATCAGCAGAGCAATGGTTTTACCTCTGACTTGAGTTTATCAAGTTCCTCAGCTGAGCATCCAACAATTTTCTCTGCTTCTTCATTGAAGGCTGAAACCCAAGCTTCACCTCTTGTATCAGAGATCTTTGACACCATTATGTATCTAAGAAATGCAAGAAATAAGAAACATTAGAAATGCCAGCTTGACTGTGAAATTCTAATTTGACCCAACGTCTCACCTTAAATTGCACTCTTCATCATTTTTCTGACATCCTTCACACCAATAGCCTGATCCTAAAGCTTCTGTCACTTTCTTGTTGCATGTTTTGCACCCACGGTACCACATTGCCTGCTCAGCCTTGATCAAGCTAACAAATGCTTTAATGCTGAAAAATGCAGGCTGCCCAAGAAAGATGTTTGAGTATCAGAAGTGAAATTATTTTGTCATCATCAACACCAATAGCATGTTTAACTGCTGCTATACCTTTTCATCACCCAAAGAAGGGTTACCGGTGATATCAGAAAGGGAAACCCTGTCTGTATACATAGACCTTGCTCCAGTCCTGGATGGAGTCAAACCCATGCCAACATTGGCCATGGAACTCCCTTTCCCTTCAGAATCATACCTGCATGGAAATAAGCTTGTATCAGAAAAATGTTACTTCAAAAAGAAATAAAGCATCCCAACCATAGCTTACCAAGATCTCAACTTCTTTGCTTCAGCTACATCTGGATTAATCAGCACAGTACTTTTACCCAATGTTGACAAAGATACACCTACAACACCAAAACAAAGATATAAGTATTTTAGTGCAGGATGTCTAGTTTACTCCGTTAGAGAGGCTCCAGCTTTAGAGTACCTTGAAAATCACTAACTTTGAGTGATTTGATTGCAACTATAGGAGATTTATCCGCGAGGTCAAACAATTCCTGACCTACAGTATTTGCAAGCTCATTCCACAAAGAAACCACCACTGTCTTCTTCCTGGCATCCAAAAGTTCATACCATTAATAAATCATAATTAATTAAGGAAAAAATAGCAGCCTAGAAGTGGACATTTACGTGTCATCTGCAACAATCATATCCCTCTTTGGAATGTTCTCATTGTCAATCTTCCTTTTAATATTTGATACAGCAGTGACACTTTGAACAACTCCAATAATATCTGGAATTCATTGTAATAAAAGCAACAATAAGAATAAAAAACATTAAAGGACTGAAACACACAATGTTTTGAACATCTAGTAATGAGTACTTACCAACAAGCTCCCGTCCGTTAATATATGGGCCTAACTGATCAACAGGGACAAAGTTGAATTTAGCTTCAGGAATAAATGTTTCTTCATCAGAAGCCTCTTCCACCACAGAATTATCATTCAAAGTCATTTCATAATCATTTTTAACAGTCTTAAACTGTTTATTAGCAACTTTTAGTGTGCCTCTTGATATGTAATAGACCTTTCCCAACTGAAACTTTTCATAGAACTTCCTTGCAGCTTCATTAAACATTGTGGCTTGAATTTGTGTACCCTGCAAAATGTCAATGAGATTTAAAGGTTTCTCCACACACACACACACACAGCATAAGAAAATCACAAGTTACATAGCAGCTTACATCTTCATCTGTTAACTCTACATTGAAAACACAACCTTCTCCTCTAGCATTCTTATAGGTACGCATGTTTCCCTTACTTGTGAGACGAACTTTAATAGTCCAATTCCCTTGGTAAGGATTCAATGAAACAAGAGGATGCACTCTTCTTGTCATTGCCATCCGGGCCAATGGAGGCATACTGTAAATTTAAGAACATTGTTAATCACTACTAAAGAAACGACCAAATCTTATAGACATAAGAAGATTGAACTTTAAACTTGAGGAAATTTACTTTTCTCGCTGCTCATTAACTATTTGTGCTGCAGACTTTGAAACCATTTCTTGCTTTGGCTTCAAAACAATACCAGCCAAACCAGTATTGGACTCATTTTCGAGCTTTGGCTTCTTCAAAACGATGTCAGGTTCCTCAGCTTTGATTTCTGTCTCGAGTGCAGAAGATACTACCTCACATTTTGTGACAATCAAATACCTGAAACCCAGTGCACATTCCAAACATCCTGTTTAAGAAACCTTTAAAATAAAAAAAATAAATAAATAAACAGTGAAGGGCAATCAACAATTACTTTTCTGATTTGTTGGGGATATCGTTAAGGGTATAATCAATAATTTTAACGAGACCCTTGTTCTGTACACTGCCTGTAATGATGTCAGATGACATGTTTGATGGAAATATCGCTCTCAGTTTCATCTTCCCATCACTTGCATTAAACCTTCAAAATCAAAGATTAAACAAAATAATAATCAGTCAATACATTTTCAATGCAAAAAATAATATTCTTCAAACAATAATGCATTGCTGGTGTTCGGCTTGTTGCTGAACAAACAACCAAACAAGAAAAACCGACATAAAAACAAAAAAAAAATTACGAATGAAATTAATTTCTCAAATAAATAACACACATATAAAGAACCTATTAAGTAAATAAATCACAGATTATCGACGGGTTGAGCTCAAAACCCCAAAACCCAGAATTTGTTTTACTAAAAGCACCAAATTAGTTTCTCAACTAAATAAAGCAGATCTAGAAAACCTATGAAGTAAACATATAACAGCATAATGGAATTTGTTTGGCTATTATTAGAGTAAACTGAGAAAAGAAGAATAGATTGAAGAATATAAAGAAGCATACGTGTAACGGTTGCCGGTGAGCTTGAGATCCAAGACCTGGACGATGATGTCAGGAAGATCTGAAGAAGAATCGGGAGATGGGTTGGCCAATATCATTGATATCGCATCTTGGCTCACAGACTTTGCCATTTCCGCTTCTCTCTTTTGGTTTTGTTTAGAGTGTGTGGTTTGGAGGCTGAGAAAACCTGAGGGCTGATAGATATAAGGAAGGGAAGAAGATAAGGAGAGGTTTTTGTATTTAAGAAATTGGGAGGGAATTTTGATGTTTTGAGTGAGTTTCCCGCTAACAGCTTTTTTTCGGATAATAAAATATTTTCACCCTTTCAGTTTAGCGGGATTTATCTGTCTCGGCATTTCTTTTCAATTCAAAACGGTGGGGTGGCGCCAAACCTATTATTTGGGCTCCTTTGGAAGATTTTCTTAATTACCGATTTGCCCTTATGTTAAACTAAGATCATTGCTACCGTGAGCTCATAATAAAACCATCCGTGGGTTTGAGTTTGACAGTATACTATAAACAGTGGTGGTGGTAAGATTAATTATTGTAATGATATTTTACAGTAATGAAATCAAAAGTCAAAACTGATGGTAAGATAAATGTTTGGAGTCAATCGTAGTGGTAGCAATAAGGTGGAAGTATAAAGTAAGTCATGAAGGACATAATATTAAAATAGGGTTTTGCTATACACAACTCCAATGAATATATATAAGAAGTAGTACTAGATTTCTATCATTAGTTGTTATTTTAATTTTCAATAAAATTATTAGAATATAATTAATTACATTCTTAAAATATTAAAACATCATTGATTCAAGGTGTTTAATACAATTAATAATCATGTAAAAGGGTTAAGGTGTTTAGGGTTTATGATTTATAATTTTAGGGTTTAGGGTTTATTATTTTTAGGTTGTTAGTGTTGTATTTTTATGGTTTTATCATTTAGGGTTTATAGTTTAGGGTTAACATTTAGGGTTTAGTATTTAGGGTTTATAGGTTAGGGTGTATGGTTAGTATTTCTAGGGTTTGGGCTAATTGTTTAGCGTTTAGTGTTTAGGGTTAGGATTTAGGATGTTAGGATTTAAAATTTTATTAGACATAGTTAATGATTTTTAAGAATGTTAATTACATTCTAATAGATTCTATTGAAAAGTAAAATAACAATTAATAATAAGAATTTAGTAGTTCTTATACATAGCCCTAAGGGCTGTGTATAACAAAACCCTATTAAAATATAAAATGATATATATGAAAAAAATTGATACACAAGCATTTAGGGGTTATAGTTTTAGTTTAGGGGTTTGGATTGTAGGGTTTAGAATTTAAGGTTAGTGTTTAAAAAATAAGGTTTATGGTTTAGCTTTTTAAGGTTAGGATTAGACATTTTAGGATTTAGATTTTATAGTGTAAATATGCATGCTTGTGTAAAATTAGTTTTATACGACTTGTATATCAATATATATATATATATATATGGTTATTAAATTTTGTTAAAAAAATTATTTTGGTAATCGAACTTCCAAAAAGTTAGATTAATGGTAATTAAAATTTTAAGTTTATTACAAAATGATCATTACACCGTTAAGATAATATAACCAGCGACGATTCAAAGGTTTAAAGGGACATGTGCAATATATTAAATGAGACCCTTAATTTATAATATGATAAATATAAGGTTTTTTTTTTTCCAAATAAGGTTCCCTTAATCCAAAATGTTTGATTGCTCTATTGAGCAATATAAAATTGACTTACAAATATCTAAAAATCTAACATTTTCACTTAAAAAATAATGTTCTTTTTGCATATTTTGAAACAAAATCATCTACAACGCATTCGATATCAATTTCTTCCAAAAGATCGGTCTCGACGCCATCAAAGCATGTCCATTTAGTCTTTTTTATGACATAATTGTCTGTAAATATGTGTTCATAAACTTCAATTTTGAAAAGGTTCGTTCTGCACAAGCAACAATAATAGGAATAACCAATGAAGCTCTATATTTAATTGTCGCATTTGGGAAGCAATTAAAACATTTAAATTTTTTTAATAAATTCATTTGCTCCTATTTTTTTCTTTGGGTAAAAGCTTTATAAGCAATTTCAGCTCAACAAATAACTCATTTCTATCAATAGTAGATAATCTATCTTTCCTAAAAGTATTTTCAAAATTATTATAATCAAATAACACATCTTATTAATTTCCCAAACACCTAATGTCATTAAACAAGATTTTCTAGTATTTTTTTAGAAAATAATTATATATATAATAATTTATTTAGAACTTTTTTCGAGGGCCATGTGCAGTAAATGTTGTACATGCGCAAAACAACCCCTAAATATAACCACACCTCATTTAACCTTTTTCGGCTCATATTTTCACTTTTCCAACGTAATATTACTAAAAATAAAAACAAAAATATCAAGGCATAAAGCTAAAGATACCCCTAATGTTTTGTTGAATAGTCACTATAGTCTCTATTTTTTTAAAGCAATATAACCTTCAACATTTCATTTTGGGTTAAAATGACCACTCTACGGATGAAAACTAATAGTCAACTAACTATAAATGGTTTGAAATAACGTGAAAACATGTATGACAGTACATGCTGACATAATAGTGTCATATAAACAAATATGTTGTCTTAAAAGAATGTCACATCAGTCAAAAACTATTTTTATAAAATTATACAAACTTAATATCAAAATAAGTGCCCGAACTATCTTGTTTTTCTCATTTTTTGGTTAAAATATGTGCTTCAGTTAACCTTAAAGGGTGCAAAAAAGATATTTTTTGTGTGGATAAAAATGATAGTTTGTGCACCTAAAAGGGGCAAAAAAAGTTTAGCACCTAAAAAATGGGGTAGTTTGGGCACTTATTTTGATATTGAGCAATTATATAAAATATAAAATTATTTTTTCCTGCTGACGTGTCATTTCAAGTTTTTTACCGTTAGTTAGCTAACATTTTTCATCTGTAGATGAGCCATTTTGACCTAAAATAAAATATTGAAGGTTAAATTGCTTTAAAAATAGAACTAAAGTGACCATTCGGTCAAACGTTAGCGATATTTTTTTAACATTTCGTCAAAATTCAAATCCCATTTTAGTTCCATTCTATCTTACAATAACACAACTTCTACAATCAATCCTACAGTTAAGGGTAAACTACATAAATGATCACCAAACTTTTAAGACAGATTCATTTTGGTCATCATACATTTAAAATATTTGATAAGGTCACTCAACTTTTAGTTCGAATTCAATGCGGTCCCTCATGTTAGAAGTTGACGTTTGTTTTCGTTTTTTCTTAATAAAAAATAGATATACTACACCAACCATCACTTAACTTTCTTCTCACACCTATTTTGGTCACTAGAGTTTAATAATTTTTGAATTTAATAATTTAACTTTCAAATTGTTCATATTTTGGCCACTCTCAAATGACATGGTTATACAAATAGAAAAATTCGATTAATCCATAAAAAAATTGGGTAATGATTTTTAGCAATTAACTGGTCAATCAAATACTTCGGTTAATTGGCTAATCGATTTTCTGATTTAATTAGTACAATATAAGATCAAGATTTGAATAATCTGAATTTACCAATCAATCAAAATATTTTTTAAGGATTAATCGAGTTTTTCTATTTGTATAAACATGTCATTTGAGAGTCGCCAAAATATGAACAATTTGAAAGTTAAGTTATTAAATTGAAAATTTTTAAACTCTAGTGACCACAATAGGAGTGAAAAGAAAGTTGGGTGATGATTGGTGTAGTTTACTCATTTTTTTTATTCAGGAAAAACGAAAACTAACGTAAGCTTCTAACGGAAGGTAACATGAGGGACCATATTGAAAGCGAACTAAAATTTTGTTGACTATATTGAAATCGAACTAAAAGTTGGGTAACCTTATCGAATATTTTAAAAGTACGGTGACCAAAATGAATATACCTTAAAAGTTTGGTGACCATTTATGTAGTTTACCCTAAAGTTGAAATTTTATTGCACCGATCACCGTAATGTCCATCGGTAACAAGCTCTGACCTAGTTCTCTACTAAGCCGGGAAGAGGGTGTTACATTTGTGGTATCAGAGCTAGAGTTTAGTCGATTCTAGGACTAAACTGAAGCCTATTACATTGTTATTGTGTTACTTTGCCACCTAGGAGTTTTATATTGTGTATATTGTGACTTGTCAACTAATCCGATCTTTCATATAGATATGCCTATAGCTTATCTATGATGCAATTTGCCAAGACTTGATGTTGAATGTGCCATAAATGTTTGAGGATTGATGTTTAATTATGATGTATGCATGTTGGAAGCATGTTGGATTGGTTTAGGATGGATTTAAGTGTGAAAAACAAGCAAAAAATGTCATTACAGGCCCTGGTGTTTTGATACACTCGAACTTGTACCGAAACAGTGAGCCTGAAATGGCCTAAGGGTTTCGAAACAGGAAAGGTATGTTCTGGTACGTTTTGCTACTAGAAACCATAGTTTTGAAACACCTCAAGGGTGTTTCGATACGGGCCCGTGTTCTAAGCCGTGAGGTACTATTTTGATACACCTGTTTTGGTACAGTGCTAGCCTATACCGAAATAGCTAGCTGTTATGTTAGTTGTTGGAATATTCTAAAGTTATGATTCTTTGCATTTTAATCCCTGAATGTTGTAGATGCAATTAAGTGAGTATGAATGACTGTTTTGAGCTGAGTTTTGACAGAGATGCATGTAATATGATTAATTTAAATATGGTAAACTAAAATTGGAGGAATCCCTTCTAATTTGATAAGTTTACAAAATGGTCCATAAAATCGTTTTTGAAGGCAATTGAGTTATAATTAATGTTCGATTGATGTTATGAATGTTACGCTACGATGGAAAACACTTAGGTTTCTAATGAGCATCTAGGCAAGATAAAAAGAAAAAAAATAGGGTTGTTTATTGAGGTAAACCTTCCTGGTTTACTTCAATATTCCATGTGTGACCCGTTCAGTTCGGTCTATCACCTAGGTTGGGTCAAGGGGTTACACTGAGAGTGATTCTGTAAATGACTATTTTGCTCATACTCTCACTATCATCAACAAGTTGTGACTTAATAAGGCGAAGATAGAAGATGTAGATGTCATTGAGAAAATCATGTGATCCATGACAACCAAGTTCAATTATGTAGTGTGTTCTCTTGAGGAGTAAAAAAAAACTTGGAGGTTATGACAATTGATGAGCTACAAAGCAACCTTTTGGTATATGAGCAATGAATGAGGTCTCAAATTGTGGAAGAGCACGCACTTAAAGTTGCTAGTAAATAGTTTTCAAGAGGAATAGGATGTGGGCGCAATGGAATGCGCGGACGAGGAGGAAACGGAGATAGGTGTCGCTTTGACAAAGCCACCATTGAATGTTATCACTACCATCAGCATGAACATTTTCATCTAGGAAGCACGGGTACGGCTATTTCATGCCGTTTTAAGTACCCGAAACGTTTTCGGTACGGGTACGCGATGGGGACGGCTGAGGTACGTCCCGGAGACGTCTCACGTTCACGGGGTACGGCTAGAAGTAATCGGGGAAGACTGAAATAATCTTGGGGATGTTTCGGGGACGGCACATGACCTCCACGTGCGTCCCCAAACGAAACGGGTTGAGGGAATCATGAAAAATTAAAATCCATGAAAGAACTACTGGTTGAAACAGAAAAAACTAAGTGAAGAAGAAGACTTAAACGACAACGTTTAATTGAAATGAGCGGCCGAAAATGAGGAAAAACGTTGAAAGGGATTTAAACTTTTTAATACCCAAACTATTGGGTAAATAGCAAGGCATGACCCTAACTTTCTTTCAGGTTTCACGAAAAGCCACCAAATTTCAATCCGCTTTACAAAAAGGTCTATACATTTTTGATTTGAGCTCAATTAAAACATTGAACTTAATTTATTGTTCAATTTAGTCCCAAAATTCAGAAATATTTATAAAATCAGCCCTACCTAAATTAGGGTTCTCAATTAAAAAGAAAATAAAACTAATTTTGGGAGGAAAAATGAAGTCATAAGATGAAGATAATTTATGAATTAATGCTATATTTGTAGAGCTTTGAAGTTTGATTTTTTCTCCTAAATTTTAAGAGAAAAATGAAACTCATTTATTTATTTATTTATTATTAATTATATACCCTATTGTACCGGATTTGGTAGGTAATATTTCGTGTTCTAGATTGCTTAAAGCTTTATTAGTATTTAGTACGAATTTGTGTTATTTAATATTATTCTATAATTAATTTATTATTTGAGTATTGAGATTTAACACTTTAATATTGTTATTTGTATACGTATTTTATTTTATTATTTATTATGAAGTATTAACTTTAATGAATATTTATGACTTTTTTATATCTATTTATAATTTTAAAATTTATTTTATATGCCGTACCCTTACCGTACCCGTACCCTATAATTTTAGAAATTGTCGTTTTTCGTTTCCGTCCCCGTATCCGTTTCAGTGCAACATAGATTTTCATTTTGAATGTCCCAACAAGCGTTCTATACAAAAGCAAATTATGTGAAATACGATAACAAAATGTTATGAATGTCATACTTCAATGATAAAGAAGCAAGCAGTAAAGAGTGTTAATTTTTAGACTCCAGATGCAGTAACCACATGTGTGGCAAGCGGGAGTTTTTCTTTGATCTAGATGAAAGCTTAAGAAATAAGGTGAAATTGGGAGATAATTCAAACATGAATGTGATGGGAAAAGGTACCGTGCGCATACTAGTAAATGGTTTTATTCAAATTATTACCAGTGTGTTTTATGTTCCAGGTTTAAAAAATAACCTACTATGAAATGGTCAGCTCGTTGAGAAAGGGCTTGAAATCCTCATAAAGCATAGGCTTTGCAAGATTTATCATCCATAGAAGGGGTTAATTATAGAGATGGCTATGTCATCTAATCGACTGTTCAAGTTGTTTGTTGTGACACAATCAAAGGAGGAGACTTGTTTCAACTCTTTCACGAAAGATCTAGCACGAATTTGGCACTGTAGATATGGGCATTTAAGTTTTAGTGGTTTGCACCTTCTTGAACAAAAGGGAATGGTGCCTGGATGCTTCATTTTATTGGTCCAACCAAGCCAACTATAAATCATTCTAATTGAAAATATTAATTTAGATACCCAAAAATGAAATGAATCTCTAATTGCACTTCAATTAGAATTCACTCTACAAAATTTTGATAATTCAAGTAATCTTTTTTTGGTGAAACAGAGGATATCTCGATCGGGCGAGAGAACGAGGATTAGTGGAGAGCTTCTCAAAGTCTTGAACTAGTACACGCTGATATATATGGACCAATAAGTCCAAATTCAAATAGCAATAAAAGGTATTTGAGCACCTTTATAAATTATTTTAGTCGTAAAATTTAGGTTTATTTCTTGGCTAAAAAATCTGAAGCACTTGGTATTTTTAAACAATATAAAAATCGAGTAAAAATGAGAGTGGTTTTTTTTATTAAATGTCTTTGTACTGACCATGGGGTGAATTCACATCACTTGAATTTGATAAGTTTTGCAATGTGAATGGTATTTGCAGGTAACTAACAACGACATATACACTTCCAATAAAATGGTGTAGCGGAGCGGAAGAATGGGACAATCATGAACATGGTTCGAAGAATGTTGTCAGGAAAGAAAATTCCCAAGACGCTATGGCCAGAAGTTGTAAATTGGATGGTTCACATTCTTAATAGGAGTCCAACATTTGCAGTAAAAAATAAGTGTCCAAAGGAAGCTTGGAGTGGATTCAAACCATCATTAGCCTACTTCAGAGTATTTGGATGGGTAGCGCATGTTCACATTCCAGATTACAATGGATGCAGAGATTGAAGCTATAGAGAAGAAGGGCACTTGGGAATTGACAAACTTGCCTGTTGGAGCAAAGAAGGTTGGAGTAAAGTGGGTGTATAAAACAAAAGCTAATAAAAATGGTGAAATTGAGAAGTATAAAGCGCATTTGGTTACAAAGGGTTATGTCCAAAAGCGTGGCACTGATTACACATAAGTTTTTGCACCAGTACCACGTCTTACAATGATTCGAATGGTAGCTGCTCAAAAGGGATGAACAATTTTTCAACTTGACGTTAAATCTGCTTTTCTTTATAGGGAACTTAATGAAGAGGTTTACATTGATCACCACCTGGGTATGAAAAGAAAGGTGCGAAACCGAAATTTTATCGGTTAAAAAAGGCTTTATATGGACTAAAACAGACACCACGAGACTGATATAGTCAAATAGAGTCATATTTTTTCAAAGAAAATTTTCAACGATGACCCCACGAGCATACTTTATTCATCAAAACTGGAAAAGAGGTAAAATTTTGATTGTTTGTCTTTACGTTGATGATTTAATTTTTACCAGTAATGATGAGCAAATGTTTCTTGAATTTAAAGTTTTCATGATTTAATTTTCTTGAATTAGTCTTTGATTTGATTTGTTGGTTTGTTGTTTGAATAATTCCTATTTATTAAGAATAAGCTGTTTGTAGTTTAGTAAAAGTTGTCTCTTTAAAGTATTTGTTTATGTTACTTCTTGTAAGGCTATATATATAGCCATATCTATTGTCTAATATAGATCAGAGTATTTCTTTGGCTTTCCTCAACAAAATTTGTAATATTATTTACAGAGTCGATAATGTGTTCGTAATTAATTTTGTGAATATATTATTGCATTGATGCTTTGGTTAGGTCTTATAAAAAAACGTTAAAAAGTATGCTTCGGCTCAAAATCGAGCATCTTTTAGTGTTTAAGTTTTATAGTTTAAAATTTAGAATTTAATTTTTTAGTATTGGGTACCGAAAAGGGAAAAAAATCTTCCCTTTTCGAGGCCCAACTCAACCATCATCGTATATAAGTATATAAGCGACTATTTTTTTTGGGATAAATTGTTTGTATTATAAGCAGCTATTACATATGAATCGATGGTAAGAAGAATTGTCTGAAAATCTGAAGTTTGTGTTTACATCGAGGAGTGGTTTTCCAAGTTGTTAGAGAAACAGAAGAGTAAAGCAAAGAAGAATGAAAAGCGTGGAGGAAGATGAGGGATTCACTTTAATTGGTTAGTGTATTTGATTACAGGCCTTGCGTTGGGTTTAAAGGAGCTTTAGTGGAAACTAAAAAAGGTGTGTTTGATTCGGTTTCAGTTGGTATGGTCGCTTTTTAAGCATTGGGTTTGTGGAATCAGTTCATTGAAGAAGAAGATAAACACGTATTGCATGTCTTGATTCTTTTTCTTTAAGCATGTAACAAAAACCAAGAATGGAACCAAAACCTGCAACAGTGAGAAGTTGTCCCAATCTTTGAGTTGAAGCCATATCCTTTTGGAATCATTTTCTCAGCTTGCATTAATTGTTGTAATGTTTCCTCATGAACAAGACGGGAAACAAGAAAAACAAGAGAACCATCTTCTGGGACCTCCATTTTGGGTTGTTTTAGGCGTCGGAGACTTTGGCGCTTCCGCCATCGGAGTTTCAGGCGGCTTAGGGGTCTCTGGTGGTGTGTTTTCTGGAGTTGTACTACTGGTGGAGGGCTGTGAGTGTGACGACGCTTGTTTCTTTTTCTGCGCACCCTTTTTGGATGCATCGTTTTTTTCTTCTTCTGCCGTCAGTCTCCATTACAAGAAAAACAAAATAGTAATATATTACATGATATACTTACTTATTAATATACTATTTCATGTTTTAATAGTTTTGGATTAAAGTTAAATATAATAATTTGAATATTGTATTTTTAATAAAAATTTTAGACTGTTTATTTAAATAAAGGGTTTCATTTGGTTTTCAAAAAAAAAATTATTTTCACATTTTAAAAATAATTTTATTTTTTTATGATTAGAAACTAAACTAAGAACCGTGTTATAAATAATTATTTTTAATAATGAAAATATGAAAACACCTTCAATTACATATTTTCATATAAAGATAATTATTTGATACACTGGCGGTAGAAACTTTTTGTTTTCACAAGCGCTTTAGTTTTAAAGTTAATGGACTCAATTTAGAGTGTAGAGTTTAGGGGTTTAATTGCAAGAGTTTAAAATTTATCCCTAAATGAAAGTTTTGATGTTTATCAATCACAATTTTTTATATATTAATTTGAAATTTTATTTTTATATATCATTAGTTAGTTAATTAAAATAGTTAAGAGCATTAAGTATTATAATAAAAATGTTAATATTTAAGGTAGTGACACAAAATAATAAAATGAGCTAATAAAAATTCTGTCATTTTTTCGGTGTCTCTATGTATGTTGCAAGACTAAAAGAATTAGAATTTAGAGTTTATGATTAGGGCTTAAGGTTTAATTTTTTTTAGTGTTGGGATATATAGATAGATAGATAGATAGATAGATAAATAGAGGGATAAATGATTTGTGTTGAGCGTTGAGGGAGTAAAACTAAATAAGTATAGTAGGAAGATGGGGAAGTGAGAATAGTGAAAGCTTACATAGGGAAGGCGAAAGATTTGCCACTGGCATCCGAAAGCTGAGACATGCTACGCCCAAAATCTGATTCCTTATCAACATTCTTGTGTTGATGAGATTCTTTGTCCCTCATAGTTTCAGTCGCTGCTGCTGAGGTGACAGGAAATTCGAACAGTGGACTGGCCATTACGGGGGAATAATCAAGTTCCCTTGATTCGTTGAAACTCGTGTTCCCCATGTGAATGCTGAACAAGGATTCGTTGGAAGCAGTACTCCATTCTGCCTGCGAACTGCTGCTCGTCGGAGCAAACACATGAGCTGGGATTCTACTCGAAGTTTGATTATCTTCGCTAACACTTCTGCTTGATTCCATGACTCAAATTTGTTCTCAACTCCCAGGAATTCATTCATGCTGTATCAAATAATTAGTAAACAAAATCAGACTTCCCATTTCTAAAACGCATTTTTTTTAGGTTTAACATCATACCCTATTCATGTTATTTCGCATTTGTATTTCAGCATAATAATTATAAGTAACAGTCCTTCACTGATATTTGTTTATATGCTAATCTTCCATACTCATCCAATGTTTTTTCTTTAAAAAAAAAACCATTAAAGAAATTGCATGCCATGAATCTTTACATGTGTTCAATGGTATTGAGAAAAATAACATGTTATATAGCGATTAACCAAACCAAATCAAATCAAATCAACCGTAGAATAATAACAAAAAGAAATCAAGAAAAAATAGAATTCTGTATTAAAAATGAAAAGAACATGAACCTTCAATAAGAGAAGTTCTGATCCATCCACTAAACATGTAATCTGTCTTTGATTTTCGTATTGGAAATCAGAAAACCAAAGAAAGAAACATGAAACAACAAAACGAAGAAAAAAGAAGAGAGCTACAAAGCAAGATAGATCAGAAGTTTCAGACAGACAACGATGAAAGAGAGAGGTAATGAATACGGAATGAGAGGCAAATTTTAAGGCCAGTCATTTCTATCTTTCTATCTACAGTAGAAAAATAACCAATTGTTTTTATAACGGCCTTACGCGTCATGTCTTAACTAACTAATTCTTTAAACTATTATGTTGTATTTATGAAAGACATAGGAAAAAAATTATGTATCATGCACCTATGTGTTATTTTGCATGAGTAGGGAGGTTTGGTTCTCACGGGGTCTGTTATACCTTGTATTTCAAGATCTGGAGATAACTCCTATTGTCACTGCACTTGGTAATTCTGGAGCTGACCCCTGGAGCCTTGTAATAATGAAGACCTACATGGTGTGAACATACACTGTTAGGTGTTACAGAACTTCACCCACGTGATCATACTAAAGAGTCTAATACTTGAAAATTGGGTCTATTTTTACCAACCCATCTATAAGCTGTTATTAGGTTTGGCACCATCCATTTACTAACAGTTCCAAATGTTATAAATACTCAGGCAACTGAGAAAAAAAAGCAAACAAAATGAAGAGGACAATACCCCTCTCCTCCTTCTCCCCTTTCATGCTCCGACCACCATGTTATCTGCGTCCCAAATTTATAGGGGTAAATCGCCTGACAACGTATCAACCACCATGATTTTCCTCTCCGTCTCTCTTGTTCTCTATCTAAAATTTTAAACATCAACAATTAGTGTGGTGAGTGTGGATATCCTCTCAACCAATAAAATTAGTCACGTTGGCTCTCCTAGCGACACTATGAGCACACCAGATCTTTGCGACCGTCGACGCTAATGGTCAAATTGACGATAACAATGGAGTTTAGAAGCGCCATAGTTGTCATGCAAAGCTTTCTTTTAGGAGTTCGACTCAAAGGAAGCAAAAAAGATGGGGTATCAACTTCTTGCCACTCACTTCCCACTACAAGAAATTATAATATTGTAACAAAATTATTTATCATTAAAAGTATTAAATTTGTGATGATATATTTATTTTAACAAATTTTATCTGTTACAATGTTTGTTAGAACAACCTCGTCATGTAAAGTATATTGTGGTAAAATTGTGTTCGTTATCATTTTATATTATTTATCGTAACAATAAAATTTTGTTACTATAATTAACTTATCACGAAAATAAATTAACCATTTCATCATGAGAAGTACGTTTTGTCACAACTAACTTGTATTTTAACATCAAATATAAAGCGTTTTCGTGACAAAAATACATATTGCAACAAAAATTAATTTGTCAGTACTTCTATTTCGTCAGTGAATGTAACTTATAGAGACAAAATATTTGTTAGAATAAGAAGTAAATTCTATCACAATTAACTTAAATATTAACATCAAACAAAAAATATTTTTCGTGACAAAAATACATATTACACCAAAATTTAAATTCTCACTACCTTTATTTCTTCACTAAAACTTAAAAGGGCAAAATATTTGTTAAAATAAAATATTTATTTTTTCAAAAAAAAGTATAATTTATCACAATTAGCTTGGATTTTAACGTAGAATAAATTATTTTGTGACAAACAAAAATTACAACAAAATTTATTTTTCACAATAAGGCTGAACTATTTAAGCAAGTCTATCTATAGATCATCCTTTAATCAAACTAAGCTTAATTATCATTCTCCTTCATGAAGTTGTCACGCTTCGATTTGATTCTTTGCTTGTTCTCTATTTCATTAGCTCTCTGGTCTCTATGCCTTGTGCAAGCCTCAAAGAACTCATCATTCTCTTTTCTCAACTCATTCGACTCTTTTTTCTGAATCTCTATTGTACTTTGGTATAGATAGAATTGTTTTCATCACGATTAGTTACAATTGTAGAAGAAATATATAAATAAAGTAAATAAAAATATTTTTAGGAGCGGTGAGCTATTAAATTTCTTCCTACAATTCTTAAATAATACAGATATGGCATGTTTACATAGCAAATCACAAGGCATGTGCCTCAATAATCAAAATATTCTTAGGAGTACACATAAACATAGATAGTTGAAGGCAAGAACCATGGTTTTCAAGTATTGAGTAATTAACACAAAATATATTAATGTTGAATCCCTATCATGCATACACAAGTCAGAACACAGTACATAACACAACAAAAAGGAACATTGAAAGATTCAGATATTTTACCTCGGCATCAACCGAAACTCAAGACAGGATTCAAGCTTAGCATGTTATTTAATAAAAAAATTGTTAAAATTAAATCAAATCAATTGGTACACTCATACAGAAAGACACACACCTATATATCAATGCTTGATCAACTGAATTATTGAGTAGGGGTTTTATCGCACTTGATAGTGGTATAAGGTCTTGTGCAACCCGAACTCTTGTTTTGAATTTTTAATGCACAACCGAGAGTAACCAGATTACCAAAAAACGTGGTTTCGTTATACTCTAATTGAATAAAAATGAGTAAAGACGAATATGATGGAACTAATTAACTACGATAATTTGTAATAATTAAAACAAATAAATACTAGTGCTGGAAATAACAAATTTCACCATTTCTAATAAAAATAATAATGTTAAAACAGTAGGTACATGGTTCAAGGGTAAAAAGTCTTGGGTACAATGGATTTGGAAATCCTTGGCACAATACCCACAATAGGAGTTACAGTGAGACTTGCTCTCGACGTGTGCGACACTAGGGCTCAGCTAGGGAGAGGTGTGGGCGGATGGTGTTGTCAAAAGTTGTAAGACGACACAAGGGGAAAAGAGTAACAAACCTACCGAGATATATATTTTGCGATCAGAGAATTTCATGCGGCACAAGAAGCGATAGGGACATGGTGTTTTTGAAAGTGTTGAAGAACAAGAAGCGGCAGAAAAAAAAAAAGCCGAGCAAAAAAAAAAAAAACAAGAAGCGGCAGTGCCTGGCGGTGGTGCAAGGGGAAGCGGGTCAAGGGTTTCGGGAGGTTCTTTTAAAGAAATGTTAAGGGTTTTCAAAATAAACGACTTCCTTGGAAGTTTAGGGATTAAATTTAGAAAAATAGGACACATTCAAAGATATTTAAGAATTTACGGCAAAATGAACAGTGGGTGAAAGACGCCGCTTACAACCTTACGTGTGGCGTCTTGATATTTTTTAATTATTTTCTCCTAAAGTTGCTATACATTGAACACTTTATGTAATAAAAATATTAAACAAACCTAGGAAGCCAACTGTAGGTGACGTTTTCCACATAAAAAATATTAAAAAAATCAAAAACGCCACCTGCAGATGGCGTCTTCCACCTCTAATGTTCAATTTGCCATAGTTTCCAAAATAAAACTTAAAGACCTTTATTTTCCTAAATATAATTCCAAGGGGGGAAATATTCCCTAGATTTGTTCAAAACAAACCTTGTAAAAATAAATTAGTAAATTTAAAATATACATTTTTTAATAATAATAAAAATATAAAATAAAATTAAATAATAGTAAAAATGGATATTGAATGGCAATCGGAGATTAGGAGTTCTATTTCAAATAAATTTTAAATAGGTAAATTCTTAGTCTTCAAACTCCCAAGATTTTCAAGTTGACGCCCAATTCAGAGTTCACACGTTTGACCATATTTTCTCAAATTTTTGTAATTTAGTCTTCAAATTTCAAATTTTCTCAATTAATCTTTTAGGTTTACTTCTAAAGCAATTTATTCATATTTTGTAACACCCTCAATTGTAGCCTAGTATTTATTAAATTCATTAGCTAATCAATAAATTTAATTAAATCAAATTAACTTTCAATTCGGCTAATACAAACCTAATTTGAAGGAATGCACAAACCGGAGGATTAAAATCAAGATGATTAAATTAAAATTTATGTTAAACATTAATGGTTGCATGGTAAATAAAATGAACTCCCTTTATTGCCCTTAGTTGAAAATTTACTAAAGGATTTAGAAAGGGTTAAGGAGCTAGTTATCCAGTCCACAAACTAGGATAATCATCTTCCTCCTTAAGCAATGCTCAGCCGAAATGAGAGAGAAAAATAGGGAGATAAAATTTGGAGAAAAACAAGGAGATTTTAAGGGAATTCATCTTGCATGTTGCTGATTTATCTATTGCTTTTAAACTAGAAATCAAGTTAAGTGTTTATATACATAAAAGCTAAACGAATTCATGTTTGATTGTTGTTTTGACTTGTTTGTATAATCGGTTTTATTTCATTTGTTTGCCGTATATGTTGATTCTAGTTCTGGAATTGTGTTATATGATGATGAAATATATGTATCTAGATTTGGTATATGAAGAGAATCGAAAATAGATCACTAGTTAATGATATATGCTGCCCGAATACCCTAGGTGACCATTTTGTTAAAATCTGGAAATTGAAGGGGCTGGAAACCGTTTCTGGAAAAATTTATGTAAGAACCAATTGTTTAAAATGATGTTTGTTGTTAGTTTGAGGTCTTGGATGATTAAAAAATTATGTTGGAATTGCTGGAAAATCTGTTAGAATCAAGACTAGTAACCTAGGAATGTAAATCTGCCTTAGGGATTGTTTTGAGTAAAATGAAAGCTTTAGGGACTGAAATAATGCTAAACGGGCTCTGGAAATGATGTTTGAAAATAGGGGACTTGTGATAGGAATGAAATATAACTGGAATATGACTGGTAATTAGCTTAATTGGATGTTTAAAATGACTAGTTGACAAGATAATTGAATCTGGACCAATCTGGAAATTTAATTAACTAAGGGACTGTATTGTTCTGTTTTGAGACCCTAAAGAACTTGAATGAACAAGAAAAAATAGGTTGGATATGTTTGTTAAGTCCTAAAATGAAAATGAGTAACAAATTCATATAATTGAATAATTAGAAGCAAATTCTAATGAATCTACCTATAAGCTTTGTTCTAGACAGTATCTTTGAAAAATTAGTATAAATACTAGGAATCAAATTTTAAGCTGAAATTTTGAAATAATGTACCTTGAAATTTCTACTTTAATCAAGATCAAACGACATAGGATTATAAGTTGTGTAGTGAAATCTGGAGATAAAAACTCATAAGTAGTGCAAACTGTCCAAGCAGTATAAATATTGTGTCTTTAGACAATAAACTGTACTAATTGTATACGAATTAAAATGCAAGTCTAACATGGTCTTAAAGAAAATTTCGTTAGCTTTAAAATGATACAAAGTAATCGAAATTTCAACGTACGGATTGAGAGATATGATCAGATTAGTAACAGCGGTGCAAACTGCTAGAACTTGAAAACAATTTTGAGTTTTTTGAATTATGCTTATTTGATTGAACTTATATGTTTGAATTGGATGTTAATATGCTTTCTATGTGTTCTTACATGAATTGCTAGACCAAGGATTTGAGGAGAATTTGGAAGAAGCAAGGGCTTGCCATCCAAATAGAAAGAACAAAGGAATAATCATCAAGGAGCAAGACTAGTAGAAAGCTTGGAGTATTGTGAGTGTAGTTGACCGTAGGCAAGGACGGAGCTAGGACCAAACATTGGGAGGGGCAAGAGTCTATTAAGTCTTTGAATTTGAAAATTAGGAGGGGCAAATACCTTATTTAGTTAATATTTAAATTGAAAGGGACCTAAATTACAATTATACCAAAAATTTTGGGAGGGGCAACAACCCCTCCCATCCCCTATATACCTCCGTCCCGGTCCGTAGGGTTAGGACTAGTGTCCTAACTACTATCGTATGTTAATTTACATTGTTTTAGATTGAATCATGAAATGAATTTAATTCGGGATTCGGTAAATAATTTAAGGGAAGGTGGATTAAATGGAAACATGAAAGCATGCTCTATATTGTTAGATGTTTGTCTTATTGAAGCATGATTTGGTTACATATGCTGAATGGCTATGTGATTGATTAAATGAGCATGAAATGAGTGATATGCTACTAACAAAATATGATACATGATTCTGGAAAAATGCTTATATGATTGCTACATGCTAGAAATTATGAAATCATGAACATAAAATTGGCTCTATCTACTAGTAACATGAAATATGATATGCGACCTTGCTGTTTGTGATTGTTAATCACTTGTAATATGTTCGATTAATTTAAAAGACATTGAAAGACATTGAAAGTCCTTGGTTGACTAGTTGGTCTTAGGTAGAACGACATGCCTTAGAGTCTAGAGCTCTTATGTTTTAGTACCTTGAGTACTCTCTGTTGTGGTGTCGATAGAACCTAGTGAACTTAATGCTTTGTACATCCTTTGTTGATATTTTGATACATTGCGTATCCTCTGATTTGATGCTATGAACATCCTCTGATTCGGTACTTTGTACCTTTTGTGACTCGATTACCTAGTCTCACTAATCTACCAAGGCAAAACGCTTAAAAATTCATGAATAAACTTTAACATGTTCAATGGAAAATGTAGTATGATACTTGAATGAAATGACTGAAATATATTTATATGCCATGAAATTCCGATGTACCAATCATATATGTTAAAATGTAAAAGTCATGTAAAGGTAAAGGATTCTATTCGAATGAAAGGATATGGACATGAATCATGCTTTGATGTTTGATTCTTGTTTGACCATTGTGGTTGATAAATTGTAATTGGCTACTTGAATGTGTTATATGATTTATATGTCATAACTTGATCTTGATTTGCTTTGTGTATATGTTCTTATGATTGAAAAAGGGTTAAGACTAGCTAGGTGATGCTCCTTTGTTTTGAAACCTAGTTAGGCAAGCTTGTCTAAAGGAATAATACACCTAATGAAATAAATGGATAGTTAACATGATAGGAACATCTGAATTGAAAAAAATGAGAGAGATCGGAGGGCGAGAGGGAAGGCGAGAGAGATCTCAAGGTCGAAGAGTGTGGACGTTGTTCATAGCGAATCTACCGGAACAATTGCATGGGCAAGGCGTTTGGCAGGTGTTTGATCGACATGGGGTAGTAGTAGATGTATTCGTCCCAAAGAAGAGAGCGAAGGATGGAACAAGATTCAGATTTGTGTAGATGGGTTCTAAAGAGGATGACGATCGAGTAATTGGTAGATTCGATGGTTTTTGGTTGTATGGGTCAAAAATTAGGGTGTCGATGGTGCAACGTGACGTGAGGAATACATTCTGGCAACGGAAGAGGCTGGAATTCGATGATGGACGGGCAATCGACCAACGAAATGGGCTTACTCAACAATGTGAATCTCGGTTTAGAAGCCCGTCAAGGATATACAACGCAAAGACCAATCAAGGATCTGGACGGAAGGAATTAGAACATGAGAATGGAAGTGGGGAAAATCAACGAAAGCAACTAGTGGGAGTGATCGATAAGGAGAAGTGGGAAATTTTACAAACATGTGCGGTAGCTTTTTGCCAAAAATCATGCCAAATTGCGGATCTCGCTAAAGATTTTCATAAAGCCAATCTTAATGGTTTTTCAGTGATGCGTGTGGCAGGGTCTCTTATTTTATTGATGTTCGAGAGCCCGTCTTCGCGCAAGGAGACAATGGACTCGGGTAGACTCGATCCGTGGCTGGAAAATGTTATGAAGTGGTCGCCGATGATGGCAATGCCTAACAGGCGAACGTGGTTATCGGTCAGTGGTCTTCCATTACATGTCTGGTCGGAGGAGACATTTAGGAATATCGCGGCGCTGTGGGGTGAATTGGTCCGTATTGATATAGAAACATTGGCACCATCTTCCTTTGAACGCTCGAGATTTAAAATTGAAACGGATTGGAATTTCATATTAATGAGATGATTGAAAGTGGGCGAAATGATTTTCCAAATACGCGTCACTGAATTTGGGGAGGCAATTGGACCAAAATGTGATTGTTATTGTGAATTGGAGATGAGTTCTGATGATAAGGGGAGTACACGTGAACAAGATGTGGAGTGGAAAACGAACTCAGTTTACAACGTCCGTGAGTCTTCAACGGGAGAGACCATTGTACCGAACTCATTTTCATATGAGGAAGCTCCATCATCTAGGGACAATGTGGTGGTAGATAAGAGCTACATCGAGAAAATTTGGAAGGATAACAAAATGGTGGACTGGAGGGTGAAGGAGACGCGAGTTGGATGGAGGATGAGAATGTTGGATTGCTGTGTCGCGATGTGGGTGACCGATCTAGTTGTGATGTTTTAGGTAGTGTAGATGATATCAACCGGGTTTGTGGGGTTCAATCTCTAGAACGTCGGGATAAAACGAGCCCGGTACAGGATGGGCCAAGAACTGAATTAACTAGGGCTAATAAAGCTTCATTGATTGAAGTTAATGGGGAAAGTCGTCAGGTGAGACAACTTGCCGAGATTGTATCGAGCCTGGCACCATTGGAGTAGAAGGAAACAATATTACAAACCACTAAAAGAGAGCGTGGTCATCCAAGGAAGGTCAAACCGGATGCGCAACCTGAGCCTATTGCTATTGCTAACGGTTCGTTGTCTGACTCAAATTTTGTGTGTTGCAAAAAAGCGATATTGAGGGAGGCTCGCGAGATGGTGGACTTGGGATAACTGATTGGGGCAGTAACGGAGGGGAGATGGGAGGCGATTGTGAAAGACATCGCGCGGATGATAGAGGCGCGCGAGCAGAAACTCTAGCAAAGAAGCATGAAATTATTGTCGTGGAATTCATTATATCATCACCATTATATTGGCTCGCAAGTGATCAATAATAAAAACGATATCCAAAACACCACACAATTCAATACAATCGGATATGTGGATTACAAGCGTTGTTCCACACGCTTCATACATACTACCGACAACTCAAGGTGGAGTTTAACGGCACAATCACAACCCCTCAACACCAAGGTAAAGTTTAGCGGCACAATCACAACCCCTCAATACCCGTGATGGAGTTTAACGACACAATCTCAACCCCTCAACATCACTCATCGGTAGTTCTATAACCCACTAGTGAGAGCCGAGACACAAAACTAGGCTTACACATGGGAGCTACCTCAACCATTGTAATCACCTTAACCAAGCTCACACACGGGAGCAATCCTCCACCGTTGTGACGCTTAACAAAGTCAACCCACGAGAGCCATCCTCCATCGTGGTGACGCCAATTCCTCAATCGCTATGGTACTTGGATGGAGTTTACGGCACAATCACAACTTCTCGACATCCAAGGCGACTTTATTCACGGTGCACCCAATCCTATAGTCAGCTAACTATATCCGATTAAAGTAACCAAAACCATTTTCCATCACTTGCCAATATAATCATTATTCAACAACATTTCACTGTTTATCAAAGCATAAACCACAATGTCATTTTTCACAAGCAATAACATGCTTAAAATTAATTATTAAATCGCATGAACACATGGATCACTTACCATGTGCATCCTTAACAAAATGGAATTTAAAACCAGCAACAACATTGCTCTAAACATGCTTTAAAACAGTAATCAAACCACATTTAAATCAAGTTTATTTTAAACCAAAACATAGCACAATCCGAGAGACTTTCGATTTACTTACTCTTGAGCTTAGCTAAGTGTTTCAAACTTACACTAAGCTCTCAAAACCACGTTCAAAACGTTTCAAAGCTGGAAAACTCTTTTCCACTCACCGATACACGAAACTTCGCTTGCCGACGCGAAGATCACTCATCTGAAGCTTCCAAAAATCGCTTTGCTAGCTTCCAGATCAATATCCCCTTCTTTTATAGCATAAAAAATAGAGATCCAATGCATTAAAATGCATTCTAACTCCAGCAACTAAACACAAACTCGTTGCCCAGCAACACAACATCAATTTACCCATCCGAAACAACCAAAAACTCATTCGATTGCTTCCTAAACCAAGCCTACCCAACAATCAACACTTTCAATCATTAATACTCATCAAATCACATCGAAAAACAACTTAAGCCCTTTCTTATACCTCCAGCAATCATATAACCATCAAAACACTTCAAAAACTCAACTAAAACCATCATAAAACTCAAGGATCTCAAGGGCTTCAGGATCTATATCATTAAAACTCTTTTCCAACATCATAAACATCTCAAAACTCAATTATAATCAATCGAAAACAGAGCTCATCAACAACACTTCGAAAATAAAAAAAAATTAAACCATAGTTTTGTAAGATTTTGATCTTAAATCAAAACTCAGTTAAAAACAACAATTGAGAGTCAATAATCTTGGAAATTTCAATAAAGAACCTTGATTAGAGGTTGAGAACGCGATTTACCTCCAATCCTTGCTTTCCTAGATGTTTGACATGTTTTTGCTTCACAAATCTTGAAGAAATTAAAGAGAATTCTTTGAAATGGATAAGAAAACAAAGAGAGAGTGTTTGGGAGAAAAGAAATCTGGAGAAAAGGTTTTAGAAATGTGTTGTGCTAAAAATGAGAAGAGAAAAGTTAGTTACGTAAATGAAACTTCCAATTTAATGATTTTATTTAATAAATAAATAAAACCCCTTTTTAAAAAATTACTTAAAATTCTTTTAAAACACATGACAAATTAAGGAAAGGTGTAATTGCACAAAAGCTCCCTAACGATTCTAAGATTTTGACTCTCCTTTTGAAAATTGCATTTTTCCACAATTTTAAAACTCTACATTTTGGTCATTGTCCAAAATGTACAACTTCCAAAACTCATTTTGTAAAATTCATTTGACCAACCTCTTAAACATAATTTTAAAGGATTTTAGCAATTTTTGTCATATTTTTATCCTATTCTGAACCTTGATTTCCCTGAACCACCTAATATGATTCGAAAAGTTTCCATCTGGTTCACTTAACCCGATCCGATGTCTAAAAACAACTAGGCCCTAAATTGGGGAGTTACATTCCGACAACCAATCCATCCCCATTATAACATCAAAACCATAGAAAGGTAACTCCATTACATCAACATGAAACACATGTCCTTGAACCATCAATGGACATCGTCTATACAACTTCCTAACAATTACGGTCTCACCAAACGAACTTGTAACTTGCATACCCACATCAAGAAATTCAAATGGCACATCAAGAAATTGAGCATGCTCATGCAAAATGTAAGAATGTGTAGAACCAGAATCTATCAAAGCAAGAAATGACAAGGATTGCAAGGAGAAGGTACTTGCGATCACATACGTGTCATTTCGACCCTCTCGGTGAGCACAGACTCGAGCTGGTCCACCACCCTCTGGCTCCACTGCAACCACATGCGCCACATTTCTCTGACCCTCCTCCCGTTGCTGAAAATTACCTCGGCCGCGCCCACGGTCCCTATGAGGCTCCATAGCATGAGCTGGTGCTTGCCTCGCCAATTGTGGATAGTCACAATTCACATGACCCTAAGCCTCACACTGCCAATATTCCCCGATATTACCCCAACACTCCTCCGTGTGATTCCTCCCATAACGGCCCGATCCACCACCACCGCCTCGGCGATGGTCTCGCTGATAGCTTCTATCTTGTGATCTCTTACCTCGATCACGTCTACCGTCATAATCAGCAGCTCTCTTCCCAGAGCTAAAACTCTCCAAGCGTAACGTCAATCCCTGACTCTGCTCGATATCCTTGGATCGAGTAACCAACACATCAAAATCAGTATAATCAGCCGCAAGCATATAGGTCTTTACTTCCTTCTTCAACCCATAGCGAAATTGATCACATCTCTTCCGCTCATCCGGTACTAGTTAGGGGGCGTATTGGCTCAATCGGAAGACCTACACCTCATACTCCGCAACGGTCATGTTGCCTGCATCAACACCATGAATTTTTTCTTCTTCTCATCCAAATAATGAACACCCAAATACTTCTTCTTAAAAGCATTCACAAAGAATGTCGAAGTAACCTCGTCTTGTTTCGTACCCACTGTGATGGTCATCCACTATGTATACGCATATCTGTGAAGCCTCAGAACCCTCTCGAGATAGACCTCTAAACTTTGTTCCGCCCAGTCTGCGCAGACGCTCTAAGGGTAAACCAGCATTGGCACCAGGCTGAGGTGCAGCCACGTGCATGCCTGCTATTGCAGCCTGAAAGGCTGAGGCAATAGCCTAAATTAAAGGTGTCATGTTAGGAGCAGCTTGCCCTTGCGCTGCCTGAGGTTCAACACCTCCACTACCAGCTCCTGTTTCAACTCCACCTCCACCAGGAGGAGGAGGCGACAAGTTCTCGACATCCACATCTACCTCATTCTCAACCAAATTCCACATATTACCTTTCAGCTCTCCTCTCGGTCCCATGATATGATAAACAGTTCTATCATGCAAATATAATAGAAAAAATAATTAGGCTTACAAATAGCAAGAACCCAAATCACTCATTCTGTCTTTTTAAAACAAAAACTCTTTTCTTTACCAGTAGTATAGGCAATGGGTACCCCAAGTCACAAATCTCTTTTCATCACATACTATCAATCAAACCATAATACAATCATTCACCGTGAATAGCATCGAATACAACATGTCATCAGCCATAATTCAACATTCAACATACATCTCAATCTTTCGAAAACCTTGCTCTGACACCAACAAATGTAACCCCCTTATCCCGGTCTAGACGTTTAACTCGAATTAAGAGAATTACACGGGGAAAACTGAAGTCAACTCGTTAAAGTCAACCTCGATTAGCAATCCCTTTTATTTTTAACTTGTCCAGATGCATAATTAAGTCCTACAGTGTTTACTCGTGCAACGAATATATTTTCATTTAAATCAAACCTCAACTATACTTTCATTTGCAAACAATCCGATATAAGGTCATTTACAAATTAATGTTACCAACCTTTAATTAGTTTCATTACATGCTTGTAGGTGAAATATTAGCATCATAAGATCATTTAAACATCCACAATTGCAAATCATATAAACAGGGACTAAAATGTAAACAATCAAAATTGACCGATCATTCCATTATCTAACTTGACGACTTCGTTTCGAAACAGTCACCTCTTGTTTCGAAACCATGCATTACATAGCATTTGGTTTCGGAACGACCTTACCGGTTTCAGAACCAAATCCCTAATTTGATTTCCCCTACATTCGGACAAAATAGAGCTATATCGAAATGACCCCGAGTTTCGATACAGGTTCAAATTATAACTAGAAGTCTCGAAACGGTCTAGTAGTGTTCCGAAATGTTGAGACTAAATATGCAAGTTGTATCGAAACAACTACTATTGTTTGGAACACATATCATATCTGCACTAAAACTGCAACATTTAAACATCTTAAAACATACCATATGGCCACCAATCATTATGCAATCATAGGTACAATCAACAACATATTTATCCAACGCGTAGTCATGAAAAAAGGCATCTAGCAACGTGATTTATATAACATGGCTACTCTAGAGGCATGTACCCTATAAGCAATCCAAACAGAGTATCAAAAACTAAACAACAAAGCATAACAACATTTAAAGGCCCAATACAAGTCTTATAAGGAAAAACTCACTTGCGAAACCAGGGAGTTTAAACAATCATCTCCCAAATACTGAGATACCCTCCTCATTGCCAATTATACCTTGATAAAAGTGTCAAATCCCATACTTGTAAATCGAGTGATGTCTTTGGTG
Source organism: Hibiscus tridactylites (assembly GCA_958450335.1). Lineage (NCBI taxonomy): Eukaryota > Viridiplantae > Streptophyta > Magnoliopsida > Malvales > Malvaceae > Hibiscus > Hibiscus tridactylites. Next base: position 3,923,986 of record OY288287.1, on the reverse strand, counting down.
AAATCCCTTGCAAGTTTTCTGCCCAAATGCTCACTTATCTGCATTGTTGGAAAGGAGAGCGTAAGCATATTTGATTAGTGAAGGGAAAGCTCAATTTAAACATCAATAATGCACTTTTCAAACCAATGATTTCTTTAAAACATAACCATATCATGCTCAACTTTCTCATGCTTTTGAAACCACAATAAAAGCATCTTTTATAAACCACATGTATCATTACCTCATGCATATCTCAATGCAAACCAAACCAAAGCTTCACATGCTTAAATCTCATAAAGCATAATCATCATGTATAAGAGTCTTTATACAAAAGTATTTTAAAACCATGATACATGTTAAATTCATATATTTGCATTTCAAGTGAACCAGATGGAATCTACCCCCATCCTTGGATAACACTACCCCTATCCATTCATGATCAGATATACGGATACCTTGATGGCACTACCCCCATCAAATCACATGGTGAAACAACCCTCACCATTATCTCACTTCGGCCAAGATGCCACTACCCGTATTGCCCGTTGGTGATAGCACCACTTGTATCACTCGCATCACAATAGCACTACCCCTATTGTGAAACCAAAGAATTTATCTCACGCGCGAATTTTGTATATTGTAGTGCACTTCATATCCTATTGGTTGACCAACATATCCGATAATAAAAATCTCAACACTAAGACAATATACCATTTAAATCTATGCTGACTCACTGCTTTCAATGCATTATTAAAATCATCACATATCTCATCTCAAATAATGCCCAAAATATAGCATAATATGTCTCATCAAGAATATAACCTCTTGAAACAGAATCAAATCACTTCATGGGATATAATTCAGCAAAACCATGCTTATAAAACATGCATAACAGTGAGTGACAACATATTTCAAAACATGAGCATGATAATCTATATGGACTTTATGCTGAAAACCGAGAGCTTTAGTATCCATACTTACTTCCGAGATTAGCTAAGCGTTTCAAGCTTACACTAACCTCCCAAAACCTTGTTTCCAAGCTTAAGAAAACGTTCAAACCACATCCACTCACCCATACATCTTATCCTCACTTGTCGAAGCTATTCCAAGCCTTCGAAACTCCAAACATGCCTTCTAACGATCAAGTAACGTCTTGCTCTGGTTCTAACCAAGGAAAACAGAGGATTAATGTACACTCTTGCACCAAAAGCTCCAGCAACACAACCCCCACTCAACTTCAACATTCGCCAAGCAAATAACAACAGATACAAACCAAAAACACCGACAAAACCACTCTAAGTCGTTCCCAATCACTAACATCTAGCAATCTAACTAGTTTCGGGATTACATAACAAAATCCATAAAGTTAACATTATTAACCAGTAACAACACATTAATAATCACCCATTAACTCAGCAACTAACATCAATTTTAAAGATCCACCATTAATCTTCAAGAAACCTCAATTAAACACAATTTCATCAATTAACATATAAAACCCATTAAAAACAATATGTAAAAAACTAATTACTTGGGAATTTCAATAAATAACATGTCATTAGAGGAGAAGAACGGACCTACCTCTAATGATGAGTTGTTCCTCCATTTTTGAAAAGAAAACCAAAGAGAAAATAAGAGATTCAATAGAGAATCCGTAGAAAATAAGAAAATCTTTGAAATCTAAATCAAAATAAGAGTTGACCTTTGAAATCTTATTGTTTGGAGTAAGAGATTTTGAGAGAAAAAGTGAGAGAAGAAAAGCAATGTCAAATCTTTGTAAAAGGAATTAAAAACCGTTTCAACTTCCCTCAATCTTTTTAATACAATTTATTTTAATTGAAATTGTAAAATAGGAGGAAAAGTCCCTATTATACCTTGGTAATATTTCTCCTTAAAGATTCAGAGTATTAGTTTTCTACGTTTTTGCCATTAAGTCAAACTTTACCATTTTTACATTTTGGTCACTAAACCAAAATGTCCAATTTTAGAAATTGTTTTCTTTAAATTACCTTTACCAAAATTAATCATACATATATATATATAATTATGATTTTAGGAAATTTTTACTTATTTTTATCCGACCAAAACCGTTCAATTTAATTATTTCCCGAAACTAGACTAAATGTAGAGCGTTAGGGTGTTCTCTAAATATGAGTGCAAGCGCACAATTTTGTCTAGTTATAGTATAAAAGATATCGTCTCCCACGAGGATTGGATAGGTTATTCGAATTGCAATTCCTGAAATAATATAAACGCACAAGTAAATTTTAGTTTTGTAAAAGAATAAACCGTAAATAAACACAAGTAATTGATAGAAAAGGTCAGTGTGATAGAATTTGTTAGGTTATGCTGCTTAGTAGTGTGAAAGTGTGTAACACCCTAGTTTTGGGCCTAGATGTTTTGGACATCGGATCGGTCAGGAACGGTTTGAATCGATTTTGGTGATTTAAGGAAATCAAGGATCGAGATAGGATAAAAATATGGTAAAAATTGATAAAATCCTTTAAAATCATGTTTAAGAGGTTGGAAAAATCAATTTTACAAAAAGAATTTCGGAAGTAATACATTTCAGGTAGTGACCAAAATGTAAAGTTTCAAAACTGTGGAAAATACAATTTTTAAAAGAGGAGCCAAAATCTTAGAATCTTTAGGGAGCTTTATGGCAATTTAGCCTTTCCTTAATATGAAATTTGTTTTAAAAGGGATTTTAAAGTGATTTAATAAAATTATTTTTATTAAATTAAAATTAATAAATTAGAAAAATGAGATTTCACTTGACGTAACTACCTTTCTCTTCTCATTTTCAACCAAACACAATTCTAACTCATTTTCTCCAGAATTCTTTTCTCCCAAACACTCTCTCAATATTTTCTAAACAAATTTCAAGAGTTTTTTCAAGTTCTTCAAGATTTTTGCTTAGGAAAACTTGTCATTTATTGAGGAATGCAATGATTGGAGGTAAATCTCGTTCTCAACTTTTAATCTAGGTTCTTTATTGAAATTCCAAGATCTTTGGCATCTAATTAATGTTTTTAGTTGAGTTTTCATTATAGTATTGATTTGAGATTGAAATCTTGCAAAAATATGATGAAACTCTTGATTTTCGGACTTGTTTTGTTAAGCTCTATTTTGGATTGTTTTTAATTACGTTTTCAGGTGGTTAATATGTTGAAAAGAGGTTTTGTTGATATAGATCTCGAAATCCTTGAGATCCTTGAGTTTCTTGATAGTTCTAGTTTGTTTTTTGAGGTGAAATGTTGGAGTAATGCTTTTTGGAGGTATAAGGAAGGGTTTAGGTTGATTTTAGATGTGTTTTGATGTTTATAATTGATTGGAAGTGATGTATGTTGGCTGGGCTTGGTTTAGGAAGTAAATAGTTGAGTTTTTGGTTGTTTCGGATGGGTAAATTAGTGTAGTTTGGGTGAGCAACGAGTTTGTGATTGGTTGCTGGTGTTGAAATGCATTTTAATGCATTTAGATCTCCGTTTTGATGATATGAAAATATGGGGTCTTGATTCGGGAGCAAACGAGACGTTTTTGGAGGCTCTAGAAGAGTAATTTTCGTGTCAGCGAGCAAGGCTTTGCGTATCGGTGAGTAGGAATGGATTTTCCAGATTTGAATGCTTTGAGCATGGTCTTGGGAGCTTATTGTAAGTTTGAAACACTTAGCTAAGATCAAGAGTAAGTGATTCAAAATTCTCTCTTAGAAATGTGCTATGTTTTGATGGAAATGCACTTGAGTTCATTGTGGTTTTGATTACTATTTTTAAGCATGTTTTAAGCATTGTTAATGCTGGATTTTAATGCCACTATGTTAAGGATGCACTAGGTAAGTGATCCTTGGTTTTATGTGATAAATGCATTTGATATTAAGCATGTTTATGCATGCGAAAATGGCATTGTGTTTATGCTTGTAAAACAGTGGTGTGTTGATGTTAAATGAATATACTCACAAGTGATGGAAATGGTTTTTGGTTACTTTACTCGGATATAGTTAGCCGGCTATAGGATTGGGTGCACCATGAATAAAGTCTCCTTGGATGTCGAGGGTTTGTGATTGTGTCGTAATCTCCATCCATGTACCCTAAAGATTGAGGCTAAGATCACAACGGTGAATGGTTTGATCTCGTGTGGTATGTGTCACGTACTCTCGTTAGTGGAATTATACAACTACCGATGAGTGATGTTGAGGGGTTGTGATTGTGCCATTAATCTCCATCACGGGTGTTGAGGGGTTGTGATTGTGCCATTGATATCCACCTTGTGTAGTCCAGTAGTATGTATGAAGCGTGTGGGACAACACTTATAATCCACATATCCGATTGTGTCATTGGTTTTGGTATGGTTTGAGAATTATCACTTGCGAGCCAATATAATGTTGATGATTAACGATTAAGCGTGAGATGCTCGTGAATGATGCAGGAATGCATGTGATGCTTGGTTTAAGCATGAGTAAAGGAATTTGTTGTTTTAAATGATGTTATGTGCATGTGAATTTAAAAGTGCATTTATGCTTAAATGAGCATGTTTTTAAGAAAGGCATGAGTTTTCAAATGATGATGCAATGGTTTTATGAAATGCATTGATGAATGTTGTTTTATCGATCCTCACTAAGATATATGCTTACGCTCATTTGTTTCATCAATTCAGAGATTTGAGCATTCAAGGCAGCCCATTAGCAAGGGGATTCCAAGAGTTTGGGCTAAACAATGTATGTGGTTTACCCTTAGTGTAATAAGAGGCAATGGGTGGGAATTCTTACTTACTGGATTTGTTGGTGATATTTACTATCTTAAACATGTTTGGTTTCTGATTTTGGACTTGTAATCGGCCTATAATTGGTTTCATGGTTTGCTTATGGTGGTTTGCCTATGCTTTAGCTTGTTTTCTTAAACATGCTTGAATAGCTAACGTATCATCTTGGATTGATGTGTTCAATGAGTATAATTTACTGTTTATTGATGTCTATATGTCTAGTAGGTTGATTATAACTTGTATGCATGATTTAAGCTTGTTTGGATATGGTTAAGTATGTTTAAATGCTTTTGGAATAAGTTTTTCTGGTATGCGTACCGATACACGGGGAAGTGTATCGATACACTAAGGCCAATTTCAGGCTTTTCGGTACAAGGGTATCGGTACGGATTGCTCGCGTATCGATACGCCCAAGCCAAGATTGAAGGTCGTACTGATACGCGGGGTAGCGTATCGATACACTCTTCCTTTCCTTTGATATTGTCTTCCCGCGTATCGAAACAGGCTCAGATGTATCGATACGGGTAGTTAAAATTCAGTTAAAAGTATCTTCTTAACTCTTGAAATGTTACGTTTTGGTCCTTGAATGTTATTTGATCAATTGGATGAGTTTGGATGATCGGTAATTTCTATAATTTTTTGTAATTTCTGTAATTTGCAAAATGGTCCCTATAAGTCGCAAGTATGCAATTGAATCCCTTATTCAACTTCGATCGTTGTGATGTTTCTTTCTAATTGTCTTGTTGGACACATAGGTTAATATTGTGCATCTAGAGAAGATAAAAAGAAAAAGAGAGTCATCAATCGAGGTTGACTTTTACGAATTGACTTCGATTTTCCTCGTGTAATCTTCCTAGTTTGGTTCGGGCGTCTAGGTCGGGCTAAAGGGGTTACAAAGTGCGTTGAATAGGTTAAGTAGCTTTGCGCTGCTAGAATTTTCTTCCTCGGCGGAAGATGGCAAATTGGTGCTTCGACGCTTTCACTGCCTCGGTAGGTGGAACGGACGGTTGACTCAGTAGCAAACTCGGTAGTCCTTCAAGGTTTCGTAGAACACTTTGATAATGATCCCGCTGTTGAGTGTGTAAAAGTTCTATTATTTACACCCTATTTAACCCATATTTATGCTGCATTCAAGCATTATTTATTGCATTTAGGTCAGTTTACAGCAAAACATCACAAATATATTAAAAGGCACAGTTTCTACTAAGAATGGCTGTTTTTGCAGGTTGCTGCCGTAGAAGACGGAAAGGGCAGGCGCTGGGCGGTGAAGCAAAAGAGCTGGAACTGGACAAGCAGTCAAAGAGGACGATGCTGCCAAGGTTGCCGCCGTGACAGCAGAGGACGACAATAGTTTTGAGGAGAAGAAGCAAAGTGGACCTCGACAGATAGAGAAAATTCAGCCCGTCTGTCGTGTGAAATCCCCATATTTTTCCAAGCCCCAGATCAAAAGGAATGTCAAGCCCAAAGTTCAAGGAGAGAAAATCCCAAGCAAGAAAGATGACGACTGGAAAGTAGATTCCTTGAAGATTTAGTCTTTATTAGAATTATACTTTCATTTAAAGTTGTATTCTTGCTATTTTAGATAACTTGGACCCAAAGCTTATATAAGGGCATATATTTTGACCTAGGATAGATAACCGATTCCCTAGCTTCCTTCCCAAAATCCTAGCCGTTTTCCTTCCCTCAACATGTTCTAAAGTCCCTCTAGGGCCACGGGTTGATTTGTAAAGTAGTTGCAAGGGTTGTTTTGTTTTAGGAATTTTCAGTTCAATAAAATAAACTTCAAGTTCTCTTATTTTGGTTATTAATATCTGGCAAGAGCATCGGGAGAGCATTGTGAGGTTATCTATTTACTTAGCATCAGGAGAGTTAAGTATACGAAAGAAATAAGAGCAAGTTCTCTAGTTTATAGTTGAACTACCTCGGACCTAGGGATAGGACGAGGTTAAGTGGCTAAAGAAGAATTCATCGACATCGGTGTTCATCCTTCGATTCACGCCGGGAGGTATCATCAAAGACGTGATCATCGACTGACTTGGACCTAAGGATAGGCCAAGGCACATCTGGGATTCTTGCCAAACTTGAAGTACTGAGTTGATTGTTCACTGCCGCGGCAAGCAACGGACTGCTTCCGCGACAGGTGCTGCCGCGACGGGGACGACGACAGAACTAGAGTTTCGAGACTTAGCAATACATGCACTACTAAGCAATTCAATACCAGCCCATTCTCTCTATCTTGATTTTCCTACTCTTTTATTTACGTTCACTTGATTATTTTCATGACAACTTCTCAAATATTTTCTTTACTTTCGTGCAGTGAATTAAGGTGAAGCTATTAGCCCAATCCCTATGGAGACGATATCTGATACTTCATATCACTTTACTACTTGCGTCGTGCATACTTGTACTACCAGTGAATTAAGTGATTGAAAAGCTGCCGCCGCCGACCACAGTCAAGGGTATTAGAAGTTTCTTGGGACATGCTGGTTTTTATCGGAGATTCATTGCAAATTTCACAAAAATCACAAAGCCACTATGTCATCTTCTAGAGCAGAACCGACCCTTTGACTTTAATGATGAATGTACTGAAGCATTCAAGGTTCTGAAGGAAAAACTGGTAACAGCCCCAATAGTACAGCCACCAGACTGGACACAACCATTTGAGATTATGTGTGATGCTAGTGACTATGCTGTCGGGGCAACACTTGGGCAGCGGAGAGGCAAATTATTTCATGTCATATACTATGCCAGCAAGACATTGAACGATGCCCAAGTAAACTACACCACCACGAAGAAGGAATTATTAGTTGTGGTGTTCTCCATTGACAAGTTTCGTTCTTACATACTTGGGACGAAGGTAATAGTGCACACAGACCATTCTGCCCTGAAGTATTTGTTTGCGAAAAAGGATGCAAAGCCTCGATTGATACGGTGGATCCTGCTATTGCAAGAATTTGACCTTGAAATCAAGGACAAAAAAGGGACAGAAAATCAGGTGGAAGATCACTTGTCAAGGTTGGAGAAGGGACAGAGTCTACCAACAGATGAGACAAACATACTGGAGACCTTCCCAGACGAGCAGCTCTTCGCTGCCGCAACCACTGCCGCGACAGCCATGGCTGCAGGTAAGTCTTTTGAACTCCCCTGGTATGCTGATTTCGTTAATTTCTTAGTTAGCAGAATAATTCCTTCTGATCTTAATTATCAAGCCAGGAAGAGGTTCCAAAATGATTTTAAGCATTATTATTGGGACGAACCTCTTCTTTTCAAAATCTGTGCAGATCAGGTTATAAGGAGGTGTGTACCGCAAGAAAAGCAAGAAGACATTCTTCATCACTGCCATGCTTCACAATATGGAGGTCACTTAGGAGGCAACAAAACTGCTGCCAAGGTGCTGCAGTCAGGGTTTTATTGGCCGTCACTGTATAAAGATGCTCAAATCTTCTACAAGAGTTGTGACAGGTGCTTAAGGACAGGAAACATCTCACGGAGAAACGAGATGCCGCTGTAGAACATTCTAGAAGTCGAGATCTTCGACATTTGGGGGATTGATTTTATGGGACCTTTTCCATCTTCATGTGGGAATCTATACATCCTCCTGACATTAGATTATGTCTCTAAGTGGGTCGAAACTATCGCAACTCAAAAGAATGATGCCAAGACAGTCCAAAGGTTTTTACACAAAAATATCTTTTCTAGGTTTGACATCCCAAAGGCGATTATCAGTGATGAAGGGAGACATTTCGACAACAGGTTTATTGCTAATGCCTTGAAGAAATATGGTGTCAAGCAACGGATCGCGACATCATATCACCCACAGACTAATGGACAAGCTGAAATATCTAATAGGGAAGTTAAGATCATTCTTGAGAAGATGGTTAAGCCAACTAGGAAAGACTGGTCTTTACTTCTCAATGATGCGTTATGGGCATATAGGACAGCTTTTAAAACTCCATTAGGAATGTCTCCGTACCGATTGATTTATGGGAAAACATGCCATCTACCTATCGAGATAGAGCACAGAGCATACTGGGCGATTAAGGCAGTGAATATGGACTTGGATAGGGCAGGGCAGAAAAGGCTGTTAGATCTGAACGAAATTGAAGAAATCTGGACAATGGCTTATGACAATGCAAGAATCTACAAGGATAAAACTAAGAAGTGGCATGATAAGAAGTTCCCGCCACGACAGTTCTGCCCAGGGCAGCTTGTATTGTTGTTCAATTCTAGACTGAAACTCTTCCCAGGGAAGCTAAAATCTATATGGTCTGGCCCGTTCCAAGTCGTACAGGTTTTCCCCCATGGTGCCATAACAATCCGATCATTAAAAGACGGGCACCAATTCAAAGTCAACGGACAGCGCTTAAAGCATTATCAAGGGACTGAAGCCCCAGGAATGCAGGAAGTGGTTACCTTAGGAGATGCCCACCTGGCATCCCTAATTTAACCTAAATTTTATTTATTTATTTTATTATTATTTATTATTTATTAGGAAATAAGGTTTATTTTATTTGAATAATGTTTTTATGTTTATTGTTTTTAGGAAATGAAGGAGTTAAGAAGAACAGGAGAAGTGAACTCAGCCCACCATCCATCCATCAGCCCAACAAAGCCCAAATATTGAAGCCTGTCGTTACAGCTGCCGCGACAGACGCAGAAAATACAGGCTGTCATCACGCTGTCACGACAGACACGGAAACACGTCACAGACGCGTAACAGACGCGGAAACGTGTGTCAGACACGCCAACGTACAACAGCTGGCCCCGTTATTCGCGCCTACCGTTACAGCTTCAACGGGCAGTAAATTCCTCTCTATATAACCCCGTTTCATTTTCATTTTCAGTCACTTCTGCCTTTCTTACTTGCTCTCTCTCTTTAGTTTTCATTTGCTTTCATTTGCTTTTCACAACCCTTGCACAAATATGTCTTCTATGAAAACTCGACACAATGCTGCCTCTAGTTCCACACCGACAGCAACTCCCCCACGTTCCTTTGCTAGCAGAGACATGTGGGAAGAGAGAGGCTTCATCTACACACCGACGGAGGGAAATCTGGGCCTCAAACCGTTCATAGCCCGGAAGGTTAGAGCTTTACAGTGGCAAACCTTTGCGGAGCAGCCGGAGGAAATGAATGTTACGCTGGTTCGAGAGTTCTATGATGCCATCAGCAGCAGGACAGCGACAACAATGTTCATTCGAGGGAAGGAGGTGCCATTTGAAGCAGAATACATTAATACCTTGTATGGCTTCTACATCGGTATCAATGACGACGCCCACCACCAATTTCTGAATACATTAGACACTGCTGCCTACAACGTTGTCATGACAGGGTTGACGAATGCTGGGACTCAATGGAACACCAGCAGGAAAAATCCAAGGACTGTGAATAGAAGCATGAGGTGCCTAACACTGGCTCTAGGAAAGAAGTTTAGCAAAAGAGACTCAACAGCCCTAGAGGTGCCCGAAACTGGCTCTAGGAAGTTAGCTAGAGGTGCCCGAAACTGGCTCTAGGAAGTTAGCTAGAGGTGCCCGAAACTGGCTCTAGGAAGTTAGCTAGAGGTGCCCAAAACTGGCTCTAGTGAAACTTTAGCTTAAAAAAAATAGAGAAATTGAGTCAAAAAAATAAAAAAAATAAAAGGAGCATGAAAAAATGCCTACAAAAGATAAACTTTGGCATAAAAATTCGAGTTAAGAGCTGAAATATTCTAGTGAAACTAAGAGAGTCTTGGCATATAACTGTTCACAAGCATGTACACACTGCACGAGGACTATAGTGAGACTCCGGACAGATCCTAAATTATCCGACAGGTTGCTGCCATCACAGGGAACGAACGACGGGTAAGGGAAAGTTCACTGTTTGAAAGCCAAAACAAAAATATTTCATTTTTCTTTTAAGTCTTAATTGCTTGAGGGCAAGCAAAAACTTGAGTTTGGGGGTGTGTTGAGTGTGTAAAAGTTATATTATTTACACCCTATTTAACCCATATTTCTGCTGCATTCAAGCATTATTTATTGCATTTAGGTCAGTTTACAACAAAACATCACAAATATATTAAAAGGCACAGTTTCTACTAAGAATGGATGTTTTTGCAGGTTGCTGCCGTAGCAGACGGAAAGGGCAGGCGCTGGACAGTGAAGCAGAAGAGCTGGAACTGGACAAGCAGTCAAAGAGGACGATGTTGCCAAGGTTGCCGCCGTGACAGCAGAGGACGACATCAGTTTTGAGGAGAAGAAGCAAAGTGGACCTCGACAGATAGAGAAAATTCAGCCCCTCTGTCGTGTGAAATCCCCATATTTTTCCAAGCCCCAGATCAAAAGGAATGTCAAGCCCAAAGTTCAAGGAGAGAAATTCCCAAGCAAGAAAGATGATGGCTGGAAAGTAGATTCCTTGAAGATTTAGTCTTTATTAGAATTATACTTTCATTTAAAGTTGTATTCTTGCTATTTTAGATAACTTGGACCCAAAGCTTATATAAGGGCATATATTTTGACCTAGGATAGATAACCGATTCCCTAGCTTCCTTCCCAAAACCCTAGCCATTTTCCTTCCCTCAACATGTTCTAAATTCCCTCTAGGGCCACGGGTTGATTTGTAAAGTAGTTGCAAGGGTTGTTTTGTTTTAGGAATTTTCAGTTCAATAAAATAAACTTCAAGTTCTCTTATTTTGGTTATTAATATCTTGCAAGAGCATCGGGAGAGCATTGTGAGGTTATCTATTTACTTAGCATCGGGAGAGTTAAGTATACGAAAGAAATAAGAGCAAGTTCTCTAGTTTATAGTTGAACTACCTTGGACCTAGAGATAGGACGAGGTTAAGTGCCTAAAGAAGAATTCATCGACATCGGTGTTCATCCTTCGATTCACGCCGGGAGGTATCATCAAAGACGTGATCATCGATAGACTTGGACCTAGGGATAGGCCAAGGCACATCTGGGATTCTTGCCAAACTTGAAGTACTGAGTTGATTGTTCGCTGCCGCGACAAGCAACGGACTGCTGCCGCGACAGGTGCTGCCGCGAAGGGGACAACGATAGAACTGGAGTTTTGAGACTTAGCAATACCTGCACTACTAAGCAATTCAATACCAGCCCATTCTCTCTATCTTGATTTTCCTACTCTTTTATTTACGTTTACTTGATTATTTTCGTGACAACTTCTCAAATATTTTCTTTACTTTCGTGCAGTGAATTAAGGTGAAGCTATTAGCCCAATCCCTGTGGAGACGATATCTGATACTTCGTATCACTTTACTACTTGCGTCGTGTATACTTGCACTACCATTGCGATAGACTATTTTACACGCAACACCCGCTTCTGTCTAAGTCAAAATATTGTTGATGCTCGTTGCAGATAATACATGTCGGTGTGAATCTTGCAATGAACAATAACTTTTGGTCGTCCTCTTTTAGCCGCCTTAAACCCTAACCTATGTCCAGGCAGGATTGATCAACACTTGGTATTGATGAGATTGTGCTTACTTCATTCGAGAGTTTAATTCTCTCGATGCCAAACAAATGGATTGCTCACAATCAATCTCTCGACTCAATTGAAAACAATGAAGAACATGAAATCAGTAAACCTTGAATTTATTGTAATAACAAACTTAAAACCTAAAACAACCATTCTCACAACTACTTTACAACATAACCCAAACCCTAGAGAATTTAGAACATAGTGGCGTCAAGAAAACACAAGAGAAACCTAAGCTATGCCGACTATGAGTTGTCTAAAATACAAGGTATGATCGGGTATATATAGGGCATGGCTTAGGGTAAGTCCTCCTTGGTGTAGAAGTCTTCTTTATGATAAAGTAGCTTTTGCATTGAATGCATCCTTCAAATTCTAACTTCTTTGACTGGAGGTTGGACTCCTTGTGGCACAAGTAACTTTAAGTCACCTTGGATGATTTCCTCTTGGGCGACTCAGTCCGTTGTTTATGGCATCGATAAATTGCGCGGATGGGCTCATTGTACTCATGAAATTAAGCCCTTCCAATCGCACTCCAATTCACCAATTTCTCTTGTTACTGCCCTGGGCTGCGGTTTTGGCGGCGGTGGCTACTCGACAGCGTCTATCTCTGTGTTGAGCTGCTTCAGTACAACTCCTTGCCTTGTTGCCTCAGCATCATCTCCTCAACTTCTCTCTCCATCTAACAGCTTCTAGCACTTGAAACTAAAACTAAACTAAAACAATATCCTTTCTCACCAAATCAAAGATATTCAATATAAATAAGGTAAAGTAAAGAATACTATAAATAATGCATGCATGCACCTAATTATGCCTAAAATGTACTTGAGAATAGCAATAATATGAGATGTAATGCATATAAAATATAAGACTAATGAGCACTTTACACTCCCCCAAACTCGTACTATTACTTGTCCTCAAGCAATGCAATCCTAAACATACTTGCCCTTGCATTAATCAGAAAGAAGAACATGTTTTAAACTTGACTTAACACCTCAAAGCCGTGGCACCTATCATTAGATTAGTGAAAGGAGAATAACATGAATTACCTTAAAATTAAACTACAATGTCAGTGCAGTGTGTGCAGAAACTGTGTACAGGCTGAATCTGAAGAATATTCTAAGTAAACAAAGATGATGTCACGGTAATATAAGGTTGCTGCCGAGGCATCATAATTAAGCACAGTTTATAATCATGGCAACAAGGGCTTCAGCTCATCACAACTACTCTTTAGGTCTGAAATTAAGATAGGAGCAAACTACAAAACCCCGAACCCATTGAGTAGAGTCACCCCGTGAAGACTTTCATTCACTCATGCTAATTTGTCCGTCACTTCAAAGATTTTCAAATTTGTGGACTTTGATAGCAGCGGAGTGTCCTTGCACATGATTCTTCCTAGAGTCGGTTTCGGGCACCTCTAGGGAAAAACAACATAGTTTTTTTCTTTTTCTTCTACCGTGGTAGTGCTTTTCTTTTTATGTTTGTTGCATGTCGTAGCAGCTTCCTACAACCATGTTAGAATTTTACAAATAATTCAAGCAGGCAATGCTTGTAAGAAATTCAATGAAATTAAGCAAGTAATAGTAGTGTTTTTAATTTTTTGCATTAATAGAAAATTTCCAAGTTTACTTCATGTTTTCTTCAAAATTAAGTTCTTTTTAATTGGTGCAAAAAATTTAAGGTCGGCTGCCCTATCATATGCACAAGTTCTAACAAAAATTTTCTTTTGATTAATTTTTAGAGGAAAGTATATTATGCAATATATATGCTCTAAGTATGCCTAAACAATGATGAATGGGTGCTAACCCCCCCCCCCCCCCCCAACTCGAGATGGGCATTGCCCTCAATGCCAAAAATAAAAGAAAACAAAAAAAACATGAGACGGGGAAAGAAAACTTATAGTTAGTTGTTGTCAGATGGTGGAGATGATTTGGAGGAGTTATTAGTGATGCCGTCAATTTCAGGTTGTGGCAGCTGGCTGAGCTATGATGCCTTCTGTTGTGTACGACGACTTGATTCCATAGGGTCTAAATCTGGAGAAATTGTTTTGAGACGAGAATAAATAATAACAATACTTCATGTGAGGTGGGCATCCCTCAAAGTGAATTCTTTATGTTCTCTTGGGACAAAATCTCATGCATAATGCTTTAACCGATGCCCATTAACTTTGAATTCTGCCCTCCATTCATTGGCTTTACTGTCTCGGCACCATGTGGGAAGGCATGGACCACTTCAAACGGTCCTGAACATCTGGACTTTTATTTTTCGGGAAACAAGTTTAGGTTGGAGTTGAACAGAAACACTTGTTGCCCGGGTAGAAACTGCCTTTGTTGGACCTTGCTGTCGTGCCACCTTTTAAATTTTCTTTGTACTACTTGGCATTCTCATATGCTTCCCGTCTAAATTTATCTATTTCAGTTAGATCCAACAATCTCTTTTCGCCAGCCTACTTCCAATCCACGTTTACTGCCTTGACTGCCCAATATGCCTTGTGTTCTATTTCAACCGAGGGTGGCATGCCTTTCCATATACTAGTCGATAAGGGGACATTCCGAGTGGCATCTTGTACGTTGTTCGATATGCCCAAAGGGCATCGTCTAACTTCATGGACCAATCTTTCCTATTTGGGCTGACAAATATTTCCAAGATGGTTTTAACTTCTCTATTTGAAATCTCTGCATGTCCATTTGATTGCGGGTGGAATGTCACGACAATCTTGTGTGTGACACCCACTTTTTGAAGTGCCTTGGCAATTAGCTTGTTGTCAAAATGGGTGTCCCCGTCACTAACGATGTCTCTTGGGATTCCGAACCTTGTGAATATGTTTTTGTTTAGGAATCTATGGACGACCTTTGTATCATTGTGAGGGGTGGCAATGGATTCTACCCACTTGGAGACATAATCAACCGCTAGGAGAATGTACATGTTGCCACAAGAAGATGGGAATGGTCCCATAAAATCAATCCCACAAACATCGAATAATTCAACCTCCAAGATGGTTTGCAAGATCATTTCGTTCCTTCATGAAATGTTTCCTATTCTTTGGCATTTATCGCACTATTTATAGAAGGCTTGGGCATCTTTATGAAATGTTGGCCAGAAAAAACCTGATTGAAGTACTTTTGCTACCGTGCGTAGCCCTCCGAAATGACCTTCATATGGTGTTGCGTGGCACTGAGATAGTATGACTTGTTGTTTATCCTTAGAGACACATCATCTAATGACCTGATCTGCACAATTTTTAAACAAGAAAGGCTCGTCCCAAAAATAATGCTTAGCATCATCTTGGAATCATTTCTTTCCTTGATAGTTAAGGTCATAAGGTAAAACACCAATTTTCAAGTAATTAACATTATCTGCGTACCAGGGTGTGGTTGTTGGCATTGCTGTCTTGACCTCTTCGTAGGCGGCAAGTGAGATGCCTTAAGCTTCTAAGGCTGCTACCAGGGCGGAGGCTAGTAACAACTGTTCATCAGGGAATGCATCTTGGATTTTGCTAATGGGTGTCTTTCTTTGTTCATTCTCCAACCGAGATAAATGGTCAGCTACTTGATTTTCTGTGCTCTTTATGTCTCAGATTTCAAGATCGAATTCTCGTGGTAGAAGGATCCAATGGATTAGACGGGGTTTTGCATCCTTCTTTGCGAACAAGTACTTTTAAGGCTGAATGATCATTGTGGATGATTACTTTTGTTCCAATAAGATAGGGCCATAATTTATCGAGGGCAAACACTACTGCCAATAGTTCCTTCTCAGTGGTGGAGTAGTTGGTCTGAGCAGGATTCAGCGTCTTACTGGCGTAGTATATGAAATGGAAGATTTTGTCCATGCGCCGTCCGAGGATGGCACTGACGAAAGTATCACTAGCGTCAAACATTAACTCAAAAGGTTGGCTCCAATCAGGGCGACCACCACAGGTGCTGTCAGGAGCTTCTCTTTAAGGGTTCTGAATGTTTCCAGGCATGCCTCGTCGAAATTGAACGATTTATCCTGTTCGAGCAAGGTACACAATGATTTAGTAATTTTAGAGAAATTTTCAATAAATCGACGGTAAAAACTTGCGTGTCCTAGAAAACTTCGAATGCCCTTGACAAAGGTCGGTGGCGGAAAGTTGGCAATGAATTCGATCTTAGCCTTATATACTTCTATCCCATGAGCCGATATTTTATGCCGCAGGACTATGCCTTCATCGACCATGCAGTGGCATTTTTCCCAATTGAGCACTAGGTCTATGTCCTCGCATCTGGTAAGTACATTTTTGAGGTTGTCGAAACTGTTGCCAAAGACTGAGAAGTCATCCATAAATATCTCCATGAAGTCCTCTATCATGTCGGAGAAAATGGCCATCATGCAGCGCTAGAATGTGGCAGAGGCGTTGCATAATCCGAACGACATTCTTCGGAAGGCGTAGATGTCATATGGGCATGTTTATGTTGTCTTCGCTTGGTCTTCTTGTTCAATAGCAATCTAGTTATAACTTGAATATCCATCCAAGAAACAATAGAAAGGTTTTCCAGCAAGGCATTCAAGCATTTGACCAATAAAAGGTATAGGAAGTGATCCTTTTTAGTTGCTTTATTTAACTTGCGGTAATCCAAGCACATTCTCCAATCGGTTACTGTCCTAGATGGAATTAACTCATTATTACCATTGCTTACCACATTTATACCACCTTTCATTGGTACACATTGTACCGGGCTTACCCATTCGCAGTCAGATATATGATATATGATACCGGCATCTAACCATTTGATTATCTCTTTTTTGACAACTTCCCTCATGGCATCGTTTAATCTCCTCTAGGCATCGACAGCTGGCTTTTGATCCTCTTCAAACTGGATTTAGTGCATGCAGATTGTTGGGCTTATCCCTTTTATATCTGCAATGGTCCAGCCTATTGCCTTCTTGTGTTGTCGCAACATCGCTATCAATTTTTGTTCCTGTATAGGCTACAACTTGGAGGAAATTATTACGGGCAGCGTATTTTTGTGTCCCAAATAAGCATACTTAAGTTGCGCAGGTAACATTTTTAATTCAAGGTTAGGGGGTTGTTCAATAGATGGTTTGAACATTTTGCCACCCTTTTATGTATAATTCAGCGGTTCGAAATACTTACTTGGCCTGTTCGCTATCTAGTACGCCTCCCCGTGCTCATCTGTTTCCTATTCTGTCAATTCACTGCATTGTTCATCTTGCGAGCAAGTATCTAAATGGCTTCCGATACAGGTGTCGATGTTGCTGCCTTGGCTTCGAAATTGAATTCTGAGATGGCCTCTATTAGTTGGCATTCTTCCGGATCATTAACTTTCCTCATGGTTTGGAAGGCGTTCAACTTTACTTGCTGAACGTTGACCCTCATTGTAAGTTCACCTTTTTAACATCGATCAGTTTTCTGACCATAGCTAGGAATGGTCACCCTAGGATTATTGGTGCCCTTTCGTCTGCCTCACAAACTAGTACCAGGAAGTCGGCAGGGAAAATGTATTTGTCCACCTTTACCAAGATGTCTTCAATTTTTCCTTCCGGTTGTACATACGTTCTGTTGGCTAGCTCCAGCATTACTATCGTTGGGCGGACATCTCCTATCCCCAGTTTCTGGAAAACAAACACGGGCATTCAGTTGATGCCTGCCCTTAGGTCACATAGGGCTCTTACGGAATGGTTGCTACCAATTTTACAAGGAATTATGAAGATGCCCTGATCTTTCTGTTTGAGCGGCACCGTATTATACATGATTGCCATGTATCCCTCTGTTACTGCCACTGTCTCGAATTCTTCTA
This sequence comes from Hibiscus tridactylites, assembly GCA_958450335.1. Classification (NCBI taxonomy): domain Eukaryota; kingdom Viridiplantae; phylum Streptophyta; class Magnoliopsida; order Malvales; family Malvaceae; genus Hibiscus; species Hibiscus tridactylites. The sequence goes on along the minus strand of OY288287.1, from coordinate 3,906,004 downwards.
TTCTTGTTCTTTTGGATACCATATCCTTTTGGAACTGAGCATGGCTGGGTATTTGTTCGAAATTCCACCAATGGAATATTGATTTTTACTTGCTTCAGAACTTCCACGAATTTTTAGAACTGCGTGTCCTGCTTCTGTTTTTTCAATCATTGTAGGAATGGTGATGGAGGTGTAGTATTTACGATTTTTGCCTAAGACAGAAGCTTATTATGGGTGGCAGTAACTGTTTCAGATTCCGCCTGGTCATTTATAGTGTCATCTGTCTGCCCTCTTTGTGGTTCCGTATTGCCCTTCTCAGGTGCTGCCGTGACAGTGTTTCTGGCGGCTAGAACTGGATCGGTAGGTGTTATTTCTCTCACACTAAGATTTGGCGGCTCTTGTAACGTTATCCCACTTCTAGATGTTCTAGCCTTACATTGCTCTTAGGATTTTCCCTTCGTGGTTTTAGTATCACTAGGTAATCCACCCATTGGCCTACTATTAACAATCTGCGCAAACCTTCCAAACTGAGTCTCCAGATTCTTTATTGCTGCCTCCTGGTTGTTCATCCTTATTTCAGTCCTGTCGATGAAAGATTCAGTTTTGTCAAAAAATTTATTAGTATGAAAAATAAAATCACGAGTATGAGATATAAAAGTATGTAAAGTAGATTCTAATGAATTATTGTTCATATTCTGTTGCTGCTGAGGCGGCTGCCTTGACAGGTTCTGCTGATATCCTCCTGGTTGCTGAGTTGGATTTACATCCGTGTTGGGGTTACTCCAGGAGAAATTTGGATGCTTCTTCCAGCCTGAGTTGTATGTATTGGTGTTGGGCCTACTGTTCCTCTCACAAGTTCCTATAAAGTTGGTGGATTCATTGCATTCAGAGGAATCATGGTTGCCCCCCACACTCATAACAAAATGGCCCCACAGCCTTGGCCTCATATGTTTTACCTTTGGCCATACTCATTACCATTTGTGTCAGTTTATCCAGGCGGACATTAACAGATTCAGTGGCCTCTACTTCATTCACAATAGCTGGCTGCCTTATGCCGTCGCGGCGAGCTGTAAGGTACTTGTAGTCGTTCTTGGCAATTCTGTTCAGAATCTATAGTGCCTCCTCATGTGGTCTATCAGGATGATTCCATTGCCTGCATCGTCGAGCATCATTCGCGTCAGTTGATTTACTCCATTGTAGAACATCAACACTTGAGTCCAGGATGGGAAACCATGAATCGGGTAGTTGTTTAGCATCTATTGGTATCTCTCCCAAGCTTCATACATTGGTTCGTCATCCCCTTGGCGGAAGGCTGTGATCTCGTTTCTCAATCTGTCGGTGATGTTTGAAGGGCTGAAACGATCGAGGAAGTCCTTGCACAACTCTGTCAAAGTATTGAATGACCCCACCGGTTGGTTGTTCAGCCACTGCTTTGCCCTATCCCTCAGTGAATAGGGAAATAGTCTCAGCTTCAGCACATCTTGATGGACTCCATGTATCTTGAAAGCTCTGCAAATATCTAGGAATCCCCTTAAGTGTTGTCGAGCATCTTCTGTGGTTGTTCCTCCAAATTGCCCCAATATGTTTATCATATTAAACATCACAGGCTTTAACTCAAAGTGATCAGCTTCGATTTCAGGCTCTGCAATAGTTGGGTCAAATCCCCTAAAGTCGTGCTTCAAATTATCCCTCGTGGTGCGCACATATTGTTGCTACCTAGGCTAAATTGGGGGCTGCTGCCTAGGTGGAATTGGCTGTTGCTATCTAGGCGGAAGATCTTGCTGCCCATCCTTTCCATTTCGAGCATCGTTGGCAGGGTTGTCGTCTTTGTCGTTAACCATTGTTGCCTCTGCTTTTCCTTTTTCTTTAGCTTCTTCGAGGGCTTCTCTCGCTTCCTTCGTTAGCTTTCTTGCTCGTCATTCGATCTCGTCTATGAAAACGATTTCTCCCTATGGATTTGCTATGGTCATGCACTAGACAAGAAAACTGTAAATTTCTTTTTTTTGAATAAAAATAAAAATAATAAAAAACTAAAATTAAATGCAAATAAAATAAAAGTGCAGAAAAATAAAAACGAATTTATTGTTTCCAATCCTCGGCAATGGTGCCAAAAACTTGTAGAGCGTTAGGGTGTTCTCTAAATATGAGCGCAAGTGCACACTCTTGTCAAGTTATAGTATAAAAGATATCGTCTTCCACGATGATTGGACAACTTATTCGAATTGCAATTCCTGCACAGAAAATAAATGCACAAGTAAATTTTAGTTTTCTAAAAGAATAAAAAGTAAATAAACATAAGTAATTAATAGAAAAGATCAGGGTGATAGAATGGGTTCGGTTATGCTGCTAAGTAGTGTGAAACTGCATTGAATAGGTTAAGTTGCTTTGCGTGGCAAGACTATGCTGCCACGGCAGAAGATGGTAAATTGGTGCTTCGATGCTTTCGCTGCCTCTACAGGTGGAACGGACGGTTGGCTCGGAAACAAACTCAGCAGTCCTTCAAGGCTCGACAGAACGCTTCGATATTTATCCCGCTTATGTCTAAGTCAGTATATTGTTGTTGCCCGCTACAGATAATACTCGTAGGCGTGAACCTTGCAATGAACAACAACTTTTGATCGTCCTCTTTTAGCCGCCTTAAACCCTAACCTATGTCTAGGTTGTATCGATAAACACATGGTACTGATGAAATCGTGCTTACTTCTTTCGTGAGTTTGACTCTCTAGATCCCAAACAAATGGATTGCTCACAATCGATCTCTCGACTCAATTGAAAACAATGAAGAACATGAAATAAACAAACCTTGAATTTATTGCAATAACAAACTTAAAACCTACAACAATTGTTCTCACAACTACTTTACAACATAACACAAACCCTAGAGAATTTGGAACATAGTGGTGGCAAGAAAACACAAGAGAAACCTAAGATATACCGACTATGAGTTGTCTAAAATACAAGGTATGATCGGGTATACATAAGGCATGGCTTAGGGTAATTTCTCCTTGGAGTACAAGTATTCTTTATGAAAAAGTAGCTTTTGCATTGAATGCATCCTTCAAATTCTAACTTATTTGACCTGAAGTTGGACTCCTTGTGGCACAAGTAACCTTAAGCCGCCTTGGATGATTTCCTCTTGGGCGGCTCAGTCCGCTCTTTCTGCCATCGATAAATTACGTGGATGGGCTCATTGGACTAAGGAAATTAGGCTTTTCCAATCGCACTCCAATTCACCAATTCCTCTGGTTGCTATCCTAGGCGGCATTTATGGCGGCGACTACTTGGCGGCTTCTATCTTTGTGTTGAGCTGCTTCAGTACAACTCCTTGGCTTGCTGCCTCAGCATCATCTCTGTAGCTTCTTTCTCCATCTGACAGCTTATAGCACCTGCAACCAAAACTAAACTAAAACGGTATCTTTTCTCACCAAATCAAAGTTATTCAATATAAACAAGGTAAAGTAAAGAATACTGTAAATAATGCATCCATGCACCTAATTATGCCTAAAATGTACTTGAGAATAGCAATAATATGAGATCTAATGCATATAAAATATAGGACTAATTAGCACTTTACACTAGACTACTAAACGGGTTCGAACCGAACTGCCTAACCAAACCCAGCTAACACTTATTCCCAAAAACCGGGGCGTTACATTAATCATTTCCACCAACGAGGTTTCACTTGCAATTCAGCCACTAAACCACCATCTCGCGTTAAACTCAACCAACCAAACATCGCCCTCAACTCTACAAACACCATCCTACTCAAGGCATCGACTACAACATTAGCCTTTCCCGGGTGGTTCTCAATCGTCAAGTTTTAATCTTTAAGCAACTCTAGCCACCTTTGTTGCCTAACATTCAACTCTTTCTGTGACATTAAGTACTTCAAACTTTTGTGGTCCGTATACACCGTACACCTTTCACCATAAAGGTAATGCCTCCAAAATTTCAAGTCAAACACCACTGTAGCAAACGCGATATCATACGTAAGGTAATTACATTCATGCACTTTCAACTACCGAGATGCATAAGCTACTAGCCTACCCTCTTGCATCAACACACGCACCAACCCAAAATAGGACGTATCACTATAAACCACAAACTCTTTACCTGATTCGGGTTGAATCAAGATAAGAGCTTGCATCAACGCTTCCTTGAACTTCTCAAAAGCTTGTTGCCTAACCTCTATCCATTCAAACTGAACATCTTTTTACAACAACCTTGTCAAAGGAGGAGCAATCCTTGAAAAACCTTCCACGAACCTACGATAATATCTCGCCAAACCAAGCAAACTACACATCTCATGGACTGACTTAGGCGACTTCCAATTCATCACCGCTTCAACCTTTCGAGGATCCACCCAAATCCCTTCGGCCGACACTACTTGACCATGGAAAACAACCTCTTTAAGACAAAACTCACACTTGCTCAACTTGGCATAAAGCTGATTTTCCAACAACACTTGCAACACAAATCGCAAATGCTTATCATGATCCTCCTCGGTACAAGTGTACAGGAGAATATCATCGATAAACACAACCACAAAACCTATCCAAAAACTCATGAAACACACGATTCTTCATGTCCATAAACGCAGCGGGGGCATTAGTTAAACCAAAAGGCATAACCAAGAACTCATATTGCTTGTACCTTGTGCGAAAAGTAGTCTTAGGCAATCTACATCCTTTACCTTCAACTGGTAATAATCAGATCTCAGATCCATCGTGAAAAACAATGAAGCACCTCGAAATTGATCAAAAAGATCATCAATCCTTGGAAAAGGATACTTTTTCTTGATATTCAACTTGTTCAATTGATGATAATCTATACACATACGCATCGTGCCATCTTTCTTCTTCACAAACAAGACCGGTGCACCCCAAGGTGAAATACAAGGTCTAATGAACCATCGATCAAGCAATCCTTGCAACTGCGTCTTCAACTCTTTCAACTCCTTCGGTGCCATTCGATAGGGTGCAATAGACACTGGAGTCATATTTTAATAACAACAATAAACATTGTAGTCATATTTTAATAACTCAATGCCAAACTCAACCTCTTTGTTCGGTGCCAAACTAGGGAACTCTTCAGGAAATACACTCGGAAACTCACATATCGTACGTATGTCTTGTACCTGCTCCGATCCTAGATTCATTAATTAAGCCAGAAAAGCTTCATATCCCAAACGCATCAACCGACTCGCTTCAAGAGCCAAAACCACATTAGGCAATAATTTTACATTCTCACCTATGATCACCACCTCATAATCATCGGCAAGTCTCAAAATCAACCGCAACCTCATGCTCAGATAACCAATCCATTCCAAGAATTACATTGAAACCATAGAAAGACAACTCCATAAGATCAACCTCAAACCCATGTCCTTGAACAAACAAAGGATATCTCCTATACAACTTTCTTGTAACAATTGTCTCACCAAAAGAACTGGTTACACGCATACCAACATCTAACAACTCAACATGTAAACCAAGCACTTGTGCATGCTCACGCAAAATGTATGAATGAGTAGAATCAGAATCAATCAAAGAAAGTAATGACAAGGATTGGAAAGTAAAGGTACCTGCGATCACATCCGTGTCATTCCTTCCCTCTCGGTGTGCATACACCCTAGCCTATCCACCTCCCTCAGGTTGAACAACAACAACATGAGCAACATTCATTTGTCCATCATCTCTACGATGAAAGTTACAATAATCGCGCCCACGACCTCTCTGTGGCTCAACAGCTCGCACCGGAGCTTGTCCATCTCTAACAGGTTGTGGACAATCTTGATTCACATGTCCTCGTGATCCACAATTCCATCACGTACCTAGATTACCCAAATACTCTCCTATGTGCCTCCTACCACACCAGTTACACTATGGAGTACGAACAAAAGGATTTTGGCCTTGTTGATCCCTGTAAAGTGTCCATAAGTTCTATATTTTGTGCACATTTCATCTCATATTATTGTTGTTTTTAAGTACATTTTAGGCATAATTAGGTTCATGCATTGCATTTTACAGTATTCTTCACTTTGCCATGCTTTTATTGATTATCTTTTATTTGGTAAGGAAAAGATGTTTTAGTTCAGTTTTAGTTTTAGGTACTAGAAGATGGAAGAAGAAGAGAGGAGCCGATGACATGATTCTGAGGCAGCAGACCAAGGAGCTATACTGATGCAGTTCCAGACAGAGATTGTCGATGCCGAGTAGATGTCGCTACCATACTTGTCACCCAGGGTAACAAGTTGAGGAATTGGAGAACTAGAGGAGGATTTGAGATAACTTGTGGAGCAAGGCAACGTGAAGGAGTCCACATTCAACTCAAAGAATTCAAAATTAATGGTTGCATTTAATGCAAAAGCTACTTTGAAGACTTCTACTCCATAGAGGACTTGACCTAGCTAATGCCTATATATATTCAACATCTTTTGTACTTCAAAATAACTTAGGTTTTCCTTAGGCATAGTTTAGGTTTTCTTGCCGCCATTATGTTCTAAATTCACTTTTGGGTTTTGGTTATATTGTAAACTAGTGTGAGAACGATTGTTTAGGTATTAAGTTTTTTTTTGCAATAAAGGTTTCAAGGTTTGCTTATTCCATGCTCTTCATAGTTTCAATTAAGTTCGAGAGATTAGTTGTTAACTATCCATTTGTTCGGTATCGAGAGAGTTGAACTCACTCTAATCAAGTATTGATCAATCCAGCCTATACATAGGTTATTGTTTAAGGCGGCTAAAGAAGAACGAACCAACATTGTTGTCTTTGCAAGATTCACGATGCGACTGGCATTATCTGTAGTGGGCAACAACAACATTCTGACTTACACATAAGCGGGATCACTTTCGAAGCGTTTTGTCGAGCCCTGTAGGTCTACCGAGTTTGCCGCTGAGACACGCGTCTGTTCCACTGCCAAGGCAGCAAAAGCGTCAAAGCAGCCAATCTGCCACCCCCCGCCGAGGCAGCAAAGTCTGGCAGCGCAAAGCGACTTAAACTATTCAACGCAGTTTCACACTAGGGAGCAACATAATCTAACCCATCATATCACTATGATCCTTTCCTCAATTACTTGTGTTTATTTACTTTTATTTATTTTACAAACTAAAATTAATTGTGCATTTAAATTTCCTTCGAGCAGGAATCACAATTCGAGTTTAAGTTGTTCAATCCCTATGGGAGACGATATCTTTTATACTATAACTTGACAGGAGTGTGCACTTGAGCTCATATTTAGAGAACGCCTAAACGCTTTACAAGTTTTTGGCGCCGCTACCGGGGATTGGCAACAGTAAATTCATTTTTATTTCTACACTTTTATTTTTATTTTCATTTAATTTTTAGTTTTTATTATTTTTATTCAAAAAAAAAAGAATTTTACAGTTTCTTTTGCTAGTGCATGACCAAAGCAAATCCAAAGGGCGAAATCGTTTTCTTTAACGACATCGAACGAAGAGCAAGAGAACTTAAGAAACGAGTCAGAGAAGCCCTACGAAAAGCCAAGGAAAAAGGAGAAGCAAAAGCAACAATGGTGAACGGCCAAGACAACAACCCTACCAACGATGCTCGTATTGGCAGCGATGGGCAGCAAGATCTGCCGCCTAGAGAACAACAGCAAGTTCCACCCAGGAAGCAAACCCCAGTTCTACCCAGGTAGCCACGGTATGTTCGATCCACCATGGACTATTTGGAGAAGGAATTCAGAGGGTTTGATCCTACAGTAACAAAGACAGAAATTGAGGCGGACCATTTTGAGTTAAAGCCCGTGATGTTCAACATGATCAACACATTGGGGCAATTTGGATGGACTACCACAGAAGACCCTCGGCAACACTTAAGAGGATTCCTCGACATATACAGAGCTTTCAAGATACATGGAGTCCACCTAGACGTGCTAAGGCTGAGGTTATTCCCCTATTCAATGAGGCATAAGGCAAAGTAGTGGTTGAACAACCACCCATCAGGGTCATTCAACACATGGACGGAGCTGTGCAAAGACTTTTTGGATCATTTCAGCCCATCTAACGTCACAGACAGATTGAGAAATGAGATCACAGCTTTCCGAAAAGGGGATGACGAGCCAATGTATGAAGCATGGGAACGATACCAACAGATGCTCAATAACTGCCTGCTTCATGGTTTTCCGGCTTGGACACAGGTGTCAATGTTTTACAATGGGTTGAACTACTGAACTCGAATGATACTTGATGCCTCAGACAATGGAATCATCCTCGACCGACCACCAGAGGAGGCACTGCGGATCCTAAAACAAACCGCCAAAAAATACTACAATTTCCAATACCCTGCCGAGGCGGCATTAGGCGGCCAGCAGCTCTGAACGAAGTGGAAGCCTCACAATCTGTCAATGCTCGCCTCGACAAACTGACCGAGCTGGTGATGAATATGGCCAAAGGAAAAACATACGAGGCCAAGGTTGTGAAGCTTTTTTACGATGAGTGTGGGGTCAACCACGATTCCTCCGAATGTACAACATCTGCTAATTTCATGGGAGGATACAAGAGGAAAAGCAAGCCCTCCACGAACACGTACAACCCTGGATGGAAGGATCACCCAAACTTCTTCTGGAGCAATCCTAAAACCGCTACCAATCTACAACAGCAACAATGAGGCTACCAACAAAACAAATCCAAAAATGAAGCTCAGCAACCACATAACAATAATTCACTAGAAGCGACTTTACATACTTTTATGTCTAGAACTAGTGATTTTATTGTCGTACTAATAAGTTTTATATTTCATGCACATTTCATCTCATACTATTGTTGTTTTTAAGTACATTTTAGGCATAATTAGGTCATACATTGCATAAATACAATATTCTTTGTTTTGCCAAGCTTTTATTGAATATTTGTTATTTGGTATAATAAAGATGTTGTTTTAGTGTATTTTTTGTTTTCCAGGGCTAGAAGCTAACAAGAGGAGGACATACTAGAGGAGAGGATTCTAAGGCAGTAGACGAGGGCAAAAAAGTGAGCCTAGTGCCGCCCAGGACAGCAAACTGAGTAATTGGAGAATTGGAGTGCGATCGATAGAGCAGAAAATCCTGATTCTAACGGTGCCGATCACGCAATTTTCTGACGCCTGCAGCAGAATGTAGAACCACTAGAGGAGAAGAACAAACTTACTTGTGGAACAAGGCAACGGGAAAAGAAGTCCATATTCAACTCAAAGAAGTTGGAATTTAAAGTTGCATTTAATATAAAATCCTTTTGAGGACTTTTACTCCAAGAAGGATTTCTACTCCAAGAAGGACTTCTACTCCAAGAATGACTTAGACTAGATCTTTGCCTATATAAACCTCATGTATTTAGAAAATCAAGGGGGACAAAGATCTTAGGATTTCTTTAGACATAGCCTAGGTGTTCTTCATTGCCGTCATGTTCTGATTCTCCCTTGGGTTTGGGGTTATATTGTAAATTAGTTGTGAGAGTGGTTGTTTAGGTTTCAAGTTTGTTTTCAATAAAAAATTCCACATTTACTTAATTCATGTTCTTCACTTCTTCAATTAGTTCCAAAAGTCCAGTTGAAGAAATCCATTTGTCGGGCACGAGAGTGTCAAACTCACGAAAGAATTAAGTACGGTCTAATCATGTCGAGGTGTTGACTAATTCAGCTTAGACATAAGTTAGAATTTCAGCGGCTAAAAGGATCAACCAAACGTTGAATGCATGTGTTAGGTTTATGTTGAGATTGCTAGGTATTGCCTACATCACATGGTGACATAATACTTGCCTAGGTATATGAAGGATCACTTTTGAATTTCTCTGTCGAACATGGAGTATATGCTAAACTTCTCACCATGACTTCTCTTTGTTCCACCTGCCGAGACAGTGAAAGTTGCAAGAGTACAGATCCGCTGCGGCAACAAAAGGGTTGTAGCCTCAATCCGCCATTACCCGCCAAGGCAGCAGATCGTGGCAGCACAAAATACATCTTTTATACTATAACTTGGCAGGAGTGTGCACTTGCGCTATTTTTAGAGCATCTAGGTGTTCTCTATTTCTGAGCGCAAGTGCACACTCTTATAAAGTTATAGTATAAATAATATCGTCTCCTACAGGGGTTGGAGCAGCCCCTATGAATGGCTTCAGGCACAAAGATTTAGTAAATGCGTAATTAAATCTCATGATGTGGAAATATAAAAACACAAATAAAATAAAGATAGTGATGAGAGGAATGATAGGGAGTGATTTGGGTGATAGATTGGGTGAGACAAATGCAGCTCATTAGCATGTGGACTGCATTGTATAGTCTGAGCATATTTTGCGCTGCCATGAATTGTTGACTCGGCGGGATGGCGGGCGGCAAACTACCACCCTGTCACGCAGCCGCAGCAGGTCACTGCCACTGTATGAGTGTACTGTCTCGGCAAGTGGAACTGAAAGAAGTTCTGGCTACAAGTCTCACACACACTCCAAAGTTCAGCGGGATAGTCGATGATGATCCCTCTTATTTCTAGGTTAGGATCCTCGAACACTCACGTGATGTAGGCAATACCTAGTAATCTCAGCGTCAACCTAACACATTCAAGTTCATTTGATTGGTGATCCCTTTTAGCCACTGAAACTTGTGGACTAGTGTGGACCAAGTTAGTCACGCCTTTGCATGTTGTGATCGTGCTTAACCCTTTTGTGAGCCTTGCACTTTCGTGTCCGACAAATGGATTTTCTCTTCAACTCAAAACAACTCAAAACTATTACAACTGTTACCCTAAAACTACTTTACATACATGCGCCTAAACCCTAGAAGAGTTGGGCCGCGACCCCCAATAACTCCAACCTATCTAACTACATCTTGTTGTGTGGCTGCTCAGGCTCGTATCCCCTCTGTAATGCCCCGGTTTTGGGCCTAGAAGTTTAGAGGTTGAGTCGGACCGGTCGAGAGCGGTTCGAATCTTTAAGGGAGATTTAGGGAACACCTAGTTTGGGATGCTTTAAAAATATGGAAAATACTTAAAAATCCTTATTTAATATATGAATGATTATGTTTAAATCAATTTTACAAAATAAGGTTTGGAAATACTACATTTCGGTGTAGTGACCAAATCGCAGTTTTTACAAAGTTAAATAGTGACTGTTTTGTAAAGGATTGAAACTTTTAATCTTTAAGGAGATAATTTTACCAAAATGTTTTTAATCAGATTTCTTCTTAATTTGGGTGATTTTATTAATGTTTTAATAAAAGGAAAATAAAGATTAATTAAAAGGAAACTACCTTGACTTCTCAGAACTAGTTTACGTCAATTTTCTCTCATCCTATTTTCTCTCAAATTCTTTTCAGCCAAACGCTCTTTCTCCATCAATTGGCTACTGATTTTCATCCCTTTTGATTGGATTTTAATTCCTTTTTTATTCCTAATATTCTCCTCATCAAATCCTCTTGTTTCTACATTGGATTTTCAAGAAAACTTGCCCAAATCAAGAAGAAATCAACCATTACAGGTAAGCTTCATCCTTCTCCTCTAATGATCAGTTCTTTATTGAAATTCTCAAGTTATCAATCCTTTGTTAATGATTTTTGAGTTACTTTAATGTTAGAAACATGAAATTGGGGTAAAACTCAAGATTCTTGGAGAGATCTTGATGGTTTTCGTGGTTCTTGGTTAGGCTCTGTTTTGATGTTGTTTTCTAATGTATTTTGGATGGTAATTGATGTTATAAATGAGGTTTAATCAAACAAATCCCGAATAGGTTTGGATACCTAAGTTTTTCATGCTAGAATGGTGGTTTTTGGGATTGTTTTGATTATCTGCTATTGCTGGAGGTATAAGGTCATGTTTATGTCGCTTTTTGATGTTAATTGGTGTTTAGAAAAGGTTAGAATTGATTGATCTTGGCTGGGCTTTGTTTGGTGAATGTTTGGTGATGTTTTCTGTCATTTTGGATAGCCGAAATGCTTGTTTTGAGGGGAGAAACGGGGTAGAATGAATGGCTGGTGATTTTAATGCATGGTGATGCATTAATCCTATGCGTTTATGTGTTAAAAACAGGGGAGAGTAATCCGGAAGCAATCGGAGTGGCGTTGGGTGTTTCGGACGCTTGGTTAGCTCGTCGGCTAGCATAGTGTTGTGTATCGGTGAGTGGGAACGTGTTTTCCAACTATGGAATGATTTTGAAAAGAGGTTTGGGAACTTAAATTTAGGCTTGAAACGCCGGTTTAAGTTCGGAAATAAGTGAAGTAGATTTCTCTCTCGATTTGTGCTATTATTGTTTTGAAAAAAATATCAAAATCGATTTTGATGTGATTGGTTTGGCAACATGGTTTAAATTGCTGTTTGAGCATGGTTTTGGGCATGAGAGTTGATTATCAAACTAGGTTTGGTGAAGTAAGCATGAAATTAATGTTTCTTGAAAGTATGTGTGGTTAATTTGTGTTTTAAAGGCATGGTTTAGCATTTTGGCCTTAATGGTGTTGCATGCTTTTTAAATAGTAGATGTGTTAATGATTTTAACATGATATATTGGCATAGATGATTAGAAGATTACCGGATATACTTGATTGATCAATAGGATGTAGAGTGCACTATAAACTAAAATTCGTACGTGCTCTTGGGATTCGTTCCAAAGAGAGAGACCGATGAGGGGCATTCCATCGGAGTAGGACTTGGTGAAACACCCAAGCTTTATGGCATTAAATGGTACCGCCATGAGAAATCTATGAGGGGCATTCCATCGTAGTAGGACTTGGTGAAATATCCAAGCTTTTTGGCAACAAGAGTTATTGCCATGAGACCGATAATGGGCATTCCATCGGAGTAGGACTTGGTGAAATACCCAAGCTTTTGGCGAAGGTAGAAATCACCATGTGAGTATGGTGATGGTAGATGCCACCGGAAATTATGTTCTAGACGAGTGAGTACGGTGATGGTAGATGCCACCGGAAGTGTCTAGTGGGTTGTCCGCATATCCATGTAAAAATAGAATATGAGAATGCCAATATATGAGAATGAAATGTGTACCACATGTAACTAGTGCTTGAAATGGTTTTATGCTCTGAGAAATGCATCTAAGGTTTTGAGTTTATGAAATGCTTTTGAGTAACAAGCATGTGTGCTTTGCCATGAGTTTTGCATTGGTTGAATGCATGAGATAGCTAGATGATACATGTGGTTCTCAATGGTGTTTAGCTTTGAAATGATTTTCAAGCATGAAAAAGGGAAGAGTGTGAAATGGAAATGGTCTCCAAGGAAATTGGTTTAAACTTTGCATGAAACGTTTATGCATGAAAAGGTTTAAGTAAAAGAATTGCAAGAATGTTGTGTGGGGTTGAGTGCTTAATGCATTTGAGTTTAATGTTGGTTTTGTTATGTTGAGCAATGCCTGACTAAAGGCAATGATGTTTCAAATGAAGTTTTCAAATAATACATTGGTTTATAGAAGTGTGGTTGCAAGTAAAGAGTGCTTTACGGTTTTACTGCATTGATGGTGTTTTGGTTTTGAGCATTCCTCGCTAAGCATTATGTGTTTAAGCTCCTTTTTGTCCATCAATGCAGATAGATGAGTTTGGGACAGAAAGAAGCAAGGGATTCAAGAAAGGCTCCACTTGAGAAGTATGTTTTGGTTTGTGGCTATAGATAATAAAGGCAATGGGGGGATCCTTTATGTTGTTGTGTGATGAGATTGTTTACCTTGAACAAGTTCGAGTTAATGGTTTGATGTTGCAGATGACAAATATGTAATGTTGGATCCTCATTTTCGTATTTTGGTAGTGCTATGCTCTATGGTTAAAAGCAAGTTCTTTGTTGTTGCATGAGTTAAGTGAGTTGTTATGCTTAATGCTTACTTTGTGTCTAGCTTTTGATGTAATATGTTGGTTTTGATGCTTTGCATGTTGCTGGCATGTTGTGGAATGATTTGGAGCATGTTTGTTGGTGTTTAGATGTGAAAAACCAGAAAATTCTGCTTTTTCTGGGCAGGGTGTATCGAAACACCCTTAACTGTTTCGAAACAGGGGCCTGTAATGGCCCTAGTGTTTCGAAATGGCTGAAGGTGTTTCGGAACACTTTGGCTACTGGAGAGGCTCGTTACGATATTGGTCTCGGAACGCACCTGAGTTTTGAAACAGTCAACGCCGTTTCGATACGAGTGTTTTGGTACGAAGGTCAGCGTTCCGAAATGGTTGACCGTTGGCTTGTGCTTTTGAATTGTTCCAAGTTTTCAGGTCTTACATTTTAGTCCTAAATGTTGTGGTTGCAATTGCTTGAGTTTGGATTCTCCTTCGAAGCTGTAATTTGACAGAGAGGCATGTAATATGACTAATTGAAGTTTGGTAAAACTAAAGTCTTCAAATTCCTTATGTTTTCCAAAATTTACATTTTGGTCCCTAAAAGTGTTCTACTTGCAATCGAGTCCTTAAACGTTTCCTGATCGCTGTGGTTTTCTCTCCCATGATTCTTGAGTATTCACATAGGCTTAAAGCGCATCTAGAAAAGATAAAATAAAAAGGGTCGTTAATCAAGGTTAACTTTCGGGTTGACTTTGGTTTTCCCCGTGTAATCTTCGTGGTTCGGGTCTAGCATCTAGGCCGGGCTAAGGGGGTTACACTCTCACCGTCATTATCATCATGCCCCTATACCCTTACATATGTTGGGTATATATAGGGCTCATGGTCTAAGTTTGAGTCCTCCTTGAAGTAGGAGTTCTAAAAGTAAGTTACATTAAATACATACTCCTTTATACTATAAATATGGACTCTTTGGACGTTGCCTTCCTCCGCAAGTAAGGATAAGTGCTCCTACTTATCAGTCTTGGATCATCTCTACCAGCCGCTACAGGCTTCAAAAGATTGCAAGACTGAGCTCATTGGGCTCAGAAAATTGCTCTCTTTAAATCGCGACCTATCTTGGCTAAGTCAGTGTAACTCCTACTCGAACGACACTTGGCGGCAATGTTGTTTCGGCAGTGTCCTTGGCGGCATCTGGAACTGGTTTAGTACAACTCTTTTTTTTTCCAGCTTTCTTGTTCTCTCTTTTCCTCTCCTCTCCTTCCCTTGCTACAGCACCTAAAAATATAAACTAAACTAAAACAATAACTTTTCTCAACCAAACATAAAATATTCAATAGAAGCATGGTAAAAGAGAAGATATTGTTATAATGCAAGCAATGTGCCTAAATATGCCTAAATGAGCTTAAGAACGGCAATAATACGAGCAGGAATGTGTACAAAATATAGAACTCATGGACACTCTACACACCCAAAACTCGAACTATTGCTTGTCCTCAAGCAATGCAACCTAGCTAGTAAACATGCCCTTAGTACAAAATTAATAGAAACATTAGCCTTTAACTTGATTTCTTACCTCAAGGCCATGGCACCTGTTAGTGATAGGGAATGGCATGAAATAACTTAGGTTTTAATTTTCTTAATGTCAGTGCAATGTGTGTAGGTCTGTGCTCATGCTAACCATGCTGAGATAATTAAGTTAACAAAGAATGCCTTAAATAATTAAATTACTAGAAAGGATACGAGTTGCTGCCTTGGAAGCACAGTTGGGCACTTTTGTTTTCTTTTTCTGATCATGGCTTTAAGGGCTTCAGCTCATCACAACTTTCTTTCACTCTTGCTAATTTGTCCGTCACTTGGTTTAGATTCATGGACTTTTGATAGCAGCGGAGTTTCCTTGCTCATGATCCTTCCTAGAGCTTGTTTCGGGCACCTCTAAGGTATTTGAACTTCATGCCTAGAGCCTGTTTCGGGCACCTCTAGGGTATTTTTATTATCTTGGATGTGCTGCCTTGTGTTGCCGTGGCGGCAAACTTGTATTCAATCATGGAATTTTTATCAAGTATGGCATGCAGTGTTAAACTTAAAATTCAAGCAAAAATTTAGCATTTAACAGACAAGTTTAACGATAGTTGGCAGAAAGAAAAAATTTCTAACTATTTTTCATGCTTCTTCCCATAGATTAATATTTTTTTAGTATGGTACGAATATAAGTAGTCTGCTAAGCTATCATAGGCACAAATTTTTAAGCTAAAGATTTCTATTTCTTTAAGTGCTAGGGGCAGAATTTAAATATGCATTTAAATGCTACTAAATGAATCTAAAACAAAGAGGACTAATTCCCCCAAACTCAAGGTTGGCATTGTCCTCAATGCCTCTACAAAACAAAAATTAAAAACAAAACATAAAATATAAAAAGAAAAATTAAAAACAGAAAACATAAGAAAGAAATAAAACATAAAAATTAAAAATAAAAGAAAAGGAAATATGATGCTATAGACTGAGGGAGTTCCCCTCTTTTCCTGACGCGTCAAAGGAGGATTCTGAGGAGGCGGGTAGGACGAGTCGGCGCATAGCAGATGTTCTGCCAGTTGGGCTCTTCTTCTTGCTACGCGGCGGCTGGACACGACTGGGGTGGTTTTCTTGGATGGTTTTTCAGTTCCTCCACCCTGGGGTTCTGTTGTTGGTCGCTTTCTCTTTCTATCTGCCTCGGTTGGTTCGTCATCGAAGGAGTCTGAGATCTCCATGTCTGAGTCGCCTGCGTCTTTGGCAGCGGCCCCTTTTGCTACTGGGAATGCAGCAGTGGTTTCCTCCTCCTTCTCTGATTCAGATGAGAAGATTAGTTCATTTGGTTTGATATGGGTTGGAGAGGTTCTTCTCTTGGGGCGGCAGGGTGGCCCCTTGCTGTCATCGACGGCAGGAGCAACAAGTGGTCTTGGAGTAATCTGGATTGGCTTGGAAGCTGCTAACTCCGTGGGAAAGGTGGGCAACTGTGGGCCTGCGTCCTGATACTTGTCCATGACGTAGGCCACAAAGGCCTCTTGCACGTCCGCTACGTATTTGGTGAAGATCACTTGCTTGTGTTCTATCCGCTGGTAGCTTTCAACTAGGCTGCACAGTAAGGGGATCACTTCGGACGGGTGGTTAGCTTAAGTACTGCCCACTGCAGCTGGAGTGGCGACAGCTTGGGACGGCGGCTGGGCAGTGGAAGGTGTGGCTGGCTCTGTGTTATGCATCATCTTCTGGCGTACCCTTCTTTTCCATCCTTCCTTGGTAGGAAGAATTTTTTTTGGGTCACGTCGGCACGCCCCGTGGTGCAGTGGAAAAATTAATCCGACGTAATCCAGCCAGGATCTATGTACAAGAACGAATCTGGGGTGAAAAGATGAAGAGTTACCTTTTAAAACTCTGGAAAATGGAAAATCGATGGTATGTCGGAATAACCATGTCAAGTAAAACCGGAATCGTCACAGGTTCGCAACGACCTCTGCGGAGTCCACCCGAACAAAACGAACAAAGTTTCCGCCTCCCTAACACTTAGGGATAAATTTCGACAGGTTTGGACACCTTCCAGGGAGATGTCGAAATCCCTCCAGGGATTCCCGAGGGAGTCTGAAGTCGACCAGGGGTTCTACCGGGACTTGGATTCGATATAGGAAATCGCCAGGAACTTGCCAGGGGGCAAGAGGAACACCAGAAAATTATTGAACAACTTCTCAGAAGAAATCTGGGACTTGTCGAAAATTCCAGAGGGGAATTCCCAGGGATATGTCGAAATTTGCAAGGAGAAATAGGGATGATTTTGTTGCTAGCCCTTGTCCCTTTAAATAGTATTCAGAGACTTAATTCTAGTTGAATTCCTTAAATCCAAGTTCAACCAAAATTCATAGAATCTAATTCTACTTGAAATTGGTTTATATTAAATATACATTATATTTAATAATATTAAATGAAATATATATATATATATATATATATATATATTTAATTATGTAGAATCTTATTTTACATAATACATGGATTTAAATATACATTATATTTAATCTAAATATATATATTTTTATTATATAGAATCTCATTCTATCTTTACTTGGATTTAAATATATTTAAATATATATTTTTAATTATGTAGAATCTAATTCTACATAAACTTGGAATTAAATATACATTATATAAATTTCAAATATATATTTAAATTTCTAGTATCTTATTCTATAATATTTAAGTCTCTAAATATTTTCCATACTCTAAATAATATCTGATAAATACAATATTTATCCAATATTATTCTCATTTAAGGGAGTTGCCGATTTCCCCTATCCCATAGGGGAGTTCGGCAACCTCCCTAAAATAGGGAGTATGGTTTCCAATTTTTTTGTTCGTTTCATTCGAATGGGTGTGACCCTTGTAGGTTCATGCAACGTTAGCAGCAAAATTAGAACTGTTCTAATTTTACAAACAATGAGTGGCATCTAGCAATACATCATTGCTACCAAAGTTGCATGAAGTCGTGGTTTGACTTTCCTAATTCCTAAATAAACTTCCTTTAAGTATTTCATCCTTTTTTCCTTTATATCTTAGATGAACACAAGTCATGGGTTAGTCACACTTGCGTTGTCCATCTAGTGTTTCTTGATGTCTTGAGTAGATTATGATAAACGAATCTATATGATATTTCATATCATAATATTCAAGCATGGCCATGCATTTTCTAATCTCACTCAATCAAGTGGCCGAAGATATTTCTCCTATTATGTAGGAGGGACAAATCCTTTCTTGATCAACCATATTTCACTACATAGGTCATCACGTATCCAATCATCAGTCTTTATAATGTAGTCAGTTACGACACACATTTGACTATGTCAAAATACGTAAATCTTTATGTTGAAATCATGTTGATCTCAAGTCTGAGGATTATACATATGTTTATCATGAGCAATGTTGTGACTGTCACATAATTACCCAAGAAACATGCTCATAGCGGGTCAATCCGGTATGTTGTTCTCTAACAAATACTTATGTGTTGATTTTGACATCTCTATGTCAATGACAACGCTTGTCATCAACCACATATTAGTTTTATATATTACCACTGTCCATACCCGTAATAATATTCGACTAAGGATCATATTTAACAATAATCGTATTATTGTATGGACATTATTATCCAATGGTTAGTTTGATGCACAGAAACATACCAAATGATAATAACGGCAATGCCATTACTTGATAAATCTAGTAAAATAGTATGTCTATTCAATCATCATATGATTGGTCTTTGGGCATACTCCAACAATCTCCCACTGGCACTAAGACCAATCATTCTCGTATCTAATACGATATGGCTTAGTGTAACTGACATGCTTATGATGTGTCAAAAGCTTTGTCAGGGAGTTGAAAAAGTTATCAACTTTGTACGTATGTTGCATACTTTCACATCTCCAAGGTGTAAGTACTTTAGAATATGTTTGGATTTATTGATGAGATCTGGGTTTTATTTGCTTACGCAAAGGTTCCATCATAACAGAGTTATGTAGCATCTAATATGCTGGGAACAACCCTTAGTTCAGAAGTGAACCCTTTATATCCAAACATCCTTCTTTATTGCTATGTCGATTGTAATACATTTAGCCTATGTTGTAGAGTTAGATACAATACTTAGGAAAACAAGACTCCCCTTTGTTTCTAGATAAACCAAACCTTTTGATTGTATCTTCTGAAACGAATATCCCAACTTTGAGAAGCTTGCATTAGTCTACAGATAGACCTTTGTAGCTTAAATACCTTCCAAGTGTTTACTGGAGTGACAAAACCTTCTGGATCAAGTTTTCCCTTAGGAAAGTGGTTTTGACATTCCTTTATTTGATTTCATAATCATCGTATGTAACTACTTCCAAGTGAGATTAAGATGGATTAAACATAGCTACAAGGAAGATGCTTTATCAAAGTCTATACTATGAAGTTTGTCGAAAACTTTTAGCGACGAATCATCCTTTGTATGTTTTATCATCCATGTCTATTTTTCCTTTTTGAAAAACTCATCCATACCTCTTAGATTTTACCCTTTTAGGTAACCAAAGTCTATACTTGGTTTTAGACATGGATTCCATCTCATATCTCATAGATCTTAGCCATTTCTCGAATTTTGGGCTCACCATTGCTTTCTAATAAGACCTAGTCTTTGTCTTGATCCGAAAAGAAGAGTTTTTCCATGTACGGATAGTGAGAAATCCATATTTATCAAGTATATGGTATTCTCTTAAGGATCAACACAATGGTTGTGTTTTGTTCCAATGTTCCTTGATCATTTGTGGAACATTTTCAATCTTTGGTTCATAAATTTGTTGTCTAAAATTTCTTCACATTCCAAATTCCATTTTTTCCTTTTGTGAGAGGTAATCTCTTTCGAGAGAAACTCTCGTTTGAGCAACAAACATTTTGTTCTCGTTGAAAAATGAAATCCCTTAGTGATAAGTATTCTCTTTCGAGATAAAATATCGTTTGAGCAACAAATATTTTGTTCTCGTTAAAGTTGAAGAAATAATATCCCTTTGTTCATCAAACTTTAAATATTCTTGATTTGATCTCATCAAATTACCTTAATACTTTTTATGAGTTTGAGATTAGTCATTTGTTTTATTATCTTCTAAATATTATTGATTTGATTAGTTTAAAGATCATTGATTCGTTGTGCCATAAGAGATTAAAAGAATAACATTTATTTAAATAATCTCAAAATTAAAAATATCTTGTCCTTACAAGATAACTAAAACTTAGGCACAAAATAATAATCTTAAAAACTAAAACAAATCTATTTAAGCAAAAACACATGTCCTAATGGATGATGTAGCAACTCTTGATTTATTTCCATTTGCAGGTCCATGTCTATTCTGATACCTTCTCTTTAGAAGCCTCTGAGGTTGATGCCTCACTCATTTTTGCTTTCTTGACTTCTTGTAGGTGTGTGGGGCAGTTTCTCTTCCAATGTCCGGTCTTGCCGCAATGGAAACATTTTCCATCCTTCTTGATTCCCTTCTTAGGTTTCAATGCCTCCTTTCCATCGGTTTTGGTCTTACCATCACCTTTAGACTTTGCTTCCAATTAACCTTTCTTCTTGCCCTTGCGGACCATCAGAATAGGTTTAGGTCCTACCTTCTTCAGGTTGATTTCAGCAATTCTCAACATGCTGAGCAACTGTGGCAGCGTCTTGTTAATTTCATTCATATTGAAATTAAAGACGAATTGATTGAAACTATCAGGCAACGATTGCAGGATGACATCAGTAGCTAATTCGTCTTTCAGTGGAAAGCCAAGCTTCTCCAACGTTTGGATGTAGCCCATCATTTTGATGACGTGAGCTCCTACGGGAGATCCCTCACTCATCTTGCATTGAAACAGAGCTTTAGAGGTCTCGTACCTCTCTTGACAAGCTTGCCCTTCATAAATCTCATTGAGATTTTGAATCATATCATAAGCTACCACGTCCTCATGTTGCTTCTGAAGCTCAGGGGTCATGGAGGCAAGCATAAGACAATCGACATCCAACATGTCGTCCATGTGTTTCTTAAACTTGTCTTTGTCAGCTCTGGAAGCAGTGACAACCGGTTCATCAGGAACATGTTCTTCAATGACATATTCCTTCTTTTCCTGTTTGAGAACAATTCTCAAATTGCCGAACCAGTCAAGGAAGTTTATTCTTAAACTTTTAACCACTAGGTTTTCTAATCCTATTAGAACAACCCAGCTAAGTCAATACCAATATCTCAACCGGCGAATATCATTAGCTTATTCTTCACGTTTAACTAAGATAGATAAATGTGACATTGCTTTGGCAAAGCTCGCATTATATCGATCGAAGCTTTAACGAGGGTAAATATTGGATGGTTAAAACAGACTTAGAATTATAGTGAGGGATTTACTTAATTATCTCATCATTTTAACATTGATCCTATCAATAGAACTATGTTTAATCATGCTTATAAAACATCCATTGCATCACATACAAGGTAAATATAAGCGGTAAATAAATATGCAATGATTATAGCCCTTCTTAACCTGAGGCGACCCGTCCCAAGCCAATGGGAGGACCATTCTACTGAAGATAGAAACTGCTTCTGAAACGCCTGGTCCACCAGGGAAGGCCCACCACGCTGCTATCTTGGTCCTTGCTTTATCTCCATGAGTATTTACAATTTTCAGAAACTCGTGTTACATGCGAGGGAGTGAGATGAGAAGAGAAGTACAATAGAAGATAGAGAAAGGCACGACACGCAGGCCGTATTTATAAAAACCAAAACTATAAAGGCTATGGGCTATAACCATGCAAAACAAACACCGTGCAATCTAACATGCATTCCAAACATCGTGCGAACAAAGTAACGACGTGTTTACGGGGTTTTAAACTGATTATCCCAATGTTGTGGTTAATGGGCCAAAGAAGGATCACGAGGTTTCATAAACCATTTGCGTTAACGAACAAATGCACCAGGTAGGTCAAAATGAAAGAGAGGTGGCGCACTAGGCACACTTAAGTACCATGTCTTTGACGATGCCAATCCTAGACATGCATTTTTTCATAACGTCTAACCATAACTCTTATGGATTCACCGTGAAAGATAGTTTGATAACTTTTATCAAATTTAGAAGCCCTTTCAGAGATTTTATAAATCTATGAAACTACGAACAACTACTTGTTCTTTAGACTAACGATTAGTCTCAACATGTTAACATTTAACATTGAAGCAATCTAACATAGTTATGATTAACTGTTAATCATTCAGTGATAATCGAAATAAGTCTTTACTAGGTGTGATAAATATCTAAATCGAATCAAACAACATGCATCTCATACATAAACATCACCCAATAATTTAAGTCTGAATTCGTATGATACAAGTGGCTTTGATACCACTGTTGGGTCACGTCGGCACGCCCTGTGGCGCAGCAAAAAAACTAATCCGACGTAATCCAGCCAGGATCCATGTACAGGAACGAATCCGAGGTGAAAAGATGAAGAGTTACCTTTTAAAACTCTAGAAAATGGAAAACCGATGGTATGTCGGAATAACCACGTCAAGTAAAACCGGAATCGTCACAGGTTCGCAACGACCTCTACGGAGTCCACCCGAACAAAACGAACAAAGTTTCCGCCTCCCTAAAAGTTAGGGATAAATTTCGACATGTTTGAACACCTTTAAGGGAGAAGTCGAAATCCCTTCAGGGATTCTTGAGGGAGTCTGAAATCGACCAGGGGTTCTACCGAGACTTGGATTCGAACTAGGAAATCGCCAGGAATTCTCCAGGGGGAAGAGGAACACTAGAAAAATATCGAACAGCTTCTAAGAAGAAATTTGGGACTTGTCGAAAATTCCAGGGGGGAATTACCAGGGATATGTCGAAATTTGGAAGGAGAAATAGGGATGATTTGGTTGCTAGCCCCTGTCCCTTTAAATAGTACTCAGAGACTTAATTCTAGTTGAATTCCTTAAATCCAAGTTCAACCAAAATTCATAGAATCTAATTCTACTTGAAATTGGTTTATATTAAATATACATTATATTTAATAATATTAAATGAAATATATATTTAATTATGTATAATCTTATTCAACATAAAAGATGGATTTAAATATACATTATATTTAATCCAAATATATATTTTTTTATTATATAGAATCTCATTCTATCTTTACATGGATTTAAATATATTTAAATATATATTTTTAATTATGTAAAATCTAATTCTACATAAACTTGGAATTAAATATACATTATATAAATTCCAAATATGTTTTTAAACTTCTAGAATCTTATTCTATAATATTTAAGTCTCTAAATATTTTTCATACTCTAAATAATATCTGATAAATACAATATTTATCCAATATTATTCCCATTTAAGGGAGTTGCCGATTTCCCCTATCCCATAGGGTATTTTCGGCAACCTCCCTAAAATAGGGAGTATGGTTTCTAGTTTTTTTGTTCGTTTTATTCGAAGGGTGTGACCCTTGTAGGTTCATGCAACGTTAGCAGCAAAATTAGAACTGTTCTAATTTTACAAACAATGAGTGGCATCTAGCAATACATCATTGCTACCTAAGTTACATGAAGTCATGGTTTGACTTTCCTAATTCCTGAATAAACTTCCTTTATGTATTTCATCCTTTTGTCCTTTATATCTTAGATGAACACAAGTCATGGGTTAGTCACACTTGCGTTGTCCATCTAGTGTTTCTTGATGTCTTGAGCAGATTATGATAAACGAATCTCTATGATATCTCATATCATAATATTCGAGCATGGCCATGCATTTTTCTAATCTCACTCAATCAAGTGGCCGAAGATATTTCTCCCATTATGCAGGAGGGACAAATCCTTTCTTGAGCAACCATATTTCACTACATAGGTCATCACGTATCCAATCATCAGTCTTTATAATGTAGTCAGTTACGACACACGTTTGACTATGTCAAAATACGTAAATCTTTATGTTGAAATCATGTTGATCTCAAATCTGAGGATTATACATATGTTTATTATGAGCAATGTTGTGACTGTCACATAATTACCCAAGAAACATGTTCATAGCGGGTCAATCCAGTATGTTGTTCTCTAACAAATACTTATGTGTTGATTTTGACATCTTTATGTCAATGACAACACTTGTCATCAACCACATATTAGTCTTTATATATTATCACTGTCCATACCCATAATAATATTCGACTAAGGATCATATTTAACAATAATCGTATTATTGTATGGACATTATTATCCAATGGCTAGTTTGATGCACAGAAACATACCAAATGATAATAACGGCAATGCCATTACTTGATAAATCTAGTAAAATAGTATGTCTATTCAATCATCATATGATTGGTCTTTGGGCATACTCCAACAATTTTGTCTTTGGGGGTCTGGCGGCACGTGAAAATTAGCGCAAAGGCCCGTTATGAGTGCAGGGAAGAAGAGAGGTCCCTTGGCGTTTGGTTTTTCTACGTGGGCATAGACCTCCTTTATGATTACCTAGCCATCATTATGTTGTAGATAAGGTCGAGCCTTGGCTTGTTTACTGTCGATCCGTGCGTGCAAGGCATCTGGCGGCGCTGGACAAAGTAACTCCAAAGGGCTGCCTCCGGTAGCAAATCGCGACGGTTGACTGACCTGTTGTTTTTACCTGTTAGCCACTTGGTGTTTGGCTTGCAAATCTCCCTCTTGATTTTGTTGTAGTCAGCCACCGTTAAGTAGGACTCCCATTCCTTATGTGGATTGCCGTTGACTTCTATGTTGTAGAAGTTGTTGATCTTTTTAGCAGTAAACTTGACACCTTCTCCGCGGACGTATATGAAAGGGTTTGACGGTGTCGGTCTGTGGGCGTAGAACTCTCGTACATGGTTGTTGTTAATTCCTTATGGCTGTCGTGCGAACTGGTCCCAGCCCATATTGTGGATCCTTTCGAATAGAGATGGTTCCAAGCCAAAATCCCCATCATAGTGGGTATATTGGAAACCCATCTACTCCCATGGGTGCTGCTCTCTAAAGTGTTTCTTGTAGGTCTTCTCGACATCAGGGTTCAAGAACCTTTTGAAAGGGGTTTTAGAGGTGGCGCAGGGTTGTTGTGATGAGGTCATAGTTTGTGGGACGGTTGTATTTCCCAAAGAAAGAAATGAAAGAGCGTGAAAGAAATGAAAGAGCGTGAAAGAAAATAAAGCAAGGGAAATCTTGGAAGCAAAGATTGCAGAAAGAATTCAGAGTAAAGGAGAAAGCAAAGCGAAGAATGGGGGGAGATTGGTTGGCTTTATATAGCTGCTTTTCTCCTCTGCCTTGGCGGGCACGCTGTCAACGAGCAACAATTATTGCGGCGCAAATAACGGAATTCTAGCCATTACACAAATATTTGTTCCGCTCGCTGGGGCAAAATATAGTTGTTGCGGCTAGCCGTGATGCTTATCTACCTTGGGTTGCCCTGGCTGCTAGTTGGGCCTCTCCGTTATTCTTTAATCTTTCTTGATCTTTCCTTCATTCCTAACCTGAAATAAAAACAAGAATTAAATAAAAATTAAATCAATCTTAATGCTTAAAAATAAAGTAAAATAAAATAAAATAAATTGGGTTATGTTGGGCTGCGCTTTTCCCACGCATAACCACTTCCAAAGTGTCTTTGTGTTTGGCTATTCTTCTGGGCATGTCCTTCCCCTCTTGTGGTGGATGTTGCTGCCAACCTTGCTGCCCTGGCGGGACATACACCAAGAAAACAAAGAGGCTTTTTTATTCGATAAGAAAAAAAGAGATTTAATGTGCAAAAACTAAATAGGAGTGAAGAAATTAAAACGTAGTTGTTGATGCCAATCCCCGGCAACGGCGCCAAAACTTGTAGAGCGTCTAGGTGTTCTCTATTTCTGAGCGCAAGTGTACACTCTTATAGTATAAATGATATCATCTCCTACAGGGATTGGAGCAGTCCCTATGAATGGCTTCCTGCACAAAGATTTAGTAAATGTGTAATTAAATCTCATGATGTAGAAATATAAAAACACAAATAAAATAAAGATAGTGATGAGAGGAGTGATAGGAAGAGATTTGGGCGATAGATTGGGTGAGACAAATGCAGCTTAGTAGCATGTGGACTGCATTGTATAGTCTGAGCATGTTTTGCGCTGCCATGAATTGTTGCCTCGGCGGGATGGCGGGCGGAAAACTAAGACCCTATCACGCGGCCGCAGCAGGTCACTGCCACTGCATGAGTGTTCTGTCTACGCAAGTGGAACGGAAAGAAGTCCTGGCGGCAAGTCTGGCAGACACTCCAAAGTTCGGTGGGATAGTCGATAGTGATCCCTCCTGTTTCTAGGTTAGGATGCTCGAACACTCACTTGATGTAGGCAATACCTAGCAATCTCAGTGTCAACCTAACACAGGAAAGTTCATTTGATTGGTGATACCTTTTAGCCGCTGAAAATTGTGGACTAGTGTGGAACCAAGTTAGTCACGCCTTTACATGTTGTGACCGTTCTTAACCCTTTCGTGAGCCTTGCACTTTCGTGCCCGACAAATGGATTTTCTCTTCAACTGACTGGTGTAGACTAATTTAAAGAACAAATAGCATAGATTAAAGCAAACTTTGGAATTTTATTGAAAACAACTCAAAAATGTTACAATTGTTTCCCTCAAACTACTTTACATACACGCACCTAACCCCAAGGAGAAATGGGTCGCGACCCCCAACAATTGCAACCTATCTAACTACATCGCGTTGTGCGGCTGCTCAGGCTCGCATCCTCTCACCCTCGTTATTATCATGCCCCTATACCCTTACATACATATATGGCTCATGGCCTAAGTTTGAGTCCTCCTTGAAGTAGGAGTTCTAAAAGTATGTTACATTAAATACAGACTCCTTTATACTTTAAATATTGACTCTTTGGACGTTGCCTTCCTCCGCAAGTAAGGATAAGTGCTTCTGCTTATCGGTCTCTAATCAGCTCTATCGGCCGCTACATGCTTCAGAAGATTGCAAGATTGGGCTCACTGGGCTTAGGAAAATGCTCTCTTTAAATCGCGACCCATCTTGGCTAAGTCGGTGTAACTCCTGCCTGGGCTGCACTTGGCGGAAATGCTGCTTCGGCAGCGTCCTTGGCGGCATCTGGAACTGCTTCAGTACAACTCCTTTTGTTCCAGCTTTCATGTCCTCTCTTGTCCTCTCCTCTCCTTCCCTTGCCACAACACCTAAAAATATAAACTAAACTAAAACACTAACTTTTCTCAACCAAACAAAAAATATTCAATGGAAGCATGGTAAAAGAGAAGATATTGTTATAATGTATGCAATGCACCTAAATATTCCTAAATGAGCTTAAGAACAACAATAATACGGGCAGGAATGTGTACAAAATATAGAACTCATGGACACTCTACACTCTTACAAAAAGGGGAACACCTACACGCCCTAAAAGTTTTTGGCGTCATTGTCGGGGATTGGCAACAGTGACCATTGGTTTTACTTTTTCTGCACTTTTCTTTTCTACCTTTAGTTTTAGTTTTTAATTTTTTCTTTATCTAATTAAAAAAAGAAAAAAATGTGGGAAAGCTCTTATTCAGGTGCAGTACATGTCAAAGCCAGCCACATGTGGGAAGATTTCTGTGAATTTTGTGAAGGCAATCATGCGTTCGAAAGTTGCCCTCATTTGTTCGCAGAAGACATGTCGAGAAAAGTCACTCGGGAGTGGATGTCTGACTATGAACAACAGATGCCACTGCCGCAGATGCCGCCACCACAGCAGAAAGACTTTTCATGGTATGATAAAAAAATCCCAAAATTCTTTTTACCATAACAGCTTTGCTACAGAAATCGACATGCCCGAGCAACAATCAACAACCTTGGAGGACACAGTTCAAGCTTTCCTTGCGCTCACGGACAAAGTGTCAATTTCTATTGACGTCAGCATCGATAAGATGGATGCACATATGAGCAATTCAGTCCTCGGTAATGCAATGAATGAACCTGGACAATTAAGCCTGAGGGATACTGATGTCCCAGGACAAGAGGACGAATAGCTAAGCAAGAAAGGTTCCCTAAAGTGTGAGGAGCATCTAGAACCTCCAATCTAGGAGGATGCAGAATGTTGCCCAGACAGCGAGATTGACAGTCGTCCTGACAGCCACCTAGAATGTTGTCTTGAAGACGAACTAACAGCACTTGAACAAAGCAACACCACATTGACAACAAGAGAGGCCGACAAAGAAATTGATGAAACGACAACATCATATGCCTCAACAACCATGCCTGCCTCGGCAGAAACCTTGACAACCATGGACTACATATATTTAGAGGAGCCGAAGCTAGCAGCTTCAAAGCCACAAAAATCTCTACTGATGCAGATTTTCAAGGAACCTGAGGAAAGTAGTATGGGGAGTCATGAAGTGTATGAGCTTTCCCTTGACCTACACTGCATTATGACAGAAGAATGTCGCTGTAACTGGCTGCCATAGCAGCTGCCACGACAGTAAAAGAAATTTTCCTCCATGACGAACTTCGACAAAGAGAAGGTAAGTACATGGATAGATACTTATATATTTTTTACTAATCACATGTACATGCCTTCAGGAATAAAAACAAGGAAGAAGTTCACATGGATTATAAGGGAATGAGGAAGAAGGACTCCTCCACCATCAGGATAATCACTATATGAAGGGTGTGGATGGATTACAAGAAGTATGGAAAACGACCCTCTTGAGCTAAACCTATAAGGTATTAGTTACTTTAGGAGATGCATACCAATGCACTCCTAGAGTAACAAATTTTTTAAGTTCTTATTTTACCACATCTTTATTATTTTATTTAGGAGTAGATTTTACCTACTAAGGACCAGATTTTATTTGTGCTTTATTCTCATCTCACAACTACTTACCCAGATTTAGACCCTAAGAAATCGAGCCGTCGAGCACAACAGGGGCAGCACTGTCGCAACCTGCAACTGGCGAAAGAACATATATCCTTGTGTACTCTCGTACTGAGGAGGAGTATGAGGGTCATTTGAGGATCGTTTTGCAAGCGCTGTTAAAGAATCAGCTTTTTGCTAAGCTGAGTAAATGTGAGTTTTGGCTAAAAGAAGTTGTTTTTATTGGCCATGTGATTTCGGCTGAAGGGATTCGAGTTGATCCTCAAAATATTGAGGCGGTGGTGAATTGGAAGCCTACTAGGTCTGTTCATGAAGTCCGTAGTTTCCTTGGGTTGGCAGGTTACTATCGGAGGTTCGTGGAAGGATTTTCTAAGATTGTTGCCCCTTTGATGAATTTGTTACAGAAGGATGTTAAGTATGAATGGACGGAAGTGAGACAACAAGCTTTTGAGAAGCTAAAGGCAGCTTTGACGCAAGCTCCTATCTTTGTTCAACCAGAATCAGGAAAAGAGTTTGTAGTGTATAGTGACGCATCCTATGTTGGTTTGGGGTGTGTGTTGATGCAAGAGGGTAGGGTAGTGGCTTATGCATCGCGACAGTTGAAAGTGCATGAGCCAATTACCCTACGCATGACATTGAGTTGGCTGCAGTGGTTTTTGCTTTAAAGATCTAGAGACATTATCTCTATGGTGAGAAGTGTACTGTGTACACGGATCATAAAATTTTAAAGTACCTGATGTCTTAGAAGGAGTTAAATCATAGGTATCGACGTTGGGTGGAGTTGCTTAAGGATTACGATCTAAGGACCGAGTATCATCTGGGGAAGGCCAATGTTGTGGCCGATGCTTTGAGCAGGAAAGTGGCGATGGAACTGCGGACGATGTTTGCTAGCTTGAGCATATCGCGGGATGGTGGTCTTGTTGCTGAATTGCAAGTGAAACCATCTCTAGTTTAGTTGATTAAGGATAAACAATTTTTGAGTGATTCTTTAGTGCCACATGTTCAGGATATCGCAGAATGTAGGCCATCGAATTTCTGTTTCAATGATGATGGTGTTTTATGTTTTGGGAGTCGGATAGTGGTTCCGAATGATGTTGAATTGAGGCGTACTATTCTGACTGAAGCTCATAGTAGTCCTTTTGCTACGCACCCTGGTAGTACAAAGATGTACCATGATCTGAAGGATGAGTACTATTGGGTGGGATTGAAGAAAGATGTCGCTGAGCATGTTAACTAATGCATGGTTTGTTAGCGGGTTAAGGTTGAACATCAATTTCCTTCAGGGTTGTTGCAGCCGTTAAGGATTCCTGAATGGAAGTGGGAGAGGATCATCATGGACTTTGTGTCTGGTTTACCTTTATCTCCATCAAAAAAGAATTTTGTTCGGGTGATTGTGGATCGCCTTACGATATGTGCGCATTTCTTGCATGTGCATACTATGTACACCTTGGATAATCTTGCAGAGTTGTACATTGCTGAGATTGTAAGGTTGCATGGAGTGACAAAATCTATAGTGTCGGATAGAGATCTGAGGTTCACCGTAAGGTTTTGGGAGTGTTTGCATCAAGCATTGGGTACGCGGATGAATTTCAGTACTTCTTATCATCCGTAGACGGATGGACAGTCGGAGCGTGTTATCCAAGTTCTTGAGGATATATTGAGGTGTTGTGTTATTGAATTTCAAGGCTCTTTGCGGAAGCACTTGCCTTTGGTAGAGTTTGCTTATAATAACAGTTACCAGGCAAGTATTCAAATGGCACCTTATGAAGCTTTATATGGGAGGAAGTGCAGAACTCCTCTTTGTTAGGCAAAAATGGGACAAAAGTTGGTCTCGATGCCAGCTTTGTTAAAAGGAACCACCGAGAAGGTGAAGCTCATTTGTGAGTGGTTGAAGGCAGCATCGGATCGGCAAAAGTCTTACGCGGATTTGAAGCGTAAGGAGATAGAATTTGTTGTGGGCGAGCATGTGTTTTTGAAAGTTTCACCCTGGAAGAAGGTGATGAGATTTGGCTGGAAGGGCAAGTTGAGCCCAAGGTTCATTGGACCATATGAGGTGATAGAGCGTGTGGGTCTTGTTGCCTACAAGCTGAGACTACCTCAAGAGTTAGAAAAGATACATAATGTGTTTCATGTATCCATGCTTCGGAGGTACACATCGGATTCGTCGCATGTTATGCCTGTGGAAGAGGTTGAGCTGAATCCAGACTTGACGTGTGATGAGGAACCTATTGTGATTCTGAATTCGGATAGTAAGGCTCTTCGGGGTAAGACTATTGAGCTGGTCAAAGTCTTGTGGAGACGTCATGGTGTTGAGGAAGCCACGTGGGAATGGAAGGAAGACATGAAAAAGCAATTTCCTTACCTTTTTCCTCTAGGTAAAATTCGAGGACGAAAATTCTTAAGAGGGGGAGAGTTGTAACGCCCTGATTTGGGGCCTAGATGTTTTAGAGTTTGAATCGGGTCGGTCGAGAACGGTTCGAATCTTTAAGGGAGATTTAGGGAACACCTAGTTCGGGATGCTTTAAAAATATATAAAAATCCTCATTTATTATATGAATGATTATGGTGAAAACAATTTTACAAAATATGATTTGGAAATACTACATTTCGATGTAGTGACCAAATCGATGTTTTTGCAAAAGTTGACTAGTGACTGTTTTGTAAAGGATTGAAACTTTGAATCTTTAAGGAGAAAATTTTACAAAAATGTTTTTATCAGATTTCTCTCTAATTTTAGGTGTTTTAATAATGATTTAATAAAGGGAATTAAAAGAGAAAATCCTATTTTGACTTTCATAACTACTTTACGATCTTTTTCCCTCTTTTCATTTTCTCTCAACTTCCACTCAGCCAAACAGATTTCCTTCATCAATTAACCTCTTATTTTCATTCCTTTTGATGATATTTCATTCTCCTATAGATTCCTAACCTTTTCCTCATCAAATCCTTTTGTTTTCACTTTGGATTTTCAAGAAAACTTGCCCAAATTAAGGATAAATCAGCCATTAGAGGTAAGCTTCGTCCTTCTCCTCTAAACATCAGTTCTTTATTGAAATTCCCAAGTTATCAATCCTTTGTTAATGATTTTTGAGTTGCTTTAATGTTAGAAACTTGAAATTGTGTTAAAACTCAAGATTCTTGGAGAGATCTTGATGATTTTCGTAACTATTGGTTAGGCACTGTTTTGAGGTTGATTTCTAATGTATTGTGGATGGTAATTGATGTTATAAATGAGGTTTTACCAAAAAAATCCCGAATAGGTTTGGATCCCTAAGTTTTACATGCTAGATTGGTGATTTTTGGGGTGGTTTTGGTGTTCTGTTGTTGCTGGAGATATAAGGAGGATTTTATTGTGATTTTTGGTGTTGATTGAGGTTTAGAAATGATTAGAAGTGATATATCTTGGTTGTGCTTTGTTTTGGAAGAGTTTGGAGATGATTTCGGTTGTTTTGCGTAGCCGAAATGGTGCTTTTCAATAGAGCAACGAGTTTGTTTAGTTGGCCGGTGATTTCAATGCATGATGATGCATTAATCCTCTGCTTTTATGTGTAATGAACAGGGGAGACATCTTCGGACGCTTTTGGTGTTGATCCGGAAGTGCCGGGAGCTTAGATATCGTTTCGGCAAGCAAGCAAAACGTAATCAGTAAGTGTGAATGGTTTTAGAAGTCCTTGAGGGACAAAGAAACAAGGTTTGGGGATTTAGGATTGGTTTGAAACACCATCCTAAGTCCGGAAGTAAGTATGTCTAGATTTGCTCTCAAATATGTGGTTGATGCCCCTAAATGCTTTTACATGCTCTTGTTTTGAGATAGACAACTTCCTACTGTTTTATGCATGATTTGTAGCATGAGATGGTGCTTTGTAGAGATTTCATGAGATAGCATGTTGCATTGAAGAGTTTTGAGATTTTGACTTATTGCAAAGCATGAGATATGATTTTGAAATGAGATGAGAAAGATTTGAGAAATGTTGCATAAAAACTGTAGGTGAGATGATATTTTGACATAATATATTGGCATAGAAGATGAGATACTTACCGGATATAATTGATCGATCAATAGGATGAGAGTGAACTATAATCTAAAAATCCGTACGTGCTCTTTGGAGTCAAGCAATGGGGGTAGTGCCATCCCGATCCAAAGTGAGAATCCGATGATGAGAGATACCATCGGGGTAGGACTTGGTGAAATACCCAAGCTTTGTGGCGATGAGAGATACCGCCATGAGAGTCTGGTGATGAGAAATTCCACCGGGGTAGGACTTGACCTTGAGTCAAGCTAATCCGCATGTCCAAGTAAAGATGAAATGTGAAATGCCAATATAATATATGAAAATGTATTTGATTCACATGTACCAAATATTGAGATGATTTATGCTATGAGAAATTCATATGAGATTTGTATATGAAATGCTTTAGTTTTCACAAGCATGTGTATGGCTTTGCCATGAGATTTGCATTGGTTTAAATGAATGACATAGAATAGAGGTACATGTGTTTTCAAATGGAGAATTGCTTTGAAATGGTTTTCAAGCGTGTGATAGAAAGAGCATGTTGTTGAAAATGGCTTTTGAGAAAGAGTTTTGAATGATGCATTGTTGTGTTGGTTTTCTTTAGAGCTTGTCTCACTAAGCAAATATGCTTACGCTCTCTTTTACCAACAATGCAGACAATTGAGACGAGTTTTAGGCAGCGAGAAGGCTAAGGACATCCAAGGAAGTGAAAAGCTCATGTATGGTGATGTTTTTGCATACTTTAGTCTTGATATTTGGCAATGGGGCTTCAAGGTTGTTTTTGGGAGATGTATTTTGAACTCCCTATTCTTGTGGCAAGTTTGGTATGGCTTTTGAAGTTTGTAAATAGCCTATATGGTTTGGTTTGAGGTTTGAGGTCTTTATTTGGTGTTGTGGTTAGGAAGCATGCCTATAGAATAAATGTTCATGTGTTTGATGCCATGCTTTAGCTTAAGCTTCTTAGATATGTTCTATAATGTCTAATCATGTTGTTGGTATGTTATGATATGATTTGGGATATGTTTGAATGTGAAAAGATGTGAAAAACAAGAAAATTGTAAGGTTGCAGGGCAGGGTGTATCGAAACACCCTTGTATGTTTCGAAACAGGGGCCTGAAATGGCCATAGTGTTTCGGAACGGGTGAAGGTGTTTCGGAACACTTTAGCTACTAGATAGGAATGTTTCGATATTGGTCTCGAAACGCACCCGAGTACCGAAACGGTCAACTCCATTTCGATACGACCGTTTCGATACCAGGGTCAGTGTTTCGAAACGGTTGGCCGTTGGTCTGTGTTTTTGAATTGTTTCAAGTTCTCATATTTTACATTTTAGTCCTTGATGTTGTGGATGCAATTGATTGAGCTTGGAATGTCCTTTTAAGCTGATATTTGACAGAGATGCATGTAAACTGACTAATTACATATTGGCAAGCTTAAACTATGCAAAGTCCTTGTATTTTCCAAAATTCACATTTTGGTCCCCTAAAAGTTTAATTCATTCAATTGAATCCCTAATTGAATTCTGATCATTGTGCCTTTCTCTCCTATGATTCTTGAGTAATCACATAGCCTTAATGTACATTTAGAAAATATAAAAAGGAAAAAAAGGTTGTTAATCAAGGTTAACTTTCGGGTTGACTTTGGTTTTCCCCGTGTAATCTTCGTAGTTCGGGTCAAGCGTCTGGGCCGGGCTAATGGGGTTACAAAACGTGTTACAGCCCTCATAAAAGGAAAAGGAAGGATGCACAGATGCTCAGGCTTACAAAATCTGCACTGAGATAGGCTCAGACAGCAGCTGTCACGGCATACCCAAGGGCAGGTTGAAAGACCCAACAGCACACCACCTTACAGAACAGGAGGACCCCCCCAGGACGGAAAGACAAGAAACACCACCTCATGAAGTGGTTATGTCTGGGAGATACACCCAAATGCACTCCCAACATAAATTAATTTAATTTAATTTTTATTTTCTTTATTTTTATGTTTTAGGAATAGAATTTAATTTATTGCATTTTATTTTGTCTTTTAGGGTTAGATTTTAAATTAGTTTAATTTATTCTCCACATTTTTATTTTTCATAATTTATTTTACTATTTAATTAATTATTTGTATTTCAGGCTTTAGGAGTAAAAGAGTCGGACCAAGAAGAAGCCTAACAAGGAGCCCGCCCACCATCCTGCCAAGACAACTGAGGGCGGCCCAGTGCAAAAAGCACGTAACGGCTAGATGCCCGCTAACGACGCGAAGAAATCTCGTAACGTGCGCGAAGAAATATGTTTTTTGGACATTTAATGCCGCCACGACATCTCTCGGCAACATCTATATAAACCTCACTTCTCTCATTCATTTACTTTACTTTCATCTCCTTGTTAAAATCTTCTTAAATCCACTACTATCTTTCTCATAATCTTCTCTTTAGTTTCATATTACAACAAACAGTCTCACACATGGGATCAGCATCACAATCCAAACCCACCTTCCAACGCTTCTTCTCCCATGATGACGAAAAGAGATACAAAACTCAGTTTTCCAAGGAAACCATATGGGAGAAACAAGGGTTCCACTACTCGAAGAAGACGGGGGACCTCGGCCTTGATCCCGCCCTGTTCGAAAAGATACACAGCAAAGGTTGGGAGATGTTCGCACGGCAGCCGGAGGCGGCGGACATCACGTTGGTCAGAGAATTTTATGCCCACAACCTCCACCCTGAGCTGTCGTTCGTATTTGTCTGAGGAAAACCTATCAAACTAAACATCATTGAGATCAACAACTTTTATGGCCTCGAGATGGACGGCAACCCCCACAAGGATCGGAGGCAGTCACTAACAGCCACCGACTATGACAAAATAAAGGCAAGGTTGTGCGAACCCAATAAACCTTGGTTGGCAGGAAAACATGGCGGCTCAATGCAACGCCGTCGGCTGCTGCCCGAGCCAATGCTTTGGAACACCTTCATCAAAAGGCATTTGCTGCCCACCTTTCACAATTCCATAGTGGACAGACCTCGTCTCACCCTCATCCACTCCATCATGGTGAATCGGCCAATCAACGTGGGGGAGATAATTTGCAAGGAGATCCAAAACTGTTTCCAGAAATCCAAGGGTCGGTTGTATTTCCCGTCTCTCATCATCAGCTTATATGCCAACTTTAGCGTCTCCTCCGACCCAAACGGTGAGATGACAGCTGCCAAGGAGGGTTGGACCAAAAAAGTCCGCCTGCAGATGATGCAGGCCCAAGAGATAGAACCCATCACTCCCAGCCAGCCCCCTACCCCCCAGCTAGCCACACCAGCCACCCCAAGCAGTACTGAAGCTGCCCAGACCAGTGAAGTCATTGCTATGTTGCACACTCTCATCGACAGCAACAAAAGAATTGAGCTGCAACAATTGCCTTCATGAAGTATGTGGGGGAGTTCCAAGATGCTTTTGTGGCCTATCACCTTTAGAAATTTCCCAGTGATGGCCCCACCCTACCAACCTTCCTCGCTGAATTTACTGCCGCAGCCGCACCCAAAGAAGGCACACCATCAGAAGCAGATGCCCGTCACGCCGCCTTCTACTGCCAGATATCGTCTCAAACGCACTACCCATCATACTCCGCCACCTTCGCTTCCAAAATGATCGCAAACACTTCTGAGAGGCATCAACAACATCTTTCCCCAGCCTACACAGCGGAAATGATGGCAAAAACCTTCGCATTCAATGAGGTCGAGCAGCAGCCGCCAGCAGCAATAACAGGCCCAATGGCGACAGACCATCGGACATAACAAATAGAGGAGGCGACAAGGAAGAGGAAGCGGACATCTGTCGAACGAGGAGTCGGAATCTGAGCCAGAAAAGAGTGAAGCACCTCGCCCCACTCCTAAGAGAGTCTAGTCGCCGCAGACATCAAAAGTATCAACTTCCTAGTCTGTCGCCCGGACATATGTCGGCTGTCGCCTTGTCATTCAATCATCATCTTCCTCTTCTGCCGCAAAGACCCAAGTCTCCTCTCAACCCTCAGCCAACTTCTAGAGTTTCTTTTCTTTTCTTTTCTTTTCCTTATTTAATTGCGCATTTTTATGTTTTTTTCTCATAATTTTATTTATATTTATGTTTCAATTTTTCTTTTGTATTTTTTTGCATTGAGGGCAATGCCCATCTCGAGTTTGGGGGGTTAGCACTCATTTTGTTTAGGCATATCTAGTAGCATATTAGGTTGCATGATGTACTTGCCTTAAAAATTAATCGAAAAAGAAAATTTTGTTAGAACTTGTGCCTATGATAGGATAGCCGACTTTAAATTTTTGCACCAATTAAAAAGACTATTGTTACTTAGAAAACATGAAGTAAACTTAGAAATTTTGGGAAAGCATGAAGTAAACTTAGAAATTTTCTATAAATTCCAAAAATTAAAAACACTATTGTTACTTGCTGAATTTGTTAGAATTTCTGGTAAACATTGTATGCTTGAACTATTTGAAAAATTATAACATTGGTTGCAGGAAGCTGCCGTAGCAGGAAAGAAACAGAAAAAGAAAGACACTGCCACGGCAAGAAATAAATTTTTATGTTGTCTTTCCCTAGAGGTGCCCGAAAGCGGCTCTAGGAAGAATCATGTGCAAGGACACTCCGCTGCTATTAAAGTCCATGAATCTAAAAATCTTTTAAGTGACGAAAAAATTAGCATGAGTGAATGAAAGTCTTCATGGGATGACTCTACTCAATGGGTTCAGGGTTTTGTAGTTTGCTCCTATCTTAATATCAGACCTACAAGAGTAGTTGTGATGAGCTGAAGCCCTTATTGCCTTAATTATTAATTATGCTTAGTTATGTTGCCTCGACAGCAACCTTATATACCATGACAGCATCTTTGTATATTTAGAATATTCTACAAATTCAACATGTACACAGTTTCTGCACACACTACACTGGCATCGTAGTTTAATTCTAAGGTAATTCATGTTCTTCTCCATTCACTAATATAATGTAGGTGCCACGACCTTGAGGTGTTAAATCAAGTTTAAAACATGTTTTTCTTTCTGATTAGTTTAAAGGGCGAGTATGTTTAGGTTTGCATTGCTTGTGGACAAGCAATAGTTTGAGTTTGGGGGTGTGTAAAGTGTCCATAAGTTCTATATTTTGTGCACATTTTATCTCATATTATTGTTGTTTTAAGTACATTTTAGGCATAATTAGGTTCATGCATTGCATTTTATAGTATTCTTCAATTTGCCATGATTTTATTAATTATCTTTTATTTGGTAAGGAAAAGATGTTGTTTTAGTTCAGTTTTAGTTTCAGGTACTAGAAGATGGCAGAAGGAGAGAGGAGCTGAGGACATGATGCTAAGGCAGCAGACCAAGGAGTTGTACTAATGCAGTTCCATACAGAGATAGCCGTTGTCGAGTAGCTGCCACCGTAACCCCCTTAGCTCGGCCTAGACGCCCGCCCCGAACTGAGAAGATTACACGAAGAAAATCGAAGTCAACTCGTTAAAGTCAACCTCGATTAACGACATTTTTTCTTTTAATCTTCTTTAGATGCACATTATTACCCTACATGATTAGCAATTTGTTTTAGCGAAAGCGACACAGCGAACGGAACCCAATTAGGGGTCTAATTGCATACAAACGTCTTTTTAGGGACTAAATTGTAAATTTCTAGAATTATAAAGACTAAACAGGTTTTAAAGTTACCAATCCAAAATTAGTCATATAGCATGCGAGCATGTAGAGTTTCATCATAAACGGACCATCCAAACTCATTTAATTAAGCATTCAATAAACATTGGCCAAAACGTAAGAAATAGAAACCTGGAACAATTCAAATTCAACATCCAACGGTCACGTGTTTCGAAACATAAGACCCTGTATTGAAACGGTCGTTTCGAAACCATGTTGACCATTTTGATATGCGGGTGTATTCCGAAATCTGTTTCGAAACAATTCTTTCCAGTAGCAAAATGTTCCGGAACGTGCTTACCCGTTCCGAAACACCATGACCATTCCATGCACTCGTTCCGAAACAGATAAGGGCGTTTCGAAACGCCTTGCCCTACAACTTCTCAAAATGCTGGTTTTACTTAACTAATCACCTTCGAAATCATTCCAATACATGCCACATCACACATACCACATGTATACACATCGAAGACCATTAACATGAAGCACAAGCTAAAACATAGCATCATTCATGCAAGCATTAGAACTATAGGCATGCTTCCTAGTCTTCAAAACCATACAAAAGCTAAAAACACATTCAAGCACAAATCAATCCTCAAAGGCCTTTTACTTTAATCCAAACATGCTTAAGGTATTTAACATTACCAAATACTAACAAGAGTAGAAATCCCACCCATTGCCTCTCATTGCACCAAGGTGAAACTACATACTTTGTCTAATCAAAAGCTTGGATTCCACTTGCTATCGGGCTGTCTTAAATGCTCAATTCTCTGCATTGATGAACAAATGAGCGTAAGCATATAGCTTAGTGGGGATCGCTAAAACAAACATTCATCAATGCATCTACGAGACTGGAAATATCATAAATTGTCATTTCTTGCCTTTTTTTAAAACATGCTTTACAAGCATCAATGCACTTTTTAAACCACATGTTCATAGCATCGTCAAAATAACAGCAAACAATCTTTTGCTCATGCTTAAATAAGCATCACATGCATTCTAGCATAAACCACAAGCATCTCATGCTTAAATCATTAATCAACAACATTATATTGGCTTGCAAGTGATCCATTCTCAAATCATACCAAAATCAACACAAATGACACAATCATATACGCGAATTACAAGCGTTGTCCCACACACTTCATACACATATCGGACTACACAAGGCTCACACACGAGAGAAACCCTCCATCGTTGTGACACCCGTGGTGGAGTATAACGGTACAATCACAACCCCTCAACACCACTCACCGGTAGTTGTATAATTCCACTAACGAGAGCACGGGACACATAACACAAGATTCACACACGAAATTATCATCTACCGTTGTGATCTTAACCTCAATCGTTATGGTACTTGGATGGAGTATACGGTACATTCACAACCCCTCGACATCCAAGGCGACTTTATTCACGGTGCACCCAATCCTATAGCCGGCTAACTATATCCTATTAAAGTAACCAAAAATCATTTTCATCACTTTCCAATATAATCATTTAACATCAATATTTCATTATTTTATAAGCGTCAACACAATACCATGTTCACAAGCATAACCATGCTTAATCTCAAATACATACATTTCTCAAATCCAAGGATCATCTACCAAATGCATCCTTAACAACATGACATTAAACACCAGCATTATCAATGCTCAAAACATGCTTTAAAACAGTAAATAAAATCACATTTACAACAAGTGCATTTTCCAACAAAAACATAGCACATTCCGAGAGAGACTTTCGAATCACTTACTCTTGAGCTTAGCTAAGTGTTTCAAACTTACACTAAGCTCCCAAGATCATGCTCAAAGTGTTACAAAGCTGGAAAATCCATTTCCACTCACTGATACGCGAAGCCTTGCTCCCCGACACGAAATTACTCTTCCGGAGCCTCCAAAAACGTCTTGTTTGCTCCCGGATCAAGATCCCCTATTTTCACATCCTCAAAACAGAGATCTAAATGCATTAAAATGCATTTCAACACCAGCAACCAATCACAAACTCGTTGCTCACCCAAACTACACCAATTTACCCATTTGAAACAACTGAAAACTCAATCGGTTGCTTCCTAAACCAAGCCCGGCCAACATACATCACTTCCAATCAAATATAAACACCAAAACACATCTAAAATGAACCTAAACCCATCCTTATACCTCCAGCAAGCATTACTTCATCATATCACCTAAAAAAACCCAATTAAAACCATTAAGAAACTCAAGGTTCTAAAGGATTTCGGGTTCTATATCATCAAAGCCCTTTTTCAAATTATTAGTCATCTCAAAACTCAATTAAAATCAATCCAAAACATAGCTTAACAAAACAAGTCCGAAAATCAAGGTTTTCATCATATTTTTTTTGCAAGATTTCAATCTCAAAGCAATACTATAATGAAAACTCAACTAAAAACATTAATTAGAAGCCAACGATCTTGGAAATTTCAATAAAGAACCTAGATTGAAGGTTGAGAACGGGATTTACCTCCAATCCTTGGTTTCCTCAATGAATGACAAGTTTTCCATAGCAAAAATCTTGAAGAACTTGAAAGAACTCTTGAAATTTGTTTAGAAAATAATGAGAGAGTGTTTGGGAGAAAAGAATTCTGGAGAAAATGAGTTAGAATGGTGTTTGACTGAAAATGAGAAGAGGAAGGTAGTTACGTCAAATGAAATCTCACTTTTCTTATTTTATTAATTTTAATTAAATAAAACTCTTTTATTTAATCACTTAAAAATCCTTTTTAAAACACATGTCATATTAAGGAAAGGCTAAATTTCCATAAAGCTCCTTAAGGATTCTAAGATTTTGGCTCCTCTTTTAAAAATTGCATTTTCCATAGTTTTGAAACTTTACAATTTGGTCACTACCCAAAATGTATTACTTCTGAAACTCTTTTTGTAAAATTGATTTGACCAACCTCTTAAACATGATTTTAGAGGATTTTTGCAATTCTTACCATATTTTTATCCTATCCCGATCCTTGATTTCCTTAAATCACCAAACTCGATTCGAACCTTTTCTCGACCGGTCCGATCCGATGTCTAAAACATCATAGGCCCAAAACTAGGGCATTACAGCAGCCGCCATACTTGCCACCTAGGGCATCAAGCTGAGGAATTGGAGAACTAGAGTGCGATCTATAGAGCAGAAAATCCTGATTCTAACGAGGCCA
Source organism: Hibiscus tridactylites (assembly GCA_958450335.1). Classification (NCBI taxonomy): domain Eukaryota; kingdom Viridiplantae; phylum Streptophyta; class Magnoliopsida; order Malvales; family Malvaceae; genus Hibiscus; species Hibiscus tridactylites. The sequence continues at coordinate 3,864,027 of OY288287.1, read as the reverse complement.
TCCACTCTATTTTTTGATGCTTGTAGCAGCAGATAGAGCCGCCAAAGGAGGAGTTCGAGATAACTTATGGAGCAAGGCAACATGAAGGAGTCCACATTCAACTCAAAGAAGTCAGAATTAAAGGTTGCATTTAATGCAAAAGCAACTTTGAAGACTACTACTCCAAGGAGGACTTGGCCTAGCTAATGCTTATATATATATTCAACATCTTTTGTACTTCAAAACAACTTAGGTTTTCCTTAGGCATAGTTTAGGTTTTCTTGTCGCCATTATGTTTTAAATACCCTTTTGGGTTTTTGTTATGTTGTAAACTAGTGTGAGAATGGTTATTTAGGTATTAAGTTTGTTTTCACAATAAAACTTTCAAGGTTTGCTTATTTCATGTTCTTCATAGTTTTCAATTAAGTTCGAGAGATTAGTTGTTAACTATACATTTTTCGGTATTGAGAGAGTCAAACTCACGAAAGGAGTAAGTACGGTCCTCACTCTAATCAAGTGTTGATCAATCCAGCCTATACATAGGTTAGGGTTTAAGGCGGCTAAAGAAGAACGAACCAACATTGTTGTCTTTGCAAGATTCACATCGTATTATATGCAGTAGGCAAAAATAACATTCTGACTTAGACATATGCGAGATCACTTTTGAAGCATTTCGTCGAGCCTTGAAGGTCTACCGAGTTTACTGCTAAGACACATGCTCGTTCCGTTGTCGAGGCAGCAAAAGCGTCAAAGCAGCCAATCTGCCATCCCCCGCCGAGGAAGCAAAGTTTGGCAGTGCAAAGCGACTTAACCTATTCAACATAGTTTCACACTAGGGAGCAGCATAATCTGACCCATCCTATCACTCCGATCCTTTCCTCAATTACTTGTGTTTATTTACTTTTAATTCTTTTACAAACTAAAATTAATTGTGCATTTAAATTTCCTTTGTGCAGGAATCACAATTCGAGTTTAAGCTGTCCAAACCCTATGGGAGATGATATCTTTTATAATATAACTTGACAGGAGTGTGCACTTGCACTCATATTTAGAGAACACCTAAACGCTCTACAACCACAACCAGGGTTACCACCACCACACCTTGGATCTAGTTGATACCTTCTATCCTTGTGCTTCTTGAAACGATATGTACCAGCGTCATACTCAGCTGACCTTTTTCTAGAACTAGAACCACTTGAACGAACCTCTAAACCCAAATTCTGCTTGATGTCCTTAGCCCGAGTGACTAAGACATCAAAATCGGTGTAGTCCGAAGCCAACATGTATGTCTTGACATCCTTCACAAGGCCATAGCGAAAATGATCACATCTCTTTTGTTTATTAGGAACCAGTTCAGGAGCATACTGGCTCAACCAAACAAACTGAACCTCATATTCGGAAACAACCATGTTCTCTTGCACCAAAGATACTTCCTCTTAAAAGCATTTCCAAAGAACTCCCAATTAACATCGGCAGTTTATATACCCGCAGTGATGGTCATCCACCATGCATAAGCATCTTCGTGGAGCAAGGATACAACACAACCCAACTTTTTCACATCATTGCAACTCATATGACCAATAATCAATCGGGTGCTCTCATACCAAGCCTCAGAACCCTCAGGAGATAGACCTCTAAACTGATTTCCACCCAAACTGCGTAAACACTCCAAAGGTAAACTAACATTAGCACCAGGCTGAGGTGTGAACACATGCATACCTGCTATTGTCGCCTTAAAAGCCCCAACTATAGCCTGAATAAATATTGTCATATCAGCAGCAGCATATCCTTGCGCTGCCTAAGGTCCAACACCTCCAACGCCAGCTCCCGTTCCAAATCCATCACCACCAGAAGGAGGAGGAGGCAGAAAATTCTCAACATCATCGACCTCATTCTCAACCACATTATGCATATTGGTTCTAAGCACTCGTCTCGGTCCCATTATCAAAATGGTATAGCTAAAAAAAATGCAACAATAAAAACAAATAGGCTAGCCATAGCAAGAATCCAAGAAGCTCAAGTTCTGCTTTTTAAAACCAAAATTCTCTTTACATTAGTAATAATATGGAAATGGGTACCCTTAACCTCTCCCCCAACAGCATATACCAATCATAATTCATGTTATCAAACACCATGCATCTCACACAAATAAATCAATGGTCATAACATAGCACAATCAACCATCATACATAACATTCATTAAGAAATCAACCATAAAACAATATAACATCACCCTTACCTCCCAATTCTATCAAAACCTAGCTCTGATACCACCAAATGTAACCCCATCGACCCGGTCTGGGCGAAAGACCGAACCGAACGGATCACACGGGGAATATTAAAGTAAACTGGGAAGTTTACCTCAATAAACAACCCTGTTTTTTTTCATTTTATCTTGTTTAGATGCTCATTATTATCCTATGTGATAAACACCGCAGCAGAATGATTTGCAGCACGATCAGACAACGTTTAGGGACTTAATTGCAAATAAACACATTTTAAAGACCATTTTGTAATTTTACCAAATTACAGAAACTTTTTCACTTTTTCAATTACCAACCCTTAATTAGTCACATTACATGTATCTCTGTCCAAACTCAGCTCAAAACAATCGTCCAAGCTCATTTATTTACATCCACAACATTTTGGGACCAAAACGTAAAGAAACAGAACTTCAGAAAATTCCAATAACTAACTTAATAGCAGGGTGTTCCGGTACAGGTTGCCCTGTATTGAAATGCCCTTATCGGAACAGCTTTGAGCGTATTGAAGCTCAGGCCCGTATCGAAACAACCTCTAGGGTGTTCCGGAATAGGGAATTCCAGTTGCAAAATGTATCGAAACGCACCCTACCTGTTTCAAAACTCCTAAGCCATTTTCAGGCACACTGTTTCGGTACAGGCTTAGGTGAACCAAAACACCTGAGCCTGTAATGACATTTTTTGCTGCGTTTTCACACTTTAATCCAATCTAAACCATTCCAACAATTTTCTAACATGCATACAACATATCTAAACATCAAACCTCAATCATATATGGCAATTTCAACATCATAGCGTGGCAATAAGCATTAAGGAAATCTATAGGCATGCTACCTATGCAAAAAAGCCACTTAAAAGCCAAAACACAAACCAAAGTAAATCTCAACAAGTAAAGTCCATTTACAAGTCATCAAAGGCATAACAAACTTGCCACAAAATAGGGGGTTTCAAAATACATTCTTGTTGTCACTGAATTTTCACCTTCTTCTTCTTCTTCTTCTTCTTCTTCTTCTTCTTCTTCTTCTTCTTCTTCTTCTTCTTCTTCTTATTATTATTATTATTATTATTATTATTATTATTATTATTATTATTATTATTATTATTATTATTATAGTTAAAACCCAAAAAAATGCCAAATATAAAAAGAGCTCATTTGGATTAAATAAGGTGCCCATTAATAATAAGCCCACTATTTTAATATATGATGTAAAAACTCACACCAAAATATAATAAATGAGCTCATTTATTTCTTTTTAGAGGCCCAAACTAACCCGTTTGTTGTTTTTTAGGTTTAATCAAGACCGTTGGATCTAGGGTTTAATACATTAATGGATTGGATCGAATAAAGAAAAAAGGGAAAAGAGGAAAGTCTCGCGCGCCTTGCGCTGCATCCGCACGGAATAATCCCAAACTCCCGCTCTAGCAAGCTTGGCTAGACAGCTATCGTTCCTGGTTGCGGTGGCTACGGGTCACGGTGGCTGGCAAGACTGGTGCCGCTCTGGTCGTCTCGGCCAGCCGATTCTGATGCCGCCGACCACCCTTCTTGTCGTCGCCTGTAACTCGTTAATTTTGGGGAGAAAGGTTTCGAATCCTAATTAAATTGGGGGGAGTTCCCCAAATTGGAACCGAATCTGTTGAAATTTGGATAGAATTTCAATATAATAATGTTGGCTGATCAAAAAGATTATTTTTAGGGGGAAGAATTTGAGGATTTTGTCCCCAATTGCATTAAAACCCCCACCTCTAAAACCTTCAAATGCTCCATTGTTGGACACCAAAGAAATAGAGGAAATCTATCCGAAAAAACCTCTAAAAATTATGGAAAAATTTTAAAGTGTCATTCGAGCTTGGAGCAGCACTAGAAAAAAAATCAGGAGTAAAAGGCTTGCAATTTTTCGATACCGGTATAATTTCTTATCGTTTTTACTATTTCCATTTGATCACTTAGATTTTTTAGTTTGGTTCATATGATTCTACTTGGTTTTCCTAAATTTCATTATTGTTGTTCATTTGATAATTCATTTATGCTATATTTCGACTATTCGTGTTACTCAATTTCGTTTTTTGTTAGTATCGTCGTATTGTTCAAGTTGTTCTTAGTTATATCATGTGAATATCCTTTTCTTTAATATTTATTATTAAAATTTTGAAATGATTTCTTGTTTTTATAATAAGGTTGGTTGGATCCTAAAATTCATTTTAAAATTTTAATTTTGTGTTATCGGGGTTAATTTGAAAGAAGAGAAAAAAGTCATCGTTTTTTTGTAAAATATTTTGTTTTTAAATAAAGGTCTTTTTCAAAAGAAAAAATTGGATTCAAATTTTTAAAAACAATACAAGTTTAGGGTAATAAAGTTTTGTTTTAAAAATATTAGGTTCATAAAGAAAACATAAAAAAATAATTTCCAAAACAAAATATAATAATAAAAGGTTTTTTAAATCTAAAATTCTCAAACAAAAAATTCAAAACATAAGATTTTAGAAACAATAAAAACAAAAAGAGTTTTTTTAATAATATATAAAAAATAAAAGGGGTTTAAAATGTTAAAACTTATAAAAAAATAATGCACTCTTTGTAAAATAGAAAAAGGCTTACGAAACATAAAAATTCAAAGAATTAAAAAATGTCAAAAAATACTTTGAATTAAAATTTTAAAAGTAGATAAATACTTTCTTAAAATGGGCAACAAAACACAACAAAAAAGCTTGAAGGAAAAAGTACTAAAGTTTAAAATGAATTAAAGAATAAAAATAGCCTTGGGAAAATATAAAAAGAAAACATAAATAGAAAATAATAGAAAGGAGAATAAAATAGTAAGAGGACTTGTGCTTGTTTTGATCTGCCCGATAACAATAAGCTAAACTTTAGGGATAGGTTCTTTAAACCTAGTTAGAGACTTTTTCGTGTGATAAAAATTCCATCACAAAAAATAAAATACGTTTAATAAAATTTAAACTCTCAATTAGGAATAAAAGATTTAGACTCTCTTCAGAATAGATAAATTTCAAATTTAGAATAAATGAAAAATGTTCAACATATCAAATTTCTTTGTTGTTTGAAAAGTGAAATTAAATTAATGCGGTGTCTTATCAAACGGGAATGATGGGTTAGCGCCAGAGGTGTTGGTGGTGATTAAAGTTCATTTCCCGGGCGATAAGGCTGTTAAAATAGGTTTATATTCATTAAACGGACAAATAAATCGAAACTTTTGTAAACTTGCAAATTCTAATTTTAAAAACGTTTTTTTACATCAATTAGGTACAAATTTTTTGGCGTTGTGGGGGTGATAACTCTTACTCATGCGTAACCGACCATGAACCTATTTTCTAGTTTTCATAGACCAAAACCGTTGTTTTAATAAAATAGAATGTTTTATTAAAATAACCCCACTTTAAAGTGATCCAATCTCACTTTTCTAAAAAGATTGGTGGTGACTCCGTATTTTTAAAGTTTTCCAAAATGTCGGGCTCGAAAGGGTTGCGACAGTTTGGCGACTCCACTGGGGACGTTTTGTTTTTTTAAAAAAAAATAAAAGAGGGTCAGACCACAAATTGATTTTATATTGTTTTCACAAATTTCTTTAAAAATTAATGAAATTTGTAAGTTCATAAAGAAGTTCAATTTATTCGCCTGTTTAATATATATAATTCTATTTTACGCATTTTAAAACTCTTCAAAGAAAGTTTTATTGCCGAGCTTGTCCCGTTTGTAGGGGAAACGCTTTGCTCATGTCAGAATACTGATTCTCCATATGAGCCTAGCAAGTACCTTCGGGACTCATGCCCTTTGTCTTCATAAGGATATTGATCCTTCGAGAAGGCATAGGAGGTGAGTCCTCATGAGTTGAACTCAATTCGTTTGAAGCCTATAATGAGTGAGAATTGAGGGCCTTGCTACCTTTAGTAGAGGACATCAAGGACAAATCAGGTACCCTTTTAAAACTAAACCAAGCTTGAGAATCTAGAGCCTGCCCCAATAGAGCCATGTGGAAAACCTTAGGTTTTTAGTCAGGTCAAAATTATTTCGTAAGGATAATCCGTGGAGGCATGTCCTGGAGTGTTAGAATGTGTTGCCTAGAATTATTCGTACAATGAAATTATTTTGGACCTTTTAGGTTTTATTTCTATTTTTTATTAAAAAATAGTACTAACTTTTTTGTGTGTGTTTTGTTTTATTTTTTGGGGCATATTTATTTGTTGCATACATCTCATATTTAGAAGGGATCGTTCTACAACATGTTGCTCAATTAGAAAAACTTCTGCCATAGTTGGAAGGTACCTAAAGGAGAAAGACAACGCAGATGTACGCTACCGGACGGAGGTCAATCAGCAAACAATGAGAATTTGACGAGTAATCACGTAGAGGAAACATCGAAGTATGCTCACATCAGCACCAATCAGAATACCATAAGTCGCAAGTGCTATGGAACCACTTCGACGGTCCAACCAAGCATAACTTAAAGATGATCATTGGTTTACTCAGGTTAAGGGGAAACGTCAAAAGGACCTAGGAGCAAGACAAGTTTGATAGAAACATCACATCCTAAATTGAAGACGTAGCTAAGCAAGTGGCGTCAAGAAGCTACTTTTCTTCGCCCTACGTCAGACCGACAAGGTAGCACCAAGGCTTCAAAGACTAGTCGAAGAGGAACTAGGTGCTCAGATTAAGACGTATTTGTAGGACCTTTAACATTCAATGGAAGCTACTTCTAGAGCAACACCTTAATAGAATTGATGACCCTTCGCATGCAGTCATGCTTTTGCATACATACATTTGCTCCATGCATTTGTTTTTTTGTTTGTTTGCATTAAATAATGTTTCGAACATTGCATACATGCATGTATAATAAAAAGATTAATTTTTAAAAATTCCATTTAAGTAGTAAAGATCTTGCACAAACAAGGTACTCGAGCTATGACTACAGAAGACAGATTGACAACTCTAGAAGCAAACCACAAGAGTATCTAAGATCAGGTCGAGAAATTAGAAAATAACTTGAAGGAAGAAATCGCGCAAGCACAGAAGAACACTATCAGCCAGATAGTTGCTATGTTGGGTTTCAAAGACCCAAAAGGAAGAAAGATAGTTGTTGATATTTCGTCGCCCTGGTCTGGAATGACGAGTCATATATTTCTACCAAATGAGAGGTTCTAAATACGCATAGCATGAAGCTCAACCTGTATTCCAGCAGAACGTGGGGTAAATTATGAGTAGAACCAAAGCATTGAGGTTCTCCATAAGGCATCTGACAGGACCAGATGAATAAAAGGTGGGAAGACCGCTGTGATAAGCTCGAAGAGATCATCAGAGCCCTACAAGGAGAAAATGTCTATGGTGGTGTAGATGCAAGTGGTCTAAGTCTGGTGTCTGACCTGGTGGTTCCTTCAAAATTTAAAACTCCCGGCTTTAAGAAGTATGACGGGACCACTTGCCCTTGAGCGCACTTGACCATGTACTGCCAGAAAATGTCACCACATTTAGAAAATGAGATGTTGTTGATCCACTATTTTCAAGACTATCTATCGGGGTCTGCTATCCGGTTGTATACCCAATTAAGATGGGTCAACATACGCACTAGGAGGGATCTGTCAAAATCTTTCCTAAAATAGTACGAGTATTTAACAGATATGGCCCCAAGCAAGATCGCACTGCAGAATATAGAACAAAAAGCACAATGAGAGCTTTCGCACTGTGGAGAGTTGATAGTGAAAGCCATCGAGAGTGGGAGACTCGAACAAAAGGAATATGACGAACACATATAGAATCTCGTCGTAAAGAAGACGGTCGAGCTTGGCTGAAGTTCATCCATGCCTTCCTGGAATAAAGTATTTTCCTAAACATTGTTGGGGCATACCTAGAACCAACTCTTTTGCTTTTGCCCGCGAGCATTAGAGATCTTTTGTAAGGTTTGGATGAATATCAAAACTGTAAAATTATAATGTGTTTAATATTAAAAATACTACTGTGCTTTCACATTAATATTTATATAAATAAGAATTCACATATATTTTTAATTATTAAATGATAATTTAGTTGAAACTCATCAATTCGAATTACAAACATATTATTTTATGCCTGGTTGGTGGATAGTCCATCCTCTAAGTAGGTTCAAATACAAACGTCGTATACATTGGAAAAAGTTTGGAAGGATATAATTGTCATGTTTACTTTTTTTTTATAAATCTTAATTATAATCCTACCTAGAAGGAAGAGAAAAGAAGACTTTAGAGGAAAGAATTTGGTACTTCTAGTGGATTTAAAACCTATTATCTAAGGGATATTAGAGAATAAAAATGAACAATTTGACCAACTAACCAAATGCGGGCGAAAAATTTCTCTATTTAAAGCTTAATTGGCCGAGAAGGAAAATAAAGGAGGTGCTTTCCGGTAAACTTAAAAAAAATCCCAATTTCTTCTTATTTGAATTTTCGAGGCCTTCATATTGATTTCCCATAGCAAATTAAATTTTGATTTAGCAATAATTGTCTAAAGATTCATGGTTTAGAAAATATAAAGCCGAGTGCTTTTGTAACGGGTAAAATTTTCTTGGCTCTTAATCATGTCTCCTTTATGTTCTCTGTCTAAAAAATAGTTAAAATTAAATTTTGTCTCATAACCCTAATTTTCATATCCAAAAACCTATACTCTAAAAGATACACCCACCCCTAATTCTCTACACTCTAACACTAAGCCTCAACCTTAAACCTAAACCCTAAACCAACTATTTTAAAGTGGAGGCACAAATGAGAGCATACTTAGAGGCAGATGATTTTCATCCTTTTGTAACCCATACAAAGTTTTTGTGTGAATAGAATGAAATCAGTTGGATAATATAAATCCCTGCCTAAATTGATAAAAAAAAATGAGAACACTTTTGATTTAAAAGAATTCTCACGCCTCATTTGCTAATGGAATTTTCTGCGCACCAAACAGTAGACATGATAATTTAGGTTAGCTCCGAAAATATTTTGGATCGTATTGTGTTGATCTTAATTTGGGTTAAATAAGGGGATAATACAGACTTGCATGTGGGAATACGTACACCAACACGTTCATCAATAGAAGCTAGCAGTGTTGCAGAAGCAAAAAGGCTTGTAATTTCAAAAGCTTACATCAGATCCTTCATAGAATATACGCAATTCTTAAGCTAATACGGACGTTTCCGCGCCCCCCGCAAAACCCACCAAAAGAACAGAGAGAAGTTGAGGTACAAAAATGGAGAAAACAAAAGCTCTACTTTGTTTTCCCGAACCACATGTTTTTTCTTACACTTGGAGATCGAGTGCTAGATTCGTTTGTCTTGAATGATATCACTTGTTTCTCTTCTTTGTCATGTTTCTTTTTCATCTCAAGCTTTTGTTTACCCACCGATGGTTTCTTAGTAGCTTTCTTGTCTGAATAACAATGGCTGCCGTCCTCCCCATGATTGGAACCAAACGTACCTTGACCTTGCTGGATTGGACCTGAAGAAGCGTCGGAAGCCATTGAATCATCAGTTTCAGCTCCATGATTGCCATGATCTGTTTCACTTGCATGAGTACCATGTCCATCGTCGTCAGCTTCAGTTTGTGCATCTTCGTCGGCGGCGGCCGCTGTGTCACCAATGTACATTGTCCACCCCGATTCACAGCTGTGGCATTCTTCGGCGCCTCCAAAGATTTCTGAAGGCTCCATATCAGTGAGAAAGAAAGGAAAGAAAGAAGTAAAGATAGAAATGGAACAAGAATGAAGCATAAAGAAGATTATGAAAGCTTTGGACTTCTTAAATATAGGAAGGCAGCTGTGAAGACAAAAGGAACTCCAACTATCTTAATTGCTGGGATAGGAATTAGGATATATAAATTTCACCACCTGGCTGAAAACCAGATTTAAATTCACTCCTATTTCCTGGTTTTTTTAATAGTTTAAATGTGATTAGAAGTTTAATATCTGTTCATAGATATTTTTAACTCTTTGACAATACATATACACCTTGCAGATTGAGCGATTGAACTCGTGTCTCATAGGATGAACATCATTCGATTTTTCACTGTGATCATTTGTTGAGTTCTTGCGATTTTAATTTTATTTGTTAATACAATTTATTAAATTAATTTGATTTTAATTAGGGTAATAGTTTTTTAAGTAATCAGGATAATAGTTAAAAAATGAATATATGATTTAGGTTTTTTTTTAAAAACCATTATTATGCTAATTGAAATAATTTTGAATAAATTATATCGGTAATAATTGAATTTAAAGAAAAATTATTAGAGTTATTAAACTTTTAGTACACTTCTATTATAGTTATTGTCGTCATTTTTTGTTAAAGACATTTTGTTGTTGTATGTTAAAGTTTTCTTCCAAAAAATCTCAATGTTTCAAATTTGCAGCTGCCACAAGGCTAAATTTTCATTTAACAAAGCGGACATTGATTAATCCCTAACGGTAGTAATGATTTGTTTAGTTAAAAAAATTAACATATTTTGGTATCAACATTATCCTATGATTCACTATGACCATTTAAAAAAAATTAGATTCAATTAAGATTTGAATAGAATTTGAGAAGATTAAAATATTTTTTTAGATGAATTTGAGAAGATTGGATTTTTTTATGAATTTGAACTAAAGCAAAGAACAAGGTGAAGGAGAAGGGTAAAAAATATCACGATTTTTCTGAGAAAAAATATTAAAAAATAATAAAAACGACAACGAAAGTAGGTGACGATTTAATAAAAACTCGAAAATCGTATTTTTTTAAGGCATAATGACAGTAATATGGTTTTGGATTTCAACAAAATCTTATGTCATTTTTTGGTGTTTCTATCGTGTCACAATATTATAAAATTAAACCCCACGCTCTAACCTTAATTCTTAAATTTTAAACTCAAAAAAATAAATCATACACCTTAAATCATTCGCTATGAACCTTAAACTCTAACTCTAAACACCAACTTTAAACTCTATATTTAATTTTTAAGGTAAAAACATAAATAAATTAATAAAAGAGGGGGGGGGGGGGGGGAATTTCTATTATTTGGATTCAAAGTAGTCAAATACTACATTTTTGCTAAATAGTTTACACAATATCTAATCTTGGATTTGCTTAGCATTTGTTTTGAGTTTCTCCAACATCTGCAACCCATATTCATATTTATTTGTTTCTATAAATCTAGAGCTGATTACTGATGGTTTGCAAAAAAGATCCAGGAAGCTCTTAAAAATAAACCTATTAATTTGAGTTATATTATCTAAATTGGATTTGTGTCATCTTTTTGTTTTCATATAAAATAATTTGAACTCCATATACCTATAAACAAAATAACTTAAATAAAAAATACCTCTTTGAAACTACCCAAAACAAAAAAAGAAACCCTTAAAATTTTGATATACTTAAATTAACCCTATTTAAATCGACCAAAACGAAACCAACTCCAGTGACCAATTGACAAGGTTAATCTACATTAATTACGTTTAACACCACGTGACTCGGTGCCTGCAAATCAATAGACCCAGTCATTCTCTGACTTTGAATCCGCAGGAGACAGCTAGAACCCTAGAATCTGCGAGAAGAGAGTGAAATGCATCTTAAGAATACAAAAAGCAAAGTGTTTTATGGTTCTTGAATTTGAAAGGACAAGGGTTGTTGGGGCCATTAGTTTTTAATACACAAAATCTTCTTCACTACTTCTCTCTGCAATTTCCATTAATTCAAAAGGGATGTGCTTTAAATGCCAAGACAGATTGGTCTGAGTGTAATAAAATCATGATGAAGAAGAAGATATAGAAGACGAAGAAGAAGACAAGACTTTTGTTTGTGTTGTAAATAAAGGCTGGAGAAGTGGAACAACGTTATCCCTTCGTTTACCAAACACTTTTCATATTCTCTTTCTCTTTTATCCTCTATTAATACGTGAGCAGCTTTTCTAGGGTTTTATATTTTTCTATTAATTAGAGAAATAATTATATTTTTATAAAAAAATATTAAAATTTAAACACATATAAAATAAAATAAAATGATTTTTTAACGATGAGTCTATCACGTTCGGCGAACAACGCTAAACACCATCAACGATAAACATGGCTGAATACCATTAAATTAATTAATAAAGATTAAAAATTTTAAGGACTCAACATATAATTATAAATTATTTAAAATAAAATTTAAATTAATTTTTAATTTTTCTAAAATAATTAAATCAAATATCAACTTTAGTCAATTTAAAAAATAAAATCCATAAACTCTAAACCCTTAAACTAAAATCCTAAACCATAAACTTGAAACTATTAACTTGAACATCAAAGCATGAAACCCTAAACTTGAAACCCCCTAAACCTTAAACAGTAAACTTTAAACCTTAAATATAATATTTGTAATTAGAGTTTTGGGTTTAGTGCTTCATGTTTCAATTTAGAGTTTAGGATTTAAGGTTTGGGGACTAGGTTGTTACCAGTTTTGAATCCGTTGTTGCCAACTTCTTCTCTTTGAAGACGAAGCTTTGCCCTCGGCGTTATGCGCCTTCTAGTTTGGAAAAAAAGTCGAGCATGCGACGGTGACAGTTTTGGATGGACTTTCTTATGGATGAAATGTTAGAATAATATTTGATTTTCAACATAGATAATATCTTACGATGATGAACACAAAGACAAATGAGCAACTGACGACGCTGGTCGTAATGGTTGCGGCACATGATGGACTTTTGTTTTATAATTATTTTATCTTCAATGTAAATGATCTCTTACAATTGTTGTGCAGAGAATTATAAAAAAATTTATAAATATACAAAAATTTATGACAAAAGCAATCAGTGATGTTAGAATCTATGATTTTAGATTCAATGGGACACGATACAAAGCTTTTAAAGCAATAATCGGTACAACAACCATCCAGTTAGGTAAAAAGCTGGATTTTCAACGAATTTAGGTGGAAAAATAAATTTAGATTTATTTGTTAAAATATTGGATAGTTTTACTAATTTGTAGAGGTTTATGGTTTATGATTTTAAATTTTAAATTTTGAGTTTAGAGTTTCGGGTTTTTATTTTTTTTTAAATTGAATAGTTTAGGATTTAATATTTATGGTTTAGGTATTTATTTTTAAAATCGTCTAAGGTTGGTATTTGATCTAATTATTAAAAAAAATTAAAAAATATAGTATATATAGAAAATAATTTAATTAAAATTTTATGTTAAATAATTTATAATTATACATTGAGTTATTGAAATTTTTAATCTTTATTAATCAATTTAATGGTGTTCAGTAATTTTTATCGTTAATAAAGTTCAGCAGTGTTGTCAAACGTGATAGAATTTTCCTTTTATTTTAAGGTGTTATATTTTATATTACATACAGGATACCAACTGACTGGAGTTTAGGTTTTAATTAAACGAAGGAGACCATGTGAGAGTGCTGAGATAGAGGAAGCTGTTCAAATATCTGTCTGCTTCTGCTCTTCTGTCCCCTAATTTATTTGATTGTGTACGTCTTCTCAACATGACATCAAAATATATATTATTGTGTTTGGATTTATTGAATTGAAAATTGATAATGTGTACTATTTAGTTAACATGTTAGAATTTGATAAGGAATGAATAGTTCAATCCATAAAATTTATTTTTATTTTTAATTTATTTATAAATTATAGTTACACTCGTGGTATATAATTATAGGTTGTTGCGTGTAAAAGAGTCTATCGCAATTGTAGTGCAAGTGTACACGACGCAAGTAGTAAAGTGATACGAAGTATCGGATATCGTCTCCACAGGGATTGGGCTAATAGCTTCACATTGTTTACTGCACGAAAGTAAAGGAATTAATTGAGAGATTTGTCACGAGAATAATAAAGTAAAAACGTAAATAAAATGATTGAGATATCAAGATAGAGAGAATGGGTTGGTATTGAATTGCTCGGTAGTGCAGGTATTGGATTGCTTAGGAACTCCAGTTCTGTCGTCGCTCCCGTCGCCGACAGCACCTGTCGCGGCGGCTGTCCGTTAGCTGTCGCGGCAGCGAACACACCAACTCCGTACTTCAAGTTTGGCAAAAATCCCAGATCTGCCTTGGCCTATCCCTAGGTCCAAGTCTGTCGATGATCACGTCTTGATGATACCTCCCGGCGTGAATCGAAGGATGAACACCGATGTGTATGAATTCTTCCTTAGCCACTTAACCTTGCCCTATCCCTAGGCACAAGATAGTTCAACTATAAACTAGAGAACTTGCTCTTATTTCTTTCGTATACTTAACTCTCCCGATGCTAAGTAAATAGATAACCTCACAATGCTCTCCCGATGCTCTTGCAAGATGTTAACAACCAAAATAAGAGAACTTGAAGTTTATTTTATTGAACTTGGAAAATCCTAAAACAAAACAACCCTTGCAACTACTTTACAAAACAACCCGTAGCCCTAGGGGGAATTTAAAACATGTCGGTGACGGGTGAACGACAGAGGGGTTTAGGTTATCGGTTATGGGGTAGAATGAGGGATCCCCCTCTAGGTTAAAACCTATGCCCTTATATAAGCTTTGGGCTCAAGTATTCTAAGGTAACAAGGATTACAACTTTAATTAAAAGTAAGATTCTAATAAAGACTTAATCTCTAAGTATCCTACTTTGCAGCCGCCATCCTTGTTTCTAGGGAATTCCTCTCCTTGAGCTTTGGCTTGACATATCTTTTGCTCCGGGGCTTGGAAAATTATTTGGCTTTCACACGACAGACGAGCAGATTTTTCTCTATCTATCGAGGTCCACTTTACTTTTCCTCTTCATTAGGCTGCTGTCACCTTGCTGTCACGACAGGTCCATGGCAGCTTCGTCTTCGTCGTCTGCTTGTCCAGTTCAGCTCTTCTGCTTCTCTGCCCTGCGCCTGCCTTCCTCATCAACTATGGCAGCTACCTGCAAAATCAGCCGTTTTTAGTAGGATCCGTGCCTTTTACATATTTGTGATGTTTTACTGAAAACTAACCTAAATGCAATGCAATGATGCTTGAATGCAGCAGAAATATGGGTTAAAAAGGGTGTAAATAATAGAACTTTTACACACTCAACACACCCCCAAACTCAAGTTTTTGCTTGCCCTCAAGCAATTAAACCTAAAAGAAAAATGAAATTTTTTGTGTTGGCCTTCAAACAGTGAACTGTCCCTTACCCGTCGCTCATTCTCTATGGCGGCAGCAACCTGTCGGAAAGATTAGGATCTGTCCGGAATCTCCCTATAGCTATCGTGCAGTGTGTGCATGCTTGTGAACAGTTATACGCTAAGACTCTCTTAGTTTCACTAGAATATTCAACTCTTTAACTCGAATTTTTATGCCAAAGTTTATTTTCTTGAAGACACATTTTCATGCTTCTTTTTCTTCTATTTTCAAGCTAAGTTTTTCTAGAGCCAATTTTGGGCACCTCTAGTTAGCTTCCTAGAGCCGGTTTCGGGCACCTCTAGGTTTTTGATTTTCTTTTGCTAAACTTCTTTCCTAGAGCCAGTGTTAGGCACCTCTAGGGGCTATTCAAGTTCTAAGCATCCTATTCTAGTTCGGCTAAAAGAAATCTAAGCAATATAACAGTCACAATGGTGTTTAAGTTTTTCAGAACTATAGAAAGGCTCTAAACTTCTCCTTAAACTGTCCTAAAGATGCTGCCACGACAGAGCCGTCATGACAGGTAAGTTAACTTCACAGTTTTAAGCCAACAGTTTTATATTTTCTGATTTTTTTTAAGAGAACTTAAATAAATAAAAGACACAACAATAATTTAAAAGATGTACTAAGACTCCATTAATGATGGAGGGTTGCCACCCCCAAACTCGAGGGTTGCATTGCCCTCAATGCAAAATGACAGAAAAAACAAAAATATGAAGAAAAGTACATCACAAATGATAAAAGCAAGCAGCAATAAGAGGAAAATAAAAACTTAAATTTTTAGTCGCTGTCCTCGTTGCTGCTGCTGACACGGATCTGATGGCGGCGTCTGGGCTGTGGAGGAGGCTGGGCAGGTTCAGGGGCAGGTTGCTCCACGAGCTGGACGTCGGAACTGCTGCTGGTGGTGGTGCTAGCCTTGGGCAACCGTTTCTTGTCTGCCACATGTTTTATCCTCTTGACCGGCGTAAAATCTCTCTCCAAATTCCTCCTGATCAGAGGGCTGTCATCGGAGGCAGGCCTTTTTGTTCCTCTGGCAGGGGTGTCGGCCGGTGGACTGTCTGCTGCCGTCGGGGCAGGTGATGTGGTGGAGGCAGTCGAGTGGGAATGTGAGGAGGCAGGTGGTGTGGGTGTGTGGACAAGGGTGTGGACAGGAGTGGGGATATGGAAATAGTGGGCAGGAAAAGTAGGGAATTGAATATCGGGAAAATTTAAAGTTTGGGTAATGAAGTTTACCGTCGAGTTAGCGAAGTCTCGAATGAACGTCATCAATCCCATTTGTCTCTCCTCTACCCGTTGTAGTACAGCAAGGATGAGGGCGGACTGGTCTGTTAGAGTGGTGGCGGCAGCAGGTTCAGGGGCAGGCTCCTCTGATGGTTCTTCTGGGGAGCCGGCTGGATTGAAAGATGAGATAGGCGTAGCCACTACTAGCTCCATGAGGCTGTTGATGTTGTTGTCTGTCCAGCCTCTGCCCTTGATTAGTTTGTCGGAGGGCTCCTCGGGGACAGCGGCGCAGCGGCAAAGGGAGGTTATTGTGAACGGCAGGCAGAGGCGGGAGTCGGAGCGGAAGGTGCAGTCCAAGATGCTGTCCCTCATATAGCGGCCCACATTAATAGGCATGTCGTGCATGATGGAATGAATAAGGGCAAGCCGCTGCCGGTTGACCGTCGTGTGGTGGGAAGACGGCATGATACGCTTTTTGATGAAAGCGTTCCAGAGTTTGGCTTCCGGGAGGAGCTGCCCCCTGTTGACGGAGTGGGGGTTCTTTTTGCTGGTTGTCCATGATGTTCCCTCCTCTGTCAACTCCACCATGACAGCATCATAAGCGGCAACATCGAGGGTGTCGAGAAATTTCTGGTGGGCATCATCATCGGGGCCAAAGTAGAGGCCAAACATGTGGTTGATGCTGTCGGCAGTGAAGGGCACCTTTACACCTCGAACGGTGATAGATGTCGCCGTTCTGCTGTCTATGGCAGCATAGAACTCCCAGACTAATGTGTCGTTTAGTTCTGCCGGTTGTTCCGCAAAGTGCTCCCATAGTTGAGCTGTGATGGCCCTTACGATGAACGGCCGGAGTCCCATGTTGGGTGCCTTTCGGATGTACACGAAACCCCGTTCCTCCCATAACTCCTTTGTGGCGAAAGGCGTTGCTGTTGCTGAAGAAGAGGCTGAGGCAGCACTACGGCGGGTCTGTCTAGACGACATGTTAGTAGCAAGGGTTGTGAAAACTGAAGAAAGCAAATAAAACTAGAGGAGAAAGCAAGGAAGAATAAGCAGAAGTGAGAAAAGTGAAAATGAAAATGGGGTTTTATAGCGGTCGAGTTGCTGCCCGTTTAATGATGTAACGGCAGACGTGAATAACGGGGCGACGGATGGGATTTAGCGTGTCTGACGCGTCTGACACGCATTTATGCGTCTGTTACGCGTCTACCACACGCTTCTGCGTTTGCCGTGTCAGTCTGTTGATAGCCTGTCATATCTGTCTGCAGCGGCAGCCGAAACGACAGGCTTCCATAAATGGGCTTGTTGGGTTGATGGATGGGTGGTGTGCTTGGGTCACTTCTCCTTTTCTTCTTGACTCCTTTATTTCCTAAAAACAGAAAATATAAAAAACATTATTCGAATAAAATAAACCTAATTTCCTAATAAATAATAATAAATAATAAATAAATAAAAATAAAAATTAGGTTAAATTAGGGATGCCTTGTGGGGCATCTCCTAAAGTAACCACTTCCTGTATTCCTGGGGCTTCAGTCCCCTGATAATGCTTGAGGCGATGTCCATTGACTTTGAATTGGTGCCCGTCTTTTAATGATCGGATTGTGATGGCACCATGGGGAAAAACTTGTACTACTTGGAACGGGCCAGACCATCTAGATTTTAACTTTCCTGGGAAGAGTTTAAGTCTAGAATTAAATAACAACACAAGCTGCCCTGGGCAGAACTGTCGTGGCAGCAGTTTCTTGTCATACCACTTCTTAGTCTTTTCCTTGTAAATTCTTGCATTGTCGTAGGCCATTGTCCATAATTCCTCAATCTCGTTCAGATCTAATAGCCTTTTCTGGCCTGCCTTGTCCAAGTCCATATTCACTGCCTTGATTGCCCAATATGCTTTGTGCTCGATCTCGACAGGCAGATGACAGGTTTTCCCATAAATCAATCGATATGGAGACATGCCCAATGGGGTCTTAAAAGCTGTCCTATATGCCCATAGTGCATCGTTCAGAAGGAAAGACCAATCTTTCCTAGTTGGCTTAACCATCTTTTCAAGAATGTTCTTCACTTCCCTATTGGATATCTCAGCCTGTCCATTGGTCTGTGGGTGGTATGCTGTCGCGATCCTGTGCTTGACACCATATTTCTTTAAGGCGGCAACAATTACCCTATTATCAAAATGTCTCCCTTCATCACTGATAATCGCCCTAGGGATGCCAAATCTAGAAAAAATGTTTTTGTGTAAAAACTTTTGGACCGTCTTGGCATCATTCTTTTGAGTGGCGATGGCTTCAACCCACTTAGAGACATAGTCCACTGCTAGGAGGATGTATAGATTTCCACACGAAGATGGAAAAGGTCCCATAAAATCAATCCCCCAAACATCGAAGATCTCGACTTCTAGAATGTTCTGCAGTGGCATCTCGTTTCTCCTCGAGATGTTACCTGTCCGCTGGCACCTGTCACAGTTTTTATAAAACTCTTGTGCATCTTTATACAGTGTCGGCCAGTAGAACCATGACTGCAGCACCTTGGCAGCAGTTTTATTGCCTCCTAAGTGACCTCCATATTGTGAAGCATGGCAGTGATGGAGAATGTCTTCTTGCTCTTCTTGTGGTACACACCTCCTTATAACCTGATCTGCACACATTTTGAAAAGGAGAGGGTTCGTCCCAATAATAATGCTTAACATCATTTTGGAACCTCTTCCTGGCTTGATAATTAAGATCAGCAGGTAATATTCCGCTAACTATAAAATTAACGAAATCAGCATACCAGGGAAGGTCAGAAGACTTACCTGCCGCCATGGCTGTCACGACAGCGATTGCGGCAGCAAAGAACTGCTCATCTGGGAAAGTCTCCAGTATGTTTGTCTCGTCTATTGGTAGACTCTGTCCCTTCTCCAACCTCGACAAGTGGTCTGCCACCTGATTTTCTGTCCCCTTTTTGTCCTTGATCTCAAGGTCGAACTCTTGTAATAGCAAGATCCACCGTATCAATCTAGGCTTTGCATCCTTCTTTGCGAACAAATACTTTAGGGCAGAATGGTCGGTGTGTATTATTACTTTCGTCCCAAGTATGTAGGAACGAAACTTGTCGATGGAGAACACCACAGCTAACAACTCCTTTTCTGTGGTGGTGTAGTTTACTTGGGCGTCATTCAACGTCTTGCTGGCATAGTATATGACGTGAAACAGCTTATCTCTGCGCTGCCCAAGTGCTGCCCCGACAGCATAGTCACTAGCATCACACATAATCTCAAATGGCTGTGTCCAGTCTGGTGCCTGTACTATGGGGGCTGTCACTAGCTTTTCCTTCAGAACCTTGAATGCTTCAGTACATTCTTCATTAAAGTCAAAGGGTCGGTTCTACTCTAAAAGATGGCATATCGGCTTGGTGATTTTTGAAAAATTTGCAATAAATCTTCGATAAAAACCAGCATGCCCTAAAAAACTTCTAATGCCCTTGACTGTTGTTGGCGGCGGCAGCTTCTCTATGACTTCAATTTTTGCCCTGTCGACTTCTATCCCACGGCAGCTAATCTTATGGCCAAGGACTATCCCTTCGTCCACCATAAAGTGGCATTTTTCCCAATTTAGAACAAGATTAGCTTTTTCACATCTTTCAAGTACCTTTTGAAGGTTGCCGAGACAGCTCTCAAAATCGTCTCTAAAGACGGAAAAATCATCCATAAAAATCTCAAGGAAGTCCTCTACCATGTCGGAGAATATGGCCATCATGCACCTTTGGAAGGTGGTAGGCGCATTACAGAGTCCAAACGGCATCCTCCTAAACGCGTATGTTCCGTAGAGGTATGTGAAAGTCGTTTTCTCTTGATCCTCTGGTGCAATAGCAATTTGATTGTAACCTGAATAACCATCAAGAAAACAATAGTAAGGTTTACCCGCTAATCTATCAAGCATTTGATCAATAAAGGGTAAAGGAAAGTGGTCCTTTCGGGTAGCTTTGTTAAGCTTCCGATAGTCCATACAAACCCTCCAACCGGTCACAGTCCTGGTTGGGATTAACTCATTGTTCTCGTTGGCGATCACGGTCATTCCTCCTTTCTTTGGAACACTTTGCACTGAGCTTACCCATTTGCTGTCGGAGATGGCGTAAATAATACCAGCATCTAACCATTTGATTATCTCTTTACGCACTACCTCCTTCATCGCAAGGTTTAACCGCCTTTGGGCATCAATAGTCAGCTTATGATCTTCCTCTAGGAGGATTTTGTGCATGCATATCGCCGGACTAATGCCTTGAATGTCTGCTATCGTCCATCCAATCGCCTTCTTGTGGTGCCTTAACATGCCGATTAGCTGCAGTTCCTGTTCCTGCGGCAGCTTAGCAGAGTTGATTACGGGCAGTGTGTCATTGCAACCAAGATAAGCATATTTTAACTGCCCTGGCAGGGGTTTAAGTTCTAGGGCAGGTGGTTCAACAGTAGATGGCTTTTGGATTAAATGGTTATCCGAAGTGTAATTCAAGGGTTCGAATAACTTACCTGGACGATTGCCTAACCAGTTTACCTCCTCCTGACCTTCAGTATCAGATGTATCGGATTCAGAGGAGTCGCTATCGTTGGTGCTGTCGTCATCGCTGTCGTCGTCGCTGTCGTGACAGGCCTGTAAGTGGCTGTCGCGGCAGTGACCAAATTTTATATCACGGCAGCCCGACCTGATGCAGGGGTGATCAAAGGTCACCTCAATGATGGCCTTGCATTCCTCGTCCACATCAGCATGTTTCATTGCTTGGAGAACATTCAACTTAATCTCTTGATCGTTCACGCGCATGGTGAGTTCTCCTTTCTCCACATCAATCAATGATCTTCCCGTGGCTAAGAAGGGTCGCCCAAGGATGACTGGTGCGTTTTCATCTGCTTCACAATCTAAAATAAGAAAGTCAGCAGGAAAAATAAGCTTATCCACTCTTACCAGAATATCTTCAATTTTTCCCTCGGGATGAACGTAAGAGCGGTCGGCCAGCTGCAGAGTTACTGTCGTGGGCCGCGCCTTCCCAATACCTAATTTCTGAAAAACAGATTTGGGCATTAGATTAACACTGGCACCAAGATCACAAAGTGCCTTACCCACGAATTTGTCGCCGATTACACAAGGTATGATGAAGCTCCTCGGATCCTTCTTTTTTTGGGGTGGTTGCCGATGAAGAATACTCATGCAACCTTCTTGCATCCTTACCGTTTCAAATTCCCCAAGTTTAGATTTTTTTGACATAACATCCTTGAGAAATTTAGCATAACCGGGCATCTCCCTAACAGCATCTAACAACGGAATATTAATATGAACCTGTTTAAAAATATCATAAATCTTTTTAAGTTGAGATTCATGCTTAGCTTGTTGTATCCGTTGGGGAAAAGGTGGTGGAGGACGATAATCAGCAATGCGTCCTTCCCACTGCATGCGAATCTGAGGACGGTAATCATCTTTTTTCTCCTCTGTCGCTTCTGCTGTCGTGACAGGCTCATCGGCAACAGTCTGTTTATCACCTGTCGGGGCAGCTCCCTCGGCAGGTTTATCCAAGGCAGGTTCCTTTACTGTTTCAGCTTCTTTTTTCGGCCCTGGTAATTTCTTCCCACTCCTAGTAGTAATCGCCTTACATTGCTCATGTGGGGGTGGTCTAGCATTTTCAGTATTGCTAGGGAATCCTCCATTCTGCCTCGGCTTAATATGTTGAGAAATCTGACCCATTTGTGTTTCTAGAGATTTCAAGGTAGCTTCATGGTTTGTCATCCTCATCTCGGTTTTATCCATAAAGGTTTCCGTCTTCTTGACAAACTGATTCATATTCTCCATATACGTACCGGTCTGAGACATAAAGGTGGTCAGAGTCTGTTCCAATATACTGCTCGTGGCAGGTGATGGCTATTGTTGCTGCTGCGGCGGCAGGTGCTGCGGCAGGTTCTGCGGCAGTTGCTGTCGCGTCAGCAATCTAGGACCTCCCTGATTCTGATTATGTGCTTGCGGATTCAGGGCATTGTTAGGATTACTCCAGGAAAATTTGGGATCCTTCCTCCAATTAGAGTTATAATTGTTGGAATTGTAGTTCGGCTTGTAATTTCCAACATATTTTCCCTCTTCTATTTGTATTGGGCACTCATCCCTACTATGATTTCCCTCCCAGATAGTACAAACTTCCTCGACAGCAAATCCTTGTAATTCATCTTCATTCAATAACCGTTTCATTGCTTTAGTAAGGAATGCTACCTGTGATTTCATAGTGCTGTCGGCCTCATAGTCCTTGACAGCAAGTACCCGTTTACCCCCTCTTCTTGCAGTCGGAAACTGCTCCTCATTCTTGGCCAGATTTTTCAAAACTTGCAATGCCTCGTCTGGATCTTTATCCAATAATAGTCCGTTTGCTGCAGAATCAATCCGAATGCGAGTTTGTAAGTTAGCAGCATTATAGAACTTAGTTACCTGATTCCAGACGGGAAATCCATGCATTGGACAGTTCCGAAGAAGAGTAGTAAATCTGTCCCAGGCCTCGTGCATCGGCTCGTCATCTTCATGTTGAAAAGTAGCAATTTCATTACGTAATCGCTCAGATAAATGCGAAGGATTAAAACGAGATAAGAATTCACGAGACAAATCTGCCCAAGTTACGATTGAACCCGGTGTAAGTTTATTCCACCAAGTTTTAGCTCTGTCCCTCAATGAATGGGGGAATAACCGAAGCCTCAGTATCTCCGGACTAACTCCTGGTAGTCTAAACGAACCACAGATCTCCTGGAACGTTTTGAGATGCTCCCTAGCATCTTCTGTCACAGCACCACTAAACTGCCCGGCATTGTTGATCATACTAAACATGACAGGTTTAAGCTCGAAGTTGTCAACATCAATATCCGGCAGCGTGGTCTCCAGTTCTACATGATCGTTCAGCATGTAGTCTCGACATGACCGTCGTCCATCTTCCCCAGGCGGGTCACCGACAGGCGGGTGGTTATCGCCAAGGGGTGGTATACGACCACCGGCAGGTTGGTTATGGCCCATCTTCTCTAGCTGTTCCTCGAGGTATTCGTTTCTATCTAAAAGTCGGCGAAGTTGTTTCTTGAGACTGAAGGAACGTTCGATTTCTGGATCTAATGGATACTCAGGATCTTCACCTCTTTTAGATCTGCGCATAAACAAGAAAACCTTGTGAAAAGCGAGAGTTGGAAGCACAAAAGAAAAATTAAAGAAAAATAAAAATAAAAAAAAATAAAAACGAAAACGAAAATAAAAATAAAAACGAAAAGTGCAATAAAAGAAAGATGTAGTTATGTTGCCAATCCCCGGCAACGGCGCCAAAAACTTGTTGCGTGTAAAAGATTCTATCGCAATTGTAGTGCAAGTGTACACGACCCAAGTAGTAAAGTGATACGAAGTATCGGATATCGTCTCCACAGGGATTGGGCTAATAGCTTCACCTTGTTTACTGCACGAAAGTAAAGGAATTAATTGAGAGATTTGTCACGAGAATAATAAAGTAAAAACGTAAATAAAAGGATTGAGATATCAAGATAGAGAGAATGGGCTGGTATTGAATTGCTCGGTAGTGCAGGTATTGGATTGCTTAGGAACTCCAGTTCTGTCGTCGCTCCCGTCGCCGACAGCACCTGTCGCGGCGGCTATCCGTTAGCTGTCGCGGCAGCGAACACACCAACTCCGTACTTCAAGTTTGGCAAAAATCCCAGATCTGCCTTGGCCTATCCCTAGGTCCAAGTCTGTCGATGATCACGTCTTGATGATACCTCCCGGCGTGAATCGAAGGATGAACACCGATGTGTATGAATTCTTCCTTAGCCACTTAACCTTGCCCTATCCCTAGGCACAAGATAGTTCAACTATAAACTAGAGAACTTGCTCTTATTTCTTTCTTATACTTAACTCTCCCGATGCTAAGTAAATAGATAACCTCACAATGCTCTCCCGATGCTCTTGCAAGATGTTAATAACCAAAATAAGAGAACTTGAAGTTTATTTTATTGAACTTGGAAAATCCTAAAACAAAACAACCCTTGCAACTACTTTACAAAACAACCCGTAGCCCTAGGGGGAATTTAAAACATGTCGGTGACGGGTGAACGACAGAGGGGTTTAGGTTATCGGTTATGGGGTAGAATGAGGGATCCCCCTCTAGGTTAAAACCTATGCCCTTATATAAGCTTTGGGCTCAAGTATTCTAAGGTAACAAGGATTACAACTTTAATTAAAAGTAAGATTCTAATAAAGACTTAATCTCTAAGTATCCTACTTTGCAGCCGCCATCCTTGTTTCTAGGGAATTCCTCTCCTTGAGCTTTGGCTTGACATATCTTTTGCTCTGGGGCTTGGAAAATTATTTAGCTTTCACACGACAGACGAGCAGATTTTTCTCTATCTATCGAGGTCCACTTTACTTTTCCTCTTCATTAGGCTGCTGTCACCTTGCTGTCACGACAGGTCCATGGCAGCTTCGTCTTTGTCGTCTGCTTGTCCAGTTTAGCTCTTCTGCTTCTCTGCCCTGCGCCTGCCTTCCTCATCAACTATGGCAGCTACCTGCAAAATCAGCCGTTTTTAGTAGGATCCGTGCCTTTTACATATTTGTGATGTTTTACTGAAAACTAACCTAAATGCAATGCAATGATGCTTGAATGCAGCAGAAATATGGGTTAAAAAGGGTGTAAATAATAGAACTTTTACACACTCAACATAGGTATTTTTTGTAACGGTGAATAACATTTTTCAATTTAATTTTTGTCACTCTTCGTTAAATGACTATCAAAATAGTGATATGAATACGCCATCTTTAGAAATTAGTATAATAATAAATTTAGTCGTTAATATCCACACCGTAAAACATGTATTTTGTCCGAATATATATATATATATATATATATATATATATATATATATATATATATATTCTCTATAAATAAAACCTTAAACAACGTGATAAATAAATAAATAAGCAACAAATAAATAATAATCTATTAGTGTTCAAATAATGTCCATTATCCAACATTACAAAGTCCATTTACACTTTAAGTAGCCAAAGCCCAAATATTCTATCCTAAAAGTATTTCTCGACCAAAATACATACACATTTGGTCTCTCAAAATCGGTAAATGCCCAAAGAAGTGAATCTTTAAAAAAGAGTTTAGAGAAGAAGAGAGGAATTTGAGAGAAAATAAATCTGATGAAAAGTTGTTTGACAAATGTGTTTGGCTAAAATGAGAGAGGGAAAAGTAGTTATGTGATTAAAACCTCTCTAATTTCTGATTATATTATATTTAATTAAAACCATTTTAATTCCTTTATTAAAACCCTTTAAAAACACATGTCAAATTGAAGGAAGGCTAAATTGTACAAAAGCTCCCTAATGATTCTAAGATTTTGACTCTCTTCTTGAAAATAGCATTTTTCCACAGTTTTAAAACTTTACAATTTGGTCACTACTCAAAATGTCCATTTTCCAAAACCTTTTTGTAAAATTGATTTGACCAACCTCTTAAACATATTTTTAGAGGATTTTAGCAATTTTTATCATAATTTTATCCTATCCCGATCCTTGATTCCCTTAAATCACCTTACGCGATTCGAACCGTTCTCGACCGGTCCAATCCGATGTCTAAAACATCTAGGCCCAAAAGCAGGGTGATACAAATCTCCCCCACTTAGGAAATTTCGTCCTCGAAATTCTTACCTGATGGAAAAAGATGCGGGAACTGCTTCAGCATGTCCACCTTGCTTTCCGCGTGGCCTTCTCAACTCCTCGGTGTCGCCACAACACCTTCACAAGTTCTATCGTCTTGCCACGAAGAACTTTGCTACCCACATCCAAAACCTTCACTGGTTCCTCATCATATGACAGATCTGGATTCAACTCTATCTTCTCAACAGGCATTACATGCGAAGGATCCGATCTGTACTTCCGTAACATTGAGACATGAAACACATCATGTATCTTCTCCAACTCTGCAGGTAATCTCAACCGATATGCCACAAGACCAATATGCTCCACAATCTCGTAAGGTCCCAACTCTGCATAGCTGGCATTGAAATCAACTTTTGCCCAGCTTCTTCCCAACAGAGAGGGGTTCTCCATCTTCTCCCAAACAAAGCCTCGTATGGAGGCATTTGGATACTTGTCTGGTAACTATTATTATACGCAAACTCAACCAACGGCAAGTGCTTCTCCCAAGAACCCTGAAAATCTATCACACAACATCTCAACATATCCTCAAGCACTTGGATCACATGCTCCGACTGTCCATCCGTCTGAGGATGATAAGAAGTACTGAAATTCAACCGTGTACCCAAAGCTTGATGCAAACATTCCCAAAATCGGGTTGTAAACCTCGGATCCCTATCCGACACAATGGACTTTGGCATACCGTGCAACCACACAATCTCAACTATGTATAGCTCAGCTAACCTATCCAAAGTGTATGTAGTATGCACAGGCAGAAAATGTGCACACTTGGTAAGCCGATCAACAATCACCCAAACTGAATTCTTCTTTGTCGGTGACAAAGGCAACCCAGAGACAAAATCCATGGTGATTCTCTCCCACTTCCATTCTAGGATTCTCAAAGGCCGCAACAACCCAGAAGGAACCTGATGATCAGCCTTCACTCGCTGACACACCATGCACTTACTAACAAACTCAGCCACATCCTTTTTCATCCCCACCCAGTAGTACTCATCTTTCAGGTCACGATACATCTTTGTACTACTCGGATGCATAGCAAATGGACTACTATAAGCTTCTGTCAGAATAGTGTGCCTTAACTCAGCATCATCTGGCACCACTATTCGACTCCCAAAGCACAGAAAACCTTCATCACTAAAGCTAAAATCCGAAGGTCTACCTTCTGCAATGTCCTAAACATGCGAAACAAAAGAATCATCAAGAAACTGCTTATATTTGATCAACTGTACCAAGGATTGTTTCACTTGCATCTCCGCCACAAGACCACCATCAGGCGATATGCTCAAATGAGCGAATATCGCTCTCAATTCCACAGCCACTTTCCGGCTCAAAGCATCGGCTACAACATTAGTCTTACATGCGTGATACTCAATCGTCAGATCATAATCTTTAAGCAACTCTACCCAGCGACGTTGCCTAAGATTCAACTTCTTTTGAGACATGAGATATTTCAAACTATTATGGTCTATAAACATAACACACTTCTCACCATATAGGTAATGCCTCCAAATTTTCAAGGCAAACACCACAGCCGCAAGCTCAAGATCATTAGTAGGGTAATTGCGCTCATGCACCTTCAACTGCCTAGATGCTAGGCCACTACCTTACCCTACTGCATCAACACGCAGCCCAAACCAACAATGGACGCATCACTATAGACCACAAACTCCTTACCAGACTCAGGTTGAATCAGAACAGGAGCTTGCGTCAAAGCTTCTTTCAGCTTCTCAAAAGCTTGGTGTCTCGCATCCGTCCACTCAAAGCGAACATTCTTTTGCAACAACTTGGTCAAAGGCGGTGCTATCTTCGAGAAACCCTCGAAAAACCTACGGTAGTACCCAGCCAAACAAAGGAAACTTTGTACCTCTGTCACTGACTTAGGCACTTTCCAGCTCATCACAGCTTCTACCTTGTGCGGATTAACGCGGATACCCTCTGCCGACACAACATTTCCAAGGAATACCACTTCCCTAAGCCAAAACTCACACTTACTCAGCTTGGCATACAACTGATTCTCCAACAACGCTTGCAAAACAATTCTCAAATGCCTATCATGATCCTCTTCGGTACACGAATGCACAAGGATATCATCGATGAACACCACAACAAACTGATCCAAGAATTCATGGAATACACGATTCATCATGTCCATGAAAGCAGCAGGCACATTGGTCAAACCAAACGACATCACCAAAAATTCATAATGTCCATACCTCGTGCGAAAAGTTGTCTTAGGTACGTCCACATCCTTCACCTTTAGTTGATAATACCATGATCTCAAGTCTATCTTAGAAAACACTATGGCTCCCCGGAACTGATCAAAGAGATCATCAATTCTAGGTAAGGGATACTTGTTCTTGATCGTCAACTTGTTCAATTGCCGATAATCTATGCATATCCGCATTGTCCCATCTTTCTTCTTTACAAACAAGACTGGTGCACCCCAAGGTGACACACTCGGCCGAATGAAACCTCGATCCAACAACTCCTACAATTGCATTTTCAATTCTTTTAACTCTTTGGGTGCCATGCGATAAGGAGCAATGGACACGGGAGTTGTATTCTCGTACAACTCTATACCAAACTCAACTTCCCTATTTGGTGGCAACCCAGGCAATTCTTCTGGAAAGACACCCAGAAAATCGCGAACAGTTCGGATGTCCTGCACACGTACATCCTTGGTGTCAGGATTCATAACATAGGCAAGGTAAGCCTCGCAACCCAACTTCATCATACGCTTTGCTTCCAAAGCCGAAATCACATTCGACAAGAATTGCACATTCTCGCCTACTACCACTACCTCATAATCATCGGCTAACTTTAAGGTGACCCGCTTGACCTCAAAGTCAACCACCGCCCTATGCTCCGACAACCAATCCATGCCAATGATTACATCAAATCTGTAGAAAGGTAACTCCATCAGATCCACAAGGAAAACATGCCCTTGCACAGACAAAGGGCATCTCCTATACAACTTCCTAGTGACTACAGTCTCACCAAAAGAACTAGTCACTTGCATCCCTACCTCAAGCAACTCAACAGGTATATCAAGCAAATGTGCATGCTCACTCAAGATATAAGAATGCGTGGATCCAAAATCAATCAAAGCCAACAAAGATAAAGACTAGAGAGCAAAGGTACCTGCGATAACATCGGTATCATTGCGCTCCTCGCGCTGAGCATATACCCTCGCTGGTCCACCTCCCTCAGGTCGAACAGTTACAACATGAGCAATACCTCGCTTCCCTTCATCTCTCCTCTGAAAGTTCCCACGGCCGCGCCCACGGCCTCTCTGAAGTGCAGCTACCACATGAGCACATCCTTTGGCCACCACCAGCCAACAAAGGACACTCCCTTCTCATATGATCTGTCGAACCACAGTTCCAACAAGAGTTCCTTGTCACCACAACAGGTGCCTAGACCACTCTAGCTGCTCGAGGACAATCTCACCTCAAATGACCACGAGAACCACACGTCCAACACGTGTTCTGTTCAGCCCTCATCCTATCTCCTTGGGCAGGTGTACCATGTCCACCATTACCCCGCCTAGCAGCAGCCTGGTACCTCCTATCTCGTCCCCTTTTGTTCCGTCTACCTCCGGAACTAGACTCAGTTGCTCTCTTTCCAGAGCTAGAACCAACACCTCATGAGTACAAACCAAAATTCTGCTCAATGTATTTTGCCCGAGAAACAAGCACGTCAAAATCAGAGTAATCTGCAACTAGCATGTACGTCTTAACTTCCTGTACCAACTCGTACCGGAAGCGATCACGTCGATGCCTCTCGCTAGGTATCAGCTCAGGAGCATATTGGCTCAAGCGTACGAACTAGACCTCGTACTCAGCCATAGATAGATTGCCCTGAACAAGCGACATAAACTCACGTTTCTTTTCATGTAAGTATCTCACCCCTAGATACTTCCTTCTGAAGGCACCTCATCAACCACATTGGGTTCCATACCAGCTGTGGTAGTCGTCCACCGGCTATAGGCATCGCCTTGCAGCAAAGATATTGCGCATCCTAGCTTGCGCACATCATTACAACCTATTTGATCCATGATACGGATCGTACTCGCTAACCAGGCCTCAGACGCCTCAGGAGACATACCAAAGAACTCTACAGCTCCTAAGCTCCTCAACCTTTCCAACGGTAATCCCGCCTGCCCAGCTGAAGAGGCATGTACATGCGCTCTGGCAACAACAGCCTGAAACACTCCGGTAATCGCCTGAACTAGTGGTGCCAAATCACCCAAACCAGGACCAGCAGGCCCTTGCTGCACCTGCTCCCCACCTCCGGGTGGTGGCGGAGGAGGTAGATTTCCACCATGAGGGACATCAGCCCCTTACGCACCCTGGTCACCCTGCTCAGCCACAGGTATGATCGTACTGGAACTAAACTCTCTTCTAGGTCTCATTGTGCTACTTTAAACAAAACACAACAACAAAAACAAATCAAACCATTTAGGCCAGCTGCAAGCAAGGATCCAAGTTTACAAAAAAAACTTTTGATTAGTGTAATAAGGAAATGGGCACCCCGACTTCCCTTATCATGAAATAGCATTAAAAGTCTCATCAAGTTCAACATGCTTTTCATCATTCAATTTCAGCATACAACAACATTACATCGTCATCATGCACGGATATCCACTTCACATGCAATTCACATAAATCCAGCATGGCATAAGCTTTAGAATTCAACCAATTTCCATGCTTTTCAAACAACATACAACGATACATATCAATTTCACATACCATCATTCCCAATTCTTTCATAACCTGGCTCTAATACCAACAAATGTAACCCTCTTAGCCCGGTCTAGACGTTTAACTTGAACTACAAAGATTACACGGGGAAAACCAAAGTCAACCCGGAAGTTAACCTTGATTTACGACCCTTTTTTCATTTTATCTTCTCTAGATGCATATTATTAACCTAAGAGTTCAGCAAATCGATTAGGTGAAAACGGCACAACGATCTGAGTTCGATAAGGGGTTCAATTGCAAACATTTGACTTTTAGGGACTAAACTAAAAATACCATAAAATACAGAGACTTTCATGATTTTAAAGTTACCAATCTTTAATTAGTCATGTAACATGCCAACATGTCAAAATTCAGCTCAAACAGATCATCCAAACACATTCTATTGCACACACAATATTCAAGGACCAAAATGCAACATTTCCAAACCTTAAAAGATACTTTTAACTGTAATTTAGCTACTCGTATCGATACAATTGGCCCCGTATCGATACGCGGGAAGAAAGTAGCTAAATAAGATTCAAGCGTATGGAAACGCTTCCTCGCGTATCGGTACGGTCTTCAAACTTGGCCTAGGCGTATCGATACGCGGGCAATCCATTTCGATACCCCTGTACAGAAATGCCTCATTTTGCCTTAGCGTATCAATACGCTTCCCTGTGTATCGATACGCATACCAGATTGGCTTCAACTAACATCATTTAAACATACCAAATCACATTCAAACAAGCTCAAATCATGCATACAAGTTATACTCTATCTGATAAACTTTTAAACACCATCAAACAACAATTCATACTCATCAACCACTTCATAACATGATAGCATTTGGATAATCTAGCTTGCTTGAGACATAAAGATAATTAAAGGGTAAAACACCACAAACAAGCCATAGGACCATATAAAGTCCAAATACAAGTCCACAAACAGAAACTAAACATGCTTATAACAACAAACATCTCAAATAAAAATCAGAAAGTAGAAGTCCCACCCATTGTCATTTATTACACTAAGGTGAACCACATACATCTCTTTAACAAAGCCTTGGATTCCTCTTGCTTTTGGGCTGCCTTGAAATGTTCAATTCTCTGCATTTATGAAACAAATGAGCGTAAGCATATAGCTTAGTGAGGATCGCTAAACCACAATCATCAATGCATTTAACATAGTTTGTAAAACCACCACTTTTATTACATACTTTTCATAAACCAAGTCTTCTCAAGACAACAATGCATTTAATAAACACAAACTCATATGCATCACTTTAAACAGCAATTAAACCATTGCTCATGATTTACCAAGCATCTCAGGCACTCTTGCATCATTTACAAGCATCTCATGCTTCACATTATACATTTACATTATATTGGCTCACAAGTGATAGTCCATAAACCATTTCAACACAAGACACAATCGGATACGAGGATAACAAGCGTTGTCCCACATGCTTCATACACACTATCGAACTACACACGGCTCACACACGAGAGCAACCCTCCATCGTTGTGACACCCGTGGTGGAGTATAATGGTACAATCTCAACCCCTCAACACCACTCATCAGTAGTTGTATAATTCTACTAACGAGAGCACGGGACACATAACACAAGATTCACACACGGAATTAACAACCACCGTTGTGATCTTAACCTCAATCGTTAGGGTACTTGGATAGAGTATACGGGACAATCACAACCCCTCGACATCCAAGGCGACTTTATTCACGGTACACCCAATCCTATAGCCGGCTAACTATATCCGATTAGAGTAACCAAAAACCATTTCCATCACTTGCCAATGTAATCATTTTACCACATTAATCCACTGTTTTACAAGCATAACCACAATGCCACTTCCACAAGCATCACATGCTTAATATCATATGCATTCAACACATGCAGACCAAGGATCACTTACCTAGTGCCTCCTTAGCATAATGGCATTAAAATCCAGCATAAAACCATGCTTAAACATGCTTAAAAACATTATACAAATCCACTCTTACTTCAAGTGCAATTTCATCAAACATAGCACATTTCCAAGAGAGGGATTGCCGAAACACTTACACTTGAGCTTAGTTAAGTGTATCAAACTTACACTAAGCTCCCAAGATCACGCTCAAAGCGTTACAAAGCAGGAAATTGCATTTCCACTCACCGATATGCGAAGCCTTGTTCGTCGACACGGAAATTACACCTCCGGAGCCTCAAAAATCACCTCGCTTGCTTCCGGATCAAGATCCCATGTTTTCACATCATCAAAAAAGAGATATAAATTGCTCACCCAAACAATACCAAAATACCCATCCAAAGCAACCGAAAACTCAATCAATTGCTTCCTAAACCAAGCCCAGCCAACATACATCACTTCCAAATCATTATAAACATCAAAATACATCTAAAAACATCCTAACCAAACCTTATACCTCCAGCAAGAAAGATTCCACCATTTCACCCCAAAATCTCACCTAAAACAACCAAGAATCTCAAGGATCTCAAGGATTTCGGGATCTATGTTATCAACAACTCATTTTAACATATAAATCAACTTAAAACTCAATTAAAATCAACACAAAACAGAGCCCAACTCATCAAGTCCGAAAATCAAGAATCGCATCCCAATTTTGCAAGATTTTGCTCTTAATTCAAAACTATAATCAAAATTCAGTTAAAAATCATAAATGAGAGTCAATAATCTTGTGAATTTCAATAAAGAACCTAGATTCAAGGTTAAGAACGGGATTTACCTACAATCCTTGCTCCCTTGACAATTTGGCAAGTTTTCCATCCAAAAATCTTGAAGAAAAAGAAGTGAATCTTTGAAAAAGAGTTTAGAGAAGAAGAGAGAAATTTGAGAGAAAAGAAATTTGATGAAAAGTTGTTTGACAAATGTGTTTGGCTGAAATGAGAGAGGGAAAAGTAGTTACGTGATTAAAATCTCTTTAATTTCTCATTTATTTTATATTTAATTAAAACCATTTTAATTCCTTTATTAAAACCCTTTAAGAACACATTTCAAATTGAAGGAAGGCTAAATTGTACAAAATCTCCCTAAAGATTCTAATATTTTGACTCTCTTCTTGAAAATAGCATTTTTCCACAGTTTTAAAACTTTACAATTTGGTCACTACTCAAAATGTCCATTTTCCAAAACCCTTTTTGTAAATTTGATTTCACCAACCTATTAAACATATTTTTAGAGGATTTTAGCAATTTTTATCATAATTTTATCCTATCCCGACCCTTGATTCCTTTAAATCACCTTACGCAATTCGAACCGTTCTCGATCGGTCCAATCCGATGTCTAAAACATCTAAGCCCAAAACCAAGGCGTTACAGTACTTGGTTTTAATTACATTTACCTACTATTTTAAAGCATGTTTTGAATATGTGAAATGAGGTTGATGATGCAATGTGGTTTAAGGATGCACTAGGTAAGTGATCCTTGTATACATGTGTTAATGCATGAGGTTTGAAGCATGGTTTAATGCTTGATTTATGGCTTATCATGAATGCTTTGTAAAAACAGTGAGGTATGCATGTGATATGGATTATATTGGCAAGTGATTTATAAAATGTTTTATAAATGAAATCGGATATAGTTAGCCGGTTATAGGATTGAGTGCACTGTAAACAAGTTGCCTTGGATGTTGAGGGGTTGTGATTGTACCGAATACTCCATCAAAGTACCCTAACGATTGAGGATTGTTTAAGGTTACAATGGGTGAGGAAAGCTCCTAAGTGCGAACCTTGTGTTTTATCTCGTCTCCCGTTAGTGGATTATGCATCTACCAATGAGTGGTGTTGAGGGGTTGTGATTGTACCGAATACTCCACCACGGGTGTCACAACGATGGAGGGTTTCTCTCGTGTGTGAACCTTGAAATACCGGTAGAGTGTATGAAGGGTGTGGGACAACCCTTGGTAATCCGTGTATCCGATATATGTTTTTTAGATTGTTGTTTATCACTTATGAGCCAATATAATGAAATGAAACATTATGGAAAATGTTGTTAATGCATAATTTGAAAGGTGCATGTTTTGGTTTAAGCTTAGCATAAAGGTGATTATGCTTGGAAGGCTTGTATTGTGAGTAGCGATGGTTTAATTGTTGGGTATGTGCGTATCATGTGACATGATATTCATTTCAATGGTTTTTAGGTTAAAGTACATGTTTCGTCAAATGAAGCTTGATGGTTTTGAAAAGAGTGAAAAACGATTTTGTGCATTGATAACGTTTTCGGTTTGAGCATTCCTCACTAAGCTTGCATGCTTATGCTCTTTCTATTCATCAATGCAGCCAATTTAAACTTTGGAGGTAGCACTTGCAAGGGGATCGGAGGAAGACTTTGATTGAAGGTAAGCTTTGGTTTTGGACTAGTGTAATAAAGGCAATGGGGGCGTCCGATATTATAAATGTTGGTTGCTTTAGTGTTTTTCGTGTTTGTGCAAGTATGATATCCGTATTTAGTTGTGTGAATGACCTTTAAGCTTTGGTTTATGCTTGAGTATGCAATTTAGCCTTTTTGTGCTTTTAACTTCTTGGAAGCATGCCTTTAGTGTCGTATCTTGTGCTTCGTATATATGGTCATTAATGTGTATTCAAGTTGTATGTATGTTGAGGCATGTGTCGGGATGGTTCTAGAGGGTAAAAATCGATTAAAACCAGCTTTTTGGGAAGTTGCAGGTGCAGACATTACGGAACATCCTTACATGTTTCGGAACAGTGGCCTGTAATGGCCTTGGTGTTTCAGAACGGTGAGGCACGTTCCAGAACATTTTGCCTCTGTGAACCTTTGTACCGGAACCTATTTAGAGGGGTTTAGGAACGGGCATTTATGTTTCAAAAAGGTTATATCAAAACGGGGCTTCCTGTTCCGAAACACCAGACCGTTGGATGAAGATTTTGAATTGTTTTGTGTTTCTGCTTCTTACATTTTGGTCCATGTTTGTCTTGTATGCAATTGGATGAGTTCTAAATGTCATTTTGAGCTGAACATTCGCCAATAAGCATGTAGCGAACTTAAATGAGGGTTGGTAACTTGAATTTTACAAAAGTTATTAAAATTTTCCAAATTTACAAATTGGTCCCTAAACCTTAATCGGCTTTAATTAATTGGCGAACGTGTTGATGTTTTATCTGATGTTTGTGTACATACACATAGGAACCCGAGTTGTATCTAAACGAGATAAAATAAATAAAAAGGGGTCGTTTGTTGAGGTAAACTTTCCCGATTTACTTCAATAATCCCAGAGTGATCTGTTCGGTTCGGTCTATCGGCCAAGCCGGGTCGATGGGGTTACATTTGGAACCCTTGTTGTTTTACCATGCCATATTTTGCCGGAAACCTGAGGGATTAGTCAAATGATGGTTTCAATCGCAACGAAGATAAGTAGAAGTTGTCTTCACTTCCTTCACCTCATTAGGACGCTGGAGATTCTTTAGCATATTCTTGATGGCTGATAATTGAGCTGCAACTGAATCATCTGCATCAAGATCATGTGTTCCTTGAGACTTCCTTCTCATTCCTATTCTTGAAGAAGGAAATTCGTAGTCATTGTTGGCTATTCTATCAAGGATTTCAAATACTTTTTCAGGTGACTTGTCCAACAGAGTTCCATTTGCTGAAGCATCTAACATCATCCTCGTAGGAGCATTAACACCATTGTAGAACATCACTACTTGAGCCCAATAATGAAAACCATGATTTGTACACTTATCCCAACACTCGTACATTGAATCATCATAAGCTTGAAGAAAGGAAGCAATATCATTCCTTAGTTGGGTGTTCTTATTGGGTGGATTATACCGCAGCAAAAAACTTTTGCAGAAGTCTGACCATGATTCCATCGAACCAGTTGGTACTCCACTCAACCACTCTCGTGCTCGATCACGCAATGAGTGAGGGTATAATTTCAGTTTCAGCACATCTTCATGCACCACATGTGGTCTAAATGAGCCACAAACCTCCAAGAATGCACGGATGTGTTGTCCTCCATCTCGTTAGTGTACTTGGATAGAGTTTACGGTACGATTACAACCCCTCAACATCCAAGGCGACTTAATTCACGGTGCACCCAATCCTATAGCCGGCTAACTATATCCGATTCAAGTACTTTAAAACTAACACATCACTTGCCAATATACATCAATTATCATCAATATTCCACTGTTTTAAAGCATCTAAATCAAAGCCATTTACAACACGCATCACTATGCATCAATCCACATTTTTTAACAAATCAAACCAAGGATCTCTTACCTTGAGCATCCTTCAACAAATGGCTTACATAACCAGCATTAACCATGCTAAACATGCTTTCAAACACAGAATTTAAACATGCAATTATCAACAAATGCATCGAACCAATCCATGGCTCATCCAAGAGAGTTTTTTCGAAAACTTACTCTTGAGCTTAGTTAAGTTGATTAGACTTAAACTAAGCTCCCAAACCTTCAAACATTCGATACAAAGCTGGAAATCCAACTCCACTCACCAATTCCGTCTTGCAAGCTTGCCGAAACGTCGTTCAAGCCTCCGGATCAACACCACAAGGATCCGAAGATGCCTCCCCTGTTTTAAACACATCAAAGCAGAGGATTAATGCATCATCATGCATTAAAATCTTCAGCCATTACATCTAAACTTGCTGCTCTCACCAAATCTAACATTTCGGCTACCAAACACAACCGAAATCACTTCCAAACTCTTCCACAACATTACCCAGCCAAGATCCATCACTTCTAAACATTCTTAAACATCAATTAACATCCAAAAAGAACCTAAACTCGTCCTTATACCTCCAGCTATAACAGAACACCAAGATCACCCCCAAAACCACCATTTTCACAAGCAAAAACTTAGGAAAATCAACCTATTCGGGATAGCATTGATTAAACCTCAATTACACTTCATTAAACATCCAAAATACATTAAAAAACCATCTCAAAACAGAGCCCAAACAATCACCACGAATTTCTTCAAGATTTAATCCAAATCTTGAGTTTTAAGCCAAAATCAAGATCACAACATTAAAACCTTTTATAAAACTAAATTTAAGGATTGAGAACTTGGGAATTTCAGTAAAGAACTGAGTATTTAGAGGAGAATAACATCCTTACCTCTAAATGTAGATTTCTCCTTGATTATAGCCAAAATCCTTGAAAATTCAATAAGCAAATCAAGAGGTTTTGATGTAGATAGGATTAGGAATCAATTGATAATTGAAATCTCATCATTTAGTGTGAAAATCAGTAGAAATGTTGCTGTAGAAATGTGTTCGGCTGAGGGAATTTTGAGAGAAAATGAGATGAGAAAGTTTTAACAAAAGTTAGTTATAAAATCTCAAAATTGGTTTTTCTCCTTTTCATTAAATTAATTACACATTAATTAAGTCATTAAAATCTAAGAAAAATCTGGAGAATCCTTCTTTGGGTAAATTAGCTCCTTAAAGATTCAAAGTTTCAATCCTTACAAAACAGTCACCACTAAACTTTTCAAAAATTACATTTTAGTCACTATTTTGAAATGTTGCACTTCCAAACCTTATTTTGTAAAATTGATTTCACCACTCTCTTATATATATTAAAAGAGGATTTTTAGATATTTTCCCATATTTTTAAAGCATCCCGAACTAGGCGTTCCCTAAAACCACCTTTTATATTCGAACCGAAAATCAGACCGGTCCGGTTCAGACCCTAAACTTCCAAGCCCAAAATTAGGGTGTTACAACTCTCACCCCTTAAGAAATTTCGTCCTCGAAATTTACCTGGAGGAAAGAGGTACGGAAACTGCTTCTTCATGTCATCATTTCTTTCCCACGTGGCTTCCTCAGCACCACGATGCTTCCACAACACCTTTACCAACTCGATGGTTTTACCTCGAAGAACTTTACTGTCCGAATCCAGAATTTCCACCGGCTCCTCATCATAGGTCAAGTCTGGATTCAACTCCACTTCCTCCACAGGCATAACTTACCCTTCCGACCAAACCTCATCACCTTCTTCCAAGGCGAAACCTTCAAAAACACGCGGTCACCTACCGCATACTCAATCTTCTTACGCTTCAAATCTGCGTAAGACTTCTGTCGATCAGAAGCTGCCTTCAATCGCTCATAAATGAGCTTCACCTTCTCGGTGGTTCCTTTCAACAAAGCTGGCATCGAAACCAACTTCTGACCTGTTTCAGCCCAATAAAGAGGAGTTCTGCACTTCCTCCTGTACAAGGCTTCATAAGGTGCCATTTGAATACTTGCCTGGTAGCTATTGTTATAAGCAAACTCCACCAAAGGAAAATGCTTCTCCCAAGAGCCTTGAAACTCAATCACACAGCACCTCAACATATCCTCTAGCACTTGGATAACACGCTCAGACTGTCCATCCGACTGTGGATGATAAGAAGTACTGAAATTCAGCCGTGTACCCAAAGCTTGATGCAAACATTCCCAGAAACGCGATGTAAACCTCGGATCTCTATCCGACACAATCGACTTTGGCACACCATGTAGCCGCACAATCTCAGAAATGTACAGCTCTGCAAGCTTATCCAACGTATACGTAGTATGCACAGGTAAGAAATGTGCACACTTCGTAAGGCGATCCACAATCACCCACACCGAATTCTTCTTCGATGGCGACAAGGGTAAACCAGACCCAAAGTCCATGGTAATCCTTTCCCACTTCCACTCAGGAATCCTCAACGGTTGCAACAACCCAGAAGGAAACTGATGCTCGGCTTTAACTCGCTGACAAACCATGCACTTACTCACATACTCCGCAACATCTTTCTTTAATCCCACCCAATAGTACTCATCTCAAAGATCACGATACATCTTTGTACTACCAGGGTGCAAAGCAAAAGGACTACTATGAGCTTCAGTCAGAATAGCATGCCTTAACTCAGTATCATTGGGCACTACTATCCGACTCCCAAAACATAAAACTCCATCATCATTAAAGCAGAAATTCGATGACCTATCCTCAGCAATATCCTGAACGTGTGGCACCAAGGAATCATCCAACAGCTGCTTATCCTTTATCAACTGAACCAAAGATGGTTTCACTTGCAATTCAACCACAAGACCGCCATCTCGCGAAATGCTCAAGCTGGCAAACATAGCCTTCAACTCCACTGCTACCTTCCTACTCAAGGCATCTGCTACAACATTAGCTTTTCCCGGATGATACTCGATCGTCAGATCGTAATCTTTAAGCAACTCCACCCAACATTGTTGCCTAAGATTCAACTCTTTCTGAGACATCAGATACTTCAAACTCTTGTGATCTGTGTACACAGTACACTTCTCACCATACAGGTAATGTCTCCAAATTTTCAAAGCAAAAACCATCGCAGCTAACTCAATGTCATGCGTAGGATAATTGCGCTCATGCACCTTCAACTAGCGCGATGCATAAGCCACCACCTTACCCTCTTGCATCAACACACACCCCAAACCAACGTAGGATGCGTCACTATACACCACAAACTCTTTCCCTGATTCAGGCTGAACCAAGATAGGAGCTTGCGTCAAAGCTGCCTTAAGCTTCTCAAAAGCCTGTTGTCTCGCTTCCGTCCACTAATACTTGACATCCTTCTGCAACAACTTCGTCAAAGGTGCAACAATTTTCGAAAATCCATCCACGAACCTCCGGTAGTATCCCGCCAAACCAAGGAAACTACGGACTTCATGAACAGACTTAGGAGGCTTCCAATTTATCACTGCCTCAATCTTTTGAGGATCAACACGAATCCCCTCAGCAGAAACCTAATGACCAAGGAACACAACTTCCCTGAGCCAGAATTCAAACTTACTCAGCTTAGCATAAAGCTGATTCTCCAACAAAGCCTGCAACACAATCCTTAAATGCCCCTCATGCTCCTCCTCAGTACGAGAGTACACGAGGATATCATCAATGAACACCGCAACAAATTTGTCCAAATATTCATGGAACACTCTATTCATCATGTCCATAAAAGTTGCAGGAGCATTCGTCAAACCAAACTGCATCACAAGGAACTCATAATGCCCATACCTCGTTCTAAAGGTTGTCTTTGGCACATACACATCCTTCACCTTCAACTGGTAATAACCTGACCTTAAGTCAATCTTAGAGAACACAGCCACTCCCCGAAATTGATCAAAAAGATCATCAATCCTCGGTAAAGGATATCGATTCTTGATAGTCAACTTGCTCAGCTGACGGTAATCGATGCACATTCTCATAGTGCCATCCTTTTTTTCACAAACAAGACCGGTGCACCCCAAGGTGACACACTCGGCCAAATGAAACCACGACCAAGCAACTCCTGAAGTTGCGTCTTCAGCTCCTTTAACTTTTTAGGTGTCATTCAATAAGGAGTAATGGACACTGGAGTTGTGTTTTCATACAACTCAATTCCAAACTCCACTTCTCGATTAGGAGGCAATCCAGGTAACTCCTCCGGAAACACACCAGGAAATTCTCACACAGTCCTGATATCTTGCACTCGCAACTTCTTAGAGCTAGGATTCATCACAAAGGCTAGGTAGGCTTCACAACCTTGCATCAGCATTCGGCTCGCCTCCAAGGAAGGCACCACATTGGCAAGAAACTTCACATTCTCACCAACCACCACTACCTCATAATCATCCGCAAGCTTCAACGAAGCTCGATGTTCAACAAGCCAATCCATACCAAGGATTACATCAAAACCATAGAATGGCAATTCCATGAGATCAACATGAAAAACATGGTTTTGCACAACCAATGAACATCTTCTATATAACTTCTGTGTCACAACGGTCTCACCAAAGGAACTAGTTACACGCATACCAACATCCAAAGACTCAACAGGCAAACCAAGCAATTGAGCATGTTCACGCAATATGTATGAGTGTGTAGATCCAGAATCAATCAAGGAAAGTAATGACAAGGATTGCAAAGTGAAGGTACCTACGATCACATTCATGTCATTCCTTCCCTCTCGCTGAGCATACACTCGAGCCTGGCCAC
Organism: Hibiscus tridactylites; assembly: GCA_958450335.1. NCBI lineage: Eukaryota > Viridiplantae > Streptophyta > Magnoliopsida > Malvales > Malvaceae > Hibiscus > Hibiscus tridactylites. The sequence goes on along the minus strand of OY288287.1, from coordinate 3,822,015 downwards.
CACCCTCAGGTTGGAAAGCCACCACATGTGCCACATTCCATCCACCATCATCTTTGCGCTGAAAGTTACCACGGTCGCGCCCACGACCTCTCTATGGTGCAACAACTCCAGGAGCACATCCCTGACCACCACCGGCCAACAGAGGACACTCCCTCCTTATGTGGTCTGCCGGACCACAATTCCAGCACGAATTGCAAGTCACTACAATAGGAGCCTGCACCTCTCTCGCTGCCCGAGGACAATCACGCCTCAAATGGCCACGCAATCCACACGCCCAACATGTGTTCTGATCAGCTCTCGCCTTGTCTCCCTGAACAGGCACACCATGCCCTCCACTACCACGCCTAGCAGAAGACTGATATCTCCTATCTCGTCCTCTCTTGTTCCGTCCACCACCGGAACTATACTCAGCAGCTCTCTTGCCCGAGCCAGAACCAGCACTCCTAGAAGACAAACCCAGATTCTGCTCAATGTCCTTCGCCCTACTAACCAGCACATCAAAATCCGTGTACTCAGCTGCAAGCATAAAGGTCTTTACTTCCGTCACCAAACCATACCGGAAATGTTCACACCTTTCCCGCTCATCAGGAATAAGCTCAGGTGCGTACTGACTGAGACGGACAAACTGGATCTCATACTCAGCCACTGTCATGCTTCCTTGTGTAAGAGACATGAATTCTCTTTTCTTTTCATCCAGGTATCGCACACCTAGATACTTCCACTTGAACGCGTTCAGAAAGAACGTCCAAGTTACATCAGCTTCCTCTATTCCGGAGACAGTGGTCGTCCACCAGGTATACGCATCATCATGTAACAGTGATACCACACATCCTAACTTCTGCACATCATTGCAGTTCATCTGTCCCAATATCCTCTTGGTACTTTCCAACCAAGATTCAGAACCCTCAGCAGACAAACCTCTGAACTCAGTCTCTCCCAGACTACGCAAACGTTCCAAAGGTAATCTCGCATTAGCATCACCCTGATGCCCATCTTCACGATCTCCAACTACTGCTTCCTGAAAGGCTCCAGCAATAGCCTGTATCAAAACTGTCATGTCAGGAGCAGCTTGCCCCTGCCCAGCTTCAGGTCCAGCGACCCCAGCACCAGCACCAGCACCAACACCAGCTCCATCACCACCAACACCGGGTGGTCCACCACCAGGAGGAGGAGTTATATCCACAACATTATCAGCATTGTTATCATTCTCATTCTGAGCGATAGCTCGCGTATTAATTCTTGTCTCTCTACGAGGTCCCATTCACTAAAACAATGCACTAACACAAATGCAAGAAACATAATTAGGCTCAACAAGGTAAGTAATCCAAGCACTCAAGCTCATTTTTCAAAAACAATTCATTTCATTAGTTTTGATATGGCAATGGGTCCCTCTAACATGCTTCTACACAGCATAACATCACAATTGCAACATACTTACAATTCACCCATCAAACTTTCACTTAAAAAGGCGTATCATGCAATCACACATACATCACCCACATAACCATTCCCAATTACATGAGAACTCAGCTCTGATACCACCAAATGTAACCCCCTTAGCCCGGCCTAGACGGTTGACCCAAACTACGAAGATTACACGGGGAAAACCAAAGTCAACCCGAAAGTCAACCTTGATTAACGACCCTTTTTTCTTTTAAAAACTTATCTAGATGCACATTAACCCTAAGCATACCCTTGAGAAGAGCATACTTGAAAAGCACAGCGATCGGAAAACATTAAGGGGCTCAATTGCACAACATACAAAAGTTAGGGACCAAATTGTAATTTCTGGAAAGATAGAGGACTTAACTGATTTTTAAGTTACCAATATGAAATTAATCATGTTACATACTTCTTTGTCAAATTTCACCTTTAACGGACATCTCAAACTCAAGCAATTGCAAAACCAATTTTTGGGACTAAAACGTAAAGCTTGCAAACCTTAAATCATTCAAATCAGTGCCCAACGGTCATCTGTTTCGGAACGGGGGTTGACCGTTCCGAAACGAGGGATCGTTTCGAGACCTGTATCGAAACAGGGCCTGGCAGTGGCTAAAACGTTTCGGAACGGACTCTACCCGTTTCGATACACGAAGGCCATTACAAGCCTCCGTTTCGAAACGCTAGTACCCGTTCCGATACGGATTGCCTAGAAAGTGCAGAATTTGCTGGTTTAACATACATTTATCCACTCAAACACATCCTAATGACTTCCTAATCATACCAACAAGTCATCATACATAAAAGGCACATATTTGCATCATCAAAACACATTCATGGCATCAATTAGGAGAATCCACAAGACTATAGGCATGCAACCTAATAACCAAAGCAAACAACCTTCAAAGCATCAAAACAAGCACCAAAATGACCATTTACAAATCCAAAACATTTAAGACATCATGCCACAACTAGGGAGTCCAAAACATCTCCCAAATCACATCATAGGTTCCCATTGTCAAATATCAAAAACTAGTAACGTTGTGAAAAAGTCACCATACATGAGCTTAGCTTTCTCTTGGATTCTTAGCCTCCTTGCTGCCCACAAACACCTCAATTATCTGCATTATTGGTTCAAGAGAGACAGCGTAAGCACAAATGCTTAGTGAGGCATGCTCTAAAGAAACAACACAATAATGCATTTTATAAAACACTTTTCACAAAGTCTTTTAACACACATCATCATTATTCATGCAACATTGCATTCACATCAAGCATCTCATGCTTCAATATCATTAACATGTCATATTGGCTTCCAAGTGATAAACCATAACCTTTTCAACATAAAAACACAATCAGATACACGGATTACAAGCGTTGTCCCATACGCTTCATACACATTACTGAACACACAAGGTGGAGTTTACTGGTACAATCACAACCCCTCAACACCCGTGATGGAGTTTAACGGTACAATCACAACCCCTCCACATCACTCATCGGTAGTTGTATAACATCACTAACAAGAACATAGGACACACAACACAAGATCCACACATGGACTTTTAACCACCATTGTGATCTTAACCATCTCGTTAGTGTACTTGGATAGAGTTTACGGTACGATTACAACCCCTCAACATCCAAGGTGACTTAATTCACGGTGCACCCAATCCTATAGCCGGCTAACTATATCCGATTCAAGTACTTTAAAACCAACACATCACTTGCCAATATACATCAATTATCATCAATATTTCACTGTTTTAAAGCATCTAAATCAAAGCCATTTACAACATGCATCACTATGCATCAATCCACATTTTTTAACAAATCAAACTAAGGATCTCTTACTTTGAGCATTCTTCAACAAATGGCTTACATAACCAGAATTAATCATGCTAAACATGCTTTCAAACACAGAATTTAAACATGCAATTATCAACAAATGCATCGAACCAATCCATGGCTCATCCAAGAGAGTTTTTTCGAAAACTTACTCTTGAGCTAAGTTAAGTTGATTAGACTTAAACTAAGCTCTCAAACCTTCAAACATTCGATACAAAGCTGGAAATCCAACTCCACTCACCAATTCCGTTTCGCAAGCTTGCTGAAACGCCGTTCAAGCCTCCGGATCAACACCACAAGGATCCGAAGATGCCTCCCCTGTTTTAAACACATCAAAGTAGAGGATTAATGCATCATCATGCATTAAAATCTTCAGCCATTACATCTAAACTTGCTGCTCTCACCAAATCTAACATTTCGGCTACCAAACACAACCGAAATCACTTCCAAACTCTTCCACAACATTACCCAGCCAAGACCCATCACTTCTAAACATTCTTAAACATCAATTAACATCAAAAAAGAACCTAAACTCGTCCTTAAACCTCCAGCTATAACAGAACACCAAGATCACCCCAAAACCACCATTTTCACAAGCAAAAACTTAGGAAAATCAACCTATTCGGGATTGCATTGATTAAACCTCAATTACACTTCATTAAACATCAAAAATACATTAAAAAACCATCTCAAAACAGAGCCCAAACAATCACCACGAATTTCTTCAAGATTTAATCCAAATCTTGAGTTTTAAGCCAAAATCAAGATCACAACATTAAAACCTTTTATAAAACTTAATTTAAGGATTGAGAACTTGAGAATTTCAGTAAAGAACTGAGTATTTAGAGGAGAAGAACATCTTTACCTCTAAATGTAGATTTCTTCTTGATTAGAGCCAAAATCCTTGAAAATTCAATAAGCAAATCAAGAGGTTTTGATGTAGATAGGATTAGGAATCAATTGATAATTGAAACCTCATCATTTAGTGTGAAAATCAGTAGAAATGTTGCTATAGAAATGTTTTTGGCTGAAGGAATTTTGAGAGAAAATGAGATGAGAAAGTTTTAACAGAAGTTAGTTATGAAATCTCAAAATTGGTTTTTCTCCTTTTCATTAAATTAATTACACATTAATTAAGTCATTAAAATCTAAGAAAAATCTGGAGAAATCCTTCCTTGGGTAAATTAGCTCCTTAAAATTTCAAAGTTTTAATCCTTACAAAACAGTCACCACTTAACTTTTCAAAAATTACATTTTAGTCACTATTTTGAAATGTTGCACTTCCAAAACTTATTTTGTAAAATTGATTTCACCACTCTCTTATATATATATTAATAGAGGATTTTTAGATATTTTTTCATATTTTTAAAGCATCCCGAACTAGGCTTTCCCTAAAACTACCTTTTATATTCGAACCAAAAATCAGACCGGTCCGGTTCAGACCCTAAACTTCTAAGCCCAAAATTAGGGACCATATGAACTAAATGCAACCTAGATGCCATGAATTGAGTTTAAAAACAAGCAAATATAGAGTAAGAAAGCATGAAACATAGGTATTTTGCAGAGTTATCAATGAACAGGTATTGAGTTCCCTTCAATCCACGGTGCAGACGAATCAAAAGACAATAGAAGATGTTCTCAAAAAAGTAACTTTGTTGACAGATCAGATGAGCTAAAACAATAAATCGTCGGTTGAGGCTAGAGGGTCGGGAGAAGCTGTGGTGAATCGGGAAGGCTAAGGTCAAAGAGGAAATGGAAGATATTTTCCATTTTCCTCCTAAGCCAGCATTTGTTGAGCTACCTTTGTTTACTGGAAAGGACCTGGAAGAGTGGATCGCATCAGCTTATGACTTTTTTGAGTTTTATGGGATGGAGGATCATCATTGGGTTACAATGGTCTCTTTTCGAATGGAAAGGGTAGCAAAAAATGGTTTCGATGAATGCAGAAGAGACGCGAGTTAGACAGATGGAACCATTTAGTCGACGCTATTAGAAAAAAGGTTTGCTCCCACAGAGATGGAATCACCAGAAGGACAGTTGACAAAGATTGTGCATACTTCAATTGTGGAGGAATATCAGAACCGATTTGAAGAAATAGCGTTAAGGACTACTAGCTTATCTAAAAAAATTGACCCAATGTTTCTTGCTGATATTGTGATATGATATCAAGAATGAAGTGCTGATTCACAAACCCACATCCATGAATGAGACCATCTCCCTTGCAAGGTTGCAAGAAGCAAAAGTTAACGAAGTAAAAAGACTGATGGGTCGTGGTTTTGGACAGAAAATTTTTCCCTTGCTTCCCACGCCAGTGACGCCGGCCATTGGGTCAAAGATCTTGCATGGTCGTCCACGACCAATTGAAGTCAATATGCCAAACTTTATTTCGGCTAATCCGCAACGCATCTCAGCGGCAGAAGCTTAAATGATGCGAGAAAATGGATTGTGTTGTTATTGTGATGATAAATATGTTTTGGGGCATAAATGTAAGACTCCTCAATTATTCTTGCTAGATGATAGCGTAGATGAATTTGTTGGAAGCAAAGAAAGTCAAGTTCAAGAAGATTGTAATTTGGCTCATGATCTTCAAGAGTTAGAGGTATGTGAACAATCTCTTGTCTCGTTTAATGCTATTTCTGGATGTTATTCTCCAAACACTATTCAGGTTAAGGGATTAGTTCGAGGTAAGGATGTACAAATTCTTATTGATGGAGGCAGCACCCATAAATTTATCCAGACAAGAGTGGCTAAACATTTGGGGTTACCGATAGCTGCAGCTCCTCATTTTGGAGTTATGGTGGGTAGTGGCGAACATTTGAAAAATGAGGGTTATGTCTAAGGTTCGAAATTGGAGGTACAAGGAACCATAGTGACTACTGATTTCTATATTTTGCCATTAAAGGGGTCAGAAATGGTATTAGGGGTAGCTTGGATGGTGACGTTGGGGTCGGTTACTATGGACTTTGCCAAGTCAGTATTTGAGTTTACATTAGAGGGGGCGAAGCATCGATGGCAAAGGGATATGAACATGAGTTTTCAGATGGTGCAATATAATTTTTTGAAGCGAATGTGCGACACAAATGCAATAGCTGAATTCTATTATTTGCAATTAATTGAAGAACAATCACATGTTGAAGTTGAAGATGTGGAATTGCAAGAATTGTTTGGAGAGTATGAGGAGGTGTTAATCAAACCCAAGGGCCTACCACCAGTGAGAATGGAAGATCACAACATTAATTTAGAACCAGGAAGCAAACCTATAAATGTTAAAACGTACCGTTATCCTCACTTTCAAAATGAAGAAATCGAGAGACAAATCAAGCAAATATTAGAGGATGGTCTTATTCGAAGAAGTAACAGCCCTTTCTCTTATCTAGTATTGCTAGTCAAGAAGAAGGATGGAATGTGGCGATTTTGTATTGATTATCGTGCCTTGAATGCTGCCACAATTAAAGATAGATTTCCAATTCCTACAGCCGTCGAATTGTTTGATGAATTGGGAGGTGCACAAATTTTAAATGGATTTGCTCGTAGAGTATCATTAAATACAAGTGAAGTAGGAAGACGTGTACAAGACCGCATTTCATACACATGAAGGTCACTACGAATTCCTCGTTATGCCTTTTGGATTAACCAATGCACCATCGACTTTCAAGCACAATGAATGAGGTATTTCGACCCTTTTGAGGAAGTTTATTTTGGTATTTTTCGATGATATTTTGATATATAGTAAGTCTTGGACGGAACATTTGAAGCATTTACGAAAGGTCTTATATGTGTTACGAGCGAATGGATTAGTAGCAAAAAACTCTAAATGTGTTTTTGGTAAGGAGATGATACACTACCTCGGCCATGTCTTATCAAGACAAGGTTTGGTTGTGGATCTTGTAAAAGTTAAAGACATTGAAGCTTGGCCCGTTCCTACGAATGTAAAGGGAGCAAGGGGATTCTTGGGTATAGCGAGATATTACCGAAGATTCATTTGTAACTTTGCACACATTGCAGCTCCATTATCAGATTTGTTGAAGAAGGAAGACGTGTTTTATTAGTCGAAAGAGTCATAAATGGCTATTGACATGTTAAAGTCAGCTTTGAGCAAAGCTCCTATTCTAACACTTGCTAATTTTAGTAGACCATTTATAGTTGAAACAGATGCATCGAGGGTCAGCATTGGGGCAGTATTGGTGCAAGATAGAAAGTCGATTGCTTATTTTAGTCAAAAATTAAGCCCTCAAATGCAAGGGGGTTAGCTTATCATCGAGAAATGTACGAAATTATATAGTCCATGGGTAAATGGAGAAAATATTTGTTGGGGCGGAAGTTTGTGATTATGATCGATCAAAGATCACTGCGTGAGCTAATCGGACAGACCATTCAAACCCCCAAACAACAACATTAGTTGTCCAAACTTATTGGATATGACTTTGAAATACAGTACCTATCGGGAAAATTGAATGTTATGGCAGATGCTCTCTCCCGTGAACTGATAGGTACGTTTATGGCTTTATCTCGTCCCATGTTTAGAATTTTAGATGACATACGACAAGTTATTGTTCATAATGCTGAATTAATTGCCAGTCAAAATCAATTGCATGAGAATACTATAGTTTGAAGGAAGGCCTTCTTTTGTTGTTCCGAATGAAGTCTCTTTGAGATCTTTACTGCTACATCAATTTTACAGCTCTATAGTTGGGGGACATGCTAGAATTTTGTCTTCTTTCCAGCGTCTAGCTTCGAATTTTTCGTTAAGAAATTTATGGGTGGTTGCCAAGTTTGTCAAAGAATGAAAGAGTGAACAATTGTCGCATGCTGGACTCCTTCAACCATTACCAATTCCAGAGGAAGTGTTTGAGGATGTTTCATTACGGGGTTGCCTAAGTCAAATGTAAAACAAGTTATTCTTGTCGTAGTGGATAGATTGACCAAGTACGGACATTTTTTTTCTTTGCCAAAACAGAATACAAGCGTCACGATAGCTGAAATTTTGGTGCAAGGAGTTATTAAGTTCCATGATGTTCCTTGGACAATGGTTAGTGATTGTGACAGTATATTTTTAAGTGAGATAAGGAAATAATTATCTAGGTTGCAGGGCATCGCCTATCACCCACAATCTGATGGACAAACAGAGGCGTTGAATCGTTGCTTAGAAATGTACGCCTAATACTTGGGAACGGTATCTTTCTTAGGCTGAATATTGATACAACACTTGGTATCAATCGTCAGCTGGGATGACGCCTTTCAAAGCATTGTATGGGCGTGAGCCACCTATGTTGATTCGATATGTTGAAGGGGCAACTAGCAATGATGTCTGTAAAAGAGGGATGAGTTGCTCAAGTACGGATGAAAAACCAAGCTGATAAACGACATTGTGAGTTGGAATTAGAAGAGGGCAGTTGGGCGTTCGTGCACTTACAACCTTATCGGTATCTCTCTTTACGCTTGCGACGACAACATAAGTTAAGCCCCAAGCTTTTTGGGCCATATCGGGTGATAAAACATGTAGGGGACGTTGCTTATAAGCTGGATTTGCCTGCATCAACCAAAATCCATCATGTTTCACAGTTGAAAATGTGTCGAGGAAGTCCACACCAGCAAGTTACTCCACTTTCATTACTATATAACCTTGAGGACAAGGTTCTTTCACCAAATGAAAGCGCTATTATGGGTGAGCACACAAGAGGACAACAACCAGCACCATTTCGGCCACGTAAGGGGGCACATGTCAGGAAAGAAATAGAAGCGTTATTGATTTATTTGTTTAGCCTTATAAGGAAAAGGATGTAATGGAATGAGGACATGAGATTATTATCAAAAAAAAATTATCCCTCTTATTTCCCCTCTTTCTTATCTCTTTCTTATCCCTTTCTCTGTTTCTCCTTTAAATAGAAATTGTAGGAAATCATCCTGACATCATCATTGATTCTATCAGCACGGAAGTTTTTCCACGCTCATCGCATCAATTATTGAAGTTAAAAATTGACTGAAACAAGACAAAGTCGTGGGCAGAGATTGTTATAGCGGTTTCAAGCGGTTTACCCCTTTTGATTTGGGCGGAGAGCCGTTGTAGATGGTGTTCAAAATAAACAGATGAGAGAATGAACCTGAGAAAAGGCAAGGGTTGAATTAAATATGAAATTAGTGTTATTATAAAAAATAGGATAAATTATGTAAATCATCACTGAACTTTACTCTTAAACCTATTTTAGTTACTAAAATTTCAAAACGTTCAATTTACTCATAAAAGTTTAGACATTGAATGTTTTTTGTCACTCTTATGCCTCAAACGGTCGTAGATGGTGGTCGTTAGGTCCTAAATTTCACCAAACACTTTGTCCTAACCCCCTAAGTCTGAATTCGACCTCTATTTTGTTGAAAAGTTCTCTAAAGTTCACGAATCAGGAAAAAACCTTCTCGTTGGTCTCCCTCCTCTGCCTTTGGATGGAGCTCGTTTCTCAATATGTTACTTCTCTCGTACTGATGAAGATATCCACCATTTGAATCTTAAAGAAGTTCCTTTGTTCGCCGGTAAATGGATATCGTCAAAAAATTAACAGGTGAGTGACCAAACACATTCAATGTATAAAATTCAGTGAGTAATTTGAACGTTTTGAAATTCCAGTGACCAAAATAAGTTTGAGAGTAAAGTTCAATGATGATTTACGTAATTTATCCAAAAAAAAATATGAAATTAGTGATAACTTAATCTGAATGTGTACCAAGGATAGAGACTGAACCTTGGAATAGTAAATGTCTTTTGAGAGGGAAAGAGGGAGTTAATCCTTTCTATAAGGTTTATGTAGTAGTTGGAATCGATGTTAGGTGAAATCGTGTTTGCTTACCATGGAGAATATCAGGGTGTACAACGGATGTGTAGCATGCGCACAATGTTCGTAATTGAAAAGGTGAACCATTGGGCAATAAAAAACTCTACAGCACAAGAGAATTATCGTTGATCTAACTATCATCAATTGAGATCAAAGAGTCCGGTGATCCTAACACTACTCTCAGAACTTCCAAAGCTCATAAAAATTTATCTACCATATTTTCTTAACTAATAAGCATTTCCACCTCGCTTGTAATTTCTTAACCCGCATATTTTTGTTGCAATTTGACTAGCACACGATTGACGAACAAAAATCATTTGCCCCGTAATTATGCCCTTTCTATGCCTTCACACAAAAAATCATAAAAATTAAATTTTAAATATCATAAACCCTTAACTCTAAAAAATACACCCTACTGCTAATTCTCTAAGTCCTAACCACAACTTCTAACATTAAACCCTAAACTCTAAACTCGTTTTTTAAAAGTAGAACACCAAAAGAGGCATAGTTTGGGGCAGACGATTTCCATCCACGATTAACCTTTTCAATTTTATCCTCAAGTGCTCCAAGTTTTAACTAAATTACGTGAAATACCCCATAACTTTTTTTATAGTTCAGTCTTATAATCAATGAGCCTTTTTTTTAAAAGTGCGGTTTAGTAGACAACGAGAGAGTCTTGTCTTGGCTTTAGGAGTGAAAGTTTAGCTAAATTACATGAAATACCCAAAAACTTTGAAGTTTGATGGTAATGAGAAAAAAAAATTGATGTAACTCTTGTAAAAAAAATGTTTTTAGACATAAACAATATTACAAATATAATTCAAAATCTATCTAACTTGAAAATATATATTTGAAAAGCTTTTGAAAGGATATTTTACTTGTACAAGTATTTTAAAATGTTTTGATAAGGATTTTTTACTTATAATCATCCCTTCTGCATGAATATCATGAATGATTAGTTGGAATTCTTACACATGATTTACAACAATTTTAATTCAACCATTACAAAATTTAAGAATTTGGCAATTAAAAATTTCTTAGCACCATCGTCTTCAATTTTGTATTTATGGTCCAATGATTCTTATAATTCCTTAGCTGTTTTTTTTATGCCGAATACTCCATAAAGTTCATCAGATAAGCCGTTCAAGATACAGTTACAATATAAGAAATCAGAGTTGTTCCATTCTTCAGCAATGTTGAAGGCGGTAATAGCATCTTCGTCATCGTCTTTAAAAACATGAGGATCTTCCGTTAAATATTTTTTCATATTCAGCATGATATAATAAAAGAACATCTTCTTTTTTCAGGTTTTAAAATTCTCTTCGATGAACTTTGCAGGCTTTTATTGTAACTCATAATCACATGTAACGTTTGGCTCGCAACCTGAGCTGAGCAACGAAAATTGCCTCAGCCTTTGAATTAGATAAGTTGTTTGACGTATGAGACATTTTTCTGTATGCAGAACGATGAACCAAAATCAACAAATAAAATAATATTCAAAATAAAGTTACAATTATAATATGTACTTCTTAGATTAAAACTACAACAAATAATGTCTTAAGATTTGCTAGAAATCATGCATTAATAACATAACGATAACAAAAATAATGAAATACAATGTAGTAATAGTAACAAAACATAGTATCAACAATCAGACAAAGTTAGAAATCATAATAAGAATTTTGTTGAGGGTTGTATGAACAGTTTTCTTAATATAGATTCGTCTTTTCTTTGTTTCTTTGAGTAACGTTGGACATCAGTCTTTCAGGATACAACAACAAATGATCACAGTAGTGAACAACGAAACACAATCTTTCTTTTTTTTTTATCACCAAAAACGAATTTGGAAGAAATCTTTCTAAAGTCAAAATCTTCTAAGTTTTTCTATGTTGGTTTTAAAATTGGTAAATTGCACAAATCATCACTCAACAATTTTCTCACACCTATTTTGGTCACTCAACTTTTAAATTTTTTTATTTAATAACTGAACTTTATACATAAAACGTTTTTGGTCACTCACGAATATTTTATTATTATTTTTAAATTTTTTAATACTATTAAATATAAAAATAATTTAAAATAAATAATTAAATAATTATTATTTTTATTATAAAAATTTAAAAAGATTTAAAATAACCGCCGCCGCTTGTCACCATCGTCGGTCACTGTCGACCATCGGCGGGCTTCAAAACCGGTGGCCGACGAAGTGACCGGTGAAATATGAGACCGAACGACCACCATCTACGACCGCCAGCGGTGGCGGCGAATGATAGGCGACGGACAATTTGATTTTTCTTTTTTTATTTTATTTTTATATTAAATAATAATAAATATCATGTCATGCTAAAATAAAAATAAAATATTTTTAAGTGACCAAAACGTTCAATGTATAAAGTTCAGTTATTAAATAAAAAATTTTAAAAGTTAAGTGGCCAAAATAGGAGTGAGAAGATTATTGAGTGATGAATGGTGTATTTTACCCTTCTAAAATTGTTGTGAAAATGAGTTACAACTAACCTTTATATAGTAGAAGAAAAAATTAAACCGTTTGATAGAAAATTTTGTTGAAAAATTGATAAATATGATTAAATAGATGCATCTTTAAATAATAAAATTAACAAAGTCTTTTCACCAAGTGACTTAACTAATTATTAAAATATTTATTTATCAAGTGATATGAATTATTATTATTATTATTATTATTATTATTATTATTATTATTATTATTATTATTATTATTATTATTATTCATCAACTAATCCATTATTTTTCCAACGTATACGTAACAAAAAGAAGACCCATCGGCATGTATAAGACTCAAAATACTCCTATTTATTTGTATATGCCACTAAACAAAATATTAAGCTTAATATAATATAGCCAACTAAAGAGGGTCTTGAACTTTTTATAAGTTCCACTTGCGACCAACACGTAGAAAACAAAGAATAAGATTCAATGAAGTTAAGTGAGTCGCAAAGAATTATAAGCAAGCAATAAATGTATGGTCTTTTGCATATTAATATATCATATATAATCAAGCATTTTTTTTTTTACAAATACACATGCACGTATTTATTAAACCTCCTCCCAATTTAGCCTGTTTTTTTAAGTTATTAATCACGAGGGTAAATTATAAAATTCATTGCTCAACTTTTTTCTCTCTTTTTTTGGTCAATAAATTTTAAAATTTTTAATTTGATCACCGAACTTTAAAATTACACATATTTTAGTCGCTCATGCGTTAAATTAGACACATGAGGATGATGTGATAGTCATGTGGATTGACGTGGGTTGACTTTTTTTCTTATGTGGCGGCTACAAGTCCACATCATTTTTCTATTTCTTTTTTGAATTTATTTTTCCTCCAAAGATTAAACTTTTACAATTTCATCCATGTGTCATATCAGTGTCAAAACTGCCATTCTCTGTCGTCTTCTTCGACCACTAAAGCACCAACTTACTTGCCTCATCGTCCCCTTCCAGTCTATTAATTTATATTTTTTCCTAAAATCTCTTTGGAACTCGCAAAACTTAACCAAAAAACTAATATTCGTAAAACCTCAAACCACTATGATCTACAATCCCCATCGTCCGATCAACATGGAATCGAGATATATAGCTCATCGGCTCCTTCTCTACCTCCCCATCATTGGGATTTGAAATAAGATGTTCCATCGTTGGAAAATCAAAAGTAATCTGAAACCATGGGTTTTGACAAAAATTAAAAAAGTTTTGAGGCTATTTCGTATTTTTTAATAGGTAAATGCTAGTCACAAATCGTTAATTATTTAACGCCAAAGTGACAAAAAAAGCAATTCAAAAGTTCAAAGATTAAATTGAAAATTTTAAAACTTTAATGATAAAAATAAGAATGGCAAGAAAGTTCGGTGATAAAATATGTAGTTTACCTTAATCATGAAGTTAAATTATTAAAAATAAAATTTAATATAATATAATTCAAAAGTGCTAAAGTGCTTCCAAACACAAAGGAGCTTAGAATAAACCCACCGAATTGAAAATTGAGTCGAATAGAAGTGTTTGAGATGGAATACAAATTTTTAAAAAATATGTTATCGGAACCGAACTGAATTCAGTTTTATTTCTTATTTTTATAATAAAAATAAGTGTTCTACAATTTAAATAATGAAAATAACTTAACTAACAATAACAATCAGTTGTCTAGGGAATGAGACACTAATTCTTTTAGTAAAGTTAGAAATTTAAATTATGGTATTATAAATGAAACAGATTGAGTTGAAAAAGTTATCCCATAACGGGCTTTTATAGTATTCAATCAAGATTAATCGGTCAATGGATTAGATGACTGTGAAAAAAAATAACTTACATATATTATATAAGAATTATTAATTGATTTTATTTATTAAAATTTGTTTTTAAAAATATTTACTGAAGATATTTTAAAATTTTATAAAATATATATATATATAAATTATTTTATCAAAATAAAATAAAGTCTAAATAAAAAATTAATATGAATTTGATAGTTGAACTAATCCAAACGGAATAAATATATAGTTGAAATAACAGACTCAACTAAATCAAACCCATCTTAACTAGACCTGGCAAACTTGACCCGAGACCCGAAACTCGAACCGAAACCCGATTTTGACCCGAACATGATGATTCGAAGTTGACCTGAAACCCGAACCGAACTGAACCGAACCGAACCGAAATTTTTTGTTGAACCGAAATGGACCCGAACCGAAATGGACCCGAACCGAATGGACCCGAACCAAATGGACCCGAACCGAATGCTACCCGAACCGAAAGCTGAACCGAAAGCTGAACCGAATATCGACCCGATTTTAACCCGATTTTGACCTGATTTTAACCCGAATATCTATTTTTAACAATATAATAAATAATAAAATGAAGTATAGAAATTTGAGATCTTGGTGACCAATTTTATAATTTCATCATAAAATTGAAATTGTAGACTAAATTGACAGTTTGGAAGTGGAAAAATTTGAGAGTCCAATGACCAATTTTGTAATTATACCATATAAATAAATAGGGGTCAATTTTGGCTAAAAATTAAATCTTTGAAATTAAAATGAACGAAAATATCAGTATATTAAATTAATAGACTAAATTACAAAGATTAGTTAATTTCAACTAAAACTAAATTTTTAGAGACTAAATATCAGTACGAGGAGGGGATTTCTATATCCGAAGTTTAAACCGTGGGAATACTTGTGACTAAATTAAATTAAACTAAAACTTAAAGTTGACTAAAATATAACATTTTAAATGCAACATGGCCTAAAAAGTAATTAATCTCTAGCTTAAAAAATTGGTGGCTTATTTCCCTCCAAAATTTTGTCTTTTATCTCTCTATTTTTTCCAATTGTCTTTTTTTTTTCTTTCAATCTAGCTTAAAAAATTGGTGGCTTATTTCCCTCCAAAATTTTGTTTTTTCCCTCTCTATTTTTACCAATTGTCTTTCTCTTTTTCTTAATTTAATTGAGTTTCAATTTAGATTAATTTAATTGAAATTTCACATTTAGTTTTAAAATTATTTTAATTATGTCCGTGATTTATGCTTTTAGATTTTAGTTAGTTCAATTAGATCCTAAGTTTAATAAATTAATTCATTTTAGACATTATTATTATTATTATTATTATTATTATTATTATAAACTTTGATTTAATATAATTATACAAAAAAAATTATATGGATACATGAAGCTTTGATTTAAATATTTAATCAAATTCAAATGCATAGATTAACAAGTTGAATCAGAATTAATCTCATACACCAATAACTCTAAACTAAACCATAAATACTAAACCTCAAACCTTTAACCCAACTCAAATCGAATTGACCTGAAAATTTAAATGTTAACCCAACCCGAAATTGACCCGATTTTAACCCGAACCGAAAGCGACCCGAACGGCCCGATTTTGACCCGAACCGAAAGCGACCGATCTGATATTGACCCGACCCGAAAACAACCGATCCGATTTTGACCCGATCCAATACCCGAACCGAATCCGACTCATCACAGACCCGAATTAGACCCGAACCCGAACCGAACCGACCCAAACCGAATCTAAACCGATTATAGATAAACCCGAAATGACCTGAACCGAAACGACCCGAACCGAACCCGAACCGAATGACCCGATTGCCACCTCTAATCTTAACCCACTATTAACGAACACCAAGTTTTCAAACTAACACTATTTACCGCTCTAACCACTGGTGGGGTCACCTCTAATCTTAACCCACTATTAACGAACACCAAGTTTTCAAACTAACACTATTTACCGCTCTAACCACTGGTGGGGTCACTAAGGAGATTGGATGTCACTTGAAACTCAAAATCTTTTAAAATATATATATATATATATATATATAGATATAGATATAGGGGGTTAATATCAACTTATACACAGTTTTTGAACAGTTGGATGATGGTAATTAATGGCTCAGATTATTTCTTTATCTTTTTTTCCGAAGTGATAATCTTCATATTTTTTAGTGTTAATCTTATCCATCCATTTCAGTCATCCAATGGTCTTAAATGAGTGTAAAACTAAATTAGTTTTACACCATGTAACTTGATCCCATCCCAATATATATATATATTCGGTAGGTGTTATATAAAAAGGCATTTTAAAAAATTAAACACCATTTCAAAATAATATTGACACCATTTTACAGAAGTATTAATACATCGTTTGCCCTTAATGATTTAGAAAAATTCCTTGTAATATTCTTTCAACTCAGACACTGTATTCTAAACGGTCTGGCTTCACCAATTTCTTGAGCTTCAAAATTAACATGGGTAAAACATTCAAACGGAGTAGCATTTTTTTAATTGAAATGAAGCCTAAGCCAGAAATCTAAGACATAACATTAATAAGAGGGAAACTATGGCTATCATGGACGACCACCGGAATGTGTCGGAATGTAGTTAATTCAAAACGATCATACGCCGTCAATTTGACCATTCTGTCTCACGACAAAAACCTATAGAATATCAGTGAGTGAGCTTCGATATCGTAAGTTAGCAATCTCTCGTACCAAATAATGGCATTAGGGTCTTCACTTAACTTAACCACAAATAAAAAACAAATGAAAAGAACATGGATGCTAGGGAGCTCACTTAATCTCTCACCTTTGTCTTCATACCCTCGTTAGAGACTCCAACTCCTTCAAAACTTCTTAATCAGATCAGTCGGTAATCTCAACCTGTTCACCATGACAAACTCATTCCAGATCAATAAGAAATGTAATCAAAATTTACCATTGAATTCGAATGGGAGGAAGAGGAAGATGGAGATGATGGGAACTTGTAGATTTGGCCAAGTTTTGACGGTGGTTATCCGAAGACCATAAAGCGAAACTCTCAAGTGTCGTATTTGGACTAGCTCTCCAAATTCAAAATTGCATCCCCAATCAGATGTATTACTGCATTAATAATGTGACTTACCAAGCAGAAAGAATGCTTTATTGAAACTAGAGGAGGCAATCAGGCGGGTTTGGACTTTACTTGTCCGGTTTTCAGGCTCAGGCTCAGGCTCATTTTGCCACCTCTCAACTTAAACCAACTTGGATAAATGTTTCAAAAAGGATTCACATAACCTCTCCAACTGAAACTTAAAAACCTGGATAGTTAACTTAGTTGACAACAGCCAAGAAAAAACAAAGAGACTAATCATGTTTAAGCATTGTAACGAGTTCTATAATCCCAACCCCTATTTTCTTTTTCCAAATACTTCTTGACACCACGCCTCCCACAATTTCTTTCTCATTGAGTTATCAAATACCCATTTCAATCATGTACGGCAGACTAACTAAGAACAAGCCAAAAATTCTTCAGCAAACTTGAATAAATTAACAAGATCCATTTCCGATTCATGAACATAGCTATCCAGTTTATAGCTTTCCCTCTAAACTAAGGTATTAGCAAAAATATAGAGAATCGTAACTAAAATAATAAGAAAACAAAATCGCAACTACCTAAATAATCATGTATTTGAGATGAAATAATATAACACCGAAGCAAAATAATATCTCTAAGCAGGCAAGAAAACTACAATCACATATTTAGGATTGAAGCAAAATTATAATGGATGATTGTTCCAACCAGAAAAACCCTCAAGGTATAATTGTCATTGAAAGTTCTTATACCACAAAAAGATTAAAAGGGACATAT
The DNA here is from genome assembly GCA_958450335.1 of Hibiscus tridactylites. NCBI lineage: Eukaryota > Viridiplantae > Streptophyta > Magnoliopsida > Malvales > Malvaceae > Hibiscus > Hibiscus tridactylites. Next base: position 3,803,717 of record OY288287.1, on the reverse strand, counting down.
TAAATACTTATAAATTTGTGAAGAATGACATGACCCTAAAAATCCATATTGACACTTTCCAAAAGCAATATCTACATTCTTATCAACCTAATGCTAAACAAAGCTTAAAAATCACACAAGACCATAAATTACCCTGAAAGTGCACGTCCAGCTCTTACGGACTTTCTCCTTTCATAGTCAGCATCATCTGTTGGCAACTCATGACGACAAACAGGGCAGGTATTCCTTATTCCCAGCCAAGGTATAATACAATCTCCATGATAGCGATGAGCACATGGCAGCTGCTTCATCTTTTCACCAAGGTTAACCTCATCCTTACAAACTGCACAATGCGCATTATGATTCACCACATCCTCCTGAGTCACAACAACAGAAGGAAGATCCTCAACTACAGATTTTGAAGCCGGAGGCTTCCCGATAATCGCATTCTCATTCTCAGCAAACTGTCCGAACAGCATTTCATATTCTGCAGCATCAATATAGTCATTATGATCAGCAAAAAAAGGCTCAGCGTTCTCATCCATTTCAGGGGTTGGTTCCAAATTATTAGCATTCAACAGAACCTCCCACTCCAAAGTCTCCAATCCAGCTGCCCTCTCAAAACTAACCACATCTTCAGGTGCTATCATAGGGGAAATGGAAAGTGAGACCGAATTCACATCATCATCGCCATCAACAAACACACTTAAAACTTCCCTTTCATCAACCCTACCATCCACTTCCTCCCACTCGAAATCTTCAACAGCCTCCCGGCGATCCTCCAACTGCAGTGAATCACAGAAAAGTGGAATACTAACACTCACATCATCATCAGCATCAACATCATAACAATCATTAACATGATCATCAATTCCATAATCATCCCCGGAATTCAAATCAATTGTTAGTGCCCGATTCTCGTTCTCATTATCCTCATCGTCCTCTGAATCGGACCTAAGCCCAACAATACGAATGCTATCTCCAAACCTTTCAATGCCACTAAAATTAGAAGCGGCCTCGCTAGCACTCAACCCATCAACCCTCATTTCCACAAAGAAATGGCCGTCATCATATTCGCCACCCCCAATATCAATCTCAACATCACTCTCATGAGTATCCATCGAATCAAACCCTAAAGCTAACCCTAAATCCAGTTCATGGTTTCCCTCGATAACACCAAAACCCGAATCGCTCAAAGCATCATAAACCAAATCAACGGCATCATTATTGCTAATACTATTAGCATTGGGGCTACCAGAATTGCAATTGCTGTTATCAGGAGTATTGACGGGACAAACCTGAGATTGTTCGACGCGTTGGTGGAAGAGATCGATGACGAAATTGACTTGGTTCTCGCGGCGATCGAAGAGATCGGGGCCGTTGATAATGAGGGAATCGGGGAGCGAAACGTCGTCGTCGGGGTGAGGGAGATCGGAGAAATGGAAATCAGGAGACCAGTAAGTGTGGGAATCGAGGGTCAGGGTTTGATCGCGGTGGTGGTGGTGGTGGTGGTTGTCGCGAACGACGTCGTCCTCTGGGTCGTGAAGGTGAAGGAAAGTAACCGACGACATGATTTTTTTTTTTATTTTGAAGTGAAGAAACAAAAAACAAACAAGATTGAACTGAGATTGTAATGTCTTTATTTTCTGGGTTTCATCGTAACGGCGAGGGACTGGAGGTAACGTTAAACGTGGAAATTACACTTATGTCCTATAATCTACGCTACTTGCAAAAAAAAATTCATTAAACTCATGGCTGGAATGCTTTTGTTTTTTTAAGGGTAGAGTAAATAAATGGTCACTAAATTATCGGAAAAATATAAAATAGTCATCAAACTTTTAAAAGTTACAATAATAGATATTGAACTTTAGTTTGTATTTTAAAATGGTCACTGAGTCGTTAATTGCGGGTGACGTGGCAGTTAAAAAAATTGTATACTAACATATTTAACTCTTCATATTTAAACATCCAACCAATTAAGTCTTAATTTGAAAGTCTATGAAACTTGGGGGACTAACTCTCTAATTTCCCCATTTTTGTTTAAAACTTTTCATGTCCTACGAGAGAAAACCCTAGACATTTTTCCCTATTAGTCGTTGGCTCCTTAACTTCGACAAACCCTTCGATCTTATCAGAGAGTCGCGACCGCACCTTTCCTCACTCTTCTCATGCCCTGCTTGTTGCATCTGGTACTCAAATAATGTCTTCATTTCCGCACAATGTATCTCTACAACCACGCTGGTACACTTGCTTCCGTTCTTCCCAAACAGACTCTACCTTGTTGTTGTCACTCAATAATTTCATGTTTTTAACCAATTTTAAGACATATTTTATGATCCAAATTATGTTCGTGTTTGAGAAAAAATATGCATTTATTTTAATGCCTTTGGTGTTTGTTGTAATTTGCTGGTGTTAGTGATAGATAAGATAAGTTTAACTTAGAGTTTTATTTATTTACTGTAGATAAACTAAAGTAGTTTAAATAGATTAGATCTCTATCCTAAGAGATTAGAGTTGTAAATCTAATGAATTTCTAATTTAAGTTAAACTCTTGTAATTAAGTCTTTAATAGACTAATCTTGTAAAGATGAATATAATGAAGAAAATTACTGTGAAACTTACTATTTCAAAAATTTCTACATGTTGTTTCAACAGTTTCTACATTGTATCAGAGAAGGCTAATAGATCTTTATCACGCGCTTTAACCCTAGCAGCCATGGTCAATATCAACAATTCTGAAATAAATTCTAGAATTAGTTATCTTCAGTTAGCTATCGGTTCTTTGATTTTTGTTACCAATCGTAGATTTATTTGTCCTGCTAAAATCAGTGACTCAAATCTTGCCCTCATAGCTCATGAATGTATAAAAGGGTGCGTATTTTGTGACACTAGTGCAGCTGCACCAGGGTGGATAATTGATTCAGGAGCCTCTGATCATACGACTAGGGACAGAAGGCTATTTAACACATTTCAGACCACATCTCATTGCTCTTCTATAAGAACAACATATGGTTCTTTATCACCTATTGCAGGGAGTGGTTTTGTTGTTGTCAATAAGAATATATTGTTAAAAGATGTCTTTTATGTACCAGCTTTGACATGCAATCTTCTTTCTGTCAGTAAGTTATCCATTGAATTGCAGGAATTGGGCTCGAGGTAGATACTTGATAATGCTAGATTGTCTGGTGGGCTCTATGTGCTTCATTGGGAACCGTTTTTCCCATGAAAATTTCGAGAGTTTGTCTTCATCTTCTTTAGTTTCAACTTCTAAAAAATCCAATGATGTTATGATGTAGCATTTCAGGCTAGGTCATCCTAGTTTTTACTATTTAGCAAAGTTATTTTAAGCTTTGTTTCTTAATCAAAAACCACAATTCTTTCATTGTGACATTTGTTTTCTTGCTAAGCGCACTAAAATTTTTTATTTGCCATATGTTTATAAGCCTTTTAAACCTTTTTCTCTTGTCCACATTGATATTTTGGGCTCTTCTAAGGTGAAGAATATAAATGGATGTCGATGATTCGTATCATTTATTGATGACCATTCTCGTACTTCATGGACCTATTTAACGAAAGAAATATTCGAGGTAGAGCAAATCTTTAGGAGATTTTATAATATGATAGTGACTCAATTTCAGAGTCAAATTCATATTTTGCAATTTAATAATGGGGGAAAGTATTTTACAAAAAATATTGTGATCTTTATTTCCGGAGAATGGAATTGCTCATATTAGTTCTTGTGTGGACACTCCACAACAAAATGGGATAACAGAAAGAAAAACAGACACCTTTTAGAAGTCATTAGGTCTTTGCTTTTCTCTCATAATGTACCTAAATAATATTCGGGTGAGGCTCTCATGACGGCAACATATCTAATTAATAGAATGCCTAGTAAAGTTCTAAAATTTCAAACCCCAAGGTGATGTGATCACAACCCGCAAGGACCCGGAGGAATTTCCTAGTGGACCTATGACTCGTGCTAGGTCCAAGAAGTTCCAAGAAGCTATGAGAAATTTGTTCAGTCGAAGCTTGAACTTGAAGGGGAAAACACCAGCTTTGATTGAACAATGCAACATCCTACTCGTGCATGAGTTTGCATGAGTTTTTCTTAAGTTTTATATATATATACATATATATATATATATGTATTTAATTTCAGCATGTGTGCATGAATAAATAAGGTTTAATGTTCATCTAAGCATTCTGATTCGTTCATGCTTGTCTAGAACATTTAAGCATGTTAGTTTACTTAATGTGTGTCAGTTTCTTAATTCATGTTAGTTTTCTTATAATTGTGAGTCATTTAGTGTGCTGGTTATTTAACTAAATTAGTTCATTCTATGCAACTAGTTTTATTAATTTAACTAGCTCATTAAAATTGTTTTGGCATTTACTTTCGTTTTTTTAAGCAAAGTTGTTATCTAATGGTTGTTTAATGTGTTGTAATTAGAGAATTCAATTGACAAATGGATGATCATCTTCTCAAGATAGGCAAGGCTTTTACCACCAATTGAAAAAACTTGAAGACACATCAAGGCTGATCGGTTACCATGCAATTGAAGAGAACAAATTTCCACACTTGAAGGCTTTAACACCACTTAAAGAGCTACTTTAAGCCTTCTTAAAGTTGATCATTTATTGGCTCAAGGAAGACACACCGTTAAGGCCTTCATTGTCATCATTTAAGGGAGAGTAATGGCATGTATTAAAACAACATTTAAGGTACAACACTTAAGGATGGAATTCAATGGCCACTTAAGACATGTTTGAAGTTGTTTCTTTATAAGATCAAACATCGGCCAACTTGTTCGCCATTTTTGGTTTGAATCCAGGTAGATTTGGGTTTATATGTCTTCATCAAACTTATTCCCCTATTTCTTACCTTTCTAACGCCTTTTGAATCACCTCAATCTAATATCGGGAGCTTGAGATATGAATGTTTTTCTAACGATAGTGCATGCTAGAATTTCAATACGGGAATAAACATCATTCAAATTCAAGAGACCATTCAAAGCTGAATTCAATGTTGTTGATTTATTCTTCAAGAAAATCATTTTTCATTTTGCCTCTTTAACATCACCAGCCCATTAAAGGAGAATGAATGGCAAGTTACTCAAGTTGGCAGCTCATGTGTTTCTTTCTTTGGATGATATGGTTGTCCACATTCATCCTATCCGAGAATTTCCCTCCGATTAACAACCCTAGATTAAGATTTATCTTATCTAAATGCAATTTAACGGTCCTATGGTGTTAAGGGTTATAGCGGAAGAACAACGTCTCAATCAGACATCAATCGGATGTCCAATTGGAGCCAAATAGTCACAAATGACCATTTTGCAAAACCACACCAAAAAACAAGGGCAAAAAGGTAATTTAAACCTTACCAAATAGTTTATCAATCATATTTCAAGCACACGAGGCAAAGCCAACACAAACAAGACATATAAACTCACTTAGGAAGCATACAAACATTAGGGACTAAAACGTAACATTTGGAAACCTTCAAAGATACCTTTTAACTACTTAAACTACTTGTGTTTTGAAACAGGGTTGCCCCTTTCGAAACGTCGGCTCTCAGCAAAAAGCAAAACTAGGCTGTTCCGAAACGGATCCTTTTGGTTTCGAAATGGGAGCCTTCATAGGCAAAACGTACCAAAATGGCACCACCCATGTTCCGATACGGGTGCCCCAAAGGCTTGGCCATTCCGAAACCATACCAAGTGTTTCGAAACACCTGGGCATAGATTGGCCCAAAAATGCATTTTGGCATCCCCAAACATTCCCAAACTTACCCCGAAAGAGCACAAACTACAAAACAACATATTGAGCAAACATTCTAGAGGCAAGACACCCTAAGAACAGGTTTCCAACACGCATACCCACAAGCATGGATCTCAAACTTAAAAGCTCAAAAAGAACACTTTAGCTCAAAACACCAACAAGCCAAAACACAAGGCATTAAACCAAAAGCCAAAGCAAGTCTCAACATAGTGCAGGCTTGAGATATGAATGTTTTTCTAAAGATAGTGCAGGCTGGAATCCAGGTAGATTTGGGTTTATATGTCTTCATCAAACTTATTCCCCTATTTCTTACCTTTCTAACGCCTTTTGAATCACCTCAATCTAATATCGGGAGCTTGAGATATGAATGTTTTTTCTAAAGATAGTGCAGGCTGGAATTTCAATACAGGAATAAACATCATTCAAATTCAAGAGACCATTCAAAGCTGAATTCAATGTTGTTGATTTATTCTTCAAGAAAATCATTTTTCATTTTGCCTCTTTAACATCACCAGCCCATTAAAGGAGAATGAATGGCAAGTTACTCAAGTTGGTGGCTCATGTGTTTCTTTCTTTGGATGATATGGTTGTCCACATTCATCCTATCCGAGAATTTCCCTCCGATTAACAACCCTAGATTAAGATTTATCTTATCTAAATGCAATTTAACGGTCCTATGGTGTTAAGGGTTATAGCGGAAGAACAACGTCTCAATCGGACATCAATCGGATGTCCAATTGGAGCCAAATAGTCACAAATGACCATTTTGCAAAACCACACCAAAAAACAAGGGCAAAAAGGTAATTTAAACCTTACCAAATAGTTTATCAATCATATTTCAAGCACACGAGGCAAAGCCAACACAAACGAGACATATAAACTCACTTAGGAAGCATACAAACATTAGGGACTAAAACGTAACATTTGGAAACCTTCAAAGATACCTTTTAACTACTTAAACTACTTGTGTTTTGAAACAGGGTTGCCCCTTTCGAAACGTCGGCTCTCAGCAAAAAGCAAAACTAGGCTGTTCCGAAACGGATCCTTTTGGTTTCGAAATGGGAGCCTTCATAGGCAAAACGTACCAAAATGGCACCACCCATGTTCCGATACGGGTGCCCCAAAGGCTTGGCCATTCCGAAACCATACCAGGTGTTTCGAAACGCCTGGGCATAGATTGGCCCAAAAATGCATTTTGGCATCCCCAAACATTCCCAAACTTACCTCGAAAGAGCACAAACTACAAAACAACATATTGAGCAAACATTCTAGAGGCAAGACACCCTAAGAACAGGTTTCCAACACGCATACCCACAAGCATGGATCTCAAACTTAAAAGCTCAAAAAGAACACTTTAGCTCAAAACACCAACAAGCCAAAACACAAGGCATTAAACCAAAAGCCAAAGCAAGTCTTAACATAGTGCAGGCTTGAGATATGAATGTTTTTCTAAAGATAGTGCAGGCTGGAATCCAGGTAGATTTGGGTTTATATGTCTTCATCAAACTTATTCCCCTATTTCTTACCTTTCTAACGCCTTTTGAATCACCTCAATCTAATATCGGGAGCTTGAGATATGAATGTTTTTCCTAAAGATAGTGCAGGCTAGAATTTCAATACGGGAATAAACATCATTCAAATTCAAGAGACCATTCAAAGCTGAATTCAATGTTGTTGATTTATTCTTCAAGAAAATCATTTTTCATTTTGCCTCTTTAACATCACCAGCCCATTAAAGGAGAATGAATGGCAAGTTACTCAAGTTGGCGGCTCATGTGTTTCTTTCTTTGGATGATATGGTTGTCCACATTCATCCTATCCGAGAATTTCCCTCCGATTAACAACCCTAGATTAAGATTTATCTTATCTAAATGCAATTTAACGGTCCTATGGTGTTAAGGGTTATAGCGGAAGAACAACGTCTCAATCGGACATCAATCGGATGTCCAATTGGAGCCAAATAGTCACAAATGACCATTTTGCAAAACCACACCAAAAAACAAGGGCAAAAAGGTAATTTAAACCAAAAGCCAAAGCAAGTCTCAACATAGCATGCTTTCAACATTTAAAACATGTAGCAACATGATCAAACTCATGGGAGTTTACATCAACCTCTCTAATCACAAGTGCAAGTATTCCCATTGCTAATATATTATTACAACTTAAAAACCATACTCGGGCTTAAGCTACACTCACTAGAGCCTTTCCCTCGCCTTCCTTTGCCTCTCGGATCACTAACGATCTGCATTGCTGGAAAGCAGCGCGTAAGCATAAAAGCTTAGTGGGTGGTGCTAAAACCACAACAACAACAATGCAGTTTTAATAAAACCATTTATGAGATGAAAAACAAAACCACAAACGGAAATCCACAAGCACGAAAATCCATCAACATGATTATAACAATCCTACATATGCTTGGCATCTTAAATCAAGCAATGCATCAACATATAACAACAAGGCATGACTCTCAACATCTACCAAGATAACATTCAACCTTTCAACACAAGAGTATTATGGCAATTATGGTTACATTACTCGGATATGCGGATTGGATTCGATGGCATCTCACATCACCAAATCTATAAGAACAACAAGACTCACAATGGCATCTTACATCATCGAGGTCTAAGAATAAGGCTTCCAGTGGCATCTTACATCACCGTACTCCTCCCTAATGGCATCTTACATCACTAGGGCCACACGTGAATTTTAAAAGTGCACTCTAACACTATGGTCGACCAATTATACCCGGTAAGACTCTTATATTTTCCAATACTTAAACGTCATATAAACCAACATAACAATTCCACATTCAATAATCAAATACACACATTCATCTCATATCAACAATGCATAACAAGATTGAAATATAAAATTCCGGAAAAGTAAAACATAAACATTAAATACTTACTCTCGAGCTTAGGTTGGCCTTTCAAGCTCAACCTAAACTCTCAAAAACATTTCCACTCACCAGTAGAACCCAAACGATAGCCGAAACACCGATTCAAGCCTCCAAACTACCCGGTCTCACGTCCAAAGAGCCCAAACTTGTTTCCCCTTATTTCTAGCCAATTCAAAAATGGTGCATTAGACCCAATTCAAACCCCCAAACTTGCAACAACATAGAAACTCATCATTTATCATCAAAACCAAATCGATTCACACCTACAAACACTTGGAAACACCATTAAAATGACTCAACCCAACTAGCAGCCAAAACCCAACAAATTTACCATCAAAACTACATCTTTCAACATCCAAAACACTTACCCAAGGTCTTGAAACCATCAGCTCGAAGTTCTTCACAAGAACAAACCAAAAACTCAAACTTTCAACTCCAAAACCCCCCTCATTTTTACTAGTTTCGGGTTTCCCTACATTTAGCCACTATCCTAACATTTTTAGAACACTAAAACAAGGTTAGAAACACCTTTAAACATGGCATCAACTACCCAAACAAAAATCATTTCATTTTTTCTCTTTTCAAGCACAAAGCATTTTGGAAACAAGTTTTAAACAATGGGTTTAAGGAAAATTTCACCAACAATAAGTTTAAGGAAAGAAAAATCAAAACAAAAGAGAGATTACCTTGAAAACTTGTTTGGGTGATGTGCTTGCTCCAATGGAATAGTAGCAATGGTGACTTTGGAGGAAATAACGTGAAAAGAGGAAAAAGAAGATGATGGTATTTTGAAAAACCCCTTTTTCTAAATTTTTAATTCCAAAGTTCCATTTTTACCCCTTTTTCCTTAAACCCCTTTAATGGTTTATTAAAAATGTTTTTTTTTCAATTTAATTTAACTCGAACCGGTTTAACCAAACCAGGTTATCTCCCGGGCCCTAATCTCGGGCGTTACAGAAGGAGTAACCTAAGCTTTTATATTCCTTTAACACCAGCATAATGAGTCTTTAATCCTTGCCTAGCCCATTCAATTTGTTGTTGCCTTCCACCTATAAATAGGCATCCATTTTCTATTGTAAGGGGCTTTTGGATCATATTATAAACTTTGAGAGTGTTCTATTTTTCTTGTTCTACAAGAACTTTATCGGCTTCAAGTGGACTCTTGTGGCATTCTACCAATCTCATTTTGTTATATTGTTGGTTCCTAGTTGTTAATAACTAGTGGGTCACAATCCATCTCCTTCCACCCAAATTCTGGTTTGTAAATTTTATAAAGTTCGGGTCATCACTTTTTAGTGTTGGTTCATCTTTGTTTCACGCCAACACACTTACACTATCATTTCATTTCACCATCCATCACCCCAACTTCCATTTACACATATCATTTTCACCCATTCATCTTATCATTTTCCCCTTCATATCATATCTTAAGTATCCGTCATCATACCAAAATTCACCATCACCTATCTTTTAAAAAGACCCATTTATGTATTTTTTTGAAACACTTACTTGAGTCACGATCGGGCAAACACACATACAAATCCTGTCACAACACAACCGGATTCATATCAATTGGTACCAAATCATTGGTGATTCAGTAAATTGTTCGATTCATCTCCCTGAATATTGAAAAATATAAAAAAAATCAAAAAAAAGAATAGATCAAGAGGGAGGGATCAATCTTATTTTACAAAACAAGAGGTTTGGTTGTGATTCTTTCTATCCTATTTTTTTTCTTTCTCAAAATTGTTATTTCATATTTAACCACCCATATTGTTAGAATTTCCTTGTTGTCCTATTCTAACCATTTTGTTTCAGCCGAATTCTACAAGAAAACTTGTTGAGCCTTGAGTAAGTTCTCTAAGTACTTTGAAAGGAGAACAAGAGTGGTAAAAGGCATGAGTGCACATCGAGGGTAAAAGCCATCCTGAGTGAAACACGAGTGTGAGTGTTTTTCTTGGAGCGTAACGGTGAGAATTTGTGCTAGTGAGGTTTATTAGTTAATCATGTCTCAAGATTCCGTGAGAAACACTATTGGTTCTAGTAATAATGTTAATGTGGATGCAACTAATTCCAATCTTCAAGATATTATTCGAGAAATGGACACATTGTTGCAACAAAGGTTAGGGCCAATGCAAGTGCAACTAGAACAATGGGAGGAAATATCTCAAAGGAGGCATAATTCAGAGCATGAGGAAGATTATGATGACGAAGTGGAAGATGAACAAGTAGACGAGTGATCCTCCCATCAAGGTTTGAGGTGTCAAGAGCCTAGGTACCAAAGAGCTCGCCCAAGAGTTGATGATAATCTTAGCAACATCAAAATTACCATTCCTCTTTTCCAAGGAAGAACGGATCCTGAAGCCTATCTTGCATGGGAAAAGAAAGTTGAACACATCTTTGAGTGCCACAACTACTCTGAGCTTAAGAAGGTAAAACTTGCAGCCATTGAATTTACTGATTATGCACTAATATGGTGGGATCAGTTGACATCTAGCAGGAGACGCAATGGCGAACATCCAATTTCTACTTGGAATGAGATGAAAGCTATTATGCGTAGGAGGTTCATTCCAACTCACTATCATAGGGAGTTGTTCAAAAAGCTTCAAAATCTCACCCAAGGCAACAGTAGTGTTGAGGACTACTTTAAAGAGATGGAAGTAGCCATGATCCGAGCCAACATTGATGAGGATCAATAAGCCACCATGGCCAAATTTCTATCCGGCCTTGATCCTAATATTGCGGCCACCGTTGAGTTGCAACATTATGTGGAGATCGAATACATGATTCATATAGCCATGAAGGTCGAGAGGCAACTCAAAAGGAAGGGCACAACTCGTGCCTATGGAGGCTTCTCTTCTAAATGGGGGTAAGGTACCTACAAATATAAGGCATCCTTTACGCCTAATGAACGAAACGTTTCAACAAAGAGTGCCAAACCCATTGCCGAAACCACCAAGGGAAAGAGCACAACTATGCCAGTTCGATCTCGTGATGTCCAATGCTTCAAGTGTTTGGGACGAGGTCACATTGCTAGTCAATGCCCTAACCGCAACACAATGTCCATCCGAGATGATGGAGAGATCGAAGCTAACCAAGAAGAGGAAGAAGATGAAGACAAATAATTTGAAGGGGAAGAAGAGTTAGAACATGCCGTTGATGGAGAGGTCCTTGTTGTTAAAAGAAGCCTAAGCATGCAAGCAATTGAGGGGGTCAACAACGCGAGAACATCTTCCATACTCGCTGCCATATTAATGGAAAGGTATGCTTTGTCATAATAGATTATGGTAGTTGCACTAACGTTGCTAGTACTTTGATGGTAGAAAAGCTCAGTTTAGCAACAACAAAACATCCACATCCCTACAAGTTGTAGTGGCTTAATGATGGTGGAGAACTCAAAGTGACCAAACAAGTCATTGTGCCATTTTCCATTGGCAAATATAAAGATGAGGTGCTATGTGATGTTGTGTCAATGCATGTTGATCATCTCCTGTTAGGGCGGCCATGGCAGTTCGACAGGAGAGTCATACATGATGGTTATACCAATCAGTATACCCTCACCCATGAAGGTAGAAAGATCACCCTAGCCCCGCTTTCACCAAAGCAAGTTCACAAAGATCAAATACATTTGAGAGAAAGCTTTGAAAAAGCAAAAAAGAGTGACAAAAATTTTGAGAGTGAGGTAACATTCGAGGGAAAATCAAAAGAGAGTGAAAAAGAAGAGAGAGAAAAAGTGAGCATCTTTGCGAGAGAGAAAGAAATCAGAAAGTGCCTATTGTCATAAAAGATGGTTCTTGTTCTCATGTACAAGGAGAGTTTATTAAGCAATAATGATCTTGACCCAAATTTGCCATCTTTTATCGTTTAATTGCTGCAGGAATATGAAGACCTATTTCTGGAGGAAATTCCATGTGGACTGCCTCCAATTCGTGGAATAGAGCACCAAATAGACTTTGTTCACGGTGCTATCATCCCTAATCGGCCAGCTTACCGAAGTAACCCTGAGGAGACCAAAGAGTTACAAAGGCAGGTTTCAGATTTAATAGAAAAGGTTTATGTTAGAGAGAGCCTTAGTTTTTGTGCAGTACCAGTTCTACTTGTGTCTAAGAAAGATGGTACATGGCGCATGTGTGTGGATTGTCGTGCGATGAACAAAATAATGCCATCCCATTCAATGTTTAGATGATATGTTAGATGAGCTTAGTGGTTCTAATGTATTTTCTAAGATTGATCTTAAAAGTGGTTATCACCAAATTCGTATGCGAGAAGAGGGTGAGTGGAAAACTGTATTCAAGACTAAGCAAGGATTATATGAGTGGTTGGTTATGCCATTCAGCCTAACTAATGCTCCGAGCACTTTCATGAGGTTAATGAATCACATCCTTAGACAATTCTTGGGTAAATTTTGTGTAGTGTATTTTAATGATATTTTGATTTATATCAAGAGTTTGAATGATCATGTTCAACATTTAAGGTTGGTATTAGATGTATTGAGAAATGAAAAACTTTATGCTAATCTACAAAAATTCACATTTTGCACTAATAAGGTTGTTTTCCTAGGTTTTGTTGTGACTGTAGATGGTTTGGAGGTTGATAGAGAGGAGATTAAGGCAATTGTGGAATGGCCTAGACCATCAAGCATTAGCCATGTTAGAAGCTTCCATGGTTTAGCAAGCTTCTACCGTTGATTTGTGCCAAATTTCAGCACCTTAGCCGCCCTATTAACAGGAGTCGTTAAAAAGAACTCTAATTTCTTTTGGGGTGAAGAATAAGAAAAATCCTTTAAAATGATTAATGATTGTTTAATTAATGCACCCTTGTTAACTCTGCCTGATTTTAACAAGGTTTTTGAGGTTGGATGTGATGCATCAGGTTTAGGAATTGGAGCAGTTTTATCTCAAGAAGGATGTTCTATAGCCTACTTCAGCGAGAAGTTGAGTGGAGATACACTCAACTACCCAACCTATGATAAAGAAATGTATGCACTAATTCGGGCCTTAGAAATATGGCAGCACTACCTTTGGTCAAAAAAAGTTTATCATCCATACTAATCATGAGGCATTAAAGCACATTAGGGGACAACATAAGCTAAACAAGAGGCATGCCAAGTGGGTTGAGTTTCTTGAAGCCTTTCCCTATGTAATCAAGTATAAAAAGGGTAAGGAAAACATTGTTGATGATGCACGATCATGCAGGTATGCCCTTCTTAACCCTTTAAACTCTAAAATATTAGGTTTTGCTTTCATTAAGGGATTATACGAGTCTGACTCTGATTTTGGTGAAGTATATAAGCTTTGTGAAAAAGGGGCACATGATAAGTTCTGCAGGGACAATGGATACCTATTCAAGGAAGGGAAGCTTTGCATCCCACAATGATCCATTCGAGAGTTACTCCTCAAGGAAGCACATGGTGGTGGATTAATGGAACATTTTGGAGTAGCTAAGACCTTGAGCATGTTTCAAGAACACTTGTATTGGCCGGAGATGAAACGAGATATTGAGAGACTATGTGAGTGTTGCATCACATGTAGAAAGGCCAAGTCGAAAGTGATGCCCCACGACCTATATACTCCATTACCTATTCCTAATGCACCTTGGATGGATATATCCATGGATTTTGTACTTGGGCTACCTTGTACGAAGAATAGCAAAGATTCCATCTTTATAGTAGTGGATCGATTCTCTAAAATGGCTCATTTTATTCCTTGTAATAAGACTAATGGCGCTTCACATGTTGCTAATTTGTTTTTCAGGGAAATCATGAGATTGCATGGCATTCCAAGAACTATCGTATCTGATCGAGATGTGAAGTTCTTAAGCCATTTTTGGAGAACATTGTGGAACAAGATTGGAACCAAGTTATTGTTTCCACAACTTGTCATCCATAAATGGATGGTCAAACTGAAGTGGTGAATCGGGTATTGTCCATGTTGTTGAGGACAATCATCAAAAAGAATTTGAGAACTTGGGAGGAAAGCTTGCCACACGTGGAGTTTTCTTACAACTGGTCCATTCATTCTGCCACTAAAATGTCACCATTTAAAATAGTGTATGGTTTCAATCCTTTGACCCCATTAGATTTATTACCTTTGCCCGCTGATCAAATTGTGAATAAAGATGGAAGAAACAAGGCTGAGTTTATCAAGAAGCTCCATCAACAAGTGCAGGACAATATCGAAAAAAGAACCAGGCAATATGAGCAGCAAGCTAACAATGGACGAAAATGAGTAACCTTTGAACCCCGGGGATTGGGTTTGGCTGCACATGAGGAAAAAAAGGTTCCCAGCCCAACAGAAGTCAAAATTGATGCCTAGAGGGGATGGACCTTTCCAAGTAATCAAGCGTGTCAATGACAACGCCTATCAACTAGACCTCCCATGTGAGTATAATGTCAGTGCAACTTTAAATGTGGCCGATTTATCTCCTTTTGATGTAGGAGACGATTTGGGGACAAATCTCTTTCAAGAGGGAGAGACAGATGTGATCACAACCCGCAAGGACCCGGAGGAATTTCTTAGTGGACCTATGACTCGTGCTAGGTCCAAGAAGTTCCAAGAAGCTATGAGAAATTTGTTCAGTCGAAGCTTGAACTTGAAGGGAGAAACACCAGCTTTGATTGAACAATACAACATCCCAGTCGTGCATGAGTTTGCATGAGTTTTTCTTAAGTTTTATATACATATATATATATATATATAATTTCAGCATGTGTGCATGAATAAATAAGGCTTAATGTTCATCTAAGCATTCTGATTCGTTTATGCTTGTCTAGAACATTTAAGCATGTTAGTTTACTTAATGTGTGTCAGTTTCTTAATTCATGTTAGTTTTCTTATGATTGTGAGTCATTTAGTGTGTTGGTTATTTAACTAAATTAGTTCATTCTATGCAACTAGTTTCATTAATTTAACTAGCTCATTAAAATTGTTTTGACATTTACTTTCGTTTTTAAAGCAAAGTTGTTATCTAATGGTTGTTTAATGTGTTGTAATTAGAGAATTCAATTGACAAATGGCTGATCATCTTCTCAAGATAGGCAAGGCTTTTACCACCAATTGAAGGCACTTGAAGACACATCAAGGCTGATCGGTTACCATGCAATTGAAGAGAACAAATTTCTACACTTGAAGGCTTTAACACCACTTAAAGAGCTACTTTAAGCCTTCTTAAAGCTGATCGGCTATTGGCTCAACGAAGACACGACATTAAGGCCTTCATTATCATCCTTTAAGGGAGAGTAATGGCATAGATTAAAACAACATTTAAGGGACAACACTTAAGGATTGAATTCAATGGCCACTTAAGACATGTTTGAAGTTGTTTCTTTACAAGATCAAACAACAGTCAACTTGTTTGCCATTTTTGGTTTGGATCCAAGGAGATTTGGGTTTTTATGTCTTCATAAAACTTATTCTCCTATTTCTTATCTTTCTAACGCTATTTGAATCACTTCAATTCAATATCGGGAGCTTGAGATATGATTGTTTTTCTGAAGACAGTGCAGGTTGGAATTTCAATACGGGAATAGACATCATTCAAATTCATGAGACCATTCAAAGCTGAATTCAAAGTTGTGGATTCATTCTTCAAGCAAATCCTTTTTCATTTTTCCTCTTTAACATAACCAGCCCATTAAAGGAGAATGAATGGCAAGTTACTCAAGTTGACAACTCATGGGTTTCTTTCTTTGGACGACATAGTTGTCCACACTCATCCTCATCCAACACAAAATTTTCAGCTATCAATTGGAGAAGGAGTAACCTAAGATTTTTTATGCCTTTAACACCAGCATAATGAGTCTTTAATCCTTGTCTATTCCATTCAATTTGTTGTTGCCTTACACCTATAAATAGGCAGCCATTTTCTATTGTAAGGGACTTTTGGATCATATTATAAACTTTGAGAGTGTTCTCTTTTTCTTGTTCTACAAGAACTTTATCGGCTTCAAGTGGACTCTTGTGGCATTCTATCCATCTCATTTTGTTATATTGTTGGTTCCTAGTTGTTAATAACTAGTGGGTCACAATCCATCTCCTTCCACCCAAATTCTGGTTTGTGAATTTTATAAAGTTTGGGTCATCACTTTTTAGTGTTGGTTCATCTTTGTTTCACGCCAGCACACTTACACTATAATTTCATTTCACCATCCATCACTCCATATTCTATTTACACATATCATTTTCACCCATTCAAAAATCATTTTCCCTTCATATCATATCTTAAGTATCCGCCATCATACAAAAATTCACCATCACCTATCCTTAAAAAAACCCATTTCTGCATTTTTTGAAACACTTACTTGAGTCACAATCGGGCAAACACACATACAAATTCAGTCACACACAACCGGATTCGTATCAATTGGTATCGGAGTGTTGGCGATTCAGTAATTGTTTGATTCATCTCCCTAAATATTGAAAAAAATCGAAAAAATAGAGTATAGATCAAGAGGGAGGGATCAATCTTATGTTACAAAAAAGGAGAGGTTTGGTTGTGATTCTTGCTATCCCTTTTTTTCTTTCTCAAAATTGTTATTTCATATTTAACCACCCAGTTTGTTAGAATTTCATTGTTATCCTATTCCAACCATTTTGTTTCAGCCGAATTCTACAAGAAAAACTTGTTGAGCCTTGAGTAAGTTCTCTAAAGACTTTGAAAGGAGAACAAGAGCGGTAAAAGGCAAGAGCGCACTATTGGTGTTTTTCTACGAGTGCGGGTGTTTTTCTTGGAGTGTGGGTGTTTTTCTTGGAGTGTAACAGTGAGAATTTGTGCTAGTGAGGTTTATTAGTTAATCATATCTCAAGATTCCGTGAGAAACACTATTGGTGCTAGTAATAATGTTAATGTGGATGCAACTAATTCCAATCTTCAAAATATTATCCGAAACATCACTCTCATGAGTATCTTACAATAGAAATGGTCGTCATCATATTCGCCACCCCCAATATCAATCTCAACATCACTCTCATGAGTATCCATTGAATCATACCCTAATGTTAACCCTAAATCCAGTTCATGGTTTCCCTCAATAACACCAAAACCTGAATCGCTCAAAGCATCATAAACCAAATCAACGACATCATTATTGCTAATACTATTAGCGTTGGGGCTACCAGAATTGCAATTGCTATTATCGAGAGTATTGACGGGACAAACCTGAGATTGTTCGACGCATTGGTGGATGAGATCGATAATGAAATTGACTTAGTTCTCGCGGTGATCGAAGAGATCGAGGTCGTTGATAATGAGGGAATCGGGGAGCAAAAGGTCGTCGTCGGGGTGAGGGAGATCGGACAAATGGAAATCATGAGACCAGTAAGTGTGGGAATCGAGGGTCATGGTTTGATCACGGTGGTGGTAGTGGTGGTTGTCGCGAACGACGCTGTCCTCTGGGTATTGAAAGTGAAGGAAAGTAAGCGACGCCAAGATTTTTTTTCTAAGCGAAGGAACAAAAAACAAACAATATTGAACTGAGATTGTAATCTCTTTATTTTTTTAGGTTTCATCGTAACGGCGAGGGACTGGAGGTAACGTTAAACGTGGAAATTACTCTTCTGTCCTATAATCTATGCTACTTGCAAAAAAAATCATTAAATGCATGGTTGGAATGCTTTTCATTTTTTAAGGGGTAGATTAATAAATGGTGACTAAATTATCGGGAAAATACAAAATGGTCATCAAACTTTTAAAAGTTACAATAATAGATATTGAACTTTATTTTGTATTTTAAAATGACCATTGGGTCGTTAATTGCGGGTGATGTGGCTGTTAAGAAAAATTGTATACTAACATATTTAAACCTTCATATTTAAACATCCAACCAATTAAGTCTTAATTTGAAAGTCTATGAAACCTGGTGGGACTAACTCTCTAATTTCCCCATTTTTGTTTAAAACTTTTCATGTCCTACGAGAGAAAACCCTGGACATTTCTTCCCTCATTAGTTATTGCCCCCTTAACTTTGGAAAACCCTTCGATTTTATCAGAGAGTCGCGGCCGCACCTTTCCTCACTCTTCTCATGCCCTGCTTGTTGCATTTGGTACTCAAATAATGCCTTCATTTTTGCACAATGTATCTCTACAACCACGCTGGTACACTTGCTTTTGTTCTTCCCGAACAGACTCTACCATGTTGTTGTCACTCAATAAATTCAGGTTTTTAACTAATTTTAAGACATGTTTTATGATCCAAATTATGTCCGTGTTTGAAAAAATATATGCATTTATTTTAATGCATTTGGTGTTTGTTGTAATTTGCTGGTGTTTGTGATAGATAAGATAAGTTTAACTTGGAGTTTTATTTATTTACTGTAGATAAACTAAAGTAGTTTAAATAGATTAGATCTCTATCCTAAGAGATTAGAGTTGTAAATCTAATGGATTTCTAACTTAAGTTAAACTCTTGTAATTAAGTCTTTAAAAGACTGATCTTGTAAAGATGAATGTAATGAAGAATATTACTGTGAAACTTACTATTTCAAAAATTAATACATATTGTTTCAACAATTTCTACATTGTATCAGAGGAGGCTAATAGATCTTTATCACGCAATTTATCCCTAGCAACCATGGTCAATATCAACAATTCTGAAATAAATTCTGGAATCAGTTATCTGCAGTTAGCTACTAGTTCTTTGATTTCTGTTACCAATCGTAGATTTACTGGTCCTGCTAAAATCAGTGACTCAAATCTTGCCCTCACATCTCATGAATGTATAAAAGGGTGCCTATTTTTTGACACTAGCATAACTGCACCAGGGTAGATAATTGATTCTGGAGCCTCTGATCATATGACAAGAGACAATGGGCTATTTAACACATTTCAGACCACATCTCCTCGCTCTTCTATAAGAACAACATATGGTTGTTTATCTCCTATTGCAGGGAGTGGTTCTGTTGTTTTCAATAAGAATATATTGTTAAAAGATGTCCTTTATGTACCAGCTTTGACATGCAATCTTCTTTCTGTCAGTAAGTTGTCCATTGATTTGAAATGTGTGACTAAATTCACTCTCCAAACTTGTGAATTGCAGGAATTAGGCTCGGGGAAGATACTTGATAATGCTAGACTGTCTGGTATTTTTTAGTTGTCCATTAAATGTTTGATAGTTTGTCTTCATATTTTTTAGTTTCAACTTTTGAAAAATTCAATGATGTTATGATGTGGCATTTCAAGCTAGGTTATCCTAGTTATTACTATTTAGAAAATTTATTTCTAGCTTTGTTTCTTAATCAAAAACCACAATTCTTTGATTGTGACATTTGTTCTCTTTCTAAGCACACTAAAAATTCTTATTTGTCATATGTTTATAAGCCTTATAAACCTTTTTCTCTTGTCCACATTGATATTTGGGGCCCTTCTAAGGTGAATGATATAAATGGATGTCGATGATTCGTATCCTTTATTGATGACCATTCTTGTACTACATGAACCTATTTAACGAAAGAAATGTCTGAGGTAGAGCAAATCTTTAGGAGATTTTACAATATGTTAGTGACTTAAAATCAGTGTTAAATTCATATTTTGCAATCTAATAGTGGGGGAGAGTATTTTACAAAAAAAATTGGGATCTTTATTTCGAGAGAATGGAATTGTTCAGATTAGTTCTTGTGTGGTCACTCCACAACAAAATGGGATAGCGGAAAGAAAAAACAGACACCTTTTAGAAGTCACTAGGTATTTGCTTTTCTCTCATAATGTACCTAAACAATATTGGGGTGAGGCTCTCATGATGACGACATATATAATTAATAGAATGCCTAGTAAATTTCTAAAATTTCAAACCCTAAGGTCAGTTTTTCTGGATAGTTATCCTGATTTTAAACCTATGTCATATATCTTTCCTTTGAGAGTTTTTGGGTGCACTGTTTATGTCCATAATAATAGTCCCTCTAGGTCTAAACTTGATCCTCGATCAATTAAGTGTCTCTTTTTATTGTATTCTTCACTGAAGAAGAGCTACAAGTGTTATTCTTCTCAAACTTATAAAGTCTATGTTTCTGTGGATGTTAATTTTTTTTATCAGACTCCATATTTTACCCAGTCTACAATTCAAGGGGAGAACTTTGAAGAATTTCAGCCTTCATATTTTTTTCAGCATGACCAGTTTCTTCATGTGCAATTGCCTTCTACTCTTCCTACAACCTATTTTCCATCATCAACACCAGTAAATTCTACCAGTCCTCGACCTATTCATCCAGTGAGTATTATACCTTCAGAAATTCCTAAATCTACTCCTATGACCACGTAAAGAACCCAAACTCCACAACTCCAGAGTAAAGAGCTGAGTATCTACAAAAGGAGGTAAAAGTCTATTCCAAAGGCCATCTTACAGTCTGATATTTTCCGAGAATTGCAACTAAGCCCAAATGCCTCTGAAAATGTGGAAGGTAATGGAGGTGATGAAGGTAATGAATTATCCCAAGTTTCTACTTCTAATATGGATTATGATGAGTTACTTATTGCTAAGATGAAGGGTGTTAGACAATGTACAAAACATTCTATTTAGATATTTGTTTCTTATGGGAATTTAATGTCTTCTTTTAAAAGCTTTACAGTTAGCTTAAATGAGATATTGTTAGGCTCGATTTACTTCAACCGATTTAGCTAGCCAAGTGGTGGAGAAGTTGGATTTTGGATGATTTTTTGGGAAGCAAAAATTAGACAATAAACACAAGGATTTATAGTGATTCGACATTCTAAACAAGCACATACATCCACTACCTTAGCTCCCACTAAGGATTTCCCAATCAATTCACTAATTGATTCGTCCCCTTTTCTAGGCTTAGTAGGAAACCCTTACAACGATCAAAGCTTTCTAGCCCAAAGCTTGATCAAACCCTCTTTACAAGAGATGAATAAAAAACAAACTAAACTCCCTCTTGCAAGTTTGATGTTTGCACACTTTAGCACTCACCCAAACCTAAACAGTTGAGCAAATTTGACAATTTGGCTCACAAGTGTTGTCTATACAAAGAATTAACAATTAAAGCCCTAAGACAAATTTCTCATCATATAGTTGTTGAAAATTGAAGCACTAGTCTTCCCTTGATGCTTAGAGGTCTCTTTTATACTCCCAATTGAGTTTGTAGCCATTGAGGACCGTTGGGATTGAGTTAGAGCCATTGGAGCCTTTATTTCCAACCATAAATGCAATTCTGGTGATGTCTGTTTCGATACACGGGTAGCTATATCAAAACACCCTTCTTCAGAACTAGTTGTAGGGTTTGATTCAACATCTCGTTTCGAAACACTATAGGCTGTATCGAAACGCATGTTTCAAAACGCCTGGTCCCGTATCGAAATACCTGCAATTCAAAAGATCGTTGGGAAATAGCCGTTGGGAGGTTTGACCGTTGGGGTGTCTGCCGCGTAGGAGTATCGAAACACATTTTGGCAGTTTCAAAACGTATCGATACAGATTATGCCTGTATCGAAACGAGTACATTAAAATCACATGTTTGGCTACTTAAAAACATTTTCAAACACTTTAAAACCTTTTTAAACATCCTCAAACTTATTTTCAAGTTGTTTTGAATTAAAGTATATTTTAAATTCTTTTCAATTTAGTCCAAAAAATTCAATTTATTATATCAAAATCTATATTTTTACAATCTCTTCATTTTTGATATAAGAAAACCAACTTGAAAAAAATTGTTTGGGATTCTCCCCCTTAGTATTTTAAAATTTTGAATAAAGAGATTCTAAAAATTAAATGAAATTAAAGCTCTCACTTATTCACTTGAAAAATTAATTTTCAAAGCATTTATCCCCCTCTTTGTTATATAAAAAAGAATTTGAATGACTTTAAGCTCAAAATAACATAGGAGGTTAAAATTTTTGACACAATTAAAAACTTTGATTTTAAAATTGGCTCCCCCTTACTCAAAGCATCAAATATTGTTAGTTCAACAATATGATAATCTAGTTGGAAAGAAAAATAATCTAATTGAAGCAAAAACAAAAACAACTGGAAATTTTACCAACACTTGAACTTCAAGGGAGGATGTGAAGCCTTCCTTCTTCAAGTGTTCTTCCTTGTGTGTATGAAGCTCCCCCTCAAATTTGGACTTGTTGATCATACTCCATCACACCTAACATAAGACAATCAAGTAATATTTGGTATCCAAATTGCTTTGGATCCATAGACGTCAGTGGCACAAAATTTAGTCCCCTTAGGAATCCATTTTTCAATTTCACCCGTTTTAGTTGAAGTACTTAGTCCTTTTGGGACCCAAATACTTCTAAAAACTTTGCCATTCAAAAATCTAGGGGCACTAGATTGTATAACATAAAAGTTTTATTTTCCAAAACTATTTTTCTTTTCAAGCTCTTTGGAAATCAAATATTTTTCTTCTTGAACTTTATGAAGAAAATTTTGTAAGTCAACATATTTTTGTTCAAACTCATTGAGTTTTGCTTCAAGTTCAAGTTTGGTTTTAGAAATCAAGTCATTTTAAATTTTTCAAATTTGAAACTAACTTTTTTGTTTTTCAAAATGTGATTTTTGAATTCCAAAATCAAATCATCATAGGCATCTTGTAATTCATCAAAAGTGTAGGAAGTAGAAGTGAAGGAATTTGAAGTTACCTTTGAATCTTCTTGAATGGCCATAAGTCAAAGGTTGGCTTGTTCATTGTCGGTGGATAGCCACATATGTCTTCTTCTTATGGCTTGAAGTGCTTGCTCTCTTCTTTTCCTTGTTTCATATTTGAATTCTTTCATTGCTTTCTTCATTAATGGGGCACACTTCTTGAAGAGATGAACTATCTCTGCTTCATCTTCCTCCTTGGTTGATTCAACATGGTTGCACTTGGAGTATTTGAGAGCAATGACATTCGTGTTGATGCCAAGCTCCATGATTTTCTTCTTCCCCATCTTCTTTATATCTTCCTTCTTCTTCTCCTCTTCTTTTCCTTTCTTCATAATTTCATGAGTGAGAAGAGACCCCATGAGTTCATCAAGCTTTAAAGTGCCAAAATAAATTTGAGGAGTTTTCAAAAGGTTTTAAAATGGTTTGAAATGTTTTAAAGTAGCCAAAACCAGAATTCTAGCTTGTTCGTACCGAAACGATATACCCCGTTCCGATACACTTTAAGGGTTTTAGCTACTGGAATTGAAACTGCCAAAATCCGTACCAAATAGGGCTTGCCCGTTTCGATACGAAAAAGGTCGTTTTGATACGCTCCTATGCATTTCGATACGCCCAGCATTTAATGCCCAACGACTTTATAAAAAAAACCCAACGGCTATTTTCCCAACTGTCTCTTAAAGTGTAGACCGTGTCGATACTAACAATCATGTTTCGGTACGCTACAAGGCATTTCGATACACCTCAATGTGTTTTGATACGCAGAGCTGGACCATACCTCCAACGATTATTTCTAAAGAAGGTCATACCAATATGGTTACACGCATATCAATATAGATAACTCTATAACTATATTTATGGTGGGAAATAAAGGCTTCAATGGCTCCAATTCAATCCCAACGATCCTCAACGGCTACAAACTCAATTGGGAGTATAAAAGGGACCTCCAAGCATCCATGGAAGACTAATGCTTCAAATGTCAACAACATTATGATGAGAAATTGTGTCTTAGGGCTTTAATTGTTCATCCTTTGTATAAACAACACTTGTGAGCCAAAATTGTCATATTTGCTCAAGTGCTTAGGTTGGGTGAGAGATTAAAGAGTACAAACAAATACCTTGTGAGAGAAATTTTAGTTTGCTTAATTTTGTTTCTCTTATAAAGAGTGTTTGGTTAATCTTTGGGTAGAAAGATTAATTGTTTGTAAGGGTTTTCTCGTAATCCTAGAAAAGGGGACAAATCAATTAGTGAATTGGTTGGAAAATCCTTAGTGTGAGCTAAGGTAGTTGATGTAGGTACTTGTTTGAAGCCCGAACCACTATAAATTCATCATGTCGTTCAACTTTCGGCTTCCACAAAACAATCACCCAAAAATCTATCTTCTCTACCAATTGGCAAGCATCGGTTGAAGGTGATCATCGAGCCTAACAATTGGTATCAGAGCGAGGCTCATTCGAGAATGTTTAACCACCTATTGAGGCAATCCCAGCTAGCTCGATCAACAATACAATCAACCGAAGAAATGGCGCAATCCATCGACAAGCCAACTTTTCTTTGACAGGGCCAACTATGCCTATTGGAAGACAGGAATGATGTTCTTCATCAAGGCCAAATATTACAAGCTTTGGGACATAGTTGAGGATGGTCCGTTTGTGCCACAACGAAGCAAGGCGGAATGGAGTGTGGACGATCGTAAGAAGATGGAGCTAAATTTCAAGGCTTTGCACATTCTCTTTTGTGCATTTAGCCACAACATCTATGAGAAGATGTCTTCTTGTGAATATGCCAATGAGGTATGGGACAAACTTGAAGTCACTTACGAAGGAACCAACGAAGTAAAAGAGACCAAGATCGGTCTTCTCAACCTCAAGTATGAGAACATCAAGATGGAACCGTATGAAGACATCACGAACATGTTCGATAGATTCTCCACCATCACAAATGAACTCAAAGGCTATGGAGAAATCATTCTGAAAGACAAGCTTGTTTGAAATCTTCTCTATTCTCTTCCCGAGTCATGAGACTCAAAGAAGACCGCCATCATCGAAGACAAGAATCTCAAGACTTTAAAGCTAGATGAACTCTTGGGGTCTCTTCTCACTCATGAAATCATGAAGAAAGGAAAAGAAGAGGAGAAGAAGAAGGAAGAGATAAATAAGATGGGGAAGAAGAAAATCATGGAGCTTGCCACTAACACGAATGTTGTTGCTCTCAATTCCTCCACATGTCCACATGTAGATTCAAGTGAGGATGAAAGTGAAGAAGAAGAGATGGCCTATCTCTTCGAAAAGTTTGCCTAATTCATGAAGAACAAAATGGAAGAATCCAAGCATAAATTGAGTAAAAAGAAGATGGAAAGCTCTTCAAGCCATGAGAAGAAGGTATATGTGGCTACTTAGAGTGATGATGACTCCAAATGTAACCCCTAAACCTGACCCAGAAGAATTGGGTCGAATGTAGGAAGTCGAGTTTGAAACTTTTCCCTCAAGTAAAGTAATCAGATTCGAAAACATTACATTCGAAATGAATAGTAATATCACATAATAAGTAATCATATAATAATATCTTGAAAATAATAAAATATCCAGAAATAAATAAGCATGATAAAAATGGTAAACTCCAAAATAAAATGTCTGAGTCTATAATCATACATAATCCGATAATAATAAATAAAAATCCATAAGCCAAAGTAAACCATACTGATAATAAGAAATATGTCTGATAAACAAAGTCCTCCAAGTACCGTAGCCTAAGTCTTAGTATCTAAAATAGAAACTAAGGGAGAGTCAGCTATAACGCTCAATGTGTCTCTACAGTGCAAACAGAATCTAACAGAGTCAAACAGTATAACATCCGAATATTATTCTCTACCAAAGAGTCATTTTAACAAACATATATGCATGAATGAAATGTGTGAGTCAACATGGTATGCACCCAACTACATCATCGTTCGAAGAGTAAGGTTCCCTAGAACCACTCTCTACATAGTCATCATCCGAAGTGGAACTCGGCCCAAAGGGTAGAACCACTGATCTAAAGCAAGCTTCAACCCGAAGGAAGAAATTGCTAAACTTTCCCGTACAAAATCCTAACATGATGATATGACATAATATATGATTTTCTGATTCTGAATGCATTCTTATTTATTAACGAAAATGCATGTTCATATAGCCCGATATTAAACAATTTGATTCTGATACATGTTGCGTGGCATACTAACATACTAGACATGTCATACACAGCATATCAACAGAATATATCATCACCATGAAACAAAGAGATCATGCCATAATTAGAATCAGTCCATCAATCGCGTATACAAAAATAGCATTGTAAATCAGATAGCCCCATAGAGAACACACCTCAAACAGCTAAACATTCAACGCCGACGATGACGTCTCCCACGCTCAGCTCTAGCACTAGGTCAGACAGAGCCATCACCTACGATAATAAATCCTACATCAGATACACTATTAATATGCCATGTCACTAATAATAATACCGAACAATATTAATTAAACTCACGAGCAGATCCCGAGGATTGAGCAACAGGAGGTTGTCCAGGTGGAGAAGGAGGAAGAATCTCAGTGTCCGAGTCAACGTCGCCTAAACACAAAAATAATTTGAATTAATTTTTGATATTAAAGATTCTCAAAATACTAAGCATAATTGAACAAAATTGGTTAAAATGGCCTTTCAGGTTAGAATTTTGAAAAAGGGACAGCGGATTTGGGATTAGGACATCGAAAAACCTAAAGTTGACTTTGACTATAAAAGCCAACGGTCAATGTTGACGTCGACATAAAAGTCAACCCTTGCGTCGATACTGACATCATCGCACACGTCAGCCGATTCAATTCTGGAGAAGGGTCTGGTTCAATTCTGTTGGCGATTTGTCTGACTCGATTCACACGCTGAACCAGTTCGGTTCACTCACTCTCACCCGGCCCAAACCGACCTCCCCTTTCCAATCAAACTTTAAGGGTTTCCTAACCCTAACGACTGTAAGCCCCTTAGCCCGGCCTAGACGCTTGACCCGAACTACGAAGATTACACGGGGAAAACCAAAGTCAACCCGAAAATCAACCTTGATTAATGACCCTTTTTCTTTTTATCTTTTCTAAATACAATGTTAAACCTATGTGATCCCTCAAGATCATAGGAAGGAAAGGCATAGCGATCGAAAAACATTTAGGGATTTAATTGTAAAAATTAGACTTTTAAGGACCAAAACGTAAACTTTGCAAATTATGAGGACTTTGCAGATTTTAAGTTTACCAATATGCAATTAGTCATATTTCATGCATCTCTTTCAAATATCAACTTAATTAGACATTCCAATCTCCACCAATTGCATCTATACTCATCAAGGACTAAAATGTAAGAAACAAGAACTTGAAACAATTCAAAATGCAGTCCAACGGTCGGGTGTTTCGAAACGTTGACCCTTGTATCGAAACGGCCGTATCGAAACGGAGTTGACTGTTTCGGTACTCGGGTGTGTTTCGAGACCTGTATTAGAACATGGCTCTCCAATAGCTAAAGTGTTCCGAAACACTCTTACCCGTTCTGAAACACTATGGCCATTTCAGGCCCTTGTTCTGAAACAGATAAGGGTGTTTCGATACACCCTGCCCATCAACTATACATTTTTCTGGTTTTTCACATCTTTGCACATCTAAACACGTCCCAACACATACTAGCAACATGTTTAAGCATCTAGATCATCATGATGAAGCATAAACTAAAGCATGGCATCAATCATGCAATCATAGGATCTATAGGCATGCTCCTTAAACATAAAAACCATATGAAAGCCATAAACCACAAGACCAAACCATATAGAGCATTTACAACCCACAAATACCATAGCAAACTTGCAACAACCATAGGAAGTTCAAAATACATCTCCCAAAATCAACCTTAGGTCCCCATTGCCAAATATCATTACTAAAGCATACGAAAACATCACCATACATGAGCTTCTCACTTCCTTGGATGTCCTTAGCCTCCTTGCTGCCCAAAAACGTCTTAATTATCTGCATTGTTGGTAAAAGAGAGCGTAAGCACATTTGCTTAGTGAGGCAAGCTCTAAGGAAACCAACACAACAATGCAACTTTTAAAACTCTATCTCAAAACCATTTTATACAACATGCTCTTTCTATCTCATGCTTGAAAACCACTTCAAAGCAATTTTCCATTTGTAAACACATGTACCTTTATTCTAACTCATGCATTAAACCAATGCAAATCTCATGGCAAAGTCATAGGCATGCTTAATGAAAACAAAAGCATTTCATACCACAAATCTCATATGCATTTCTCATAGCATAAATCATCTCAACATTTGGTACATATGAATCAAATACAATCTCATATATTGGCATTTCATATTACATCTTTACTCGGATATGCGGATTAGCTTGACTTAAAGTCAAGTCCTACCCCGGTGGAATCTCACATCACCAGACTCTCATGGCGGTATCTCTCTTCGCCACAAAGCTTGGGTATTTCACCAAGTCCTACCCCGATGGTATCTCTCATCATCGGATTCTCACTTTGGATCGGGATGACACTACCCCAATTGCCCGACTCCAAAGAGCACGTACGAATTTTTAGTTTATAGTGCATTTTCATCCTATTGGTGTACCAATTATATCTGATAATTATCTCATCATTTATACCAATATATTATATCAAAAACATCATCTCACCTACTGTTTTGATGCAACATTTCCCAAATCTTTCTTATCTCGTTTCAAAACCATAACTCATGCTTTGCATTAAATCAAAATCTCAAAACTCTTTACTACCACATGTTATCTCATGAAATCAATACATAGCATCAACTCATGCTACAAATCATGCATAAAACAGTAGGAATTTGTCTATCTAAAAAAAAGCATATAAAAGCATTTAGGGGCATCAACCACATATTTGAGAGCAAATCTAGCCATACTTACTTCTGGAATTAGGTTGGTGTTTCAAACCAATCCTAAATCCCAAAACCTTGTTTCTTTGTCCCTCAAGGACTTCTAAAACCATTCGCACTCACCGATTACATTTCGCTTGCTTGCTGAAACGAAATCTAGGCTTCTGGCACCTCCGGATCAACACCAAAAGCGTCCAAAGATGTCTCCCATTTTTATTACACATAAGAGCAGAGGATTAATGCATCGTCATGCATTGAAATCACTAGCCACTCAATCAAACTCGCTGCACTACTCAAAAACATCATTTCGGCTACCCAAAATAACCGAAATCATTTCCAAACTTTCCCAAAACAAAGCCCAGCCAAGATCTATCAATTCTAATCATTTCTAAACCTCAATCAACACCAAAAATCACCATAAACACGTCCTTAGATCTCCAGCAACAACAGAACACCAAGAACACTCTAAAAACCACAAATCTAGCATCTAAAACATAGGAAACCAAGCCTATTCTGGAATCATTGGTTAAAACATCAATTACCATCCAAAATACATTAGAAATCAACCTCAAAACAGAGCCTAACAAAGAGTTACAAAAATCATCAAGATCTCACCAAGAATCTTGAGTTTTACTACAATTTCATGCTTCTAACATTAAAACAACTCAAAAATCATTAACAAATGATTGAGAACTTGAGAATTTCAGTAGAGAACTAATCATTAGAGGAGAAGGACTAAAGTTACCTCTAATGGTTGATTTCTCCTCAATTTGGGCAAGATTTATTGAAAATCCAAGGTAAAAACAAAAGGATTTGATGAGATGAAGATTAGAAATCCTTAGAAGGATGAAATCTCAGCAAAAGATATGAAAATTAGAGATTAATTGGTGAGGGAATTGTGTTTGGCTGAGTGGAAGTTGAGATAAAATGAAAAGATGGAAAAAGATCATAAAGTAGTTATGAAAAGTCATAATAGGATTTCTCTCTTAATTATTTTTATTAAAACACCCAAATTAAAGAGAAATCTGATAAAAACATTTTGGTAAAATTATCTCCTTAAAGATTCAAAGTTTCAATCCTTTACAAAACAATCACTAGTCAACTTTTGCAAAAACTGCAATTTGGTCACTACACCGAAATGTAGTATTTCCAAATCACATTTTGTAAAAAAAAATTCACCATAACCAATTATATAATAAATGAGGATTTTTAGCTATTTTTCCATATTTTTAAAGAATTCCGAACTAGGTGTTCCCTAACTCACCCTTAAAGATTCGAATCGTTCTCGACCAGCCCGATTCAACCTCTAAAACATCTAGGCCCAAAACCAGGGCGTTACAATGACGCCATCATCAGTGACCCCAAATGCCTAAATCCGGCTGATTTACACCATTTCAACCCATAACTCAAAATGACCAAAAATCATAGGCCATTACTTACCCAAAATCAAAAACGGTGAGGAGCAAACGAAAAGGACGATGACGCAACAGATTTGAAGGGTTGCAGACAGATTTCATGCAAACGGCGGGCAAAGGTTAAGGTTGAAGGCTGGGTTTTGGTCAGAACGATGTGGAGAGGCGAACGGCGGCGTCAACTCGCCGAATAGGTGGCGGTTGGCCCTTGGCCGGACGGTGATCGAAATTTGAGGGAAGGATTTTGGGGTTTTTGCAGAGAACATAGAGGGAGAGGGAAAGAGGTGTGGCTACAAAAATGGGAAACCAAAAAGTTGGTTCAAAAGCTGAAAATGAGATTTTAAATCACACAAAAATGGGTAAACTACAAGGCGTGCCATCGCACTTCCTAGGGTTTACGAAATGGCACTCATGTTTTGCAACACTTGCAAATTGGTCACTGAAATTTTGAAAACTTTCAATTTAGCCATTAAAATTCAACTAGGTTTTCAAATTAAAATTTTCAATTATTAGGGTTTTAAATTAGAAATTTCAATCAATTTTGGGTTTTTAATTTGTGGGAATTTCGGGGTGTTACACCACCGATAATGAACAAGCCAACCTTTGCATTATGGTCATCCAAGAACATTCAAGGGTAACTTCTAATTTATCTACTTCAACTTCTTATTCTTTTGATGAATTACAAGATGCCTATGATGATTTGGTTTTAGAATTTAAAAATTACATTTCGAAAAACAAGAACGTGGTTTCAAATTTGAAAATTCAAAATGACTTGATTTCTAAAACAAAAATTGAACTTGAAGCAAAACTCAAGGAGTTTGAACAAAAATGTGTTGATTTACAAAATTTTCTTCATAAAGTTCAAGAGGAAAAAGATTTGATTTCCAATAAACTTCAAAAGAAAAACAGTTTGGGAAAATAATTTTTTTATGTTAGACAATCTAGTGCCCCTAGATTTTTTAATGGCAAAGTTTTTAGAAGTATTTAGGTCTCAAAAGGACTAAGTACTTCAACTAAAAAGGATGACATTGAAAAATGGATTCCTAATGGGACTAAATTATGTGCTACTAACGCTTATGGATCCAAAGCAATTTAGATACCAAAAATCACTTGATTGTCTTGCTTTATGTGTGATGGAGAATGATCAAGAAATTCAAATTTGAGGGGGAGCTCCTACACACAAGAAGGAGAACACTTGAAGAAGGAAGGCTTTACATCCTCCTTTGAAGTTTAAGTGTTGGTAAATTTCTAGTTGTTTTTGTTTTTGTTTCAATTAGATTTATTTTCTATGACAACTAGATAATCATATTGTTGGACTAACAATATTTGATGCTTTGAGTAAGAGGGAGCCAGTTTTAAAACCAAACCTTTTAAACCTCTATTGGTATTATTGAGCTAAATGTCTTTGAACTTCTTTTTTATATAACAAAAAGGGGAGAGTTGGTTTGAAAAAAATGTTTTTTTTTCAAAATGAATAAGTGGGAGCTTTGAAATTCTTTGAGAATATAAAAAACTCTTATTCAAATTTTTAATCTTAAAGGGGGATAATCCCAAACAAATTTTCAAGTTGGTTTTATTATATCAAAATGGGGGAGATTGTTGAGATATAGATTTTGATATAATAAATTGAAAACTGTTTTGGACTAAATTGAAAAGAATTTAAAATATGCCTTAAGTCAAAACAACTTGAAAATAAGTTTGAGGAGTTTTCAAAAGGTTTTAAAATGCTTTGAAATGTTTTAAAGTAGCTAAAACCAGAATTTAAGCTTGTCTGTATCGAAACGATATACCATGTTTTGATACACATGAAGGGTTTCAGCTGCTGGAATTAAAAATGCCAAAATACGTACCGAAAAAGGGCTTTTCCGTTTCGATACGACAAAGGTCATTTTGATATGCTCCTATGCATTTCGATACGCCCATCATTTAATGCCCAACGACTTTATGAAAAAACCTCCAACGGCTATTTTCCCAAATGTCTCTTAAAGTGCAGACCGTACCGACACGGACAATCACGTTTCGGTACACTACAACGTGTTTCGATACACCTCAATGTGTTTCGATACGCAAAGCTAGACCATACCTCTGAAAGCTATTTCTAAAAAAGGTTGTACCGATACGGTTACACGTGAATCGATATGGACAGCTCCAGAACTACATTTATAGTGGGAAATAAAGGCTCCAATAGCACCAATTCAATCCCAACGGTCCTCAACGGCGACAAACTCAATTGGGAGTATAAAAGAGACCTCTAAGCATCCATGGAAGACTAATACTTCAAATGTCAACAACATTATGATGTGAAATTGTGTCTTAGGGCTTTAATTGTTCATCCTTTTTATAGACAACACTTGTGAGCCAAAATTGTCATATTTGCTCATGTGCTTAGGTTTGGAAAGAGCTTAAAGAGTGCAAACAAATACCTTGTGAGAGGAATTTTAGTTTGCTTAATTTTCTTTCTCTTGTAAAGAGTGTTTGGTTAATATTTGGGTAGAAAGATTAACTATTTGTACGGGTTTTGTAGAGCGTTTAGGTGTTCTCTAAATATGAGCGCAAGTGCACACTCTTGTCAAGTTATAGTATAAAAGATATCGTCTCCCACACGGATTGGACAGCTTACTCGAATTGTAATTCATGCACGAAGAAAATTAAATTCACAAATAAGTTTAGTTTATAAAAGAATTAAAATTAAATAAAACACAAGTATTTGAAGAAAAGATCAGAGTGATAGGCTGGGTCAGATTATGCTGCTCCCTAGTGTGAAACTACATTGAATAGGTTAAGATGCTTTGCGCTGCCAGACTTTGCTGCCTCAGCGGAAGATGGCAGATAGGCTGCTTTGATGCTTTCGCTGCCTCAGCAGTGGAACAGATGATTGGCTCGATGGCAAACTCGGCAGACCTTCAAGGCTCGGCACAACGCTTCAATATTGATCTCGTATATGTCTAAGTTAGAATATTGTTGTTACCCACTACAGATAATACCCGTCACAGCGTGAATCTTACAAAGACAGCAACCTTGGTTCGTCCACTTTTAGCCGTCTTAAACCCGCACCTATGTCTAGGCTGAATTGATCAACACCTGATTAGGATGAGGATCGTACTTATCTCTTTTGTGAGTTCGACTCTCTCGATACCGAACAAATGGATAGTTAACAACTAATCTTTTGAACTTAATTGAAATCTACGAAGAGCATGGAATAAGCAAACCTTGAAAGTTTTATTGCAAAAACAAACTTAATACCTAAACAATCGTTCTCACACTAGTTTACGATATAACCCAAACCCAAGAAAGAATTTAGAACGTAATGGCGACAACAAAACCTAAGTTATGCCTAAAGGAAAATCTAAGTTGTCTTGAATTACAAAATATGTCAAGTATATATAGGCATTAGCTAGGTTAAGTCCTCCTTGGAGTAGAAGTCTTCAAAGTAGCTTTTGCATTAAATACAACCTTTAATTCTGACTTCTTTGAGTTGAATGTGGACTTCTTCTTGTTACCTTGCACCACAAGTAATCGTGATTTCCTCCTTCAGCGACTTTGTCCATTGCTCCAAGCATCAGAAAATTGAGTGGATGGCATCGTTGGAATCAGGATTTTCTACTCTACAGATCGCACTCCAATTCTTCAGCTTGTTGCCCTAGGTGGCAGGTACGGTGGCGGCAGGTACTCGGCAGCGGCTTTCTCTACTTGGAACTGCATCAGTACAGCTCCTTGGTCCGCTGCCTCAGCATCCTCTCGTCTGATTTGTCCTCCTACTAACAACTTCTAGCCCTGAAATGGAAACTAAACTAAAACAACATCTTTTCCTTACCAAATAAGAGATAATCAATAAAATCATGGAAAAGTAAAGAATACTGTAAATATGCAATGCATGAACCTAAATATGCCTAAAATGTACTTAAGAACAACAATAATATGAGATGGAATGCATATAAAATATAGGACTAATGAGCACTTTACAGGTTTCCTCCTAATCCTAGAAAAGAGGACGAATCAATTAGTGAATTGGTTGGAAAATCCTTAGTGGGAGCTAAGGTAGTGGATGTAGGTGCTTGTTCGAAGCCCGAACCGCTATAAATTCATCATGTCGTTCAACTTTCGGCTTCCATAAATCAATCACCCAAAAATATATCTTCTCCACCACTTGGCAAGCATCGGTTGAAGGTGATCATCGAGCCTAACAAGTCTTTAAAAGACTGATCTTGTAAAGATGAATATAATGAAGAAAATTACTGTGAAACCTACTGTTTCAACAGTTCTACATATTGTTTCAACAGTTTCTACAGCTGGAACAATATTCAGAATTATCAAGTTGCACTGTAAAAGTATATGGCCATGATAGAGCTTCAGGTCTCCCTTTTAACCTCTTCATTGTTTTCACTTTTTGGCATTGAATTCGTCATTGTATATTTGTTGATGGATCGTGCATGGGTAGCTTGATAGCTAACTTGGCCTGTACCTCAGTATAATAGAATAGCATTTCTTTTCTAATATCTACAATGAAACTTTAATTTTATTGTTCACAAGAAAGGAATGAGGGTCTGTTTTAGCTTTTAATTGACATTGTTGAGGAGCTGCTCTCGGTTGTCTACACTTTGATTGTGAGTGAAGCTTGATAGAAGTACGTAAGTATCTTCAGGAATCAGGCATTAGAGGTTGTCGGCGTAGAGGGGTGGATGATAAGGAAGGTAGGTGAAAAGTTTTAATACAAAAAAATGGGAAAATTAGGGGGGTTATCTCAAATTTCTTAGGCTTTCAAATTAGGACTAAATTTATTGAATATGTAAATATGAAGGGTTAAATGTGTTAGTATACAAATTTTCGTAACTGCCACGTCACCCCTCTAACGACAATTAACGACTCAATGACCATTTTGTAACAAAAACTAAAATTTAATATACATTATGTAACTTTTGAAAGTTTGATGACCATTTGAATTTTTACGATAGTTTAGTGACCATCTGTGTACTTTACATTTTTCAAAATATAATGGTTTAAAATTTTCTGGTAAACCATTTCATTAGTCACTGAACTTGCGTCTATGTATTACTATTATCATTAAACTTTAAAAAACTTCCACTTTACAACTAAATTTTTATATTGGTTTTTTTGTCATTGAGAAGTTAAATTGTTAATGGCGTGGTGATGTGATTGATTTTTCTTGCTTTTTTCTATAGCCAGATGTATCAGAAGAGGATGATGCGAGTTTACGACAAGAAGGTACATTTGAGAGAATTCTAAGAGAGGGATTTAGTGTTGAAGAAAATGCTACCAATCCAAAGGGATTCTCGTGGGAGATAGACGCCTAATTGAAAGGGGCCCTACATTGTAACAAAAGCTTTTCTGGATGAGCCAAGATCTTGGTCGAGATGGACGGAGATGAACTCCAAAATCTAGTGAATTCAGACTCGGTCAAGCGATATTACGCTTGGAGAAAAAAAGAAAAAAGAAGGCTGAAGTCAAAACCTGAAAGGGCGCTTCAGGAAAAACAATGAAATAATCTAAAAGTAAAAACCCGCAAGGGCGCTTTAGATTAAAAAAGGGAAAAGAAAAAGGAGGGTTTAAGATGAAAACCTGCAAATGGCGTCTTGAAACAAAAGAAAGATTCGAGTTCAAAACTCGTAAAGGGTGGATTGAATATAAGTGATTTGGAATTAGGCGTACAGTAAATGACCCTCTCGGAAACCTAACATTTTGGGAGGAATCTCACATCTTCACACATTGTTGTAACGTTCGAAATTTTCTCGACAAAGGTTGTTTTTTGGGAAACTTCTCGTAAATCGACTCAGAATGATTTGGCCCTTGATATCTGAATACTTGATTGTCTTCCTTTGTAATTACTTATATGTTTGTCACACTATTAATAAAGTATACATTCCAGAAACTTCCTTTTTGCATTCTTCTCACCTACATAAGCATTTCATATTAAAATGGGAACCATCGAATTCACATTCATATAACAGAAAAGATTTGTGCGCATTACTCTGAAAATGATTTAAGGGGCATTTGGTTCGCGGAAAAGATCATTATCAGGGGGAATAATCGTTTTCAAAATTACATACCCGCGTTTAGTTTTGGAACATTCCCTCCAAGGGGTAATATTGTTTTCCAAACAATAACGCTTTTATCATTAAATTGTGGGAATGTGATTCTTTTGGATTTCTTAGGTATTTGTCAATTCCCACTCCTTTGGGCCATATTGCCCCTAAGTTAATGAATTTTGTTCATATGGATCCTTTGTTGAATTTAATTAGATGATTAAATATTTATGGTGTAAATTAATTAAATATTTAAATGGTGTTACACATTTAAATATTGTTTTAATATTTTAATATATTTTTATTAATATTATATATATATATGATGTTTATATGTTATGTGTTGGGATTGCATATAGATTGAGAATTAATAAGTTAGGAGTTTTTTAATTTTATTTTTCATTTATATGTTTACCATCTTATAAAACATTTTAGTAGGTTAAACTTATGATGTAAAATTCTTATTAGTATTATACAACTGTTATATTTATTTCGCAAATTGTCACATGTACTAAAAAATTAAAAATTTAAACATATTAAATGTTTAACATTTGAAAATTCATAAAAATATTTTAATAGAGAGTAACGAGGGTATGCAAATATAAAATATATATTTTTATAAATATTTAATGTAATAATTATATTAATAATACTATAAATAATATAATTCTATGACTTTTTGTGCAGATATTTTTAATTTAATATTTTTTAGAATAGCCTAAAGGTGGTTACAAGATATTATATGTTCATACATATTTTTAACCCTTTGACAATACACATACCTTGTAGATAGAGCGATTAAACCCGAGTCTCCTAAGATGAACATCGTTCGCTTTTCTAGTGGGACCACTTCTTTGGTTCATTTTTAATTTAATATTAAAAGTTTAACATGTTAAAAAAAATATAACACATGGACAATTTAGTAAATTTTACTTTTAGGTAATCTTATATTCATCCAACCAGATACAATAATTTTATATTCCTAACAAATAAACCAAACAAGGTAATGTAGCATTCCAGTAATGTGTCAAGTAATGTTACATTCTGAGAATCTTATTCCCATAGGTAATCTTACATTCCGTGAACCAAACGCAAGTACATGGACTATGATGCAGTTCATCATTCTAATTCTAATCATGTCATAAGGAAAATCAGCACATGGGACATAGTAAGATCCCTACAAACATAGAATTTCACTCGGTGAGCAAATCATGTTATCAAATTGGGGCAATTTGCGTTGATCAATGATATAAGATCCTCAACCTTGACATCGGAGGAAGATCGAATAAGCGTGATAGGAAAATATTAAAATGTCAATATCATTCGAAGACATTTAAGGTGGAGATAAGTCTTGTTGCGAAAATTCCCTTACAAGCAATCTAAAGTGCTCTAGACAAGAATTTGAAAACTCACAAGAAGCATTGAAGGTGCTTGATATTAGTCGCTAATATCTCTTCTGCGACAATTAGAACAATTTTACAGACATTAGAGTAGGTGTTTGGAGATCCATAGTTTTTATTTAAGTTTCAGAGCCGCTCAAAGAGGTCTTTTCACTCAATATTGATGTATCAACTAGAATGATAATTCAGCCTGGTCCAAAAGTGGAATATTGGAGATCCCTATTACCTTGATCAAGATGAAGGCTAAAAGGATAATTGAGAATTTGAAGACCAACGTCTATTTTTCCAACTAGGAGTACAAAATCAATGGATTGAGCGAACAAATGTACAAAGATCATATGTCCGGAAGAACAGAAAGCTGGGAACTATTCCCAGCGTAAAATATGTCATGCATCCATAAGTTAGGCATCAGTAGAAGCATGCTAACTCACTACAATCATAGCATTTGTTAATTTTGACAGAAATAAGAAAATACAGATTATTTTTCAACTCGGCATTTTCGGTTTTGAAGGATCAGAGTTTTTTGCACACTACCTTAAGAGTTTGAAGGATAAGAGTTTCTTTCACACTAGCTCAGGTTTGAAGGAGTGGGTTTGATTTGTTTTCCTCGGGTACGAAGGAGCGGGTCATTTTTCGGCTTAGCATCTTTGAGTTTGAAGGATCAGAGTTTCTTGCAAACTACCTAGGTTTGAAGGAGCGGGGTTCGATTTGTTCTCCTCTAGTACGAAGGAGCTGATCATTTTTCAGCTCGGCAACCTTGGGTTCAAAGGATTCGAGTTTTTTGCACACTACGTCAAGTTTGAAGGAGCGGGGGTTCGATTTGTTCTCCGCGGGGTCGAAGGAGTATATCATTTTTCAGCTTAGCATCCTCGAGTTCGAAGGATCAAAGTTTCTTGTACACTACCTCAGGTTTGAAAGAGTAGGGTTCAATTTGTTCTCCTCATGTATGAAGGAGCAAATAACTTTTCAACTCAACATCTTGAGATTCAAAGAATAAGAGTTTCTTCCCGCTACCTTAGGTTTGAAGGAGGGAAACTCGGTTGTAGATTGTGGTTACCAATGTACAGAGGGGCAGTTGTAGTAACCTAATTTTATTTGCCCTTTTTCTATTTATTTATTCATTCATTTTCATTTTTATCATTTATTTTATTCATTTCATTACTTGTTTATAAATAAAACTTATTTAATAAAAAAACAAATAATAGTCCATTAAAATTGTCCAAATACAATAATAAAGGCTCATTCGACCCAAACCTAAATTAAAACCCATAGGATCTGATCTCTTTTTCTCTTTGCGCAGCCAAGCCTCCACTGTTGGATCGAATCTGATCTAATGGTCCATATCAATGTCTGAAAACCTTAGCCCTTTATTCTTTGCGCCACAATCCTCATCACCATTAGACCTGGGTGATATCTAATAGTCTAGATCGCTCAAGGAAAGATCACGCGAATTGCCACTCGGCACGTGAAGACCATGCACTCGCCGTTTGAGCTCCCACCAGACCTTTCAATTCCTTCGACCGTCACCATGATCAACCCCGGCCACCATGCTCTGTCGTTGTCGTGGTCTCTCCGCTCGGCCATGTTCATCAAGCAAATAAAAAGAGTGAGGAATATCAGCAGTCGAATTAAGCAAATAGGGGAAGAGATCAATCGAATCAATCAAACAAGAAAACAAATCAGCTGAATCAGATCAATGGTAAAAAGGAAAAAATCAAGAAAATAATCTAGGATTTTCTTAGTTTTGGTATGTAAATCAGTTATAAAAACCGAACAAAAATTCATTATAAGACACAATTTTTAGAGCAATACAATAATCAAAGCATTTTTAGGTATTTCTTTGTTATTTTTTATTTGTTTATTTCAAGGGTAAATTATACCGTTGACCACCATACTTTGATTAATGTATTAAAATGACCACAAATTGGATCAATGTGACCACCAGCCGTTAATGGGCTAACGAAATGTGACGTGGCAGTTAAAAAATTAAAGGTATAATTACACATTTGGTCTTTACTATTTACACATTCTTTTAATTTAGTCCTAATTTTAAACTAATAAAATAAATTAGTTAGGTGGTGACACGTGTCAACACCTTATTGGAGGAATTTAATTATTTATATTTAGGGTAAACTATACCATTGACCATCATACTTTGGTTAATGTATTAAAATGATCACCTTAAAAAATCGACTCAATTGATCACCCAAACTATTGAAGGCAGTTAAAAAATTAAAGGTATAATTATACATTTGGTCTTTACTATTTACACATTTTTTCAGTTTAGTCCTAATTTTAAACTAATAAAATAAATTAATTAGGTGGTGACACATGTCAACACCTTATTGGAGGAATTTAATTAGTTATATTTAATTTAATAAATTTATTTTCATCCTTTAATTTTTTAACTGCCAGTCGATTTTTTTAAGGTGGTCATTTTAATACATTAACCAAAGTATGGTGGTCAACGGTATAGTTTACCCTTATTTCATATACAAAGAAGGGGGAGAAGGGTTTTTTACCTTTTAAAAATACGAAGGTCACCCGGGTATCGCACGACGGCCGACAGAGGGAGTAGAGTGTGTTGTTAGGTTTTTGAATCTAGGTGGGTGAAGAGGAGAAGGTTCTATTGAATTTGGGTTTTAAGCTTTAGGTTAATAAGAAAGAACACTTAGGGTTCTTGGTGTGTTCTTAGGGTTTGGGGTGTTTCGATAAAAAAAAAAGGAAAAATAAGATATTATTGTGTTCGTGAAGATCAAAGGGGCTCTTTTTTTTAGGAATATACGAAGAACAGGGTTAGAACCAAGGGGTTTGATATGAAGAAGTGGTGAAATTTTTGGGTTTGGGTGTTTGTGTAAAGGAAATCGGGAGAGAGGGAGAGCATAGAGAGAGTGGTTTCTAAAAAATGGAGAAATGAGGTATTTTTGAACCAGGTCGAGCCTTTAATATCTCGACCCAAGATCTGACCCGCGCCTTTCTTCCTTAGACCTCACATCGTGGCTCCCCAACTTCCACTTTATCTAATTTAGTCCATATTTCGTTTGAATTCAACTCTCTGTTTTTAATTTCATGCAATTTAGTTCTTGCAATATTTAATTCTTCCTTTAATTTTAATTTTTATATTTATTTATTTTGGTCGCCGATTTATGTGTGTAACTTAGTTTAATTTAATTACCTTATTTTTTAGCTAATTTACTTTTGTAAAATAAACCCTCTAGCGTTGTAGCCTTCTAATTTTATTTTTAAGGTTAATCTAGTTTCTTTAAGGTCTCTTAATAAATAAACTTCATAATTAATTAGCCTAGGATTAGGTTCTTATGTTTTAGTTTTAAGATTTTATTAATAAGATTTCTAATAGATCTCTTCATTAGTTTCATAGATTTTGGTTACTTTAAATAATTTATCCTTGAACAACAATTTAGTAATTATAGGTAATCTAATAATAGGGAAATTTTAATTTAGTAAAAATATTAAATAGAGCTTGTTAGGATTAACGTTTCATTCAACTTGTGCTTTTTAGGATTAGAGAGACTAGATTTAAGGGTTTTTATCTAAAAAATTAATTTATGCATGTATCCGAATTACAAAATAAAATATTAGTGGCCAAATAAGTGTCGCTCTACGAGCATTGTGGGGTGCTAATCCTTTCTCACACGTAATCGTGCCCGCAAACTCAAGATTTCAGAATCTTCAACTTCCTTTAAGTTTTCAGTCTATCTAGTTTAAAAGACCGACTGCGACTGTGTGTGTTTTTTATTTACGTCGAGTCTTGGCTGCAACAAGTTGATTTATTGCTACAAAAGTTCTCTTTAGTAAGGATTAAGATTAGAATATTAAGTTGATTCCAAAAATATCTAGTAATCTTCTTTGTTTCGATATTAGTGAAATTTTTTCTTTTCTGTGTGCGATCATTTTACTATCATATAACAAATTGGTTTCAGAGTAATTCTATATTGTTAGGAATTTATAAGCGAGAAGAAAACAACACAATATCAGACACACACAATAGACGAGATTTAACGTGATTATGCCTTACTTACCTCCACAAATAAGAAAAATAAAAATTTACTATAAACGTACAGATCACAAAGAGTAAAAATACATAAATTTTTTTTGTATTCCTAAGATATATCTCGAAATTTGGTGTATTCTAAAACCTCTTTTAATATTTCTACAAAACTCATCACCGCAACATATCTTAGTCAAGACCATAAAAAGGATTATATTTCTTCAAAATAGTTCTCTCATAATTTGAGAGGTTAAGATATATTTTATATTTATAGAATAAAATATTTGATCACCAAAAAATTTTATTACACCACACTTCTTATTTGAATCTAAATATTTATTTATTAAGCAAATTAAATTATCAAGCAATATCAACCATTAAAATTATAATAAAATCTAAATTAATTACCCATTAAAATTTGTGTCAATATGTATCAATCTCTCACTTGACAGAAATTCAATCTTAGGATAGAACTTCAAGTCTTTTAACAATTTCAATTTTTACATGCATCAAATATTTGTTGTAGCATCACCAATAAGTCTTCAACTACTTCAATTCTTATGTAATATTCGCTGAAGCATCATTGAATCGATTGAAAATTATTTGTTTGCAACTAAAAATCCGTTGTAGCTAAACTCCTATTGCATGTTTCCAATAACACTAACAAAGTCTACAACAATTTCCTTTAAAACTCTACAACTCAAAACATAACTTTGAGACCACTTGTTAAAAATTTATAAGCAAAAGAAAAACAATGTGTTATCAACATGACATAAGACACACACTAAAGCTAAAATTTATGTGGTTCGGTCTTGCGTACTTCCACAAATGAAAAATAATAATTCATTATAAAAGTAGGAATTACAAATAGTATAAATACATAAAATTCCTTTTATTTTATAATTCAATATATCACAAAACAATCTTCAATGTCTTACAAAACTCATCCCCTAACATAACCACAATAATTGTTGAGACCAAAAAAAATGTATATCTCTCTAATTTTCTCGTGATTATAAAGCTTAAGACTTATCCTATATATATATCACCACATACTTGGTCATTAAAAAGCCTTAATATTTAAGGCTTTTTTTTTCTATATATAAGTTTAGTTATCAATTAACATTTAACTATTAAAATTATAATGAAATATAACTTAATTACTAATTAAAATTTATGTGAATTTGTAACAAAATACTATGAACAAGTAAAAGCACGACACATAATATTTTTATTTAAATAAACAGTTAATATAAAATATTAATTTAATATAAATAAATATTACAAATATTTTTTCTCGCACACTTTCTTACTTCACGATATTAAAAATTTTATATTTAATAAAAATAAATTATATTATATTTAAGATTAAATTAATTCTCATGGTTATTCGATTTTTCTGATAATTGCTAATCACTTGAATAATGACAATTTTGCATAAGATTTTTTTTACCAAATTCATGAGTGTTGAGTGGATCGAATGATCGAACTAAACCAAGAGGGAGTGAATTGGATTTTTAATGTTCTTGATGGTGGAAATTGCAAATAAAAAGATTGACAATGAATTTTAGAGTGGTTCAAGTTCCAAATGAACTCTACATCCACTACCTTAGCTTCACTAAGGATTTGCAACAACTCCACTAATTGCTCTTCCCCTTTTCTAGGCTAAGGAGGTAACCCTTACAATTTTCGGTCAAATTTTCTACCCAAAATTTGACCCAATCCTCACACAATTAAAACAAAGAACTTGTTGGCTAAACAAGTATCTCTCAATACATAAACTAGCCCAATTACAAGCACTCAACTCAATTGAAATGATAAGAATGAAAAATACAATTGGGGTTTCTAGACAATAATGGGATTTAGGCACAAATGCTTGGATTTGATGTTTGGATGTTTGCTTTTGGATCAATAGTTGTTGCTGAAGCTTTTAGAGGTCCTTTTTATACATTCTCATTGAATTCTAGCTATTGTGGTTGTTGCAATCATCAATAGAGCCGTTGGGGTGTTATCTCCCCTCCATAAATGCAGTTTGCAACCAACCGTTTCGAAACGCCCGACCATGTTTTGAAACATACCAAAATAGAAAGAGTCGTTGGGGTGCATTAAAGAGCTCGTATCGAAACGATCTGACCTGTTTCGATACGCTAAGAGCCGTTTCGAAACTTGTTTCGAAACGTTTTGCCACTGTCAAGGGTCGTATCGAAACGGCTTGAATTCGTTTCGATACGCCTTAACGGTTTGTTAAAAATCGGTTAAAAACATTCAACGGTCATAATTTTCAAATCAATTTAAGAACCGTTTCGAAACACTGAATGTCGTTTCGATACGGTTTCTCTATGTTCTAAAGCCGTTTCGATACTTGTTTCGAAACACGGGTTGGTAGTGTTGAAATCGTTTCGATACCCGTTTCGAAACATGGGTTGACAGTTTCAAAACTGTTTCGAAACGCCTTAGGCCGTTTCGAAACAGGGACTCGAAAATCATTGTTTTGGCTTTAAGAACACTTAAAAAATATTTGATAAACTTAGTTTTTAACTTAGGCATATTCTTTAAATCATATATGTAACACCCACATT
The DNA here is from genome assembly GCA_958450335.1 of Hibiscus tridactylites. Classification (NCBI taxonomy): domain Eukaryota; kingdom Viridiplantae; phylum Streptophyta; class Magnoliopsida; order Malvales; family Malvaceae; genus Hibiscus; species Hibiscus tridactylites. The sequence goes on along the minus strand of OY288287.1, from coordinate 3,759,090 downwards.
TCCGTCCTAGAATTTATAGTCGTAGAATTTAATTATTTTATTTATTCTTAGAAGCAATTGAGCTTGCGAATTTGTGAATTATGCAATTTGGTCCCTAAAGTCCTCAATTGGGCAATTAGTGCACCAATTCGAATTAGAAAGGAAATTAGATTCGAATTAATTAGTCTAGCCGATTGGTAAACTAATGAAATTGAATTAGTGATATCAAGATCTAAAGTGTGGAATTAAAAGAATACGAAAGGAAATTTAATAACATTATACTCCTTAAAAATCGGATGAAATTGATAAAATTCAATAAAGCTTGTAACAAGGCAATTTGGTGATTAAATTAAAAGACTTTTAAATAGTAAAAATTTCATGTCAAAGATAAATTATCCTTGGGGCTGCCCTTAGTAAATTAAGGATAAAAGAATTAGTAAAAAGGGCTTATAGGTAAATTGAAGAGCTATCAAATCATCCATATGATGGAAGCTTGTCTTCCTTCCTCATTTTGCTCTTCTTTGCCGTGAAGAAAGGGAAAATATGGGGGAGGAGAGAAGCTCAATAGTCGGCCATTTTGAGAGCTAAAATTTGTAAAATTTTCGGTTGCATGAAGGAGGATTAAGCTAGGATATTGAAGAAAGTAGCTAATGTTGTCAAGAGATTAAAGAAAGTAAGTTTCCTACTCTTTGTAGTTTTCGGTTGAGTTAAAAATCATGCATGCAAACCTAAAATTTATATGAACATGAAGATATATGAGTTTTGGGTGAAATAACAAGATGAAATATGGAAATAGGTGAAAACTTTTCAAGAACACATGAATAGAGTAAAAAGGGGGCTGTTTTGAAAGAAAATATAAAACCTTGAGCTTTTGGAAAGTTTGCTAAGAATTAAAATCTGAAAATTTTTACTAGGAGAAATTTGTCAAGGAATGAATATTTTGTTATAAAAATTTATTGGTTGCTAAAAAAATGAATTAGAAAGATGATATTTTTATTAGAACTAAAAATGGTCATGAAATCGAAAGTTGTGAAGATGGGGGACTGATTTGAAGAAATCGGTAAATTGCATGCCTAAATGTTGAAATTGGAAATTTACATGGACTGTAAAAATACCATGGAAAAGTAGAATAATTCATACCATGAAGGAAATTTAGATTCAAGTATGTAGTTAAGTGTATGTTCAAGCTAAAGTATAAATTAAGAAATCTGTCCAGTGGTGTTCAATGTAAAAACAGTAAATTTGGAAATTCACCAAAAATCGAATATAAGATATTTGAAGCTGAAATTTATACTGTATAAACTTTGATATGTCTAAAATCATTGAGAGAAAACGGAACTAAATTTCAGTATGTAAATTGAAAGATATGAATTTTTAAAGTCGGGCAGTGCATGCTGTCCAGATTTGCCGAAATGAGTATAATTAAGTAATAAACTGTATTAATCCGAATAAGATAAAAATATGAGGTGAATGTGACTGAAAAATTGGGTTTAATACCTTTCCAACGGTATATGATAAGTAAATTTTGGATTAGTAATTAAAAAGTTATGATTAAAATGCTAACTAGTCCTCGAACTAGCTTAATGAAAAGTCAGAATTGAAATTAGGAATTCATGCTTGAATTGTGAAGTAATTATGGTTGAATTGCTTCCTAATATAGTGTGTATTTGTTTAATGTTGAGAGTTAAGATCGGAATAGCGAAGAAACTTCGGAGGAAGCTAGGATCGATCGTTCGAAAGGAAGAAGCAAAGGCATCTCAATTCGAGATCAAGCTTAAGGATCATGAGTGTAATTTCGTGAGTGTAATTTTGTCTTAGGGTTGGGACTAGTGTCCAAACCACTTTAATTTTCTGTAATTTATATTTTATATGCATGAAATTGGACTAAACGATATCTGGTAATGTGTTTAGTAAGGGAAGGAGATATAAAGGAACTTGGATGCATGATTGAACTTTGTGATATATGTTTGATTGTGTGCGATATGTGGGCTGTTTTATATGATGCTAAATGCCATGAATTTTATGTTGATTTGGATTTTGATAATCGATTAAGTATGTGCAAATGTGGACTGCTCATGTGAATGATTGTATGATAGAAAAGCATTAAATGGATTCTTGATCATATTTGATAAAATGAATATGTGGACTGCCCTATGATATGATTATGCTATGCTTGAAAATGCATATGATTATGTATGAATGATGTTGCTGCCATGCATGATATTATGATCGAATGAGCATTCAAAGTGAATTCTGAAAAAATGTACATGAAATGAATTAATGGACTAATCACTTAACAGGATTACGCCCTTGGTCGTTTGGACGTTCTAGATAAGAACGACATGCCTAGAGTCTGAGCTCACCGTCCGATATTGCTTTGTGCAATCTTTGATAGTACTTTGTGTACTTTTGATAAGATGTGTGATCTTGATTGTTGTTCGAGACACACGATGCTATGGGCATCCCCTTTGACGTTGCTTTGTGCAATATTTGACGTTGCCGCGGGCAACTATATGCGTTACATGTTACCCTTCTGATGGCTCGACTATTCTACCATGGGCAAAACGTTAAATAAAATATTTTGGGTTATGAAACCATATTAAAGAAATGAAATGAATTACCATGTGAAATGAAGTGTATGAATTGAATGGAACTTGCTAAGTTAATTAAGCTTATGAAGTGGATAAAAGATTATGTGACTTAACATGATATGATATGATATGAAATGCTATGCTATGTGGACATTGATCCTTTCCGAAAATGTTATGAAATGAAGTGCTATGATATGTGGACATTGGTCCTATCCGATTGTGATATGAAGCATATGAAATGCTTACAAGTTCAATTATGTGAAATTTGGGTAATGACCCTATTCGAATGTATGTGATTAAGAAATGAGAAATTCTGATTTTTGAATGATAATTTGAGGTCATTCAAATGATATGCTTTGATGAATTTGTGAATTCGATTTGATAAGTTAAAAATGCTATGTATGGTTTAGCATGAGATCTTGATTTATTTAATTGCTAAGCATGATATTGAGTATGTTTAAAATGGATTGTATTATGCTATTGATCGAATTATGTGCAAGCATGTGATAAATTATTGTGATATGTTATGTAATCGAGCATGTGCTATGAATGTTGATATGATATGTATGATGCTATGTGTATGAATTTTATGTGAGCTTAGTTGGGTGAAACCGAATTGTTAATAAACCTAGCTAAGTAATCTCAACGCTTGAACACGCTAAAGCTTAAAGAATGAATTAGTTTTGTATTACCTCGCTAAGTACTTTTTGTACTTACCGCTCCGTTGTTTTCTTCTTCCCAACCTTAGCAGGATAGCTCGGACCCTAAAGCTAGCTTTCGTTGGATCAAAGTTCTCAGGTTCACGGTTCTGAAATATGTACGATCTAAGTCTTATCTTTAGACTCCTAGATGGTGGCTTTGAAGTCTGTCTCAGGATCCGTTTTGTTTTATTCGGTCGTAACTTGAGTTTGAAATGGTGTTTGAAATTATATGCTCCGTGATGCTTGGTTAGGATGCTAGAATCATATTTTGTATTTAAGTAGGTAGCCTCTTTATTTTGTGTATAAAAATGTAAGTCAAGCTAGTGGTTGTGTCGATCCTTTTTGTTGTCCATAGTCGATAGCTTGACATGTTTAAGGGCATATAAGCTATGTTATTTTGTAAGGTCCTAAGTAAAGGAAATCAAATGCCATGATATGGAAATATGATATGTTATGTGTTGCATGAAAATTGGCTTGATTAAATATTTGGTAATTTTGGATTAATTCGAAATCACCTAGACCATTTAGATAAGTTTTCGAATGGCATGTAATCGATTAATTAAATGTTCGACTTTATAACTTGCTTGCAATAGTAATATGATAATAAAAAGAAAAGTTTTAAATTGGCTCGTAAATTAGTAACAAGATTAAAGGAAAGTATGTCTAAGTTTTTTTAGCCCATTTTCCGCGTGCGCGTTAATATGAAATACTGATTAAAATAATATCACATTTTCCGAAATGCTTCCTCTTTTGTCTGAAATGTTCCGTTTGTCCGTCTTTTCTGTTCCGGCGACGCCCCTAACTTCCGGCCCGGGTTGGGGGTGTCACAATATAGGGATGTTTGAGGACTTAAAAATTCGTTTTCACATTTTCAATTTAGTCCTTAGGTTCTTTAGTTATATCAAAATTAAAATATCGGTTTCACAATCTCCCCCTTTTTGATATAACAAAACCAAAGTTAGAATTTTTAAGAGTTTTGAAAATTTTGAATACATTCTAACTTCCCCTCAAATTAAGATAGGTTTTTAAAGTTTTAGAAGGATTTAAATTTTAAATTCAAGGTTTAAAAACTTTAAAAACACTTTAAACATTTAAAACGAATTTTTGGCTCTTAGATTACTTCTCCCCCTTTTTGTTAGATCAAAAATAATAAACAATGCTCATATAGAAGAAATAGGGTTAATAACAATAATCATTAAGCAATAAGCAATAAGCAACAATAATATTAATTCATAAAATTAAAATATCCAAAACATAAATCTTCAACAATAAGTTCAAAGCATAATCCCAAATAAAATCAAAAGCATATGTTCATAAAACATAATGGAAATAAAGATGCAAACTTAATCCTAAAATGCATAGATAATATGATATGTCATGAATATCCTAGGCCTCGTCGTCACCATCATCATCCGAGGTCTCATCATCGCTCTTGACTTGAGATTGACGAAACTTCATCCATTGGCCATAAAAGGTGGAGAAGGACATATCCATGGCCGAGTGTTGATTCTCAAGGGATTGAAGTCGATCCTCTACATTTTGCAAACGTGTATTGATAGCACCAAAGCCCAAAGCCATGTTAGTGTCCATGGCGTTGAACCGCTCGATAAGGAAATCCGTGAGAGCTTCATTGTTTGCAACTTGAGCTTGTGGTTGAGGTTCAACGTGAGGAGAAGGAGGAGGTGCTTCCCTATCAACACGTTCCCAATGTCCATTGTTTACATAGCGAAAACCGGACTTACGGAGAGAGGACTCACCAATTTTTGACTTGCGGGGTTCTGGAGAGTCGTAGGTGCAATCAAGATTAAGCTTGCTAAAGATGTGACTTAAAATCGTTCCATAAGTGAAGGATTTCAGTGCATCTGTGTCACGAAGCTTAACATTGTTAACAATTTCAGCAAATATGATCTTAACTAGATTAGGGCGCTCACCACGACGGAAACACTCAAGCCAAAACTAGTTGACTTGAAGAATGTGAGAATATTTACCTCCGGAGTAACGAAGGAACCATGAGACCATCAAATGGAGGAATCTATCGTGCGCATCTAAGGTAAGCATCGAACCAGTGTGAGAGCCAAAGTGACTCTCATTCTCAATTCCTTCATCCTTAAGAGAAAACGTAGACTCCAAGAGAGGGATGTTAACGAAAATCCTTTTCCCCAAAATAAAAGACTCAAGGCCAACAACTTCGGAGTTGTCTTCATCATTGATAAATTGAGCATTGGAGTAAAAGAGAAGTACCATGTGTTTGTAGCAAATGTCCGGGATGCTCAAAAGACCAAGAAAACTCCATTCTCTCAAACGGTCGAGGTAGTGAAAAAGAAAGCGCTCGGAGTCAAGGAACTTGAGATCAATAACACGCTCACGACGAACTTCGTACTCCTTGACATAAGCGAACCAATCCCTCATCTCTTGAGTTCGAAGACTTTTTTGAAAAAGCTGAGTGAGATTAGGACGAATACTCGATTCACTTACTTGACTGGTCTTACGCTTTTTGTGAATATTGTCCGTAGCCATCCTAAAAACATTAAGCAAACAATTTAAAAACAAGTTTAAGTGTATGCAAGAGATTTCATAATTCAATTCAATGATAAATCCCACTTAGGTTTAAAAACAAGTTTTTAAAACAAATATACAAAACAAAACAAAAAAAATTAAGAGAAAACAGTAAAGAAAATACGAGTGAAAATTTATATATTCGAATCAAAAAAATTGAAGATTTTGAATTTTTTTTACAAGATTTGAAAAACCCAAGTATCAAAACATATAAACTATACAAAATTAAAATTTTCTAACCTAAGATTCGAATATAAATTGAAGGAAAAAGAAAAAGAAAAAGATGAAAATATACCTTAAATTGGGATTTTGGATGAATAGAGGAAAATCCTTGCACAAGATTGTTGAAGCTTGCTTAGACTTGTGTTTAAGAGAAAAAAACCCTCAAGATTTGGTGAAAAAACAAAGAGGTTTAGAGGGTTTTTATAGGGAAAATCGATTCTAGGGTTTTTAGGGTTTGGGAGAGTTTTAATTAAAACATAACTTTATCATTAAAAGCTCTTTTAAAGCAGTCCACGAATCCGTTTTGGAACGGTCTTGACTGTTACGAAACGCGGGCATGAAAGATTGACCGACTTTTCAACTCCAGCTGACCGTTTCGATACGGGTTTGACCGTATCGAATCTCTGTTGACTCGTATCAAAACTTGTTTCGATACACCCCTTGGTAGTAGCCAAAACGTTTCGAAACCCTATTAAGGCATTTCAAAACATCCGTATCGAAACAAGTTGACCCGTTTCGATACACCTGGGCCTGGAAGTGTAGATGAGGCTCTAGAAGTGCAGAAAAATGAATTTTTCTAAGGCCTAACTTGCATGAATGACATGAATGAGCAGGAAAAACATATGCAAACATAAACATACTCCCCCTAGCTATAGGCATGGATGAAATTAGGAGTAAAAACACATAAACATGACATTTCACAAGATCAAGCAATGTTAAGCACAAAAGAGGTCCTAAAAGGTCAAGATAAGCTAGCTAGACCTAACTCTCTCTTAAGGAACCAAAAACGCACTTTGTCTAAAGGTTTTGTAAATATATCCGTTAATTGATTTAAGGTGTTTACATACTCTATAACCACATCTTCTTTAAGGACATGATCTCTAATGAAATGATGCCTTATTTCTATGTGTTTGGTTCTAGAGTGTTGGATGGGATTTTTTGTCAAACATATAACACTAGTGTTATCACATTTAAAGGGTATGGTTTCAACTTTAATACCATAATCTAAGAGTTGTTGCTTCATGCAAAGGACTTGAGCACAACAACTCCCTAAGGATATGTAATCGGCTTCGGTGGTAGATAAGGCTACACTATTTTGTTTCTTAGAGAACCAAGATATGAGCATACTACCTAGGAATTGACAAGCTCCCGAAGTACTCTTCCTATCGATTTTACATCCCCCATAATCCGAATCCGAATAAGCATGAAGGTTGAAGGTGGAGTCTCTAGGGTACCAAAGACCTAAACAAGGAGTATCTCTAAGGTACCTAAAGATTCTCTTAACGGCTATAAGGTGAGACTCTCTAGGACTAGCTTGAAACCTAGCACACAAGCAAACACTAAACAAGATATCTGGTCTACTTGCGGTAAGGTAAAGCAATGATCCAATCATAGAACGATAAAGCTTAGAGTCAACACACTTACCTCCTTCATCTTTGTCAAGCTTTGTATATGAGCTCATAGGTGTGGCTTGAGGCTTTCCATTCTCCAAGCAAAACTTCTTGAGCATATCCTTTATGTACTTTGCTTGATTGATAAAGGTGTCATCTTTCTTTTGCTTGATTTGGAGTCCCAAAAGAATGAGAGCTCCCCCATCATGCTCATCTCAAATTTACCTTGCATTAGCTTAGCAAACTCTTTGCAATGACATTCGTTAGTAGAACCAAAAATAATATCATCAACATAAATTTGAACTACTAAGATGTCATTTTTATGCCTTTTTATAAAAACTGTAGTGTCCACCTTGCCTTTTTCAAAACCCTTTTCAATTAAAAAGTTTGAAAGCCTTTCATACCAAGCTCTAGGAGCTTGTTTTAAACCATAAAGAGCTTTAGTGAGTTTGAAAACATGATTTGGAAATTTTGAGTCTTCAAAACCCGATGGTTGTTCCATATACACTTCTTCATTTATAAAACCATTTAAAAATCTGCTTTTAACATCCATTTGAAAAAGCTTGAAATCATGATAACATGCATATGCAAGCAACATCCTAATGGCTTCCATTCTAGCTACGAGTGCATAGGTTTCATCAAAATCTATTCCCTCTTCTTGAGTGTAACCTTGTGCTACTAGTCTAGCTTTATTTCTCACAATGTTACCACTCTCATCTAGCTTGTTCCTAAAGACCCATTTAGTTCCTATGGTATATTGATTACTAGGCCTATCAACTAATGTCCAAACGTTACTTCTCCCAAATTGATTTAACTCTTCTTGCATAGCCATAATCCAAAAATCATCTTTCAATGCTTCTTTTATATTCTTAGGCTCTATGCATGAGATAAATGCAACATGATTCATTAATTTAAGAGAAGATCGAGTGGTTACCCCCTTGGATGGATCACCCAAGATTTCATCATCTTTGACATAGTTGAACTCCCTTGGGTAGCTCACTTCCTTTTCCTCAAGAGCCAAGTCCTTCAAGGCTTCAAGAGGTGGATCTTGTGTATCCTCTTCTTTTGTTGGAATCTCATCCTCCTTTGAAGTTTGTCCTCCATCAAAGGCAATTATGATTCCTACATCATCATCATCACAAGAATCCTTCCTTGGAAGGAGGATATCATCGAATACAACATGTATAGATTCTTCTACTACTAAAGTTCTCTTGTTAAATACTCGATAGGCTTTAGAGGTTAAAGAGTATCCTATGAAAATACCTTCATCACTTTTTGCATCAAATTTACCTAAGTTGTCTTTTCCATTATTTAAAACAAAACACTTGCAACCAAAAGGGTGAAAATAGCTAATGTTAGGCTTTTTAGATTTTAAAATCTCATAAGGTGTTTTCTTTAAAATTGGCCTAATCATTACTCAGTTAACAATATAGCAAGCGGTGTTTGTGGCTTCCGCCCAAAAATATTTAGGTAAATTATTTTCACAAAGCATGGTTCTAGCCATTTCTTGCAAAGTTCTATTTTTCCTCTCAACTACCCCATTTTGTTGAGGAGTTCGAGGAGCCGAATAATTGTGGCTAATACCATTTTCATTTAAAAAATCTTCAAACTATAAATTTTGAAACTCGGTTCCATGATCACTTCTAATGTGTGAAATTCTAAGTTCAAGATCATTTTGGGTTAGTTTTGAAAATGTGATGAATTTTTCTAAAGCCTCATCTTTAGTACTTAAAAATAGAACCCAAGTAAATCTAGAAAAATCATCAACAAGTACAAATGCATAAGATTTACCACCCAAGCTCATAGTCCTAATTGGCCCAAATAAATCCATATGGATAAGTTGTAAACATCTACTTGTAGAAACATCATTAATGGATTTAAAGGAAGACTTATGTTGTTTACCCTTAGAGCATGCATCACAAATTTTATCATTTGAAAATTTAATCTTGGGTAAACCTCTAACTAGATCAAGAGAAACTAGTTTTTCTAAAACTCTAATGCTAGCATGTCCTAGTTTCCTATGCCACAACCATGCATCATTTTCATTTTGTGCTACTAAGCATGCATGAGATGTATGTATGTCATCTAGATGCACCATGTATATGTTCCCTATGCGATGACCTATGAGCATAATATTATTAGATTTAATGTCAACAATTTTGCACCCATTTTTATCAAATAAAACATTAAATCCTTTATCACACAATTAACTTATGTTCAATAAGTTATGTTTAAGACCATCGACATACAAGACATTTTCAATGAGAATAATAGAGTGATTACCTATGGAGCCAATACCTTTAATGTGGCCTTTGGAGTTGTCACCAAATGTCACCACTCCTCCACTTTTTGGCTTTAGATCCATGAATCTACTCTTGTCTCCGGTCATATGCCTTGAACATCCACTATCAAGGTACCATGAGTTTTGACTTTGTGCTTTGGCCTTGTAGCAATGCTCCCCCTACAAACAAAGATATTAAGCTTTTGTTTTTGGTACCCAAATCATTTTGGGTCCATGAGTGTTAACTACCAAAACCTTGGTTCCCTTAGGAATCCAAGATGACATGGCAACAATGTTATTAGATTTTACAAGTTCCTTAGGAACCCATACACTTCTAATCCTTTTAGTTCTACTATGTCTAGGAAAGCTACATTGTTTGTAGTAATTAGTCTTTTTATTAGGTTGGTTTGTTTTTGAAGATTCACCTATTTCATGCTTGACACTACCAACATTTTTAAAAGACTCTTTGAGCTTATTTAGCTCATTTAACACCTTTTGGTGTTCACTATTATATTGAGATAAAAGATTATTAAGGTCAATATTTTCATCTTGAAAAAATTTTAGTTCATCTTTCAACCCTAGTATCTTTTTCTCAAATTTTAAATTAGCTTGAGAGAGTAAGTCATTTTTATCATTTAGTTCTAAAATGATTTTCTTATTCCTAATGACCGACTCCTTATATTTCTCAACTAATTCATCATAGACCTCTTGTAACTCATCATATGCATCATTTAATTCATCATATGTAAAATCTAAAGAAGATGAGTTAGAGGTTACCATGGAGGAATCTTCCTCAAGTGCCATGAGGCAAAGGTTGGCCACTTCTTGTTCGTCATCCTCGGATGACTCCTCATCACTCCAAGTAGCAAGCTTGGCTTTGAGCTTCTTCTTGAGTTGAGGGCACTCCGAACCTATATGGCCGAGTTTATTGCACTCGAAGCAAATGATTTGATCCCTTGCTTCTTCTTTGTTCTTACCTTTGAAGTCCATCTTTCTTTGGATTTTTCTTCCCCGGTTGGACCTCATAAAGCGTGAGAATCATTTGGCTATCATAGCCAATTCTTCTAGCTCATCATCCTCACTAGAAGAGCTCTCCTCAAGTAGTGAAGCTTTGAGAGCTATTCCCATTTTCTTCTTCTTTTCAACCTCTAGCTTTTCTACTATCTTCTCTTCTTTCTTCTTCTCTTCTTCCCTTCCTTGCTTCATAATCTCATGAGTAAGGAGAGAACCCACTAGTTCATCAAGCTTTAAAGTCTTCAAATTTTTAGCTTCTATGATGGCGGTTCTCTTTCCATCCCAAGATTCGGGAAGTGAATAGAGTAGCTTCCGGACAAGCTTGTCTTCCGGTATTGTCTCTCCAAATCCTTTGAGCCCATTGACTATGGTGAAGAAACGATCAAACATCTTGGACACCGTCTCATCGGACTCCATCTTGAAATTTTCATAACTAAGATTGAGAATTCCAATCTTAGTTTCCTTGACATCACCGGTTCCCTCATAGGTAGTCTCAAGAGTGTCCCACACTTCTTTGGCACTCTCAATAGATGATACTTTGGAGTAGATGTCCGGTCCGAATGAACAAAAGAGCATGTGGAGAGCTTTGTTATTTATTTGGATCTTTCTCCTTTCTTCTTCACTAATCTCCACCTTTTTCTTCAAAAACATCTTCCCTTCACTATCTTGCTTCAATGGAATGTAGGGGCCATCTTCAATTACATCCCAAACCAAGTAGTCATTGAACTTGATGAAGAGGCGCATTCTATTCTTCCAAAACGAATAGTTGTCACCATTGAAGAAGGGTGGTTTTGTAGTGGATTGAGACTCATAAATGCCCGAACCGGAGGTAGAAGACATATCTTGATTTTTGGATGATTACACTCTTCCTACGAACTCCTCTTGTGGTTGTTAATCCTCAAAGAGGTAGGCTCTGATACCAATTGTTGAGTGGATCGAATGATCGAACTAAACCAAGAGGGGGGTGAATTGGATTTTTAATGTTCTTGGTGGTGGAAATTGCAAATAAAAAGATTGACAATGAATTTTAGAGTGGTTCAAGTTCCAAATGAACTCTACATCCACTACCTTAGCTTCACTAAGGATTTGCAACAACTCCATTAATTGCTCTTCCCCTTTTCTAGGCTAAGAAGGTAACCCTTACAATTTTCGGTCAAATTTTCTACCCAAAATTTGACCCAATTCTCACACAATTAAAACAAAGAATTTGTTGGCTAAACAAGTATCTCTCAATACATAAACTAGCCCAATTACAAGCACTCAACCCAATTGAAATGATAATAATGAAAAATACAATTGGGGTTTCTAGACAATAATGAGATTTAAGCACAAATGCTTAGGTTTGATGTTTGGATGTTTGCTTTTGGATCAATAGTTGTTGCTGAAACTTTTAAAAGTCTCTTTTATACCTTCTCATTGAATTCTAGTCGTTGTGGTTGTTGCAATCATCAATAGAGCCGTTGGGGGTGTTATCTCCCCTCCATAAATGCAGTCTGCAACCAACCATTTCGAAACGCCCGACCCTGTTTCGAAACAGACCAAAATAGAAAGAGCCGTTGGGGTGCATTAAAGAGCCCGTATCGAAACGGTCTGACCTGTTTCGATACGCTAAGAGCCGTTTCGAAACTTGTTTCGAAACGTTTTGCCACTGTCAAGGGTCGTATCGAAACAACTTGAATTCGTTTCGATACGCCTTAACGGTTTGTTAAAAACCAGTTAAAAACATTCAACGGTCATATTTTTTAAATCAATTTAAGAACCGTTTCGAAACACTGAATGTCGTTTCGATACGGTTTCTCTATGTTCTAAAGTCGTTTCGATACTTGTTTCGAAACACGGGTTGGCAGTGTTGAAAACGTTTCGATACCCGTTTTGAAACATGGGTTGACAGTTTCAAAACTGTTTTGAAATGCCTTAGGCCGTTTCGAAACAGGGACTCGAAAATCATTGTTTTGGCTTTAAGAACACTTAGAAAATATTTGATAAACTTAATTTTTAACTTAGGCATATTCTTTAAATCATATAGGGATGTTTGAGGACTTAAAAATTCATTTTCACATTTTCAATTTAGTCCTTAGGTTCTTTAGTTATATCAAAATTAAAATATCGGTTTCACAATGAGAACTTAAGTTTAAATGTATTAGGTAAACTTATTAATTTGGCAATAGAATTCTTTAAAATTTCAATTGTTACGATATTTATTTATTAGAAAAAATTTGATACACAAACTGTGCGAACTTTAATTTACACGTGCCTTTTAATTTTAATGTTTTAATTTATGATTTAAAATTTAAGTTGTAAAGTTCAAAAATTTAGATTAGTGTTTAGAATTTAAGGTATATAGCTTAAGTTATTGTTAGAAATTTAGAATTTAAGTCTTATAGTGTAAATATGCAAATTTGTATAAAATTAATTTTACACGTCTAATATATCAAAATTTTACCTTTTATTTATTTACAAAGAAAAACAATAACTAAATTTTTAATACAAATGTCAAGATTTAGAAACAAACAAATTGAAAGTAAACAAGCATCCTTAACTACTAAATCAATTTAAAAGATCTATTTGTTTTTTGTATTATGCATGAAGTCCATCCAAAATAAAATAAAATACACATTTAGATAAGTAATCTAAATGGGTAAAGGATGGAACAAAAAAGACTTGTTAATGACTAGCCTAAAAGATGAAAATGACAGGCCCTTCGACTGATATAAGTAAGCTCAAGATTTATCAACAAAAGACTCCTCGCATGTTGAAGATGATACAAGCAAGCTCACCTAAACATAATATAATCACATTCATTTGATGCGACCAAATCGGTGAAACAATGGTTGATTTAATTCAACTGATAACATGACATCTCTTGCTGCATATAAATCAATCAAGACTCGAGCAGCTAACAAATATTGGGTGCATTGGTAAAGAGTGCAAGATGATGCCTGTTTCACTTGTCTTTGCCTCAACCAGACATTGCTTCTTGTGATCCTAACAATGAACTTCACTTCACTGTCGACTTCAAAAATGGATTACTAGGACGCTGAGTTACTTCTCCTACAACCTTCTTTGGTTCCTCATTTGTAGACTTGGGCAGCAGATATGATGGAGCTTGGCATTGCGATCGAGTCACTTCTGCATCCTTCTTTCCTTCCCTGACATTTGGTAATTTTGGAAACTGATTCGAAGGGCACTGACTTCCCAAGTTCTTCACTTCCTTCACACCATTCTTCTCTGCTTCCTTAACCTCCTTGCTGGCCTCTACATTTGCAGTTTGATCAACGTCTGTTTTTTGCTTTCCAAATTTATCTCGATCCAGAGATTTTACTTTCTTTGTAAACAGAGGGGATGAGAGTTTTGCTGAGGATGAAACAATTGGTTCAAAAATTTGGCTTCTTTCAGTTGCAGTACAGGGCTTGTTGACTGCAATATCATGTTTTAAATGGGGAAGACTGGTGTTTGAAACCACGGTTTTATTTCTCAATCTTTCCTGTTTATAAAAAGGGTATTAACAAAAATATCAGAATCCAGATCTAGCAATTTTAGAAGTTGAATTTCTTAAGATGTTCAGGGCGGGCTAACCTCCAGTATTTCATTGAATCGTTCAGCCAAAATAGGAAGCTTCAATGCAGTGGCAAGTTGTATTGCACCTCTAACCGATTTCTCGATAGATAAAAGCTTCACAAGTTCAATGGCTCTCACAAGTTTGTCACCTGCAAGTACAGCCAGAAACGAGCACACCGGATTAGGATAAGTAAGATAATTCCATGAAAGGGTTAAATGAATTTCAAAGACTCACTGTTGCAGCAGGATGCAATGAGACGGAAGATGCATCGATCTTGTGCTGCCTCTATGTCAAAAGCCTCATCATCAAGTGAAGTAGTGTCCAAGCCTTCACCAGCCGTAACTTCTATTTGTTTCTGAATCTGCAGGTTTACAGACAAATAGTTAGCTAACCAAACTCCCTTATCCAAATTTAGGAACGTTCCATCTATAAGTTAACACAAGAAAAATCATAAGCAACTCAAAATCCAAAATGCAGATATAAATATATGGATGGTACCTGTAAGAGATGCAGGTTGTTCAGCATAAACTCATTTTCGAGGGCGTCTTCTCCAAGATCCGAGGATGCAAGAGGAAATGACAGGTTTACCAGTGTAAGAACTGGTTTGGGAAGCACCTGAAAAAAGAGAGAATGCCAATAAACCACTGATTTTAAGTTTAAAATATAAGCGAGTGGAGATGATCAATTATAATACCTGTGGGAATGCATCTGGATTCTTACAAACAACACAAAACAACTTGCTCGCATTCAAACCGACCACCCAATAATTCTCACCAGATTTCCTTTCTTTGCTGGCACTGCAAAATCAACGCACGTTGATTGCACAAATACTGCAATGTTTAAAGCAATTTGCAATATTAATCAAAAGATCCCTCTGTGTCCTTGAAAGAAGAATATCAAACCTGAAAAGGGGAAGCCAGTTGCCACCATATTGGCTTGTGAAAACCCTTAATACACCCTGCATTTTTTTAGATTCAATATCTAAAAATAAAAGTAGCTATTATAATAAATTGAAAACAGAGTTCATAAATACCTTTGAATCATAACTGCTTATCTGCCCGTCTTCACTAAACCCAAACCATGTTAAATATGAACCAGGAGTTAATGGAAGACGACCTTTGAAGACTTGGGTTCCTTTAGATATGTTGAATGATGTAAACTCCAGCATCTGCATGTTTAGGTAAAAAAGAATCATATAATATGAAATCACAACCTCAAAGGAAGCTTCTGAGTTTCACCAACTATTTCTGGTCACCAAGTCCCCCCCACTATGTTGCTCCAACGCTTCATTTTTTCTTAAAGTAATATATGGATATGTGAAATGACCCTCGAATACATGGAATAACTTAGAAAAAAAATAATCATAGATGTGTCTAACACATACTAAACTCAAATACGAGTCCAAGTAACATAGGATATTACCATGTTAATGCTAGGTGAATCATTTGAGGCATGCAAGTAAGATATCATAGCAATAGTAACATACCTGCTCATTAGATGGAAGACAATCAGAAACATGGGTGACAATTGCTAGCTCATCATTGAAGCCTGCTGCAGTCACCACAGGCCCATTAAGTGAGAGAATATGTTTCTGCAATAAATATCATTGGAGAAAAAACAAATGAGCACAGGCTTAAATCCCAAATCCTTTGTTATTAAGATGATTTGCAATCATAAGCATTAAGCAACATATATAGGTTGCCACCAACACTCCCATTCTGTCAATTTACTTATTCATCTATTAGTTGGCAACTTTTTTTCCGCAAGAGGTGCCATCTATTTCTATGGTTTGATATTAACGTGAAACACTAAAACCCTACATTACTCTTTCTCAAGCATGAGCGTCAGACGCAGGAACCTGTCTAACACATCTATGTACAAGTTTTACAATGACTTTCATGTATTTGGAGAGTCCTTTGAGGATCATATCAAACAGACCCTTTAATATGTGTGTTACTTGATTATAGATATCTTTGACATGCAAAAAAAAACCAAATATGCAATGACGATTTTCCAAGAAATGATTGTTCAGAAAAATGGATAATGAATAGACTAACCAACTGAAAAATATTTTAACACTTCTATTATATCATGAAGCATGAAATAAATGATATTAAGAGATAAACCTGCAAACCACCATTAGTGAAGATTCGAAGAAAATTAAGGCTTGTAATTGCAGCGACCCATGTTGAACCAAGTGCCACCGCTCTTACTTCTTCACCTTCAAATCTCATGTACCACTGAGTTCACAAACATGTACCAAACAATCATCACATTCTGAAACTCATCAAATGTATCAACGTGAACATTTACAAGATTTGCATGTGTCCAAAGTAGGGCACAAAAGTAAAACATCATTTTTTTTCAAGGAAACTGCTCTAACCTCACTGTTATTTGCCCAACTGCGAAAAGGTCGGTACATGAGTGTACTTATGTTCTCACTCTTGCATGGATTTGCAAAAACACTTCCACTTTCATTTAATGAAGCCATTGTGAAACCATAGTGATCAGTCATTGGTGGAACTCGCGGACCTGTGCTAGTATCATGAAAATCTATCTGCATCAGACAAGCATTTACTATCAGAATGCAATGGTAGAAAGAGGTTCATTCAAGCTTGCAAACCCAATTTTTTATAGATCACAAAATTAATGGTAATCATCCAACCTCAAACAACTTATCACACAAGAACTGTATGGATTGAACCAAGCAGGTGACATAAATACCTCTATATGGGAATATTCATCATGTTTGATTGTAGTTATACTTCCAAGCATATTGTAGCACAAAAAATGCCTTTTTCCAGGTTGCAGCGGGGTCGAACCTGGCTGAAAAGCCTCTTGCATTTTTGGCCTAAATGGCATCATGGTTTTCAATGCATCTTTTTCTTTATCTGAATTTTCTTTGTTAACACGGTGCACTTTTCTCTGAGGTTCAGCTTTTGGACCCAAGCTTAACCCATCGTAAACATCTTCATGCTGATCAAATTCAATTACCGATTGTTTTCGCAATCTTTTTCTGTTAGGAGGCTCAGACTCACCATGGCTATCCTCACCAAGATCACTTAAACTACCAGACATGCTGAGCTCTTGATCTTCCTCATCAAAAAACAGGAGGCCATTACTGTTCTTTGACTGAGAATTTGGTATGTCTTCAGTAGGAGACTTCATTGAGGATGGAACAACAGATTCCCACACTCCATACTTTCCCATGGCATCAATGACAGCAAGTGCATTTCCAATTGGCTTCCATGCCATACAACATATTCTGTCATCAAATTTCTGTCTGTCAATATCTTGCTTCCTCTTAACATCCCAGATCAAAACTTGCTTATCCAAACTGGAAGTAGCCATGTATCTCCCATTAGGCGACCATGACACAAAACATATCGGCTGTGTATGATCACCTCTCAAAGTAAACAGCTTTTCAGCCGTGTCCCTATCGTACATCACTATGTCATTTTTCAAACCAGGGACTGCTAAAGTCTCCCCATCAGGACTCCAGCTAAGTACGTTTAAAAACGAAGTATCCATGCCGGTATCAGGAGCTACACCTTTGAGGGTATATAATGTTTTTCCAGATTGAAGTTCCCAATATATGACAGTTCCAATTGAATCAATTGATGCCAAGTATTCTCCATTAGGATCAAAAGCTAAACCTGTAACAGGCCCTCTATGACCTTTAAGAACTCTAGCAATTGAACCATCAATTGTATTAATAAGTTTAATTCCCTCGTCATCACCAGCAGCTGCCAGCATACTCCCTGATTTGTTAAAAGCAAGTGCACGAATTGGCAGTGTGAATCTGGTAATATTAGTCTCAAACTCCCCTCCTAATAAAATAAATAAGAGAATGGTTAAACCTTGCTCTTCATGCTTTACGTATGTATTATCAACCAAATTCTACAGATAATTAAACCCAATAATTCTTAATGCTAACAAGTACGCATATAAAAAAGGAGATTAAAAAAGCTACCAATCACAATAAAAAAGGAATACCTGGGAATTTATAGAGCTTAACGGAATGATCAATAGATCCAGAGGCAAGACAAGTTGAATTGGAGCTAATCGCCAAGGCCGTGACACCATCTCGGTGGTGGCGAAGAACCCGCGGCGGGTGCGAAGGAAGAAGGGGGTCGTGAATGGAGATAGAGGGTTGAGACGATGAAGCAGTGACTAAGTGGTGGGCTTGGAGATCCCACAAGATGGAGCAGAAGGAAGCATTTGAACTTCCCTTGTGTGCTTCCCTTAGCTTCACTGATTTGATTTTCATGGCGTAGGCTTTGGGGGAAAGCTGGAAGTGGAGGGTTTCGGAGCGTTTCGTTTTTAATTATTTTGCTTTCTTTGGTGGCTGCTTTAGTTTACTGTGGAGTCATGTATATATGGTTTTTGGCGGGAAATTGAAGCCATGAATTTTGGATTTCGCGGGTGGAAGTGGAAAATTGGAGGGAAATAATTCAATCAAAGAACCGATTTACTTTCGGTTCAGGCATCGGCCGGCCCAACCGTCGTATGGTACCATGGACCTTATTTCTCATTGGATTCGAGCAAGAATGACATCCATAACCCAACACCAAATTCTCCACTCTATCTCGTGTTAACGAGGAGAGTCGAGTTTTATGTATGGTATAAGTATTATATATTTTTACTTAAATTTTCAGTCCGGTTTAAATTATGAGTTATAATATTTTAACCCTTTTATATTAGTAGAAAGTTAAATTAAATTCTTTATTATTTTAAAAAATTAATATATATATATATATATATATATATTTAATTTTTAGTGATTTTGTTAATCTTTTTATTTTATTACTTTTTAGAAAATGTATTATCAACATATTTTTAAAAATTTTACATTAATATAATAAAATTAGTTTTTATTTGATATAAATTATATACTATGAGGTCAAACTTGAGATCTTCGAATCATTGAGATCCCAATTTTCACTCAACTCAAAAATTTAAGCATTTTTCTAATCTTATGTCCAAATCATTCTGATTTTGTAACACCGTAAACTCGACCTGACCAATCTGAAGGATTCAATATGTCTCATTAGGTCACCGAAGCGATCAAACAATTTTTTTTTTCAAAAATCGTTTAGTCAAAACATTTGATAGTTATAATAACAATAAGGATTAATATCCTATACACTGGCGGTGGAAACTGAAGGTTTTCACAAGCGCCTTAATTTTAGTGTATAAGGAGTTAGTTTAGGGTATAAGGTTTAGAGATTTAGGTGTAGAGGTTTAGAATTTAGAGATAGTTGTTTTAATTTAAGGTTTAGGGTTATAATTTAGGGTTTATAGGTTAGAGTTTATTTTTTAGGGTAATATAGTGGGGATTTAGGTTTTAACCTATAAACCCTAAATTATAACCATAAACCTTAAATTGAAACAACTATCCTTACATTTTAAGCCTCTACATCTAAACCCCTAAACCCTATATCATTAACTCTCTTTGTATAAAATATTTATCCTAACAATAATAGTATTTAACGAAATAAAATTTGACTCGTCCTATCCAAAGAATCCGGAATAACTCATTAGGTCATTGAAGCGATCAATCTTTTTTTTTTCTTTTCAAAATTGTCTAGCCAAAACATTTTATAGATACAATAACTAGCAAAATATGGAGCTCCAGTATAATACAGCAACGTATATCAAAATATTAGTAAAAAAAGTTACAGACCCAACAATATATATATATATAAAGGTCTATAAATACATAGCCCAACTAATAAACATGCTCTTAAAATCCAGCTAATCAAATGTTAGTAAAAGTGTATGTCAACTTTCATGCTCAATTTACTATTCATGTTTCTAAAATCCAACTAATCAAATATTAGTAAAAGTGTATGTCAACTAATCATCAAGAAAGTATCTATCCTAAGCTGAGGCCCACATTGCCAAATACAAACATTATTCAAGATCACCCATTACATACTCAAAAAAGTTCAGTGAATGCTCTATTTCTCTACATTGAATGAAAAGTGAGAATAATTTTTAAAAAGAAGCACCACGACAAAAATCCAATACCAAAGGTTAAACAAAAAACATGTTATATGCATCTTATAATCATTCTCAAAATCGAATTTAATGCACTAAAACATCACCCATTGTTCTTTTACAAGTCAATCTTAGGTTCCCAAATTCAAATAGCATCATACCTTCATATACATAAATAAAGTAATTCAATACAATAGTTTTTAATCTCATCGGATATTTAAATCACTAAATCACTCCTTTTTACACATTGGACCAAAGTTCTCATTGAACCGAAGTTCTCGTTGGATCGAAGCCCTCATGTAGTATATATGATTGATTGATTGATTAGATTTATAGTGTCTTATCGTTAATTAAAAATACTCAATTGTTGAGTATATTCGATCTTATAACATGCCAAATATATTTAAAACGTTTACAAGTACACAAATTAATATATCATATTTAAAATACACTTATTTTTTATTTTTAATGCACATTTTTTGTTCATAAATCATATAATCAACGCTACACAATCATGCATCGATATATTTCATTAGTACTAAAGAGTGCCTATCACATACTTTCTTAATCAAAGCCAATTTATATCAAAATCACGTGTATAAAAAAATAAAGCATTACGAAATCAAAGTGATGTCAATAATCATTCAAAATCACCTCATTAAGGCACAAAATCACTTTAGGCTACAACGGTAAGAAATCCTTACTCCTGGAACTTAGAATAGTGGTTTAAGATATTTCTAAGCTCCTAATTAACGCAATGGATTGTGCTATACACCGAACTTCAAAACTTCACTTAAAGTGTAACATCCCGATTCCACAATATTCGAGACTACATTCGGGTTACCGATAACTTAACTCGTCAAAATTTCGTTCAAATTAAAACTTCAAGTTTAGTCATAAATCATAATTAAACTGAGTCATAAATAAAAGTTTCCATAGATAAGTTCAAATCCGAAATAAATGGAACTCCGTACAAATTTAAAAAACGTATTTCAAAATAAGGTAAATTAGAGTTACATACCAACTACAATAAGGTTCTATGGATACATAGCCCAACTACTAAAATCAAGGTACTATACTCGAGTTGAATAGGTACTGGAAAATCCTCGTCGATGTGTTTTTCAAAGCGAGTGACCTGTCAACCTACGCACGAAAACAACAAATTCGCACGCTGAATTTACAAAGCTTAGTGGCACATGTATACTCTATTATACTTCATGACATTCATAAAAGTAAGCATGCATTAAGCAATGAGTAATATGGCATGAATAAGCAGGTCAATAAATACTGTCAGAAAGGTAGTCAAACTTATTTAGCTTGGAACCATTTAGACATTAGGCTAGCCACACATGTACTCGAGATAACATAGACATCGAGTACTTCACACGGAATTCGAGATCACTTAGACATCGAATATCATATCATGCCACCTATCGGGACCAAAAAGACATCAGGGGTGCATGCAACATACCCGGGACCACATAGACATCAAGTAGTAAATGCCACTAAGGACCACAAAGACATCGAGTGCACTAATAACACATATACTACAATACCATACTTGGGTATACGGATCTCATACCATTAAATTATGAAATCAATCCACGGCTCGCAAGGCCCATGTACTATACAACGCTAGGGAAGATCGTTCATTTAGGGCATCCAAAGTCATAGTTCATCCAAAAGCTCATCATTAAAATTTATCATACTTAATTTTGTTCAACATAGCACATTTCCCAAACCTCATTAACCTTTATTTAAAATTCTAAACACTTAGGGCAGTGACTTTAGTGGGTATCAGTACTCATCCACAGGTATCGGTACTCGATTGCCCGTATGATACAAAATTATACTACTGGAATTTGACATGGTCAACTCGTATCGGTATTGGCTCGACTGTACCGATTCTCAGGTTTGGGTACCGGTATGACCCAGTGTATCGTTGCCCAAATTGATCGTTGAAATCTTACAAAACCCACGAGTACCAGTACGGGTCGACCCGTACCGATATTGCTTTAGTAGCGTACTGATACTGGTTAAAGATCGTACCGGTACACTACACTTAGTTCATCTTTGTTCTTCGAGTTTAACAAGGTGTATCGGTATTGACTTTTTGTGTACCGGTACCGAAACATAAAAATAGTTTCATAAGCCTCATATTTCAACCTAAAATCTCCATATTCAACCCATAAAAATAATTTCATGCTTCATAAATTTTATTAGAATTTTTATTAACATCATCAAAATACCAAGATCATCAATGGCTCAACATGCTTAAAGCACCCAATATACATCAAGATTAAGGCAAGGTAATTACTATTATGAAAAGCAAGAAGAATATCAAAGTAGGATACGTGCAAACCTTAGCAAAAGACACGAAATTCCTCCTCCCACAAGCTTTCTTCATTACTTCTGTAGAACTAATGTTTTGATATTATAATTGAAAAATGTTTTGGACTGATTTAAAAAGAATTCAAAACTATTTCTAAAGTCCAAATAACTTGAAACTATGTTTAGGGGATGCTTTTAAAGGTTTTTACATGTTTTCAAAGCCAAACTAAACAAAACCATCCAGGTGTATCGAAACACCCTTAGGCGTTTCGATACGGTGTCTTCCAGTGCCAAAACGTTTCGATACGGGTATCGAAACAGGTCTTTTCTGGATGAGATTTTTCCCAGCGTTTCGATACGGGCTATGCCGTTTCGATACGCCTACGTGGCATCGATCACAACGTTCATAAACCTCAACGACTATTTCCCAACTAACATTTAAATGCAGATCGTTTCGATACGGTGCTAGGCGTTTCGATACGGGCGTTTTGATACGACCATTAGTGTTTTGATACAGATGTTGCAACGACTCTTTCTACTTGAGGAGCGTATCGAAACAGGTTCGAGCGTTTCAATACGGTTAGCAGCAGAACAACATTTATGGTGGGAAATTATGTCTCCAACGGCTCCAATTCAACCCCAACAGCTAGTAACAACTACAAACTCATTAAGGAGCATAAAAGGGACCTCAAGCATCAAGATATGGTTAATGCTTCAATTGTCAATCAACAAATGATCAAAAATTGTCTTTGTACTTAAATTGTCATTTCTTTGTATAGACAAACACTAGTGAGCCAAAATTGTCAAATTTGCTCAAGTGTTTTAGGTTTTGGGTGAGAGCTTATTTGTGCAAACAATCACCTATTAGAGGGATTTAAGTTTGATTATCTTTTCTCTTTTGTAAAGAGGGTTTGATCAAGGCTTTGGGTAGAAAGCTTGATCGGTGTATAAGGGTTTCCTCCTAAGCCTAGAAAAGGGGACGAATCAATAGTGGATTGATTGGAAATCCTTAGTGGGAAGCTAAGGTAGTAGATGTAGACCTTGGTTAGAAGGTTGAACCACTCTAAAATCATTGTGTCATTTATCTTTTAGCTTCCACACCACATCCACCCAAAATTCCACCTCTCCACCACTTGGTGAGCAATATCGGTTGAAGGAATCGAGCACCTTAAAACTCAACAACTTTTTCTTGCCTTTGGTGTTGGATGGCTCTCCAACTTCTTTAACTAATCAACAAGTGTAAAAATAGATTGTTACACTCTATAATGATTAGTAACACGTTTTAAACAAATTTACAACATGAAATTCGTCCTAAAATACTTTCCAACTAAAAATCCTTCTAAAACTCATTTTCCTTCTTACCACCATTTCCAATTATTTTTACCTCAAAATGTAAATCGTGGGGAGTAGATAAACATATCCAAACCTGTAACACCCGGGTTTTGGGGTCGGGTGAAAATAATATTTTAATATTATTTCGGGTTCGGTTTTGCAAATTAAATAATAAAATATTTAATGGGCCTCGGGATTTCAAAATGTTTAAGGCTATGTTGGGCCTATCTCTTAAGTCCAAATCCATGGGCTTAAAGAGATGTGGGTTTGGCCATTCATTAATGGCATTTGTATAAATATTTGGACTTCTAAATTAAAAACCCCCACTTTTGATTTAAAACACAAAAAGTTGTCATCTTCCTCCCTCCCCATTTTCCATTCTCACGACAAAGGAGGAGTTTTTCTCCAAGTGGCTATCCCACCTCCTTTCTCCCTCATTTTGGCTCGGTTTTGAAAGGTAAACACGTTTTCGACTTGCTCTCACCTTCCTCTCTTCAAAAGTATAAGTAGTTTTCATTTTCATCCATGTTTTAGAATTTGGATTTTTGGGAGATTTGAATAAAAATGGTAGCTTTATGGTGTTTAACTTAAGATTTTGATTTAATATTGTTAGATATGGTGTTTATAAATCAAATGGTCCAACATATATAATTTTTAGAGTGTTTTAAATGAATTCCCGAATTTGGGTTTTGGAGGGGTTTTAGGAGGGTTTTTAGTTGAGTTTTGGGTGTGTTCTATGTTGGAATTTGAAGGTTAATGTTAGGGTAATAGTTGGGGGTCGTTTTGGAATCATTTTGGAAGTGTTGAAAGTGTTGAAATCATGAGTTTTGATAGAGGTTTATGGGCTGCTCGGGTTTGGTAAGTTTGGGGGTTGTTCATGGCTTGAAAAGTTGTGTTTGATGTTCGAATTGTATCCCGGGTTTGTTACGTTGTGTTGTGGACTGATTTGAGGTTAATTTACTTGTGTTGGGATGATTAGAAGCAAGGATTTGTGTTGGTAAAGTTTCGGGATCGATTTCGGAAGTCATGGAGGCTTGAGTCGGTTTTGCTCGATTTGCTTAAGGAAGTGAGGTGAGTGGTTAATGTTTTAATTTGATTTTCAAAGGTTGGTTCAAGCATGTGGATGTGGAAATGTTTTCAAGAATCGTTTTGGTTTAAAGGTGATTTTGAAAGTGGTTTAGATTTGGGCTTGAAAGTAATTTAAACTCAAAGAGTAAGTTGATGTGAAACGCCTCTTTAAATTTCCCCTTTTATCATTGTTTTTCATTGCTTAAAATGATATTTTGTTATGCATGAAATTTCAATACTTTGGGAGGAAGCATGTTGCTATTTATTAAATCGTTGATTATGTATGATGATAATAATGGTGTTGTTGATATGCCTTGTAAGATGTGTGTAAGTTGGTGCAGGTTGTGCACGAAAATGGTGAGTAAGACCATTTGTGATTGGTAAGGTTGTAAGTAGTAAGTGATGCCTAATTGTGGATATTGTTGCAACTTGTTTTGGTTGTGCATGGTATAGTGAGTACATGTCGCATGATAGTGAGTGTATATTGTGTTGCATGGTTGGTGTCGAACCTCACGTGATGGTTGTCGTTGCTCCGGTGATGTGTAGTCCCACCGGTAGCGAGTGGTATAAGACTCTGGTGATGTGTAGTCCCGCCGGTAGTGACTAGTAGAAGAGTACTTTGATGTGTAGTCCCATTGGAAAATTACTAGTCGAAACGGTGATGTGTAGTCCCACCGTGTGTGTTTTGGTTATGCTTGTGCATACCATGTGTTGTTCATGTTGTGTCTCACTATATCATACTCTTTTTATTGTTTTGCTTTAATTTAAGATCATGTCTTCAAGCATACCATGAAGTGTGACGCCATGATAAATATCTATATTGTTGAATTGTGTTGAACTTGCATGTTAGTAGGAGGATTATGTAGTTGAATGGATCTTTTGTGTTGGCCTTTATTTTAAAGAAAGCTTTGAACTCTGCATTGTCGTAGTTATGTTTTTGAGCTCCGCTCACTAAGCTTTATGCTTACGCTCTCCTTTTTCCGACAATGCAGATCTTTAGCTTGGAGTTAGCAAGGAGCAAGAAAAGGGCGTCCAAGCGTGTGGTAATTGCTCAAGTATGGTTTATTAAATAATGTAGTAGTTTAGCAATGGGAAATGCTACGAGTTTTAGGAGCGTGTATCTAGACTCCGTTGTGTTGGTTTTATGTTGTTAATGCCTTATGTTGATGGATTTGTAAACCATGTTTATGTTGATGCCTAAGTGTTTGTTTGGGAGGCTTATAGCCATGTCTTTTGGATGCTTGTGTTGCTTTGGTATGGGATGTCATGCTTGGCTTGTAAAATCATGTTTAGATTGCCTTATATGAATGTTTTGTGTTTGGTTGCTAAGGCATAAATCTCATGTATGCTTTGTATGCCTTCTTTGCATGAAATATTTGATTTGCATGGTCCTTGTTAGATTCAATGCCTCGTATGCTAATTCTTGGCTGTAACTTTGATGTATGTATGTTGTATGAGCTTAGGGAAGTCCACACATGCATCTAGAGTCGTGTTTGAGGTCGTTTAGTTAAAATTCGTAGAATTGCAGTGCAGGGCGTATCGATACGCCCAAAGGCTGTATCGATACGGCCTTGCCCAAAGGCCACAATTTTAGCCGGGCGTATCGATACCCTGGGGGTACCGATACCCTCCCAACTCATTGGAATTTTGAGAAATGGGTAAGAGTGGGGCGTACCGATATGGGGTTTACGCGTATCGATACGATCCTACTTCGTTGACCAAGACGAGTTGACCGAGAAGGGCGTATCGATACGCTAAAGGGTTGTATCGATACGGCCTTCCCTGAGCTGACTGAAGGGGTTGACTTTGATCAAGGTGTATCGATACCCTCTGTAGGTGTATCGATACGGCCTGCTTAATAGGGAAAAGTTGGGCTGCTTAATTGCATGTCTTGTGGGTTTGTATCCATGTTTGTTCACTGCGTGTCCTATCACATAGGATTTAATAAAGGCATCTAGAAAAGATAAAGAAAGAAAAAAATAGGGTTGCTAACCGAAGGGGAGCCTTAACGGGTTTCACTTCGGTTTTCCCCGTGTAGCCTACTCGGACCGGTCGTCCGGCCAGACCGGAACGCGGGGGTTACATTTATTGGTATCGGAGCCTGAGGTTTTCAAGACCTCGGGTAGGTAAGTGAGGTAAGTTATAAGTGTTATGTTGTTGTTATGCCTCGGTGAATGTTTTGCCATGTATGTTTGTTGCTTGATTGTTCACGCGGTGTTTGAAAGCATGTGTTAGCATGATGGGTGTGTTGAAGCGTAGTGTCGAGTTCCCATTGCTACTATTACTTATTTGAAAAGATTTTTGTAAAGGAATGTACTTGAGCACCTTGGACCCTTTCCCTTGCTAACCCAGTTTGTACATTAATTTACTGTTGTTGTTGTTGTTGTTGATTTATTGCTTTTCGGTAAGTAGAAGTCGTAGTTTCTGAAAAGGTGGATGATGTTGAGGGAGTCCATAACCTTAGTTAGGGAGGTATGGTTGTACCGGAATTGAGGTACAATTTGTCCGTTTGAGACGGTGTGTATGTGGGTTGATTCCTGTGCATGAGGGACGATGTGATCAACTCTGGCATTAGTTGGTAAGAAGAAGTGAAGGCCTATGAGTGGGAGTCAGAGTGGTAACGATGTTTTAACAAATAAGCCCTTGGTACAATATTAAGTTGTTTCCTCCAGTTGATTCTAAATCCGTGCTTTTGTATACCGTTAGCAAGTATGCAAGTTTGAATATGCCTGGTGAGGTGTTAGAGTTAGGTGTGAGTACCTTGGTTCTTTTAGCAAGATCAAGGTAAGGGGTTTTGTGTGAGTAATCTGAGACTCTAAAATGCTAGTTAGTGATCATTGGGGTTTGACCTACGATTTTAGTACAGGACAACCGGTCAGTATCCGTGAGTGGGAACTGATTTGTGAGATTGGGCCAGTGTGCGTCTGAGTTGTTTTCCAGCATGGTTGTCTGTGTGCGATTAGAACTGTGTTTTCGAAGTTTCAAAATGTTCTAAGAACAGTCTAGAAGAGTTAGATTTTGTTGAAGAACCAGTATGAGAACAAGAGGACCGAAGACTAACAGCTGTGTACATGTGAAGTTGTGATTTCTGCGGATTCGTCCTTTGTGTGAGCATGCGAAGAAATTTGATGCACGTGTTGAGATTATAGATGTAGGAACGTATGTGGCTAGTCCTTTTTGTGAAATAGCGGTGGTTAGAAAGATGTACGGAAGATGCTTGTTAATGATTCAGAGTCACGTGGTTTTAGTAAATGTGAAGTGCTTGTCTTTTATTACAGTATCGATGTACCTTTGGACATGGGTTGGCTTGTAGAACACCGAGTTAGGGTGTACCTTGAGACAAAGAGATAGTTGCCTTGAAGTTGCAGATTTCTGTGAGACTGTAGTGGTAAGTGAGGATGTGAGCTTCTTATCGAATGTTGAACCAGCTTTAGAGGTCAAAGATTGATTGAGTGTAGTTGACAGGCTTGCTTATCAATTGTGATGGATTTGATTTCTGGATGAAGATTAGACCACAAAATGTTAAAATAGTTTGTGATTTTTCCTAGGAGTGTTTAGAAGAAATGCTCGATTTGTCTCCCGACAGAGAAGGAGAGTTTATTATTGATACCGTCACTGAGATTGCTCATGTTTTGTTGGCTCTGTATCTTATGATTCCCGACAGAATTGAGAGTGTTGAAGAATCAACTTCGAGATTTGTTAGACCTTAGATTGATTAGGCCTAGTACGTCATCTTAGAGCATGACAACACCACTTGTGAAGAAGAGAGATGACAATACGAGAATGTATTTAGATTTCAGGAAGTTGAAACAGTTGACAGTGAACGATTAGTGTCCTTTTTCC
The DNA here is from genome assembly GCA_958450335.1 of Hibiscus tridactylites. Classification (NCBI taxonomy): domain Eukaryota; kingdom Viridiplantae; phylum Streptophyta; class Magnoliopsida; order Malvales; family Malvaceae; genus Hibiscus; species Hibiscus tridactylites. The sequence continues at coordinate 3,730,219 of OY288287.1, read as the reverse complement.
AAGCATCAGTGGTTTGTTGATCAGTTGAGGGGTGCTTCAGTCTTTTCAAGATTAATTTGAGATCCGATTACTATCAGTTGAAAGTGAGAGAGGTTGATGTACCGAAGACAGCTTTCGGGGCAGATGTGATCACTTTGGGTTTTGAGTTATGCCGCTTTGTTTGACTAGTATGTTAGTTACTTTTATAGAGATGTTGAGCAGAATACTTCCCGAGTTCCTTGATCAATTGTAGTAGTTCTCATAGATAATACATGGGTATATTCACGTACCAAAGAAGACCATGAAAAGCATTTGGAGTTAGTGTTGTAGATCCTATTAGAAAAATCAGTTGTATGCCAAGTTGAGCAAACATGAACTTCGAGTCTGGGAAGATGTCCTCCTAGGACATGTAGATCAGCCGAGTGTGTTAGAGTAAATCCTAAGTAGGCAGAAGAAGATGTGAGTTGGAAGAAACCGAAAACTGTGACAGATATCTATAGTTCCTAGGTCTAGCATTGCTACTATCGGAAGTTTGTAAATAGCCTTTTGAAGTTAGCTGCTCCTTTGACAGATTGCTACAAAAGAACGTTTAGTTTGTGTGTTAGATACGAGACGTTGAGCCCTTGAGAAACTGAAAGAAACTTTGAAGAGAGCTTCGACCTTGATCCAGCCAATGTCAGAGAAAGAATTTGTTAACTACAATGGTGTGTTACATGTAGGGTTAGGTTGTGTACTTATGCAATACAGAAGATTGTGGCTTAATCATCGAGATAGTTGAAAGACCGAGAGAAGAGTTATCCGACACTAGACTTAGAGTTAATTACAATTGTAATTGCTTCGAAGATTAAGAGACAAAGTTTGTATAGTAAGAAATGCACATTGTGTATACATATCATCAGAACTTGAAATATTAGACGACTTAGGAAGGGTTGAAACTTGAGTAGCATGAAGTGTTAGAACTGCTTGAAGACTGTAACATCAAGATTGAGTATCATCCAAATATAGTCAACGTAGCAAACCACCCTAATAACTTCTATAAGATGTAGTATCTAGTTAAAGGGCTAAAGGTTGAGTTTTGGGCGCTTGGGAAGTAATTTTATGAGCCTAGTAAGCCATTTCAGGGCTTCGGTATTGGTACGCAGGGAGAAGGTACCGATAACAAGTGTTATGGGTTTTAAGAACATTATTTTATTGGATGAACTGAGAGAAAGGTATCAGTATGGTGTTCAACCTGTACTGGTACGCATGGACCCTATGTCTTGTATTGTAACTCGTATTTTCGAATTTTAAACTTTGAGTCGAATGTTTTAATTATGTATTTTAAATGAAGCTCTCATGTAACGTTTTTAAATACTTATTTATGTTGAAATATTTGAACTCGATGGATTTCATGAAATTGATGTGATTTGGGCTAAACCAGGTTGAAATTTTATTGTAACGAGTTGGACTTGAGTAAGGGTGTGCAAAATCGGGTTCGATTAATCATTAACAAATTATTTCAGTTAACCGGTAAGTTCGGGTCACGCAATTCTCTACCCTAAATTGTAACCATTCAACCGGTTCTCCATTTATTCGGTTAACTGAAAAATACGGTTCGATTCGGGTAATTGTTTTTTATTTTGTTTATTAAAGATATAAATTTTAATAATATGTTAGAAAAAAATATATATATACATACTTTTAAAATTCGACACATGATATTAGTATATTTTTTAATATTAGCAAGTTTAACACTTAAACTTCATAAAAAGAAATTATGCTTTTACTTTTGGAGAAATGAGAAAATAAAATCTATTTTTTCAATATAAAATATTAAAATGATATATAATATAATAATATATATTATATAACCGGTCGGTTCGGTTACTCGGTTTGTCCCAAAACCGTGAATTGTAACGGAACCTATTTCTTTTTAAAAAACAAAAATCCGAACCGAAATCAAATTTTTCGGTTTGGTTAACCAATTTTTCAGTTCGGTTTTTTGGGTTTTTGGATCGGTTTCGGTTTTGTTGCACACCCCTAGGCTTGAGGCCAAAATATGACATCCAGGTTGAAGGTGTTACACGATTAATAATTTTTTAAAACTTCAGTTATTAGTTAATTCGGTTCAAAATCAGTTAATTAACCGAATTAACCTAAGTAACCAAAATTATTAAATATTTAATATATTATATATTACTTATATACTACTTAACCTTAGCCCAGTGCAGTTTGCCCCAACCCCCAGACCAATTAAGAACCCAAATTTTTAACCCAAAAAATACCCAATTAACTTAAACAATTATTACTCCCTAAAAACATAAAACTCTTTGAAAATAAAAATTCTCTAACAAAAGAAATCATAAAGGACGGTCACTCCCTATTCCCTAGGACTAAAATTCTTTGAATACTTCTAAGTCCTACAGTGTCGAATTTGTTGTCGGTCGGAGAACCCTTTGTCGGATTTTCTTAGTTCCCATAGCTTTAAGGTTTGTTCTTTACCAAATCGTGGAATATCTTCACTTGTTTTGTTGAAAATGTTAGTTTTTTACACTCATTTAGGGTTAGTGAATTGTGACTGATTTTGTGTGTTTTTTATTCCTGAAGGCAGGACTATCATTATATGGATTTTTTTATATGCAGACTGTTTTTAATGGAATGGTTACTGTTATTTAAAAACTAAAATATTATGTAAAACTTCGGTTAATTCGTAAATCGACTGAATTAACCGAACTTTGTTTCGTTCGGTTAAAATTTTAAAGAAAAAAAAACTTGGTTCGATCAAGGGTTAAAGGGAAAAAAACAGTTAATGGATTTTAGGTAGTTTGGTTCGATCGGTTAACCGAACTGAACGATTCAACACCCCTAAAGGAGCCCAGACACTCTCACATCTTCTGACCCATCAGCCACCGAAGACTCTCATGCTCGGCCACTGCGCCGCGAAAAGAAAACCATCAAGTCTGACTAAGCTCATAGCCTGACAACCGAGCTACTACCTGCCAAGCCCATCAATAGCCATCACTAGACCTAGCAAGGTCTTATCAACCATCACTCCATCTACAACTCTAAAGGGATATAAATACCCCCAAGACCGATGGAAAATGGGGTGATTTTATGAATCTACAACCCCCATTATATATCGATCTCTCTTCTCTCTCCCCTTCACATGGCTCCGACCACTCTCTCCATACAGTTCACGGCTCTCGACCCCAATTCAACCAGGGTGAACTTCCATATTCTACAGTTCACCACTGTCTCCTATGGCTCTTGGCCCGTCTTACGATGGGTAAACCACCAAGATCTAACCCCAAACCTTCCTTCGGACACCATCTTCATCTCCTTGTTTGGTGTCACCAAAATCGACATCAACAATTGGTGTGATAAGCGTGAAGCACTTTCCGAACAAGAGAAGCATTCGTGAATCCTCTCCCGGATTCGAGTCGTTCCGACTGCGAAAGAGAAAGGAGTAAACAGAATGGGTCAACAATATTTCACCACCAATATCTAGGGGCGACGTTGTGGAAACGACGAGATAAGAATATCTAACCAGATATACTGATTAAGCCTTGCTATCTGAAAAAAAGGTTCAGCACTCCTAAAGAAAAGGGGTGGAACGAACTCGAAAAAAGTTATGCTCTCCATAAATAACTACAAAGCAAAGCCCTTGGCGCGACAACCGACACGAGTAAGCGTATATATCTTGCATACACTTACCACCTTACTATGCGTATGCAAGATGTAAAAGAGGAAAAAGAGAGCCAACCCCAAATTTCAGGAGAGATGCATCCGATCATAAGATGGAGAATCATCAGCAGAAAGCCGCAAAAACCAGCTAGAAGACTAGAAACTTTGCAAGCCGCTAGACCTCGCGCGTACGAGAAGTGCCAGTTGAACTCCTTCAAGTTCTGAAGTAGATGTCCCCCAATGTAAATGTAAAATTATGTGAATTATAGGGTAACCTCCACCTTCTAGTCGCCTTCGTGTGCATGACTAATGAAAACATGGAGGACCCTTCCCCTGCAAATAAAATAGAAGTGGAATTTACACTACAATGAGTATTCTATGACTGCCTCTCCAACTAAGTTTTTTACAAATGTCTCTCTAGAAAATGATTTATGTTATATAAACGCACTCCTCCAAAAACTTGGTACAGTCATAGCTGAAAGCTCAAACTTATTACTCCCTCCGTCCCACTTAAAATGTCTTTTTTGTGTTTTGAAATTGTCCCACTTAAAATGTCTCATTGAAAAAATCAACTACTTTTACAAGGTTGATTTCCATTCCTAACCTTATTTTTAGTTTTCCAACAAAACAAACTTCAACTTTTAAGGGTAAAATTATCTTTTTAATTAATTTACATCATATTTCTTACACAAACTTTTTCTTCCTAAAACTGCGTGAAAAGTGAACAATGGACATCTTAAGTGGGACGGAGGGAGTATGAAATAACTACTTACCTCTTTAAACATCTATATTATATGCTTCAGAGATTATCTCTACAAACATGACATCCCCGAACGTTCAACTATTTCTATAAAGAGAATGGATATGACTCATCCCTAACTCACAAATGTTTCTACAAAAGCATAGAGGTAATCTAAAAAGACCGCCCCAGTCCCCGCGCGCTTTAAATACGACTTCAACTTTTTCGTTCCTGTTTCTCCAAGGGTTATATTCAGGCCCACGATTTTGACTGATTCTACAAAGAAAGGAGATGCCTCCTTCCCATCAATGCTTAGAGCATTACGATTATACAAGGACAGAGAGAACTACACACTCTACACTAGTTAAAGTGTGCGAACTCTACGAATACGTGACTACCTTCTAAGGGAGATGCCTCCATCCAATTAATGCTCGAAGGCTTCGCGATTCTAAAAGGATATAGAAGCTTATATCCCATGCCAACATAAGCGTGTGGTTGTTACGACTAAGCAATTGCCTCCTGAGGGAGATGCCTATATACATTTTGTTTCTACAAATACTCGGGTACCCTCAAAAGAATGCCTCTGTACTCCTCAGGAGAAATCATCCGAGAGCATAAAAGGAGATGCTTCTGCCCATAGTCCTCGATGCTACAAGAGTGTCGAGAAAGACTCCACTCTATAGCACTCGATTCTACAAGGGTGCGAGAGGCCTCAACCACCACATACAACTGTCTCTCCAAGAGGTATGGGATGCCTTCGTATGAAAATGACTATGTTTTCTCCAAGGGTGAAGAGATGACACCGCCCAATATATGATTTCTCCAAGGGAGTTGAGGTGAAATCTGCTCATAATATAAATGTTTCTCTAAAGGCGTCAAGACGACTCCGCCCATATAAATCTCTAAGGAAGTCGAGATAAGCTTCGTCCCCAGTATAGTTATTTCTACAAGGGCGTCGAGATGACTTCGCCAAATATATAATTTCCCTAAGGGCGTCGAGGTGAACTACGCCATAATATGAATGTTTCTCTAAGGGCGTCGAGATAAGCTCCATCCCCAGTATAGTTATTTCTTCAAGGGAGTCGAGATGACTCATCCCAATATATGATTTCTCCAAGGGCGTCGAGGTGAACTCTGCCCATAATATGAATGTTTCTCCAATGGAGTCGAGACGAATCCGACCATAATATAAATGTTTCTCCAATGGTGTCAAGACGACTCTTCCCATATGAATCTCCATGGGCGTCGAGATAAGCTTCACCCCATGTATAGTTATTTCACCAAGGGCGTCGAGATGACTTCGCCCATATGAATCTTCAATGGCATCGAGAAAAGCCCCGCCCATGTCGATACTCATAAGGCGTCGAGATGAGCTCAGCCCACAATACAACTATTCAACACTTCGAATTCATTACGATACTTTCCTCCCCAAAAGGGGAAGGAAAAACACAAAGAATGAAAGTTGTCGAATTAAAATGCGTTTGAAGGAAAAACCGACAACATACATACAATTGAAGGCAAATTTATTAACTTCGCAAAAGGCTACAAGATTACAAGGGAAAAGTCCCACCCCATAATGGGTTAACAAATCCAAGAACCTAAAGTTTTCATACATGCTCAAAAAGAATCTGAAGCCTCGTCATCTGGGACTGAAGGATCTCCGATCCTCTCCATACGCACATAGGGCAATAGCATGGCACGGGCATCATCCCAAGACTTACCCGAGGGATTATAAACATCAAAATTCACCCCAGCTTCTACAACATCCCAACAACATCAGAGATCCAGGTTACTCAAGTTTAACAGCCCCACAACCACCTAGACCGCACATACTAAGCCTCGTTCACACCAGTTTTTGTAGTTCTCAAACTCCGCCAACTACTCCTCTACATTAACTCTCACTGCCTCTTTTACAATGACCTCCTCCTCCAGTTGTCGGATCCTCTCCTCCATAGTCTCTTTCTCACTTCGCATATGAGAAATCTCATATGCTTTCTCTTTCACCTCTGCGACAGCCCTCACAGCTAGCCCCTTTTGCTCATGTGCGGTTGTCTGAGCTAGCACATTCTCCATGCACTTGACAGCAGCCCTCATCTCAGTCCTCTTCAAGACATAACAGATATCACCTATCCCCCGTTTTGACGCTGCCATATCTTCAGTCATTAAGGTAACTTTATTGTTGGCCTTCACAAGATCTATCTCCATAGTGGATAACTCCTCTTTCTAACGAGTGCAAGTCGCCTCAATATCAAAGAAAGAGGAAAATATCTCCTCACCTATCCCTTGGAACGGACTTCGTAACATACCCGAAGACGTACTCACTTTAACGGATAGTTGAGCGACTTTCGCATGATGGACCCTACAAAGATCAAAAGGGAAGATGCACCGCCTTTCCCAACCACTAAGCGCGACGCTACAGGAATTCTTGGCACAAGCAACACAAGGGTTAGCACATCTGAATTAAATATAGTAGAAGGTATCATCATATGAACATACCTAAGAAATGCAACAAAGGAATCAACACTTCTCTACCCCGGCGTCTGGCATTAGTTGCCCCTCAACAACAACCGTGGTTAAAAGAATAAATGCCTCTTCTTGCACCTCCAACACATGTTCAGGCACTTCTATGACTAGCTTGGCCCTTTTCCTCGGGCGACTCCCATATGCCGAAGTTCCAGGCAAGGGCGTCTCCCTTTTCCTGTTACCTAAGAAAGTGTAACCCTCACGTTCGATTATCTATGCTCCCCAACATCAGCCAAAGGAACACTTCCCTTCCCTCGACAATGACCTAATGAAATTATCTTTGAGGATGCCTTCAGCACCACACTGGGCCAAACACCCTCTGAAATAATCATGTTGAAAGGGGCGCTTCCCGCAGGCCTCGCCTCGTCTCTAGTATCCTTTTTTGGTGACAGCTCACACCAAGAGTCGAACGCATTTGCACAAGCATCCTCCTCTATCCCATGGGACATAATCGATATCGGACCAACGGGCTCCTAATCGAACATAGCTCTTAAAGCTTCAAAACCTGTAGTCGTCATGTTCGCACTTGTTGTACGACTTGAACCTTCCCCACACCTATTTTCGGAGTCGGGTTCCCACCGTTATTTTCCCTACAGAGCGCTGACGCTAGCGACCACTTCCTATGCAGACAACACTAATAGCTGATCAACCATTCCCCTACCTTCGATCCAGCACCAACAAGCACTCGAGCCAACTTATCTTCCACATAGTATGGCCACGTAGCTTTGCTCGTCAAAATACCCAGAAGAACGACATAGCCCTCCCTCAACCATGAAACCTTATATAACCATTGTGACTATCCCCCATGAGGCATATTTTGAATACACGTTGGAGGGTGATGTCCTTTCCCACATTAACCCATTTCTCTTTCCTCAAAACGATAAACTGCTTTTTTTCGGCCTTCGACAACACATGGATTGACACATTGGTATCCTTACAGACACCCTCCATCTAAGAGGGAACCCGAGCCCTTCACCCTACCACCAAGTCACCTTAATATACTTGAAGTGGTTTATCACAAGTTTGTCGGAACTGCTCCACCCTTCAATCAAATCAGTGATAAAGTCATTCTTCCCACACCGCTTCCTAAAACTCAACAACCCAAAGAGCTCTGCAGAACTAGACTAATGGTAAATATCCTCCTCAAAACTTTCACATACGGCTTCTACATCTCCTCCGCACACTTAAGAAGATAGCCAATGATGAGCCACCAGGAGACCTCAACTGCCCCAGGGCCACGCCATAGTCAGTCAACAGATCACAAAAATACCATTGCAGAGCCGAATAAAACCCAACCTCGAATAGAAACAATAGTAAGAATCACCATTTTATAGCTTCATCCTCTCTCTCGTCGTGATCATTTAAGCAGAATGTTCTCGTCGGAACCTCGAACTTAAACTCAAAGTTTGACCATTGCAGTCCGCGGCACAATAGTATCCTTCTCGCTTCATGCTCAAGTGTGTTGTACTCGACCTTAGGCCCAACCACACCAGCGACTTTGTTCGCCTCCACCCTCATCGCCAAAGCCCTTGCGCCTCTCAACATTTTGTCTAAACAAGCAGAATGAGAAAAATTTGAGAAAGAACTTGATATCCCCAAAATTGATAATAGGTCAATGGAAAAGGGATTACACTCTATCCCAAATTTATAACTCACTTGGGGCGACATTTTGGATGCCCACAACCCATGACCTTCCATGCCGCCCACACTTGGAAAATTATTGCCTATATTCTCAGAAGGTGGCCCCGTAAAAAGAGGTATTTAATCCAACAACCCTAGGCGTGACTTTTCATCTCCAGCCTCAGTTGGCACCACTTTATCACGCTCCTTTGACTAAGGGGGACTAGTGTTGTACCACCGCCAAAACATCTCAGAAAAACCTTGCCTTCGGAAAGACATTCTCCACGCCACCTCCAACATTACGAAGCCCAGGCACTCTCACATCTTCGGACCTATCAGCCTTTGGAGACTCCCATGCTCAGCCATTGCGCTGCGACAAGACAACCATCAAGACCGATTGAGCTCACAGCCTGACACTTGACCTACTACCTGCCAAGCACATCAATAGTCATCACTAGGCCTGGTATGGTCTTATCAACCATTACTCCATCTACAACTTCAAGGGGATATAAATATCCCCAAGACCGAAGGCAAAAGAGACGATTCTACGACTCTACAACCCCCATTCTACATTGATCTCTCTCCCCTCTCTTCTATCAACATGGCTCCGACCACTCTCTTCACACTGTTCCCGGCTCTCGGCTCCAATCAACTAGGGGTGAACCGTTAGATTCTACAGTTCACCACTGTCTCTCGTGGCTCTTGGCCCGTCCTACGACGGGTGAACCACCAAGCTCCGACCCCAAAACTTCTTGATCACCATCTCTATCTCCTTGTTTGGTGTCATCTAAAATCCACATCAATACAACTCTAACTAAAATTTTAAATATATGTAAATCGCATTAATGAATTTATGTACAACATAATTATATTCAAAATTTTAACATCCTAAAATTATTATATTTTTATTTTCATTTATTTTATTATTATTTGAAAATAAGTGAAACCATCTCATGCTACAAGATAAATCTATGGACCTATAAAACTCTACATTAATTTGATACCATTCCAGCTACATCATAAACAAAATCCTCCAACCCAAAAATTAGGTGCATTCAAAATATAGAAAATAACAAAATAAAACTGAGATGAAGTATCAAACTGGAAATACATTTAACAACAACCCATATATAACTTAAACATTAGGATTTTTTTTTTTAAAATCTACACAAAAAGAAACAGTCCACATATGTTTCTTTACTTTAAGCATTGAGCCTTTCATTGATATTCTTCTTCTCCATTTTTTTATTTATTTTGTTTCATTTTTAGTTAATAAACAATTTAAGGAGCAAAAAAGGATATGAGATAATTTACGGTAGATCCAGGGTGGGATCATCTTGATCAGCCGTCCATTGACTTTGACTCCAATATGTTTGGTCAACGTCGTTAGGAAGATCAAACAGCCGTTGATCTCCACTCCCTTCCCAATCCAACGATTCAAATCCGCTCTCCGGCCCACCATGCAAATTTGAAAGCTCAACCTGCACCGTCTGATCAAGCAACCCTCCCGTGATTTCCTCAATCTTTTGCTGCTGCCACTGCCCTTGCCCGTTAAATGCCGTACTGAATCCAAACGGCAACGTTTCATTATTAGACAAAGTAACCAAGCTCGAAAAGCTCCCGATCTCCGGAAAAATCCCCGACTCCGATCCTTGTTCCAATAATACTGACTCGTAAACTGAATTATTAGGGTTTCCGTACAACTTCGACTCGCTTATATTTATCTTGTTTGAATTAGAGGTTACCACCGATGCGGCCTCTGCAGTGCCACCGGTACAACTACCGTTGTTGTTGGTCACTGCAACATTAGAATTAGCAGCGATAAGACACGAACTCTCGCTGCTAGAATGAGAATTCGCTTCACGTTGATCACCATGTTGCTGCTGTGACGGTGCGGCGGCAACTGTAGGGGATTCGGATGAAGGTTTAGTTTTCGAGCGCTTGGCTTTGCGGCAGCCACCGCCGACGGGAACGTTACGGAGGACACCGCCTTTCGTCCAGTAACGACGGCAGCTCTTGCAGAAATGACGTGGTTGAGAGAGGTTGTAGTTGTTGTAATAGCAGAACTTGGTGTTAAGTGAGTCGCAACGTGGACACTTGACTGTCTGGTTGTTTTGTTGGTGCTGCGATCGTAACATTATATCTACTCCTCTCCCGCCACCGCCGCCGCCACCTCCGATAGAGTGGATGTCTTGCATTCCAAAATTAAAAATAATACTCCAGAAACAAAAACGCAGTTTTGGAAAAGAAAGGAAAAAAAGTCTGAAGAGCACAGAGGAATTGGTCTGAATTTGTAAACTAACAACAAATCAAATTTACCTTATGCGAAAACGAATTAACGGAAATTTTGGTGTAGGTTGTGAAAATACGAAAACAGGGTTGAGAAAATGATTTTAGGATCGAAGGGGTGGAGTAAGAGTAGGGATAAAGAGATCGGGACCGTTGGTAGAGGACACGTGAAGGATTGAAAGTGGGATTGAAATGAAGTCCACAAAACAAGGTATCGAGTTGTCGGCCACCTCCCCAGTATCTGCGTGGGACTATCCAGTGTTACTACAACTGGTCTACAGACGCCCACGTTACGCTTTTTCATTGGTATATTATGAAAACAAGTAAACCACCACGTTTACTGTATCTTTGCCATTAGTCCCGTCAGTCGCCTGTTCCCTTATATTGTGAAACGCATTGTAACAAGGTTACTTGGAAATTCATACCTAATAAATATTTTTTTATTATATTATATTCTCATATTGATATTCGAATTAATGTAAAATAAAGTACGATGAAGCATCCTTAGACACTAGGCTAATTAGTGAATCTCACTTTATAAATATTTTTTTCCTCTTGTTTTTCTTTCTTAATATTTATTTTCCATTAATTCCTATAAAGTTAAATTATGTTAAATCAATTTTATATTTTTTTTATTTAACCACATGTATTTATTTATTAGCTGAATAATCCGAATCAAATTTTGCATAAGTTTGATGTGGAGACAATTCATCCAATCCAGTTTTCTTCATTAACAACGTTATTATATCCCTTAATCTTACTTATGAGACATCATTTTATCCCTACTAAACCAATTGGTTGTTAATAAATCAAATCAGTTGTCTGAGTCGAATCATTCATTTAAGTTTAAGCTACTCACTTGAGTCGAGTTACTCAACCTTAATATTATGTAATTTGAGTTGAGCTAAATAAATATAAAAACTAACATAAAAAGAGTCTAGGTTCAATTCATGGATAGATCTAGCTGTGATGTATTTAATTATATATATTTATTAATTGATTGTGTTTTATTGACGATTAATCTAATTTAAAATACACTTTTCACAAGAGATCTATTAATTGGCGTAGTGGCTAAGGATGTTTACATTGTCTCATCTTGTATGAGTTTGAATCACGGTATAAGACTATAATGTTTTTATTTAATAAAAAAAATACACTTTTCACAAGACTCCATGGAGTTAGATTTGATTGAAATGTTATATAGTCCACGACATTATGTTGATGATATATTGCTTCAACCCCACTTTGGGTCGCAATCTTAAGAGTCCTAATACTAGTACATCTCAACTTAAACAATGAATGCGACAACGATGGCATAATTTGGATTTGCATTGCACCACTCTTGCTATTAATGTCCTTGTAAATAACCCACCTAAGACTTAGACATATGAGACGGTCATTACATGTACCCTTCATTACAGATCTTACTACCATTTTTATTACATGTCTTTGGAAAGACATGGTTGTTGAGGTTTTCGTGATGAGAACGTTGATAACCTCGTGGAACTGATACAAAGAGATTGTGTTGGACATCACTAGTGCTGCAAATAAGACGAGACATGTTACGAGCTATTCGAGTTCGACTCAATCAAAGTTCGGTCAAAACTCGATTCGATTGGACTCGACTCGAGCTCGAACTTGGCTCGAGTTCTTAACAAGCCTAGCCGAGCTACTTGATGCCCGACTGGAAAAGCTCACGAGCTACTCGAAATTATAATATACTACTTTTTTAATTTAAAATCTAAATTCCTAAACCCAAATCCTTAAAACATAAATTGTAACCTCCTCGACCCGGCCTAGACACCCGACCGAACTAAACACGCTAAATTACGTTTGAAAAAGCAAACCCGTAAAGATTGAACACGAATTACATCTACTTTTTCTTTATCTTGTCTAGATGCAAATTATTAACATATAGCGAGCATTCTGGAAGTGGTTCAAATCTCACACAAATCAGTCACCGATAAGGCATTCAATTGCAAACACGAACATTAAGGGACCAAATTGAAAATATGGAAAATTATAAGGGCTTGGCCCACATTTAAGTTACCAATCCTCAATTAATCAAGTTCCATGCTTCCATTCCAAATTTCAGCTCAAAATGACCATCCAAACTCATACAATTGCATTCACAATAATTAGAGACCAAAATGTAATAATAAACTTCAAATATCACTTTAACCATCAAAACGGCTACTTGTATCGATACTCGAGCAAATGTATCGGTACATTTTTATATTTCTCAAATTCCAGATTCCAATAGCTCAAAATCGTACCGATACTCTTTCTCGTGTATCGATACGCCTAGCCAAACTGCAAAGTCATACCGAAACACCTTCTCGCATACTGAAACCCTGCCTCAAAATTAGCTTACTCGTATCGGTACAGAGGCAAGCGTACCGATACACTTGGATCTGAAATGTCCTAAATTGTTGGTTTTACGTGCTTTCTAGGTTTCGTTTACATACCAACATGCCATAACCATAAACTCAAACGTATTAGGAGCTAAATCATGTCAAAACATCACAGAAATAGAATCCAAACATGGCACCATAATCCAAGCAAAAATCTATAGGCATGCATCCTAAAATCAATCCATCAAAGGCATGAATTATCAAACCAAAGCAACAACCAATCATAAGAGGCCATTTACAACTCCAAACCAGCAATACAAACTTGCTCAAACAAGGAGTTTAACAAACGCAATCTCAAATCAACAATGAATCCCATTGCCTTTATTACTACTAGTATAGTTTGAAAACCATACTTTCAAGTATCATGTCTTTGGAGTTCTCCCTTGCTTGCTTGGTGCCTCCGTCCCTTAGTTCTCTGCATTGATGGACAGAAAGAGCGTAAGCACACTAGGCTTAGTGAGGAGTGCTCAAAACAACACACCATCAATGCATTCTACAATCAGTTGATAAAACCATATTTGAAATCCCATTTCAAAACATCATCATCACTTAAAACATTACCATTCCTTTCAAACCATGCATTTAACATTTTCAAATCACGCATATTAAACCACATGCAGTATGTATCATGTACCAACAACAAATCTCATTTGCTAACACTGAATTTAAGTTTTTCCATGCATAACAAACCATATGCAAGGCATAAAGAGTAAACATGCATAAATCTCACTATGCATCATAAATCACCAACATGATACATCAACAATTATACTAGCTTACAAGTGATCACGAACCAAGTCCCATTTACCAAAATCATTACATCGGATACACGGATTCAACAAGTACCCTCCCAACACTTCATACAACCTCAATCGGAATAATGGTACATTCACAACCGGGTACAATCACAACCCCCAATCATCGGTTAGGTGTATGTTCCACTAACGGGAGTTTTCGGTACCATATAACCCCTCAACCATTAGGGTACTTGGATGGAGTATTTGGTACAACGTATAAACCCTTCAACATCCAATGTGACTTTTTATAGTGCACTATCAATCCTATGGTCGACCAACTATATCCGATAACATTTTAAACCACATAACTTGCCAATATAATTCATTTCTTAAACATTAACCCATTGTTTTCATATGCATCAATCAAAACGTTTACTCAATGCACTTTACCTTACATTACTAATGTTCAAAATCATTAACAACTTATGCATTACTTCCAAATGCATCATCATCATTAAATACCCATTTTCCAGCATTAAACCATGCTCAAATCATGCATCTATAATGGTTAAACAAATCATTAAAATAAATTCATAAAACCATTTTCATCAAGCACGACCGAGGGAGAAATCTCAATATACTTACTTCCAAGTTTAAACCAACGTTTCAAGCTAAGTTTTTTTTTGAAGTAAAAGACGGGCCTCATTAAAACCCCTTACACTCACTTGTGGCCGAAATGCCCCAAAGGAGCCCCTATGGAGAAAATATTACCCCATATGTATTAATTAATATGAGAACGAAGCTCATTAGTTACAAAAGTATTAATGTAATATGGATAGTCCGAAGAAAAAGGAATGGATGATAGTGTCCGTAAAGCCCTAGAGGCAAGGGTATGAGCAACCGAGTTCATAGTCCTGGGAACAAAGTAAACATTATAGTTATCTACATCAGCAAGAAATCTATGAGAATGCTCAATAGTAGAATTTAGAACAGATAAGTCGATACAAAGTCGATTGATTTTGTTGGCAACTATAACAGATTTTGTTTCGATGATAATGTTGAACCATCCATGTTCTTTACCAAGTAGGATACCAACAATTACAGCTTAGGCTTCAGCAAAGGCAACATTCACGCAATTATCCAGGGGCTTGGCCAGGCCTTCAATAACCATACCATCCTGATTATGAACGATAATTCCTGAAGTGGCGGTCTATAGAAGAGGATCAAATGCACCATTCGTGTTGATCTTTAAGAATCTGGTCGGTGGCGGCTTCCATCGTGGTCGAGAAAAGATTGGTGCGTCCCTTGCCTGCGGTGGGTTGTTAGTGAATTTGGCTGTTGTATAGTCTTGAAGAATGCCCTGAGAGTTAAGCACAATGAGCCACAGAGGCTGAAGGTGACAGATATGGACCCAATCATTACGTCTGTTCCAGATGATCCAAAGGACCGTAAGGAACATGGTAAAGGAATTAGTTGGTAAGCAGGTAGCCCCCTTCTCGAGCCAAGAAAGGACAGAAGGTGCATCAATAAAGATGAAGGAATGCAACATACATGCCATACGGAGAGCGTATTTGGCGCTAAGGCAGTCACGTAATGTATGTAGCATGGTTTTAGGGGCTAGTTGATAGAGCAGACAGAGATCTGGAGCTAGATGTGCTGAATGAAGTTTTTCCAGTCAGAAGGGCATCGTGGCCAATTCTCCAACCAAAGGAATGAATTTTTGGAAGAATCGATAATGTGGATAGAACTTTCCAAATACGTGATGGGTTGTTAATAGGGGTAGATGGTCGTTGAAGATATGAATATCCAGATCGGACTGTGTAGCAATCAGAATCATGGTTTCTCCAAAGGATGGAGTCACAATGGGCATTAAGAATGGGAACGTTTAGGATATTATTTGCATAATTGGTATGAAAGTAGCCAACATCTCCTACTGATTTTGGCATGCAAACATATTCCCAAGAAAGAAGAGCCCAACCCCGTTTATTATTCTTCCCAAACCACCCATAGCGTCGAATAGATTTAGTCATATCGTTAAGGATGTTTTGGGGAAGGATGTAGCAAGAAATTACATATTGGGGGCAAAGATTGGAGCACGAATTTAATGAAAATCTCATGACCATTGAAAGATAAGAGATTTTTATCCCAAAAAGATAGTCTTGAATGCACTTTATCTTGGGTGAATCCTTGGGAAGTTGTTTTGTTTTTCCCAATTAGGAGTGGGACACCGAGGTATAACCCAGTTCATTCACCTCCCTAACATGTAGAGTCTCACAAATAAAATGTTTATGTTCAGTCCCAGAGCCAGGGCTAAAATAAATAGTGGATTTATCAAAATTAACCACCTGACCAGATGAATCAGCAGAGAGTTGAAGAACATTTTTAGATGATAAGCATTTGTACTATTGTTCTGTAGGAAGACCATGGAATCATCAACAAAGAGCAGATGATTAACTCATGGTCCATGGCAGCTAGCACCAATACCCGGTAGACGTCCCGCATGTTGCTCAACAAATAGGGTTGCTGAGAGACCTTGTGTGCAGAAAAGAAAAAAGAAAAGGGGAAGGAGGGTCCCCTTGTCGTAGCCCTCGCTGAGGATTAAAAACTGGGGGAGATAGTTATTAACTCTATTAGTGAAAGAGACAATTGAAATACAACAGAAAATGATATCGACCCATGAGGTAGCAAAACCCATTTTAATCATAACTTGCCTGAGAAAAGACCATTCAACGCGGTCGAAAGCTTTCTCCATATCCAATTTTAATGTCACACCTTGGTAGTGGCACGATCCCCCGGAATAAAGGGAATGTATAAGTTCGTGTGCAGCAAGAATACTGTCTGTATTGTTTCGTCCACGAACGAAAGCAGCTTGAGAATCGCTAATGCAGTATGGAATGCTAGGTTTCATGCGATTGACAAGAACTTTGGCTATAATTTTGTATATCACGGTGCATAAGCTAATAGGTCGAAGATGACGCATAATGGTCGGGTCCCTTATCTTATGAATAAGGACCAAGACTGTGCGATTAACAGTAGTTATATCGTCTGTACCAGCCAATAAATCAAGGAAGAGATTGATAACATCCTCACCCACATTATCCCAATGTTGCCTATAAAAGCTACAAGGTAGTCCATCAATTCTGGGGGCTTTCCTCGGATTGATGTCCTTAAAAGCATGAACAATCTCATCCGCAGTAAGGGTCTAGTTAAGGTCGTATTCATCTCAAGAGTGATAAATGATGTTATATTATCAAGTAGAGTAAGAGAAATAGAGGGATTGTAAGTGGTGTAAAGCCTCTGAAAGTAGTCAGTGACAATGCTCATAATACTTGTGGCATTTTCCTGCAAAATATTTAAGTGATCAAAAAGTCCTCTAATTTGATTTTCTGACGTCAGCCATTTGCATGGGCGTGGAAGAAGTTCGTGTTCTTGTCACCATGGGCAAGCCATGTAATTCGAGACCATTGTGTCAGTAGGCTTCCTGGCTATCAAGGAGGCGTCAGAGCTCAAATTTGGCTAACTTTACTTTAAGCTAAGTTTAAACTCCCAAAACAACCTTTAAACCTTTTCAACGCTTTAAACCACGTTCTCACTCACCGACAACGCAAAGCCTCACTCCCTGATGAGAAAATACCCTTCCAACGCCTCCGAAACAAAACCACAACTTAAGGATCGATTTCCCCTATTTTAACCACACAAAAACAGAGGTTTCAATGTATCAAAATGCATTAATAAACCCAACAACATCAATCCTTAACAATCCCCTTCAAACACTAGTCAAAACCTCACCAAAACTATCGAAATCAATATCAAACACCCTCCAAACATAACCCAGCCAAAACCTACTAATTTGAACCATCAATTAACAATCAAACACCATTTAACATCAAATTGATACCTGCAACATTCAATAAACCTCCACAACACCTAAAAAACACATCAATAGCAACCTAAAAAATTAAAGATTCACCTACTTTCGGGATTCTAATGTTAAAACCAATTTATTAACATTATAAAACCTCAAAATCATGTTCTATTCTGATCAAGAACCCAACAAAACATATCCAAAACGAATTTCAATCAATTTCACCAATTAAATCTCAATTAAACCAATTTTAAATGATTTAAATCACCAAAACTCATTAGAAAACATATATAAAGGATCAAGAACTTGAAAATTTCAGTAAAGAACCTTGTATTAGAGGGAAAAATGAAACTCACCTCCAATAGATTGCTTTCCCCTTAATTGGATTGATTTACATGAGAAAACAATATTAAAACAATAAGGTTTTGATAGGAAACCATCAAGAACTCATTTGAAATCAAAAGATTATAGAAAAAAGAATTTACCTTAGGATTTTGAAGAAGGAAAGGGTGTTTGGCTGGAGAGAATTTGAGAGAAAATCATTTTAGAGAAAGTTGGTTACGCGAAATTTGTTTAAGCAACTAATTATGAAATTAATTCTCCCAACCATTTTATATTTTCTAAAACCTTTTTAAAAATAGCCAATTATGGGATAAAGTCTGATATTAGACTTTGGACAAATAGCTCCTTAAAGATTCTAAGTTTTGACCATTTTACAAAATAGTCACTAAAAATAGTTCACTTTTTACATTTTGGTCACTAGCCCAAAATGTCCAATTTCCAAATTGTATTTTCTAAAATTGATTTTACCAAATTCACCACTATATTAGATAAGGATTTTAGGAATTTTTTTTCCACATTTTATCTCTCTCAAAAATATTTATTCCAATTTAAGTCTCAAACTAGCTCGAATCAACTAAATCAGTTCTCCTGAACCGTCTAACCTTCCTGGTTAACATCTAGGCCCAAAATCGGGGCGTTACATAAACCCTAAACATATGTCCTTAACCCTTAAACATAAATCCTAAATTCTAAACCAACAACCTAAATCTCTAAACCCTAAACTAACACCATAAACACTAAAATTAACAAGCTTGAGTTTACACAAGTTGTCCATCAAAGTTTCTTTTCCTAATAGGGATTAAATGAGACGCGGAAAATCGATAGCTACTCCAATTTGACAAGGTCAAAGATCGGTCAACACTTGACTCGATTGAGCTCGAATCAAGCTCAAACTTGACTCGAGTTCTTAACGAGCCGAGTCAAGCTCAGGTTTTTCAGGCTCGTTAAAAATTACTTGAGCTCAAACTCGACTTGAAATCTTAACGAGCTGATTCTAGCTCAACACTACTCGAGCTTGACTTAGCTCGTTTACACACCTAGACATCACAAAGAAGGGTACGAGTGTGTAAGGGTTTAAATGTAATATTTCGAATTTAGTTTGAATATAATACCTTTTAGAGGGGGCATATAAGGATTTCCATGGAGTTTAGTGGAGTCAATTGACCCCACTTGGTCTAGAAAATCCTTATAAAAAGCAAGAAAGTTTGGGAGAGAATTTTTTTAATGTACTTGAACCCACTTGATCTACCAAACTTAAAGCGGTCAAACTCAAGTAAAATTTAAAAATAATACCTAAAAATGGAGTAAAAAATGGTAGTGGGCCCTTTAGTTAAATTGTTTAGTATTTTAAATTAGGGTAATCTTCACCCGTGGTCCCTTTTGTTTAGGGTATGTTCTGTTTTACTCACCCAAATTTAAAAAAGGTTATTCTTGTCACTTACGTTTTCAAACGTTTCTGTTTTGGCCACTGAAACGTTAGTCTCCGTTACTTGGTTAATAGGTAGCTAACATTTTTTTTTATTTAAGTCACTTACGTTATCGTTTCGTTCCATTTTGGTCACAGAGTAAAATTGGGTAATTTCTAATTTAACCCTTAAACTTCTAAACTTTTTTCACCATCTTCAAACAAAAAAATCCTAACCGAATGATCGCCATGGCAAGAGCTGCAAGCGTTCAGTCTAGAGTGATGAAGTTCATCATCGATATATGGCACGGGGGGGCGAATATGTAGGTGAGTTTGGATCTACATCGACTGTGGCCAGGAAAATCAGGTTTCTCCCTTCTAGTTCCTGCACAGATACAACAGCATTTGAATCTCTCTTTCTTACAACTGCACAACTAAGAAAACTATTGCAAAGTAACCAAAGATTAACATAAATAATTGCATAAACCAGTAAGTTTTGTTTCAAGAAACTGTTCAAATGAATTTTCGTTTGGGATGAATGACTAGTGAAATTGTAAGACTTCACAAGCTAACACATAGAAATAAAATACATGATACTCTTTAAATCAAAATTTTTACTATGATTTGTGTGTAAAAGGCACACTAAAAGGGGTAATCTCTCCCGGTTATACATATATGAAAGATTTTTAGAAAATAATAATAAAATCAAACAAGGAAGAAAAAGAAAACCCCCACAACCACACAAATTTCTCTTCATGCATAAATGAATCAAATCAAACAACCTAGAAAAATGGCAGGCAATCCATTTATAAAAAGAAAATAGAGAATTATTAGAAATGGGAAGAAAGAAGTACCAGTGTCCAATAGAGTTCCATATCGAGGTCCTGTTGTCTTGCAACACCCATTTCCTTCGGCCATTGCGTAAAATCTCTCTTTTTTTTCTTTCTTCCTTGCAATACCAAGTTCATTGAGTGTTAAAATTTTAGGTTGAGAATCTAGTTGATGATAGCAGCAGCTGATGGTGGTAAAGGTAGCAATGGTGGTTGACAAAACAACAGTAAAGATGAAGGTTAGGGTTGGGGGATAAATTTTGGGAGAAAAATATTTTAAGATTTTTTGTTTGAAGATGATGAAAAAATAAAATTTCAAGAGTTTAGGGATTATACTAATAATTATCCATTTTTACTAACATGCTACATCGCTTAACTAACGGAGATTGACGACCCAATGACCAAAACAGAACTTAACGATAACGTAAGTGACATAAATAAAGAATTTCAAAATTGGTGACTAAAACAGAACAGATCCTAAACAAAAGGAACCACAATTAAAGATTATCCTATAATTTTTTAGGGAGTCGAAGTGTAATTTTACCCATGCACATAGAAATTCACACTTCTCACCGTATTAAATTGAATTTTGTATTATTTTTTAGAAACTAAAGCTCCTACTAGCTCCTTTGGCACCACCCTCCCACGTAATGTACATTTCATCACTCTTTTAGCTAAGAATATCTCATAATCTCAATTGGTAAATTTTAAAAAACTTATCTATATTTTTATAATATTTTTCACACAATAAGTGATTTGATTATTAACCTTGAAAAATCACTAGCAAAACATATTTAAATATTATTCAAATTAAAACATATTGATCAATCCTACTGATAAATGATGACGTTGCTTCTCTCATGTGACTTCGATTCGAGCAGTATAGTTTTGCAGATGTGCGTAAATTTGCTCAAATTTAAAACCAGACTTAGATATTGTTAGGAATTTGGTATGCGGAAAAATAACCAAAGCGATAACAACATAGACCAAAACATGCGCATGAGACAAGATTTAACGTGGTTCAGCGTAGCCTACCTCCACTGATGAGAGAAACGAACCATATATTATCAACGTAGAGAACACGAAGAGTACAAATACATAATATCCCATGTATCCCAAAACTTGGTGTACATATCACATAACCCGGTGGAACCAAAACACTCTTCCCAACATCCCTACAATACCCATCTCTACAACGTAGTCATAATAGTTGTAGAGAACTTAAAAGTGGTTACATCTCTTGAGAGTAATTATCTCTCATTCTCTCATAATTCAAAAGGTTAAACCTAGTTTATATTTATAGACCCAAATACTTGGTCACCAAGAAATCTTATTCAATAAGATCTCTTACCTAATATAGATATTTACTCATTAAAATAAACCCTAATTACCAAGTAATCTTCGACCAATAGAATCACAATAAAACTTGACTTAGTTACCAATTAGAATTTGAGTTAAAATATTACAAATCTCCTCTTGAAACAAATTACATTCGATCGTGGTCTTCAAGTCTTCAACAACTTCCATTTTCACATAAGCCAAATATCCATTGAAGCATCATCGCCAAGTCTTCAAAAACTTCAATTCTTACGTAATATCAGTTGAAGTATCGTCGAATCGATTGAGAATGCACCATTGAATCGATTGAGAATTACTCCTCCTACAACTAAAAGCTCGTTGCAGTAATACTCCTCTTCCATGTCTCCAACATCATTCCACAAAATTCGCAGTAAAAATTTGTCCATAATCACGCAGCTCAAACCATAGCTCATGATAACATTTGTAGAGAATTTGATATACGAAAAAATAACCGAAACGATAACAACATAGACCAAGACATGCACATGAGACAAGGTTTAACGTGGTTCAACATAGCCTACCTACATGGACAAGTGAAACTAACAATCCACTATCAACGTAGAGAACACGCAGAGTATAAATACATGATATCTCATGTATCCCAAAAACTTGGTGTACATATCCCAAAACTTGGTGGAACCATAACACTCTTCCCAACATCCCTACAATACTCATCTCTACAACGTAGTCACAATAGTTGTAGAGAACGCAAAAGTGGTTACATCTCTCTAGAGTAATTCTCTCTCATTCTCTCATAATTCAAAAAGTTAAACTTAATCTATATTTATAGACCCAAATATTTGGTCACCAAAGAACCTTATTCAATACGATCTCTTACCTAATATAGATATTTACTCATTAAAGTAAACTCTAATTAGTAAGTAATCTTCAACCACTAGACTTACAATAAAGCCCAACTTAATTACCAATTAGAATTTGAGTCAAAATATAATAGACACTACATTCTAATTGAATTAAAATGCTAAAAAACAATGACAGTCTAAACTTTGTATCAAGTAGTTTTGAAGAAAGTTAAAGTCAAAATTAAACAAACTAAAAAATTTGCAATATAAAAATAAAAGACTATTAAATACATTTAAATTTATTAAACAACCTAACAATCCCATAATAATAATAATACTAATAATAATAATAATAATAATAATAATAATAATAAGATACATATTATCTTAAAATTTTTATCCTTCATTTACTTTTGACAATTAATGACTTTACCTGTTGGAAAAAGTGAGACTTTAAAATAATTTGAAATACTATATTTCTAACCAAAATAATTTAAAGGGTAATCTTCATATGTGGTCCTTTTGTATGAGGTTTGTTTTATTTTAGTCACTCGAATTTAAAAAATTATTCTTGTCACTTACGTTTTAAATCGTGTCTATTTTGGTCCCTTGGCTGTTAACCTCAGTTAATAAAAATTAATTAATTTTCAATTTAACCCCATAACTTTCAATACTTTATTATTCACCATCTTCCCTAAAAACTTGAAAATTTTATTTCTCTGCCCACCACCCAATCCGACCCTCTTTCCACCACCATGGGTCTACTACTCTCTTCCGCCCAAAAGCGTTAAACTTCTTGTATTTGGTTTCAGTATAAATGTTTAACGATCTGCTTCAATTTCTATTGAATAATTGCTAATTACTTCATTTTGGCATTGATATTTTTGTTGTAAGTGGGAGTGAGAAGGAAAAACTGGAACTACCGTGTTCGAAGCATCGACTTAGATTGAAATGGCGGCTGGTGGATTCGTGAGCCGCGCTTTCCAGTCGACGCTCAAGGAATGTGCCGGAAAAAAGCATCCCGATCTTCAAAAGGCTATTCAGACTTATTTAGGTTGGATCTGTACTTCCTTTTAAAAAATTTATTTTATTGATCTTCGTTCTCTTATTGTTTTTTTTTCGAAATTCTTTTGCTCCTCATTTATCTGGAATTGTGTTTATAATTATAATTTCTTTGCTTTTTATCTGTTTTCTTTTTAGTGTTATTTTCTAGTCTAATTTTTCTTCTCAGTGAATTAAAATGTCTTTGTGAGTTAAGGAAGTTATAAGTTCGGATTATGCTCATTGATTTTTCTACTAATTTAGCCGTTGTTTAGTTATTTGAGTCTTGCCATTCATATTCACCTGCATTCTATTATACAATTAATTGTAATGCAATTAGAATGGTATTTAGGGATATACAGTGGAGTTTAGTTAGTAGTAGTTGTAGCGTTTTCATGCAATCTCTTTTGGCATTAAGTTAATAAGCTATATTTTCTATGGAGTAAATTATGCCATCTTATTTAAGTTATTATTTTCGCATTTTAATGTGAAAATGAGTGAGATTTCTCTTTCAAGTCTGATGGAATTTAGAAGGGATGTTGCAAGCGAGATTGTTTTCGGTCAAAAAATAGTGCAGAAGAATAATGCCAAGTAAAATTGATAACAATCCCAGTTTTTTTTCTTGTTATAATTGTTGTTTTAGGAGTTGGGTATTTTCTTCTTTTTCATCAGAAAATTAAATGAGGTTTAAACGCTTTGGGGCAGAGGAGAGTGGCGGACCCATGGTGGTGGAAAGAGGGTTGGGTGGTAAGCGGAGAAATAAAATTTTTAAGTTTTAGGGGAAAATAGTGAAAAATAAAGTTTTAAAAGTTTGGAGATTAAATTAGAAATTAATTTTTTTATTAACGGATGTTACCAGCCAAGAGACCAAAATATACACCATTCAAAACGTAAGTGGCAAGAATAATTTTTTTTTTTTTTAATTCGGGTGATCAAAATAGAACAAACCCAAAACAAAAAAGACCACGGGTGAAGATTACCCAAATCTTAATTTTTCCTGTATTTTAATCTATTTTATTGTCTATTCGTCCATAAAAAATTATAATTGTTTAAATTGAATTGAATTATATTTTTTTGTTTAATTTTAAGATTGGATTCTGGGGTCCAAATAAGAAGTGGGTGGGTTTCTTTCGCAATCCGAGTTATTGGAAAAGATATGGGTGTTTGTGTTTTGAATGAACGGGTGAGTCTTTGTTGTTGTTTGTTTCTTATGAGAGGTGAGTCCTTGTTGATTTCTTCTCATTTCTCTCATGTGATTGGTGTCATTGTCCTAAACCCAGAGCCGTTTCTGAGATTATGGTGGCCCAAGGGCGAATTTAAAAATCGGACCCTTAATAATATGTATTAAAAAAATAAATTTCAAAAGCATAAAAATAAATTAATTTAATTGTAAATTATATTTTATTACACTCAATAAATTATCTAATAAATACACCATAATTGAAATGGAAAACATCAAAAAAATTTATTAAACACCCAAATACTCATACAAAACAATTTCTACGAGCATTTCTAGATGCAAAATCACTAATAATAGTGTCTACATCAATATGGTCTAACATATTTTTTTCAATACATAAAATGGCTAGACCATTTAACCTTTCTTGTGACATTGACGATCTCAAGTAGGTTTTCAACAATTTTAACTTCGAAAAACTTCTTTCAGCAGATGCAACTGTCACTGGCATGGTTAAAAGGATTCGATAAGCAATTGAAACATTTGGATAACAATCCACAACTTTGACAAACTTGAGAATCTCCAATGCCGACATTAACTCATTTGGTAAAGTCACTTGCAACACTTTCAATTCTGAAAAAAGATCATCTGCATCAATATCAGACAAATCATTATGAGAAAAAGCAATCCTAAAATTTGTGCAAGACTTTTTTAATTCATCATTACTCAAAGATTTTAATATTTTGGAATCAAATAAAAACCCAAAAATATTGTCAAACAACTCCAATTGCTCAAATCTATTTTTCAATGAAGTTATAGCCAAATCAACAACCACAAGAAAATAATTGATTCTAAAAGATTCTTCGGGTGATTGTACTTCTTCTTCATCACCATTCTCGTCAAATTGTTTTTTTCTAAACACATGACGTTTTGTTGGAAGTATTGGCTCTATATTCATTTCAAGTGCAAGGCTTTTGGCAATATCTATACAAGACTCAAACCCTTCATTTCTATATTTTTCAAAGAATAACATTACATTTTTTACTTCATTAATTGTAGTTCTAATGCACATAGATTTAGATTGTAATTTCTTACTCACCTTATTAATAGTAAATAAAATTTCATACCAAATCACCAAACTAAGTAAGAATTCAAAACTTATAAGAGAATTAGCTAAACTTTCCGCTTCACTTTTTGTCTTGGCATCTTCACAACTAGAATTATATAATGCTAACAAAGCTAATTTTATTTGAGGTGCTTGAAATCTAATAGCTTTAACGCTTTTTATTCGACTCTCCCATCGAGTATTACACAAAGATTTCACTGTAAAACCCTTAACATTATCAACTAAAATCTTCCATTTTTTTGTAGAACTTGCAAATAATGTGTATATACGTTGAACAATTCCAAAAAAAGAAATAGCTTTTACACAAGAATGTGCCATATCCGATATAGTGAGATTAAGACTATGGCAAGCACATGGCATATATAAAGCCCTCGGATTTATTTCAAGTAATCTCTTTTGAACCCCTTGATGTTTTCCTTTCATATTAGAACCATTGTCATAACCTTGACCCCTAATATCATTGACATCTAAATCAAGTGACTTGCATACACCTAATAATTCATTAAAAAGTCCCAATCCACTTGTATCATTTACATTTAGGAACTCTAAAAAAAATTCATCTATTTTTATTTCATTACTTGTCACATTAACACATCGTACTATCAAACTCATTTGTTCTTGATGGCTCACATCTGGGGTACAATCAAGAATAATAGAAAAATATTTTGCCTCTTTAATGATCCTTATTATAGAAGTTCTAACACCATGGGCCAAAAGTGAAATCAACTCATTTTGAATTTTAGGACCAAGGTAGTGATAGTGAATTTCTTGGCTTTGGATACGTCTAACATGATCTTGCATTACTAAATCAAATTCGGCTATCATTTCAATTAAACCTAAAAAATTACCATTACTATCTTCATAAAGTTTTCCACTACATCCACGAAAAGCTAAATTATTTTTGGCAAGACATTTAACAACGGATATAATTCTTATTAAAACTTGTCTCCAACGTTCTTTTTCTTTTGAAATTCCTTCTTGCAAATCTTTATCAATACCTTTATTCTTTTCTAATCTTATTCTTGTTTCATTCCAAGTATTCATATTAGTCATATGCTCAACACTATTCTCATGTTGTTTGAGCCTCTCACTCAAATGTTTCCAATCATCCATTCCATCATTTGCTAAAAGACTTGTGTTATTTTGAGAAGTGAACAATTTACAACAAAAACAATATACTTTATTCACATGTCTAGAGTAAACTAACCATTTTCTATCAAGAGTTTCTCCATTGCTCAACTTTCTAGAAAAATAAGAGTATGAAAAATGTCTAGAAAGACTATCCTTAGGAAATGTAAGATTCAATTCTCTAATGGGGCCTTTTTCAATCAAAATATCTCTAGTTTTAGTATCAAGAACACCCCAATTTCTAGGATCATAGATATCGAAATGAGGAATTATATGTTCATCAATGGCAACATCAACATTTGACCCATCAAGTACATTATTATGTTCATTATTTAAATTAGTAGTATCATTATTACTCAAATTAGTAGTATCGCCATTAAGGAAATTATCGTCATTTAAATTTTCAGTAGAATGTTCAATATTATTTTCATTTGTGCCCAACCCATCACCATCTAAAGGTTCTACTTGTTTAGGAAAAAATTTATCTAAAGCTCCCTTTTGTGATTCTATTAATTCTTGTGCTCGTTTTTGTTTTTTTCTTTTTTCACTACCGGAAGCATGTTTTCGAGTCGACATTATACTATAAAAAATTATAAAAAAAGTATAGAATGATAGCACCTGAGTCTTTGTCGTTGAAGCTCTGTCTCAATTGTGGTTGTAGTATATCAACAGTAAATCTTATAAACCGCAATCTCCTTGAATGGATGAGTTCTTGCTTTCTTGGAGTATTAATAAGATAGAGAGAAAATGGATGAAAATTGAGATGTCAAGAACAAACAATGTAAAGATTATTTATAGGTGTATTTGAAATTTTTATTTTATTATTTTTTAAAAAATAAACTATTATTAAATCTTAATTATGACCTTAAAATATATTAAACCTAAACTAATTAAAACTTAACAAGTACTAATTATAGCAGTGGGCCCACTGTAAATATTAACGGTTGTTTTTGAACTTAAGTAAATAAATGTAAGAGTGCTTTTTACTTTCATTTTCTCTTTCTTTCCATAAGTAGAATACTCTATACCTACAGCCTATTATTTATAATTTATAGAAACTCATAAATATATTAATTATACCGTTAGTTATAACGGTCACTATAAACATTGGAGCTGGAGGCCTCCAACAATTAAGCCCATTGTTTGTCAAATAGTCGGTGGGCCCTGGGGCCCTGGGCGGTTGCCCCTCTCGCCCAGGCCCAGGGACGGCTCTGCCTAAACCACCAAAGATGGATCCAGACCTTAGACCCCACCTATCGCTATACTATGTCTGGGATTGGGTTAATTTGTTAGGCTGCTTTGAAATTTTAGATTTTTTTTTTTAAATTGAACAACTTTTTAAATATTAATAATTGTTATATTATTGGAACGACAATGACGAGATGAGAAACAATCATAAACAAAGAAAATAAAAATAAACACAATAATTTACGTGAAAATTTAAATCGGGAAAAATTACGGGTAGAGAAAGAGAAATTTTCACCTTGTTAAAAAGATGAGATTACAACTGATGATTTAACTCTAGTATCTATTTATAAGTTAGGTTGCTTGGTTACAAAGGAAACTTGCACATAAAGAAATTCTACTCAAACCGAGTTTCCTACTCTTCGACGTATACCCAAAGGATGAAGCAGAGTTCCATACGGATTGACCAGTTCCGTACCCCATTTTTGTCATTGTTTTTTTATGAATATTCGAGCTGGTTCACAAGAGAATTTGAGTCACAACTCTAACAATAATTAATATTAAAATATTAAAATAAAAAATTATTGTGATAAGTATATACCTTATTGTAACACCCTAATAAAATATGAGGTAAAAAAAAATGGATGAAATGAAAATGAAAAGGGAATAAAAGTTGTCCATGGGGTTTGAACCCCTGACCTTATGTTAAGTAAACTCAAGCCTTAACCAATTGAGCTAAGGATAACTCTTGTTCAAAGCTTGCACCATCTTTCTTTTAGTTTATACTTTTTTTGGTCCGAACTAAAAATAAATAGGTTTGATGACTCTTCAGCTACCTTTTTTTTCATGTTTGAGATTTGAAAGAACCCAGAAGGTTCTGAAACAATATTGACGTTTCACCTTCTTCACTGGCCACTCTCCCCGATCTACACCACCGTCGAACGGTGTGCGTCACCGCCAACACCGACGGTTTCGTCGTCGCAACCCGAGCTCAGCCTTGCCGACCACTCGCAGCCGTTGTGCGCCGCCTGTCGTGGAGAACGACTCAATGTTTCGACAAGAAACCCCATGCGTCACCCCTTTTATTTTCGAGATTTCCGGCAGCCTCCGTTGGCCATTCGTAGCACCGTTTCCGCCGTTGAATTCCTTGCGTTGAGCCAAGCAAAACCCAGTCATCGGAGAGCCCATCCACCGTCGTTTAAATCATCGTCGGAGCTGACCCGTCTGCCCGACCCGAACCTGACCCGAGTTGACCCGAACCCAACCCGAGTTAGACCCATTGACCGAGTCAACCCAGTGAGTCAACTCGTCCGAGTCAACCCAGTCAACCAGTGACGTCAGCATGACGTCAGCGTTGACTTTGACTGCTGACGTCATCGTTGACTTTGACCAAAAAGTCAACTTTTCCCGAAAAGTCCTATTTTATGTTTTTCGACGTCCTGAGTCCGATTTTGAAGCCCTTTTCGTGAAATTATAACCCGAAAGCCTCCGAATTGAACCTTGAACTCGAGTCTGCTTATGTATTTTAATAATCAATTATGAGCAATGTGAATAAATACTGAAATTGGAATTTGTGCGTTTGAAGGTACTCATAATTCCTGGAATACGAATTGTTGAGGGATGTCAAATCCGTTGGCCATTCGTAGCACCGTTTCCGCCGTTGAATTCCTTGCGTTGAGCCAAGCAAAACCCAGTCATCGGAGAGCCCATCCACCGTCGTTTAAATCATCGTCGGAGCTTCGTCGTTCCTAAGCCTCCTTACTCCGTTTTGGTAAAATATGGTAAGGTTCCGACCCATTTCTGGAAAATTTTTAAGTTAGAGGATGTTTGGGTTGTGAAATCGGGGAAAACGGTACCTTTTAGGCCATTTTTGGCCGCGCGTGGTGGTCACGCGCCGTCTTGGGCGAATTCTGGTCGTATGAGACGGTAGCCCCCGAACTGAACCGGCCTGAACCGGTCTAAACTGGCTAGACCGGTCAGCCCAGCCGATCCGTCTGCCCGACCCGAACCTGACCCGAGTTGACCCGAACCCGACCCGAGTTAGACCCATTGACCGAGTCAACCCAGTGAGTCAACTCGTCCGAGTCAACCCAGTGAGTCAACCCGGTCAACCAGTGACGTCAGCATGACGTCAGCGTTGACTTTGACTGCTGACGTCAGCGTTGACTTTGACCAAAAAGTCAACTTTTCCCGAAAAGTCCTATTTTATGTTTTTCGACGTCCTGAGTCCGATTTTGAAGCCCTTTTCGTGAAATTATAACCCGAAAGCCTCCGAATTGAACCTTGAACTCGAGTCTGCTTATGTATTTTAATAATCATTTATGAGCAATGTGAATAAATACTGAAATTGGAATTTGTGCGTTTGAAGGTACTCATAATTCCTGGAATACGAATTGTTGAGGGATGTCAAATCCGGGTTCAAGGGTGTTCGAAGGTCGTTCGCAGATCGATCGTTGTAGCTCGGAGCTAAGGTAATACATTACTACCTTCTGCATGCTTTTGCAACATGTTGGTATTCAGTTAATTTTGACACGACCATGTTTGAGCGTATGATTATTTCAGATTATGTCGATCATTTATGAAATAAAAATAATAATGGCTAAGGCAATTATTCGAATAAGTGGTTTGATAAATCGAAAAGACTCTCGTGTTTAGTAAACGATTAATAAAAACGTTTGATCTCTAGGTCTGATTATTTTGGCTATTGAATTACAAAAATGCCCTTGATGTATGAAAATGACTAAAATACCTATATTAAAGGAAGTGGTCTGAGAATCTGCACCAGATCCGGTAAAATCATCTAATCCTTCTAAAATTCTTGAAAAAATTTCTTGGGAAGTTATGGTAGCGAGGCTTCACGTTTGAGTCTGTAAATTGCTCAGATTCCTTTTGAGATTGAATATTCTCTTAAGACAATTGCGAGAAAACAATTGTATGTTTGGATTAGACAAAGTCACGTAAATTGCTAAATTGATAGAGATGACTGAAATGTTTGGTAATACTGATAAAGTTGAATCGATCGGAGTACCCATAATGATTAAAAAGAATAATGTATCCTCAGCACCAATTGCCAAATTAATCGAAATGACGAATATACCCTCGCTATCGGAAAGGATTGAATAGTTGGAACGACCGAAAAGCTCAGAATTTGTTTTGGGACACCTTCGGATATGAAGCATCTGAAACTCTTGCGAATGTTGAAATGACTGAAGCTAACTCCAAAAGTAGAATAAGGAATATCAATAAAGCTAGACAATATAACAACTCCAAAGTGGTAATTCACGGTCCGTGTTTGTTGGCCGTTTCTGATACTATCCTAATTTTGGAAAGATACCATGTGGCAACATGTTCGGGTTATTTGGAGAAAGTACTCAGCGATTGGTAAGAGCAACATGTTTCCTCAAAAAGATAAATTCGATGCTATAGAACGAGTTCGGGTGTTATATGCATGTTCAAGAATTTAGAAAATTACTGCTTGTATACATGTTTGATCTCTTGTAGTAAGTTCAGTGCATGTAGGGTGAAGACGAACTGCTTTGTTGTTACGCTGTAATCAGTTCTGGAAATGAATGCTTAAGGTATACTTATTTGATTATATTTCAGACTTTGTGTTAATGGTTTCAATTAGTTCAGAGGGACTCGAAAGCTTGATGAGCAGCTAGAATTCTTGAATTCGGTACATTACCGTTTATACCGTGTTGGTTCAGTTTACCAAATTACCCCCGAAGGTCAGAATGACCGACAATACCCTTGTAAGCTTTAACGATCGAATCGCTCTCGATATATCTGAAATATCAATGATTCTGATGCCTCAACTTTCGATGTTGATTTTTGATCCGTCTTATCGAACTCCCCTATTCGTAGGGACCTCGTTCTGAAATCAGTCCAAAATTGTCAAATGTCAACTTTCTGATATCTATCAAGTACCTTTAAGAAATGATTTGGGCCATAAAATGTGTACCATGTATCTGTAAATACTGTCTGTTCTAAACCAAGACCATATGCTTAAAATTTAAAGGTATGATACTGTAACGCGAAAGGAAAGCAATTCTCTGATTTCTGACCTCTGATATGAAAAATATATATGATATATGACATTGAATACCAAATAATAAAAATGATAATAAAATAAATTTGTCATCTGTCTTCTGGTATAAAAAAAATAGATTTGATATCTATTTTCTGTAATGATGTCTTCTGAATATAAATTAAAATCATTGGGTATATTGTCTAGGATATGAATGAAGATCTGTAGGCTCAGCGCTGATAAGTCCTTCTGGACCTAAGCTCCTACGCCCACGGGCCTAGGGTAAGTCTTTCTGGACCTAAGGCATTCCCTTAGGTAGGCTCCTACGCCTCAGGCCTAGGGTAAGACCTTCTGTATGCAGTTCAAGGGGAATTGCATTCTGGAGTTCGGTTGGAGGATAATTAAGTAAATAAATAAAACTTTTTGCACTCTTCTGAAGTATACCCTATTAAATTAATGTATCAAAGTTGAACTCTCCGTAAACTTACAATTTGTGCTTAATGAACCACTCTGAACTCATTGATTCAACTTCTGAAGTCTAAATCTCTTCTGAATCTTTGGATCTAGACATATCTCTTAAGATTCGAGTGAGCAAATAAAGAACAACTCTGTCACCTTTTGGTATACTTCTCCACTGAAATATCGAATCGTAATTTAAGCTTACCGTATGCATGCTTGTGCTTTCAACATCTCCTGGTAGTTTGTATTACTGAGCTTTTCGAAGCTCACATTGTTTTTATCATCACAGGTTAAAAGATCGACCATGTGCAGCTATCAACATCGATATCAGAGCTTCTTCGGCTCGCTCGCGGAGTATGGTATTTGTGTAATTAGGGGGCATGTATGTCATGTTTTGGTTTATAGTCAAGTCTGAAACTTGTATTAGTAATTTATATCATAGTTTTGTTTCATTGTCTGAATGTTTTCTAGAATTGTATTTTAGTTTAAAACCTGATTTATAATTTTAAATGGTTTGGCAAATTGTTTATTTAAAATTTTATCGTGGGTCGCTCCGGTGACCCTAATGTGACTTCCTAGGATCCGTATTAATGCATAGGCGGGTCTAGGGGGTTACACTTATAGTCTTTATTTGAGTGTAAGTTTTGTGAGGCCAAAGTACATGTTCTAGAATTGTTAGTTTCTGTTGTCGATGAAGTATGAAGTTGGATATTCAAAGGTTTTTGTTAGAGGAGAGAGAAGATAATGAGTGGGTTATTAGTAGTGATGAATTCAAAGGGGTATTCAGGATTCTTTGAGGTAGCTTTGAGCTACAAACAAATCCCACCCATATGTTACCTCACTGGGATAATTCAACATACTGAATCCAATTTCAAAGGAAGATGTTATCATGGATGTAGACAAAATTAATAAATAACCTTGTGGCTGTAATCATAAGTCCAATACCAACTTTTCTATCAAAACAACCTATACATGACTGGCTCAACAAGGCTTGTTTGATGTCATCGTTCTTAACCATTACCCATGTTGTAAATATAACGCCTCGATTTTGGGCTTAGGTGTTAGTCGGGTTTAGGCTAGACGGTTTAAGAGAATCGGTTCGAACAACTTAGACTAGTTTCAGGATTTAATTATTTTAAAGGGTTTTTGAGTTTGGTAAAGTATGGAAAAATGTTTAAAAATCATTATTTAATATATATATATATATATATATGATTTTGGTGGGAACGATTTTGGAAAATTGGATTTTGGAGGTTTGACATTTTGGAAACCGGGGACCAAAATGTAAAGATCGAAAAACTATTTTAGTGATTAAATCGTAAAAGATCAGAACTTTGAGTATGTAAGGAGCTATTGATCCAAAGTCTAATTCAGACTTTTTCCATTTAATTGGTCAATTTTAAAGTGGTTTTAATTAATAAAACAAGATGGAAAGAATTAAATTGATCTTGACTCTTAAAATCTATTTTACGTAACTATCTTTTCTCCCAATCATTTTCTCTCAAATTCTCTCCAGCCAAACATCAATTTCTTCTTCAAAGATTTGAGGTAAACATTTGATTTGATTTATCTTTTAACATCAAATGATTTCCTAATGTTTTCCTATCAAAATCATATGATTTTATCTTTGTTTTCTCATGTAAATCCTTACCATTGAAGGAAAAAGGCATCATTAGAGATAAAGTTTCGTTCTCCTCCTCTAATGAAAGGTTCTTTATTGAAATTTCCAAGTTCTTGATCTTTTATTAGTGTTTTCTATTGAGTTTTGATGTTACAATTACGGAAAATTGGTTTAAATGGTGTTTAATTGATTAAATCAAGAAATTATTGTTTCGAATCTATTTTGTTAGGTTTATAATGAGATTATATTATAATTATGATGTATTGAAATGTTGATTAAGTGATTTTAATTTAGGAAACCCGAATGAGCTGGTTGATTTCTAGGTAGAAATCTTTGAGTTTTTGGCTTAATTTTGTGGTCGATTGATTGTTGTAGGTTCTTTGGTATTGAAAAGGTGTTTTTAGATGTAATTTGATGTTGTTTTGATGTTAATCTTGCTGGGTAATGGCTAGAGATTTGTTAGAAAGGTTTCGCCGGTGTTTTCGGTAGTTTTCGGGTAGCGAAAACATGGTTGTTGATGGAGGATGATGTAGTTTCATGTTTTTGGAGATTTTGATGCAAGGTTGTGCATTAATCCTCTGTTTTCCTTTGGCTAGAAGCAAGGGATGATGTTTCGTTAGCTTCGGAAGGAGTTGCGGTTGATTTAGAAACTTGATTTTGCCTCGGCAAAGAAAGTGAGGTATTGTCTGTGAGTGGAACTGGTTTTAAAGCTTTTCAAAAAATTGAAAGCAAGTTTTAAGGGGTTTATATTAAGCTTGAAACGCTTATCTAAGCTTAGAAGTAAGTATGGAAGATTTCACTCTCGATTTTCGGTTTTCATGGTTTTATTAAATTCATGTTCATGCTTGAAAGATAGAATTGTTTTACCTACTATTATATGCATGTTTTAGAAGTGAGAAATATTGCATATGTTTATGTTTTGAGAATTCATGTGTTTAGAAAGTGGTATGCAACATGTTTGAGAAAACACATAAATACATGGTTTAATATATTTGAGATACTTTTATAGAAATTGGTTTCAATGATGCATATGAAAAATAGTGAGGTAACATGGTTTAAAAGTGTATATTGGCAAAGTGATGAGACTTGATACTATCGGATATAATTGATCGACCAATAGGATGAGAGTGCACTATAAAATGTAAGCAAAATTCGTACGAACGTGTGATAAAACATGATGAGTACATCCGCGTCATGTGTGCCGTAAGATAGGAACAACCACATCTTTACAAGTATTAAGGTGGGAATAGCCATACCTTGTGAACACTTTGGTGGGAACAACCACACCAAGTGTTCTGGCCTTCTTATGGTTGGAACAACCACGCCATAAGGTGTATCCACTTATCCAAGTTAGTTTATGGTAGGAACTAGGGGTGTTCATTTCGGATATCAGATCGGATCCGGTCCGAAAATTCGGATATCCGAAAAATTCGGATCACCTAAATAGCGATCCATATCCGATCTGAAAAAACCGGATATCCGAAAATCCGGATATCCGTATTTTCGAATCGGATACTCAGATAACCGAATATCCGAAATTTATAATTTTTTTGATTATTTTTTAATTTAATGGTTTTAGCCATGAAAAATTTAGGTTTTCGAATATAAAAATCAATAAATTATTGAATATAACAATATTGTATCCATGGAAATTTCAAATTTTCATATATAACAAGTAAAAATATCGAATATAATGAGATTTATACCTATAAAAAAATTGAATTTTCGGATACCGGATAATCAGATATCCGATCCGAATGTAAAACCACTATCCGTATCCGATCCGAATTATCCGAAAAATAAAAAATGGATCGGATGTCCGAAATTTTGGATCGGATCAACGGATAATCAGATCGGATCAATCGGATCAAATTTTTTTGAACACCCCTATTGGGAACAACCACACCATGTGTTTTGGGATGGAGTGTAGCCATCCGGGTCACTTGAATCCCAATATATGAGATTACACGTATCATTGATTTAAATGGTTTTATATGATGAGCATTATACATGAGATTTTATTTTATAGCATGTTTTGTAAGTTAAAGCATGTGAAGCCTATTTTGAGATTTGCATTGGGATTGTCGCAACCGCCTTTTTACGGGAGGCTTAGACTATTTTAGAAAACACTTTTAAAATCAACGGAGTCGCCACCAATCTTTTTTTAAAAAAAGTGTGATTGTGTCACTTTTAAAAAATAGGGTTGTTTTAATGAAACGTTTTTTGTTTTAATAAAACAACGGTTTTGGTCCGCGAAAATAAAAAAACAGGCTCAAAGGTCGGTTACGCGTGGGGAAGGATTAACACCCCATGACGCCCAAAATTGGTATCTAAGTGGTTTAAAATCATTTTCAAAACTAGAATTTGCAAGTTCAAAAAGGTTCAACTTTACTTGTTCGTTTAATAAATATTAGTATATTTTAACGGCCTTATCGCCCAGGAGATGAACTTTAATCACTGCCAACATCTCTGGCGCTAACCCGTCATTCCCGTTTGATAAGACACTGCATTGAATTATGTTTTCACTTTTCAAGCAACAAGGAAATTTAAGAGTGTTAAGCATTTTATTTAATTCTAAGTTCGATTATTTAAAACCTTAAAAACATCTAAGTCTTTTATTCCTGAGTTAAGGTTTAAGTATGTTTAAGTGTATTTTATTTTTTATGAAGAACATTTTTCAATAAAAAGTCTCTATCTAAGCTTTAGTCCCTAATCCTAAGTTTTCACCTATTTCTAAACAAGCAAGCAAATTTTTATTCTTTTGAATTTAACCCTTTTTATTCTTCCATTTAAAAGCCTTTATTTCTTTTTATTGTTTTCTAAGATAAAACTCTTTTTATTACATTTTTAATACTTTTTCAATTTTTTATGTTTCTTTATCTTTTTCCTTTTTTATGTTTTCTCCCTAAAAGTAATTTATTCTTTTTAGACTTATTTTCATTTTTTTAGTTTTAAAGTTTTAAAACCACCCATTTCTAAAATGAACTCTATTTCTCTCCAAAAGTCCTTTTTAAAGTTTTTTACCCTTTTCAAAAATTTATTTTTATCCTAGACCCCTAACTTTATTTAAAATATATTTTTTATTTTCTTTTTCCCTAATAACTTTTCTTTTTCCCTTTTTACTAAAAGATATCTTTATCTTAAAAAAACATTTTTTTGCCCACCTATTATTTAAAATCAAAACAAATCATAAAGTCTTTTTTTTAATTTTCAAGATCAAGCCCTTTATTATTAACCCTGCATTATCACTTTTTTCTAATTAAACCCCTAAATTTAAGTTTTTTAATTAACCACATTTATTCATTTTTATTCATGCATTAAAATTCAAAACACCTTTTAAATTAAATCCTGCATTTCTAAAGTTCAAAATTACTTTAACAACATTTTTTTTAAAATCATGCAAAAAGTCTAAGATCAAACTAGAAAATTTAACAAAATTTAAAACGAAAAAGATTACCGAAATCGCGAACAATTTCCAACCTTGAGAAAGCAACCTAAAAATTACAAACAACACAAACAAAAACACCAAAATTCAACCAAGAACAAACAATAAAATCAACATAAAAAAGAACGAAAAGTTAGAAAGTTACCGAGAAATCGACGAACGATGAACTCGAACTTAAAGCTTCTTGAAATGCTTCGAATCACCTTCGAAAAATTGCTACAAACGCCAATTTTTCTTCCAAAAATTTCCAGTCAACTCAAGAGAATTTTCAGAAAATTTTTGGATTTTTCCTTGAACCCTTTTAGTGACTTTTTTCAAAAAAAAAATTGGTTTGTAGAACAATTGGATAAAAGAGGGGTTTTTATACTTGATTTTGAGCATCAAAATCAAGCTAAATCCCGAATTCAATCCCCAAATTGGAGCCTAATTCAGACACAAAGCTTGATACTCGGTAAAGCCCCTCAAGAAACCATCCATTTTGATCCTAATTCGGGATAAAATTTCCCATTTAATTCAAATCTAGGGCTCATTATTTCATTTCGGTTTTTCACAAATTCCGGTGGCTATAGGCAACGACGACAAGCGGGGTTGGTGGCAAACGAACGACGGTAACCGGGCGGTTCGAACGGAACCAACCACGCCGATTTCCGCGCCCGGTGGACGGAGAACGACGGCTGGCAGCTTCGCGGCAAGAGTTTGGAGAGCCACGCCCCGCGTGCGTGATGCGCGGGCCGGCTCTCCCCCTTATTTATTTATTATTTATTATTTCTTTTTTTACTGTTTTGACCCCCTTTTGTTGTTGTTTTTTCTTTTTTTTACACTTAATTATTTTCATATTTTATTCGTTTTTACAATTTTTAAACACTACAATTAATATTTTTTTCTTTTTTTTTCTTTTTTACATTTTACTTTAATAAATGGGCTTCAAACTGAAATGGGCTTTATTAAAAATGGGTTTTTATGTTTTTTATATAAGAATGAGATTTTCTTAAAAAAATGGGTTTTTATTTAAAAAATATTTTTTTATAAAAGAAAGGGCTTTTAAAAGGATTTTATTTTATTCTCTTTTATCTTTTTTTTTATTTTTCTTTTGTTAAAAGTTAGGGTGAAAATTTAGTGACAACAACTGTCCCTCTTTGCTTATCTTTGTGAAAAAAAGACAAAGCAAAGACAAAAAAGACACAAATTTTCACCTGATTTATTGATTGGTTCCATTCTCCGAATGCCAGAACGGATAGACTGGTTCTATTCTCCTTATGCCCGAATAGATGAGCTGGCTTCCATTCTCCGAATGCCAGAACGGATAGACTGGTTCTATTCTCCTTATGCCCGAATAGATGAGCTGGCTTCCATTCTCTAAATGCCCGAACGGATAGGCTGGTTCTATTCTCCTTATGCCCGAATAGATGAGCTGGGTTCCATTCTCCAAATGCCCGAACGTATAGGTTGGTTCTATTCTCCTTATGCTCGAATAGATGAGCTGGGTTCCATTCTCCAAATGCCCGAACAGATAGGCTGGTTCTATTCTCCTTTTGCCCGAATAGATGAGCTGGGTTCCATTCTCCAAATGCTTGAACTGATAGACTAGTTCTATTCTCCTTATGCCCGAATAGATGAGCTGGGTTCCATTCTCCAAATGCCCGAATGAATAGGCTGGTTCTATTCTCCTTATGCCCGAATAGATGAGCTGTGTTACATTCTCCAAATGCCCGAACGGATAGGCTGGTTCTATTCTCCTTATGCCCGAATAGATGAGCTTAGTTCTATTCTCCCAAAATGCCTAAACAAATGAGCTGGGCTCTGTCCTCCCGAATGCTCAATTAGTCCAAGTATTCTAAAAATCTTTCATCCTTCTTATGCTTGGATGAATAAGCAGGCTCCATTTGAGCAAGTCTTCCATATACTTGAAAAACAAAATTCAACATGCAATATGGTGTACATGCCCCTAGGGATGTCTAAAACATGAATGCATGACATTTTTTCTTTTAATTTTTTTGCTTAGGCCATTTTTAAAAATTTTGTAACCCCCTAGCCCGGCCTAGACGCTTGACCCGAACTACGAAGATTACACGGGAAAAACTAAAGTCAACCCGAAAGTTAACCTTGATTAACGACCCTTTTTCTTTTTAATCTTTTCTAGATGCATATTAAGCCTATGTGAACACTCAAGATTCATTTGAGAGATGGGCACAACGATCGGAAAACATTTAGAGACTCAATTGCATGAATTACACTTTTAGGGACCAAAATGTAATTTTTAGAAATTAGAATGACTTTGCAGAGTTTAGGTTTACCAATATGTGATTAGTCATATTACATACTCCTCTGTCAAATTTCAGCTTAAAAGGACATTCCAAGCTCAAGCAATTGCATCCACAACATTCAGGACTAAAACGTAAAACATGGAAACTTAAAACAATTCAAAATCATCATATAACGGTCATCCGTTCGAAATACCAACCTTCGTACCGAACGCCCGTATCGAAACGGAGTTGACCGTTTCGGTACTCGGGTGCGTTCCGAGACCGGTATCGAAACAAGCCTCTCTAGTAGCCAAAATGTTCCGAAACTCCTTCAGTCGTTCTGAAACTCTATGGCCATTACAATTTACAAGCCCCCGTTTCGAAACAGTTAGGGTGTTTCGATACACCCTGCACTGTGACGGTAAAATTTTCTGGTTTTTCACCTTTTAAACCACTCAAACATGCTTCAAAAAGCATCATAACGTACCAACAACCTATTATGACACTAAAGATCATATTTAGGGAGCTTAAGCTAGAGCATGGCATCAAACACATCGTCACCCAATCTACATGCATGCTTCCTAGCCACAAAATAAGCTATCAAACCTCAAACCAAATCTTTAGGACCATTTACAACCCATAAAAGCCATCACAACATGCTACAAACTTAGGGAGTTCAAAACACATCTCACAAAAACAACCTTGGAGTCCCATTGCCAAATATCAAGACTAAAGTGTATAAAAACATCACCATACATGAGCTTTACACTTCCTTGGATGTTCTTAACCTCCTTGCTGCCCAAAAACACCTCAATTATCTGCATTATTGGTAAAAGAGAGCGTAAGCACATTTGCTTAGTGAGGCATGCTCTAAAGAAAACCAACACAATAATGCATTATTCAAAACACTTTCTCAAAAGCTTTTTTCTACAACATGCTCATTCTACCTCATGCTTGAAATCCATTTCAAAGCAACTCTTCATTGAAAACACATGTACCTCAATTCTATCTCATGCATTTAAACCAATGCAAATTCCATGGCAAGGCCATACACATGCTTGTAAAAGCCAAAGCATTTCTTATACAAATCTCATATGCATTTCTCATAGCATAAATCATCTCAACAATAGGTACATGTGAATCAAAAGCATTTCCATATATTATATTGGCATTTCACATCTTATTATTACTCGGATATGCATACATCATTCTCAAACCACTAGACTCTTCCGGTGGAATCTCGCATCACCGTACTCACTTGTCTAGTAACATAATTTTCGGTGGAATCTCACATTACCGTACTCACATGGCGGAATCTCTCATCGCCACAAAGCTTGGGTATTTCACCAAGTCCTACCCGATGGAGTGCCCATCATCCGTCTCTCCCTTTGGATTAAACCAAAGAGCACGCACGAATTTTTAGTTTATAGTGCACTCTCATCCTATTGATCGATCAATTATATCCGGTAAGTATCTCATCTTCTATGCCAATATATTATGTCAAACTATCATCTCACCTACTGTTTTTCATGCAACATTTCTTAAATCTTTCTCATCTCATTTCAAAACCATAACATTTGTCATGCTTTAAAACAAAAGCTCAAAACTCATCAATGCAACATGTTATTTCATGAAATCATTTCAAGCATCATCTCATGCTACAAATCATGCATAAAAACAATAGGAATTTATATATCTAAAATCAAGAGCATGTAAAAGCATTTTAGGGGCAACCACCACATATATGAGGGCAATCTAGCAATACTTACTTCCAGACTTAGGAAGGTGTTTCAAACCTTTACTAAATCCCCAAACCTTGTTTCTTTGTCCCTTAAGGACTTCTAAAACCATTCGCACTCACCGATTACGTTTCGCTTGCTCGCCGAAACGCTATCTAAGCTCCCGGATCAACACCAAAGGCGTCTGAAGATGTCTCCCTTGTTTATAACACATAAGCGCAGAGGATTAATGCATCATCATGCATTGAAATCATCAGCCACACACCTATACTCGCTGCTCTACTCAAAAACCTCATTTCGGCTACCAAACACAACCGAAGTCATCTCCAAACTCTTTCAAAACAAAGCCCAACCAAGATCTATCACTTCTAATCATTTCTAAACATCAATCAACATCAAAAACCACCACAAACTCGTCCTTATACGTCCAGCTATAACATAACACCAAAACCACCCCAAAAAACCACCATTCTAGCATGCAAAACTTAGGAATCCAAGCCTATTCGGGATTTGTTTGATAAAACCTCATTTATAACATCAATTAACATCCAAAATACATTAGAAAACAACCTCAAAACAGAGCCTAACCATCAACCACAAAAATCATCAAGATTTCTCCAAAAACCTTAAGTTTTAAGACAATTCCTTGTTTCCAACATTAAAGCAACTCAAAAATCATTAACAAAGGATTGATAAATTGGGAATTTCAGTAAAGAACTGATCATTAGAGGATAAGTACGAAACTTACCTCTAATGGCTGATTTCTTCTTGATTTGGTATGGTTTTGAAACGAATCAATAGTAATAAGTTGGCAATGAGAGGTTACCTTGATAATTTGGGAGCGTATGTGGTGAACTCCCTGGTTTGGCACAAGTTTGTAGTGCCTTAATAGACTTGTAAATGGCCTTTAATTGCTGGGATTTGGTTTGGTTTGCATTTTGGTACTTAAATGGCTATTATGCATAGGGAGAATGCCTATAGATTGCTAAACATGTTGTGTTGATGTTGAAAGCATGCCTTGGTGTTATTTGCCTTTAGAATCATGACATTACAGGCCCAGGCGTACCGATACGCGGGCTACCAAACCATTGTTTATTCTTTGTTAACATGTTGGATTGATATTTGATATGTTTTGACTTGTAAAACCAGAAAATTGTGACATTACAGGCCCAAGCATACCGATACGCGGGCTACCGTATCGGTACAATATAACAAAAATAGGCATATCATATCGGTACTGGGTAGATCGTATCGATACGACCAAAGGGCAAATTAAAAATCGTACTGGTACACGAGGCCGTATTGATACCCTTTTGTGCTACTGGAAATCTGAGAAATTGAAGAGATATAAGTGTATCGATACGGGCTGAAGTGTATCGATGCGCTTGGCTGTTAAGTTGGTTAATTAAGGGTTTTTGATGTTTTGTTTTCTTCTATTTTGGTCACTGAATGTTTGGATGTTCATTCTAATGAGTTTGGATCATTGGAAGAAGTTGTAAATTGATATGTGGATATGAAACCTGACTAATTTACTATTAGTAACTTTATTTTGGTTGAAGTCCCTGTATTTTTTTGAAATTATAAATTGATCCCTAACTTGGCTTATAAGCAATTGAGCGCCAAATCATTGTATGTTTACATTGGAGTTTCTTTCGCTGTGAGTGACAATCACATAGGATGTTAATGAGCATCTAGACAAGATAAAAAAAAGAATAGGGTCGTTTATTGAGGTAAGTCTTCACCGATTTACTTTAATATTCCTCGTGTGGCCCATTCGGTTCGATAATCAGCTAGACCGGGTCGAGGAGGTTATAAAAAATTACATGAAGCCTTACACACACAAAAATGTCGAATAACATTGAATTTATAAATACACAACCATTGATAAAAAAAAATCTCTCTCCCTCTCTTAAAGATCACCTCTCTGCCTACTCTCTTAGTTTCTAGGGTTTAGTTTTTTTGTTTCTCACTTGGGTGGCAGTGTTGCATACCATATTTTGTGCGACTTCCACCCTTCCCTACCTTCCATATTCCTTTCCTTTCTTCTTGCATGATTCATAGTCTTTCCTTTTAGCCCACTTTTGGTTTTTGGTCACTTTTGTGGAATCCTTTGGTGGCTCAATGAGGGTTCTCTCCCTCCGACATCGGTTGTGTCCTTTTTAAGGGCCAACAAATGATGTAGGAAAAAGGTTATTCTCCATCGAAAAATAGTCGAGGGGGTTGGAAGAAGGGTTAAAGGGTTTCTTTTTCGTTGCTCTAGTTCTCATGTTCTTCGTCTGTTGTTGTTTGTGTCGCTTTCTTTCTACAGTTCCTTATCGTCAGTTGGGCATTTTTTCATGGCTTTTCCTGTAGGTTGATGGCTATTGAAGGCCACTCCTTTTGTTGGCTTGTCTAATGGTTTGTGTCTTCGCATTCCTGTATGTAGACCATCAATTTTCTAGGGCTTCATAGGTTATGGTTCCTCTTTATCTTCTCTCTCAACGATTTTGAGTTACTTCAATGGTTTTTTCAGCGAGAAGAGTGTAGTTTCAAAAGGCTTGAGTGGCATGTCCTTTATCATCTTCGTCATTCCAACCCCTTGGAATACCCGTCAGTTTTTCGAA
Organism: Hibiscus tridactylites; assembly: GCA_958450335.1. Taxonomy (NCBI): domain Eukaryota; kingdom Viridiplantae; phylum Streptophyta; class Magnoliopsida; order Malvales; family Malvaceae; genus Hibiscus; species Hibiscus tridactylites. The sequence continues at coordinate 3,685,857 of OY288287.1, read as the reverse complement.
CGCCAATGACTTCCCTTTGGTGGACCCAAAGTTGGTCCAAACATAAAATGTCTCTCTGCCATTGTTACCCAAGCGACTTGCATTTTCCCCTGCTTGGTTTGCTGACCACCTTGTTGGTATTGTTTTTTTTTTTTTCATGTTTGTTCTGGGTCTGGTATTGTGCCTTTCTGTGTGGGCCCTTATTGCATATCTTTATATTAAAACCTTTTTATTCTCTTGAATGAAATTTCCCCTTTAATGTTAAAAAATGACATTGGATTTACAATGTGAGAAATACATTGATTTGCAATAGAATTTTGATTTTTATAAAAATATCAATGATAGAACTTGAGCTTTATGGAATACCTTGGCCACAAGAAGTTTCTTATGAGTGTTTGATTGTCCTCCTTTGGAGCTAAAGTTTCCCCCTCCATTGAATTTTACTGTCACCACATAGCCGTAAAATACCTGAAAAGATTAAAACTAAAAGGGATTAGTGTTTTGGAAAAAGAAAAGCTTTCAGAAAGAAAGTCAGTCTGAAACTCTTAAATCATGCTTGTACTTTAGAGAGAGACTCACCAATCTAAATGGTGAGAAGTTATCTTGTATAACGGACAAGAACATAATTTAATTTCGAGGTCATTAGACAGTGAAAATTTGTTGATCCAAGAAGGTAGTTAAAAGGTTTCTTAGATGAACTTATTTTAGGGATCGTGAATTTTAGGTTCAAAATAGAGGGTGGACTTGGGATCATGAATGGAAAAAGGTTCAAAATGGTGCAAGTTTTAGGTTCTCTATTGCTGGCAGATGGTGTCCGACATTGATTTATTGCGGCCGGTATGACGAGAAACACATCAGAGTCTGAGAATTTTGAGAGAGGGTTTTAAAAGAAAAAGGTTTTTTGGGAGATGGGAAATAAATGTTTATTTTTTAAGGTTTTGAACTTTTATAGATGAAACCAAATGACGTCGTTTGAGCGTCTAACTTCAGTTCCAAAATGATGTTGTTTTAGTCGAGACTCGTGTCCCGATCCGAATATTAGAGTAGGTTCATGTGTTTTTTATTATTGAAAATGAGATATTTTATTATGATCCTTTCGCTTTTAATTTCAATACAATTGATAACTCTCGAATATATATATTTTTGCACCACCTTTACATTTGACTGTCACTTAGGGTAGTTTTGTATTTTTATCCTTTTTTCGGTACTTAGCATATTAATGTCAAGACAAATCTGCATGATTCGTGTGCTAGTGTGTGTAGAAAGCTTAAGGATAAATGAGATGTTTTTATCATATAAGAGCCCAACGCAATTGTTCTTAACTGAGCAAGGAGCCATGCGGGACCACAAATACACCTTGGACACGCGAAGCTTGGACAAGCCGAGATCACTTTGGTGGTTGAAGTCGTAGTCTGCCCGTTGTATCAAAACAAATCCAAAGTAGGAGGTACCATACAATATTTGAAGCCACAGATTGTCGCTGCATCAAGAAAAAAAGACTTATCGGGGTGGATCACAAGAGAGAGCTTACCCTTGTTGCATTTCCATTGGTGTGAGATTCTCTCTCCTTCGCCTATATAAAGAGGCTCCCAACTTTCAAAGAAATGAGGTCTGTTTGGAGAGTTTTCCTAGAGAATTTTCCCGAGAAAATGACACTTTCCATGGAAGCTTAAAGATCTTGGAGGTCCTAGTGCCTAAGGAAGCAAGAAGGTGGCTAACCAGCCCCTTAGATCAACGAGTTGCATCAGAGGATACCATGAGGCTCGTTAATTCAATTGCATGCGCCCATAACTGGGATATATTTCTTGTCGTAGATCTTGTGTGATTAAAGAACTATGGTGTTTTCGAAAATATCATTTCTTTTATCTTTGTAGATCTTAACTATGTTCTTAATATAGTTACCCTTGATTTGATGCTTTTTTCTAGTGGCTTTGTTTTTATACTACTTGATATAGTTACTGCCTAGTTAAGTCAATCGACACAATGAGGCTTAACTAGAGATGGGCATACAAACACCTAAATGGCTGGTGTATCGATAGGCTAGGTCAAGTGACACATTGGGGCGCTAGCCTGTGTGCATTTCATATGAGGTCTCGAAAGAGTATCTACCATCAGCTATGTCATACCATAGTAAAAAGATAAACATCCCAGCAAGTGTTATGTTAAGTTCATAAATCAGTTTGATTATAGCTCGTTGGTTGCAACCAAAAATACCATGCCCCCTCTCTCCAGTTTCCATTGGAAATTATCTCTATATTTCTCACATGCATTCCAAACCACTCATAACCCTCTATTGATTATAAACTGCTATAAACTGCCTCAATCCTTGTAGAATTCGACAACCCGACACACACACACACCTTGTGTGTGTCCACTTTATTAATTGTGTTGATAGTGTGTGATTGCACTTATATTGTGGTGAAAAATAGAAACCATCACCAAGGACACCAAGTTTTTGGCCTGTTGCCGAGGATTGATCTAGTAGTTTTTAGTTGTTTTATTTCTTTTTAGTATAGATTATTTTAATTGTTTCTTTTTGTGTGTTTTCTCATGTGTATGACTCGAAGCAATCAAAGAATTTTTTTCCAGTGCAACAAGAACGTTAAAGATTCTTTGGGAGAAGGTGATGATAAACGCATCAAACAACGACTAATCGTGGTGATGAAACCAACATTCTAGTTCATGACCCCCACCACTACAATCACAACCATAACAACAAAATGCTAATGCGACAAGCTAGAGGAACAAAGAGAACAATAATGGTGATGTCAACGATATTGACCAACCTACCAAAGACCATTTTGCGCCAACACTAGAAGGTATGAATCCAGGTATTCTTCGACCAACTATCAATGCTGCATATTTTTGAACAATTTCTACCTAGGAGAGGAGAATGGGAATTTTGCTCCTAATGGGTCTTGAACCCACAACCTAGGGGAAAGGGAGGGTGTCAAATGAGAGCTTTAACTTAAACCTATTATGTTCCAAATGCTACAATCTATGAGACAGTACTGCGGAACACATCAAGAGAACCCTCGTGTTCATCTGACCTATTTTATTAAGTTGTGTGATTCATTTATACAACAAGGAGTTCCACATGAGGCACTGTGCCTAAAGTTATTCCCATATTCAGTTAAAGATAAGGTAAATGAGTGACTTAATTCTCCCCATCTTGGTTTTGTGTTTTCATGGATAGAACTTGCCTAGAAGTTTCTGCTTCGCTTCAGCCCGCAAACAAAAATCTAGCACAAATCAAGTCGTACGTACCGCTCGGAGCCAAGTAGGATGATCCACACCTTTTTTTTTGGAAGAGCATCCACCATACTATTTGCCTCTAGAAACACACACACTACAAAAAAAATGTACATATACTGACGCTTAGCTATACCGACGGACAAAAGTTGTCAGTATATATAGTATGTACCGATGGAAAATAAAATTGCCAATAAAAGTTTTGATTTTTACCGATGGATATTTTAATTGTCAGTATATATTTAATGTATACCAACAGAATACAAGAAACTGTCGGTATGGATGTAATTTAAACTAACGAACTATAATAAACGTCGGTATAGATATAATTTTTGCCGAAGGAAAATTATATTTTTCGGTTTAGGTTATATTGTGTACCGGCGATTGAATATGTTTATTGGTATATGTAAACTATATACCGATAGATGTTGTCACCGTTGGTATAGGTAGGTTTAAATTTAATAAGACTTTAACCAAAAGCAATCAGTTGGGTTGGCTCGTTTCCTTTTCTTCGATGCTGGGCCACACAAACCAGGTTGGATCTGGGTATAACGACCCATTCGAGTCAACTACAAGGGTAATGGGTTCATTTTTTTATTTCATTCATTCTTCATTCTCAACTAAACCACTTTTTTCCTCTCAAACATAACCCTAGTCGTCGCTCCCTCATGCCACTGCCGCTAGATCAAGTTGGCTGGACGTAGAGTTTTTGGAGGTTTCTTTGCCTGCTCCCTCATACAGGTTTCCCCACTCGTTTGCAAACAATGGCTCGTTTGAATTTGAAGCAACCATCGTCGGCGGCCGCCGAGAAACCGAAGAAGCCTTGAATGAGAAAAGCTGAGAGGTCCTCTTACTTCGCAAGAAGGGAGGCGACGAAGGTATTGTGATCAGTTCTCCAAGGAGACGCTCATCGACGAGCCGTTGGCTCCATAAAGTCTCTTCTTTATAGCCATTCTGTTAAGAACAAGAAGGCTACTTTCGCTCTCGTTTGTCAAACCCTCAAACATAACTTATGATTATTCTTCTCTTTATTTATGTCAGTATTTCTATTTGATGATAAAAGCAAAATAATTTGAAGCTTTAGCATAGATGCTGCTTTTTTCACTTATGAATTTAATTTGTTTTCAGATCTTCCTATCATTAAGGATGTGTTAGAGGCTGCTAAAATATTGAATAGCAGATGGAAGGTAAACGTTTATGAGCTTTTAGTAAAATAAAGCTATGGTTTTTGTTTATTTGAATTTGTTTTTCTTGCATTTTTTTTATTGTTGTAGTATTGTCTTACTGGAGATGTAAAATTGAAACTTAGCCAAATGTATGATAATTCTGATTGTTGTCTTGATGTTGTAGAGGCTAGTGGAATTGGTTTATATAATTGCATATGATATTCTTTTTGGTCAAGTTTGACTCTTCTTTAGCATCTCATTTCTATGTTTTACGTTTTCCCCACTTTTTTGCATTTCTCGGCATAATGTGTGAATTTCTTGTGAATAACAAAGTAAACTCTTGAATTTTACTGCTGGGTCAAAAGAAGGCAACACTTCTAGTTAAGACATAATGCAATTAGTGATAAGCCATTCTAACTTAGTAGTTAAGACAAACCTTTATTTTGAATGTGAATAAGTGAATATGATTGGTTACCTTCGTTTCCTGAATTCCTAAATTTCTTGGGTTGTCTCACTGAGTTAATGTGAGGAAGTGAGATATTTTAATAAGTTATAGCATTTTTTATAGAATGATTTTGCTATTGTTTTCCTGGAGGTTCATCTTTCATGTGCTATTTTTCCAATGTTCTTTGTCCTTGTTGTACTTGGGGTAATCTTGTGGCATTAATTCTAATTTCTAGGAAATTTCATTTGTTGGCGACGCGGAGAAATTTCTGGTACAACAAAAAGTTTCTCTCTAGTCTGCTTTAGCTCGGCTTTTAGTGAGAAAAAAGATAAAGCGCATTAAATATTTGGTAGATCATTGTCAAACCCCTGACATGTGTTGAGTAAGATGTTTTCTTACATCCAAGTGTTTTTGTTGTTTGTTGTTTGTTGATTTGTTACTGTACGTCTTACTGTTTATTGTAGATGTTTCAAAAACCCACTATGTTTCTGTGAACACACTTAAATTGGATGTTTATTTTGCCATAGTTAAATTGGAAAAACAATACATGGTACTTTCTGTAGCTTATGATAAAACTAAACCTTGTGGGGTATTGTGAACTATTTTGAGTGTTCTATAGTAATATATAGTAAGACAAATGATGTAAGTCCATTACCAGGGTTAATTTGTAAAGTAACCATGCATGCCATTCTCATTGTTGCTTGTTCTTGTCTTATTTTTGTTGTTTCTACATTAGATTTGGTAAAAATTTCACAGTTACTTTTTTCTATCTATTCTTATTCTTTCTTATGTTTTTACTTTATTAATATCTCTAGTCTTTATCTACTTTTTTGTGGCCAGTTTTCATTGTGTTATTTTGTTAAAATCTTTTATTTTCTTAATAGGTGCAAAAAGATAACATGGTTCCGGACTTGTTAAAACTCCCACCGAAATGTGATCTTCATTATCATCCATTGGTCATGAATGGAAGTGTGTTTATGCAAATAAGTGTTTAACAAATTCATGAATAAGTGACTATTATAGTTGTCTACTATTGGAATATTGCGACTACGCACTGAGAGTAGTTTCTCAGTTTCTTTTTTTTGATTGATCCAAATTGGCAATTATATAGGGGAAAGCTAGTTCTATGGTGGCAGCAGCTCTAGATCCTGAACCAGGAGGTGAGTTAATAGTCATCACAGATTTCTTGTTTACCAAGTGTTCTTGCTAAGAAAAATTATTAACTTATTATTTTTATATTGTTCTCTATATTGAAATATTTACACCCGTGGTGCAGATTTATTTTAGTTATATGGTAGATGTTCATAAGTTTTCTGCTTAAGTTGAATGCTGGGATCTATTCGTGGCATGCTTACTTCCATATTTTTGTGAAGGTTCTTAATGCATGTGTAGCTCCGGGGAACAAAACTGTCTATCTCGTTGCGCTTATGAGAATGAAAGGAAAGGTCATGGCCTATGAACTGAATAAGGAAGGGATAAAACTTAGCAGACACTGTCAGACTATCTGGCGCGCCTAGTATCCTTGCAAATATTACTTGTGTTTAGATTTTTTTCATTCAAGTACTACTTTTTTCTATATAGCCTAAGATGCTATCATGGAAGGGCCTGTTATATAAAGAACAAATAGAGAAAGCAGAAGAGAAAGAAATGTTGCAAAAAGAGAAGTAAGAAAAAGAAAAAAGAAAAGCAGACGAGGAAGGGGAAGTGGAAAATGAAAGGGTTGAGGAAGAAGCTAGCACTAAAAACAAACCATCGGAAAGTAAACATGGTTTAAGAAGCATATCTAGCAGTTCGAATGGATGTGTAACCCCCTCGACCCGACCTAGACGCGAGACCGAACCGAACAAGTCACACGAGGAATATTGAAGTAAACCGGAAAGGTTAACCTCAATAAACGACCCTATTTTTTTCTTGTATAGATGAACATTATCATCCTATGTGAGTCACACTTATAGCGCAAGAAACTTCAATACAAACATACAACGAATTGCCATTTGATTGCTTATAATATAGGTTACGGACCAATTTGTAATTTTAATAGATTACAGAGACTTCGGCCAAATTTGTGTTATCATTATGTAATCAGTTATATTTCATGCCATGGTATCAAATCTCAGCTCAATTCGATCATTTAGAATCAATTAATTGCATCCACAACATTCAGGGACTAAAATATAAGAAAGCAGAATCTCAACACCCATTAACTACCAATAACGGCCAACCGTACCGGTACACAAATAGGTGTACCAGTACACTTTTGTAAAAATCAAATTTTAGTTTCCAGAGACCAAAAATCGTACTAATACCCTCCTTATTGTATCGATACGCCTTCAAGAATTGCACTGATCCGTACGATATAGTAACCCGTGTATCGAAACCCCGAGTTTAATTCTGCCTTTCCGTACCGATACGACCTTAGGCGTATCGGTACGCCTGGGCGTGTAATGTCTCATTTTGCTGGTTTAACACACTTTGATACAATACAAATCACCTAAACATACTTTTTGACATATACACAACATCTCCAAAGATCAATCCTCAACCAAACATGGCATATTCAACATCAACTCATAGCAACATGCATCACATAGAAATTTATAGACATTCTTCCTAAAACCACTTCAAGCAAGATACCAAAAACCATAGCAAAGCATAAACCAAATACCAAAGACCATTTACAAATAAAAATAATAATATAAACTTGCTCAAACAGGGAGTTTACACAAATCTCCCAAAAACACAGTGGATCCTCCATTGCCCTTGTTATTCATAGTCTAAATCGAAAACATACATACAAGTAGTGAAATTTTTCTTGATTCCTTGCTTCTTGCTGCCTTCAAAGTTTTCATTCTATGCATTGATGGACAAAGAGAGCGTGAGCACACTAGGCTTAGTGAAGAGTGCTAAAAAAACAAAACGACATCAATGCATTTTAAAACCACTTCCAAAACGCATTGAAATCTCATTTTAATTACTTCAAATAATCATTTGAAAACCATCATTTCTTTAAAGCTATGCACTTAACTCCTTCAAAAAAACAACATATTAAACCATATGCAACATGAATCATGAACCAACAGCAAGTCCCATTGCTAACACTCAATTTAAGCCTTCCTATGCATAATTACCATATGCAAAGCTTAAAGAGTAAACATGTAAAGATCACATTATACAACATAAATCATTTCATGATACATCATCAATTATATTAACTTACAAATGATCATTAACCAATTTCCATTACCAAAATCGTTCATCGATACACGAATTCAACAAGTGTCCTCTCGACACTTCAAGCCATCTCAACACAAATAACATCACAATCATAATACACGAGGACAACAACCCCTCGGGGACAACAACCCCAATCATCGGTTAGATGCTTAACCCACTAACGAGAGACGGGACCACAACCTCCTAGATCGTTAGGGTACTTGGATGGAGACATGACCACAATCTCCTCGACATCCAAGACGACTTATTTATAGTGCACTCAATTCTATAGTCGGCTAACTATACCCGATAGTATTTTCAAAACCAATTCCATACCATCACTTGCCAATATAATTCACATTTAACCATATACCTCACTATTTTCAAAGCATCAATAATAAACCATTTTCCAAGCATCAAATTATGCTTAACACCACAGGTATAAAACATATACTTACAAGGATCACTCACCATGTGCATCCTTCATCATTTTATCATTAAAAATATTATATCACATACTTTAAACATGCTTTAATAGTAGGTAACATGAAATCAAAATCAAGTGCATAAAACCATATCACAATAGCACAACCGAGAGAGAAAATCACTTTATACTTACTTTCGAACTTAGACAAGCATTTCAATCTCAAATACAAGTTCACAAAGCAACCTTTAAAACATTTCAAAGCTGAAATCCATGTTCTCACTCCCCGACACGCGAAACCTCGATACGCCAACGTGAAACTAAGCGTCTGAAGCTCCCAAAGCTTCATCGGTTGCTTCCAAAACGTTCTCCTATGTTTTAACCATATAATAATAGAGGATTAATGCATCTCAATGCATTCAAAACTCCAGCAAGAAATTCCACCTCATTGCCTTGCCAAAAACTACCAATCGCCTATCCAAAACAACCAAAATCTTCATCAAAACACTTCTAAACTTAACCTAGCCAAAACCTAACACTTTCAACCATCAATTATCATTGATTAACATCCAAAATCATCATATTATCAACCTTATATCTCTAGCATTCATAAAACCACCACAACTCCATAAAAACCCAAATCTAGCAACCTAAACAACTAGAGATTCACATAATTTCGGGATTACCATGCTTAAACCTTTATCTTAACATTATTAGACTTCCAAATCATGATTAAAATCAACCTTAAACCTAGCAAAACAGATCCATTAAGAAAATTACACAAATTCATCAATTAAACCAAATTTCCTCAATTAAAACATCAAAAACCATTAGACAACATTAATGAAGGATCAAGAACTTGGGGATTTTAGTAAAGAACCTTACATTAGAGGAAAAAAATGCAGCTCACCTCTAATGGATACTTTTCCCCTCAATTGGATAGATTTTCATGTAATAATAAGATTAAAATAATCAGGTTTGGTTAGGAAAACTACAAGAAATCATTTGATAACAAAAGATTAAAGAAATCAAGAGTTCACCTTAAGATTTTGAAGAAGTAATGAGTGTTTGGCTGGAGAATTTGAGAGAAAGCTTTTGAGAGTAAAGAAGTTACGTCAAATTTATTTTAATGAAATAATCACTAATTAATTCCTCCAATCTCTTTTATTAATTAAAAATCATTTAAAATAAACCAATTAAGGGATAAAAGTGATATTAGACTTTGGGCAAATAGCTTCTTAAAGATTCAAAATTCTGATCCTTTTACAAAATAGTCACTAAAATAGTTTTCAAAGTTTACATTCTGGTCACTAATTCCAAAATTTTCAAATTCCAAATACCATTTTCCAAAATTAGTTTCACCAAAACCTTTTATATATTAAAAAAATTTAGATAATTTTTCCATATTTTTATCACCTTCCGAAATAGGTTTTCCATGAACTCATCTTGAAACTAACCTGAATCTCTAGTCTCGGTCCAACGGACCGTAAAACCATCCCAAAAACCTCTAGGACAAAAACCGGGGAGTTACAAATCTACCCCAATTAGGAAATTTCGTCCTCAAAATTTTACCAGAAGGAAAAAGGTGCTAAAACTGTTTCAACATATCTGTCTTGCTTTCCCACGTGGCCTTCTCAACTCCTCGATGTCGCCACGATACCTTTACAGGTTCAATCGTCTTACCAAGAAGAACTTTCCTACTAGAATCAATAATCTCAATTGGTTCCTCATAATATGACAAATTCGGTCGCAACTCAATATCCTCTAGTGGCATAACATGCAACAGATCCGATCTATACCTCTGCAACATCGACACATGAAACACATCATGAATTTTCTCCAACTCGGGAGGTAACCTCAAACGATACTCAACAAGACCAACACGCTTCACAACTTTATATGGTCCAATAAACCTTGGACTTAGCTTACCCTTACGTCCAAAACTTATCACCTTCTTCCAAGGTGACACTTTGAAAAACATACGGTCACCAACCGCAAACTCAATCTCCCTATGCTTCAAAACCGCATAGGATTCCTGATGATCTGAGGCAGCTTTCAGACGATTAAAAATAAGATTCACTTTCTCATTTGTGCCTTTCAACACATCAGGCAAGGAAACATACTTTTCCCCAACCTCAACCTTACACAAAGGCGTACGACACCTTCTACCATACAAAGCCTCACACGGTGCCATTTGTATACTAACTTGGTAACTATTATTATACGCAAACTCCACCAAGGGCAATTGTTTCTCCCAGGTTCCTTGAAACTCAATGACACAACATCTCAACATATCTTCCAAAATCTGAATCACACGTTCAGATTAACCATCCGACTTAGGATGATACAAAGTGCTGAAATTCAACTGTGTACCCAAAGCTTGATGTAGACACTCTTAAAACCTTGCCGTAAGCCACAGATCTCTATCCGAAACTATAGACTTATGTACTCCGTGCAAACGCACAATCTCAGCAATGTACAAATCTGCTAACTTATCCAAAGTATACATCGTATGCACAGGCACAAAATGTGCACACTTCGTAAACCGATCAACAATCACCCAAATGGAATCTTTCTTGGTTGGTGTTAACGGTAACCCTGACACAAAATCCATGGTGATTCTCTCATATTTCCATTATGGTATCCTCAACGATTGCAACAACCCGTAAAGAAACTGATGCTCAGCCTTAACACGCTGACACACCATGTACTTAGCAACAAAATCAGCCACATCTTTCTTTAGACCAATCCAATAGTACTCTTCCTTCAAGCCTCGATACATCTTATTACTACCAGAATGCATAGCAAAAGGACTACTATGCGCTTCAATCAGAATAGTTCACATCAACTCATCATCATTAGGCACCACTATATGATACATGAAACACAACACTCTATCATCATTAAAATGAAAAATCGTCGGATTCCCATCCATAACATCCTTAACATACGACACCAACTCATCACCATAAGGTTTCTTTTCCTTAATCAACTGTGACAAAGATGGATTAACTTGCAACTCGTCCAACAAACCTCCATCTTGCGTCACACTCAACCGTACAAACATGGCTCTCAACTCAACCGCAACCTTCCTACTTAAAGCATCGGCTACCACATTAGTTTTTCCTGGATGATACTCAATTGTAAAGTCATAATCCTTAAGCAACTCCAACCATCTACGTTGCCTAAGATTCAAATCCTTTTGAGTCAACAAATACTTTAAACTCTTATGATCTGTATAAACAACACACCTCTCACCATAAAGATAATGCCTCCAAATTTCAAAGCAAACACAATCACGATAAGCTCAAGATCATGGGTAGGATAGTTGTGCTCGTGCACCTTCAATTGTCTAGATGCATAAGCCACAATCTTTCCAACTTGCATTAACACACAACCCAAGCCAACATACGATGCATCACTATAAACCACAAACTCCTTACCTGACTCGGGTTGAATCAAGATAGGAGCTTGCGTCAAAGCTTCCTTCAACTTCTCAAAAGCTCGTTGTCTATCATCCGTCCACTCAAAGTGAACATTCTTTTGCAACAACTTAGTCAACAAAGCAGTAATCTTAGAAAAACCATCCACAAACCTATGATAATAACAAGCCAATATAAGGAAACTACGAACTTCTGACACGGATTTAGGTGACTTCCAACTCATCATCGCCTCGATCTTATGCGGATCAACTCGAACACCCCGGCTGACACCACATGTCCAAGAAATAAAACTTCTCTAAGCTGGAACTCACATTTACTTAACTTAGCATAAAGTTGATTATCCAACAAAGCTTGCAACACAATTCGCAAGTGTCGATCATGATCATCCTCAGTACGAGAGTACACAAGGATATCATCAATAAACACAACCACAAAAACTGATCCAAGAACTCATGGAACACACAATTCATCATATCCATGAAAGAAGCATGTGCATTTGTCAAACCAAACGACATCACCAAGAACTCATAATGCTCATACCTCGTACGAAAAGTAGTCTTAGGCACATCTACATCCTTCACCTTCAACTGATAATACCCGAACCTCAAATCATTCTTAGAAAACACCGAAGCACCTCAAAACTGATCAAACAAATCATCAATCCTTGGCAAAGGATACTTGTTCTTAATCGTCAACTTGTTCAATTGCCGATAATCAATACACGTTCGCATCATGCCATCTTTCTTTTCCATAAACAATACCGGCGCACCCCAAGGTGAAACACTAGGCCTAATAAAATCTCAACTAAGCAACTCTTGAAGTTGCGTCTTTAACTCCTTAAATCCCTTTGGTGCCATATGATAGAGAGCAATAGACATTGGAGTCGTATTTTCATACAAATCAATGCCAAACTCAACATTTCTATTCGGCGGCAAACCAAGCAATTCTTCCAGAAATACGCTCAAAATCTCACATACCATGCGTATGTCCTGAACACGCACTTCCTTCGATCCTGGATTCATAACATAAGCTAAGAAAGCCTCACAAACTAATTCTATCAAACGGCTCGCTTTTAGAGCCTAAACAACATTGGAAAAGAATTTAACATCCTCACCCACGATTACCACTTCGTAATCGACAACAAGTTTTAAGGTAACTTGCTTGGTCTCAAAATCTTGAGTGAACATGCACATTTGCTTGACAACCTTCTTATAACAACTGTTTCACCAAAATAACTACTTACTTGCATTCCCACATATAACACCTCAACAGGGATATCAAGCAAATGTGCATGCTCACTTAAGATGCATGAATTCGTAGAACTAGAATCAATCAAAGATAACAACGACAAAGATTGCAAAATGAATGTACCTGCAATCACATTAGTATCATTGCGTCCCTCGCGATGTGCGTACACCCTCGCAGGACCACCACCCTTAGGTTGAACCACCACTACAAGAGCCACAACCCTCTGACCATCCTCTCTACACTAGAAATTACCATGATCGCGCCCATAGCCTCACTGTGGTGCAACAACAGGTGCTTTATCATGTCCACCTCAAGCCAACAACGAATAATTACGTCTCAAATGGTCAGTCGACCCCCAACTCCAACAAGAGTTAGCCGCAACAACAGTAGGAGCCTATCCTTCACGAGCCAAACATGGATAGTCTAGCCTCATGTGCGCACGTGATCCACACACCTAACATCGTATCGTTTTGCTGCAATTTGGAGTCTTACAGTGCAGGGCGCATCGATACGCCTAAGGGCCGTATCGATTACGTCCTACACTTTGGGACTCAGAATTGGCTTAGGGTACCGATACTCGGGGGTGTATCGATACTCCAAATCTTTACTAGAATTCTGAGATTTTAACGAGTTTTTGGCGTATCGGTACGATTTTGTATCGTTGACCGCGAGATATTGACCGAAGAGGGTGTATCGATACACCCAAGGGTTGTATCGATACGGTCTTCCTGGTTTGATTTGAGGCGGTTGACTTGGTCAAGGCATATCGATACCCTTGACTGGTGTATTGATACGGCCTGCTATGTAAGTTTAAAATGGGTTGTTTAAAGTGTTGTTTTGGGATTGGTTACTTTTATTTCATGATGTTTCCGCTGTCGTGTTCACATAGGGAATAACTATGCCTTTAGACAAGATATAACTAAAAGAAATTTTCTAGGGTCGCTAATCGAGGTGGGACCTTAACGGGTTTCACATCGGTTTTCCCTGTGTAGCCTACTCGGATCGGTCAGTCGACCAGACCAGGACGAGGGGGTTACAACTCCTTCCTAAGCCTAGTGTGCTTATTCTCTCTTTGTCCATCAATTCATAGAATTAAAGCTTTGAAGGCAACAAAAAGTAAGGGATTAAGAAAGACTTCACTACTTGTAATTATGTTTTTGGTTTATACTATGAGTAATAAGGGCAATGGGGGATTTGTTGTGTTTTTGGAAATTTGAGTAAACTCTCTGTTTGAGCAAGTTTATATTATTGTTTTGGATTTGTAATGGCCTTTGGTATTTGGTTTATGCTTTGCTATGGTTTTTGGTATCTTGCTTGATGTGGTTTTAGGAAGCATGCCTATAGATTTCTATTTGATGCATGTTGCTATGAGTTGATGTTGAATATGCCATGTTTGGTTGAGGATTGATCTTTGGAGATGTTGCATATATGCCAAAAGCATGTTTAGGTGGTTTGTATTGTATCAAAGTGTGTTAAACCAGCAAAATGAGACATTACACGCCCAGGCGTACCGATATGCCTAAGGTTGTATCGGTACGACAAGGCAGAATTGGACTTGGGGTTTCGGTACGCGGGTTACTATATCAATACGAATCAGTGCAATTCTTGAAGGCGTATCGATACAGTAGGGAGGGTATTAGTACGATTTTTGGTCTCTGGAAACTAGAATTTGATTTTTACAAAAGTGTACTGGTACACCAAATCATGTACTGGTACAACTGGCCGTTATTGGTAGTTAATGGGTGTTGAGATTCTACTTTCTTACATTTTAGTCCCTGCATGTCGTGGATGTAATTAAATGAGTTTGAATGATCTAATTGAGCTAAGATTTGACATCATGGCGTGAAATATGACTAATTAGAAAAATGGTAACTTAAATTTGGCCGAAGTCCTTATAATCTTTTAAAATTAAAAAAATGGTCTCTAACATATGCTATAAGCAATCAAATGCCAATTCGTTGTACGTTTGAATTGAAGTTTCTTCCGTTGTAAGTGTGAATCACATATGATGATAAAGTGCATCTAGACAAGATAAAAAGAACATGGCATCTTACTTCATGCTAAGCTTAACAAGATAAAGCAATTGTCTAAACAACACAACCACATGATCAAGTACGTTGGCCACTATTAGTTTACTCGGATATGCGGATTACACTCAACAACAACATTACCTCGGTGGGATTACACTCATCACCGGACTTCGCATGGATGGGATTACACCCATCATCACATGCCCTACGGATGAGATTCCACTCATCATCACGTATAATATGAACATTTTCGGTGGAATACCACATCACCGTACTCCTCCTTGATGGCTTAACGCCACCAAGGCCACGCGCAAATTTGACTCAATCGTGTGCACACTAATCCTAATGATCGATCATTTATACCCGGTAAGTTAACTAGTGTCAATCATACTATTAAAACCACATCATAACAACCATCATTCATATCACACATCCATCATCACACACATCAATGGATACTCATGCAGAATCAAATCATGCTTCACAAGATCATAATATGCATAATCATTTAAAGCTTATAAACACACAAGAAGTTAAGCTACCAACTTAACTTCTACCTTGGAATGGCCTACCAAGCACATTCCAAAACCTCAACTACACACACTTGAACCAATTTATATAAGTTTGAAAGTTTCACTCACCACCCTTCATTAAACAAACCAAGTAAAGCCACTCAAGCCTCCACAAATTCCGAAATCGTTCTCGAACCTTCTCCGGTGTTTCCCTTTGCTTCTAACCAATCAAAAGACAAGGTATTACTCAACCAAATCATTGCCAAACTCAGCCACAATCTCAACCCACAAACACAAGCCAAAACCTCACAATTTCAACTCATGCTAACCACCAAAAATCACATTTTCGTACACCATCTTTACCCAGCTGAAATCTACCATTTCCAACACCCAAATTACCTCTAAAGACTTCCAAAAAACTTCCCTAACAACCCTACACCATCAGCCCTTCAACCCAACACAAAACCACATCAAAATTTCAAGTTTTGACACTTTCGAAAAATGCCCCCAAGACCCATTTCGGGATTTTTAATAAAATCCTTCCATTTCAAAATATGAGGTGTATTAAGGTAAGGTTAACTCAAAACTTAACTAATCAAACCAAAAACAAGTTATAAACCCATTAAAGTTTCATGCTTTCTTCAACCTTGAAAAACTTGAAAAATTAAAATATGATCCATTTTGAAATCTAAAAACATGGAGATGCTTGGAATTAGGAGAAGAAATAAAAAACGAAGTTACCTTGCGAAGGTCACTTGAAATGGTGAAGCACCTTAATGGAATAGTGATTTGGGAGGGGTTTGGGTTTTTGGTCGTGAGATGAAGAAATGAAGAAGAAGAGTTATTTTTTCTTTTTGTTTTAAAAGGCTCATCTCTTTTTCCTTGTTTTGAAATTTTTACAAAAATGCTATTACTAGGATTTTAGGCTCATTTAAAATAAAACCAAGGTCTACTTAAATTAAACCAAAACTAACGACTCGAGCCCAACACACATACCAAACTCCCGACCCCAAAACACGAGTGTTACAACTCTTCCCCACTTAAGGAATTTCGTCCCCGGAATTACCTAACTGAAAGAGATAAGGAAACTGCCTTTCCATATCCTCCTTCCTCTCCCAAGTGGCCTCGTCCACCCCTCGACGTTGCCACCGCACTTTTACTAACTCAATCGATCTACCCCGCAACACCTTGCTGTCTGAAGCCAAGATCTCAACTGGTTCTTCGTCATAAGTCAAATCCGGATTCAATTCAATCTCTTCTACAGGCATAACATGTGATGGATCTGACCTATACTTACGGAGCATCGAAACATGGAACACATCGTGTATTTTCTCTAGCTCGGATGGCAAACGCAACCGATAAGCAACTAGGCCAACCCTTTTCACAATCTCATACGGTCCTATGTACCTCAGACTCAACTTCCCCTTTCTGCCAAATCTCATTACTTTCTTCCACGGAGACACTTTTAGGAATACCTTCTCACCCACTGAAAACTCAACTTCCTTCCTCTTCAAGTCGGCATAGGACTTCTGTCTATCCGAAGCTGACTTCAAGCGATCGCAAATCAATTTCACTTTATCGGTTGTCCCCTTAAGCAAATCTGGCATAGGTAACAACTTATGTCCCAGTTCAGCCCAACAAACTGGAGTTCTACACTTTCTACCATACAAGACCTCATACGGAGCCATCTGAATGCTCGACTGAAAACTGTTATTGTAAGCAAACTCAACTAGAGGCAAGTGCTTCTCCCACGTACCCTGAAAATCAATGATGCAACAACGCAACATATCCTCTAAAATCTGTATAACCCTCTCTGACTGACCATCTATCTGAGGATGATATGACGTGCTAAAATTTATACGGGTACCCAAAGTTGTATGTAGACACTCCCAAAACCGAGCTGTAAACCTCAAATCTCTATCGGACACAATTGACTTCGGCACACCATGCAGTCTAACAATCTCACCAATGTACAGATCGGCCAATCTATCTAAGGTGTAAGTCGTATTGACTTCTAAGAAGTGAGCACACTTCGTGAAACGGTCTACTATAACCCAAACTGAGTTCTTCTTCGTAGAAGTCAAAGGCAAGCCTGAAACAAAAATCCATGGTGATATTCTCCCATTTCCATTCCGGAATTATCAACAGTTGCAACAAACCTGAGGGAACCTGATGTTCCACCTTCACTCTCTGACACACCATACATTTACTCACGAAGTCGGCTACGTCTCTCTTCAAACCAACCCAAAAGTACTCATTCTTCAAATCTTGATACATCTTCGTACTCCCAGGATGCATAGCAAATGGACTACTGTGCGCTTCAGTCAAGATCGTACGTCTCAAGTCACTGTCTTCTGATACAACTATCCTATTTCTGAAACACAAGACTCCATCGGTACTGAAACTGTAGTCTGAAGGTCTACCCTCGGCCATGTCTTGCACGTGAGGTGCCAAAGATCTATCTAAGAGATGTTTCTCCCTAATCAACTGACCTAGAGTAGGTCTAACCTGAAGCTCGGCAACCAAGCCACCATCCCCGGACAAGCTCAATCTAGCAAACATGGCTCTCAAATCTACAGCTATCTTTCTACTCAAAGCATCGGCCACTACATTGGCCTTACCCGGATGGTACTCAATCGTAAGATCATAGTCCTTTAGAAACTCTAACCACCTACGATGTCTGAGATTCAACTCTCGTTGAGTCATGATATACTTCAAACTCTTGTGATCTGTGTACATTGTGCACTTCTCACCGTACAAGTAATGCCTCCAAATCTTCAGAGCAAACACAACTGCAGCTAACTCTATGTCGTGGGTCGGATAGTTGCGCTCGTGAGTCTTCAATTGTCTTGAGGCATAAGACATCACTCTCTTGTCTTGCATGAGAACACAACCTAGGCCTACATAGAAAGCATTACTGTAAACTACATATTCCTTCCCGACTCTGGCTAAATCAAGATCAGTGCTTGGGTCAAAGCTTCTTTCAATTTCTCAAAGGCTCACTGTCTTGCATCTGACCACTCAAACTGAACACTCTTCTGAAGTAGCTGTGTCAATAGAGCGGCTAACTTCGAGAAACCTTCTACAAACCTTCTATAGTATCCAGCCAAGCCTAGAAAGCTACGAACATCTGTTACTGACTTATGTTGCTTCAACTCAACAATAGCTTCTATCTTCTTCGGATCAACTCTAATCCCATCGACTGACACTACGTGCCCTAGGAAGACTACCTCTCGGATCCAGAACTCACACTTACTCAACTTTGCATACAATTGATTATCTAACAAAGCCTGTAAAACTAGTCTCAAGTGTCGGTCGTGGTCTTCCTCGGTACGCGAATACACCAAAATGTCATCTATGAAGACAACTACAAACTGATCTAGGTACTGATGGAAGATCCTACTCATCATATCCATGAAAGTAGCCGGTGCGTTAGTCAACCAAAAAGGCATGACTAAGAACTCATAGTGACCATATCTAGTCCTAAAGGTCGTCTTCGGTACATCAACTTCTCTTACTTTTAGCTGGTAGTAACCGAATCTCAAGTCGATCTTCAAAAAGACTGATGCCCCTCTCAACTGGTCAAACAAATCATCAATTCTCGGCAACGGATACTTGTTCTTCACTGTTAACTGATTCAACTGTCTATAATCTATACAAATTCTCATGCTTCCGTCTTTCTTCTTTACAAACAAAACTGGAGCGCCCCAAGGCAAAGAACTCGATCGGATGAAGCCTCTATATGTCAACTATTGCAACTGAGTCTTCAACTCTTTTAGTTCTTTCGGTTCCATACGATACGGAGCAATCGAAACAGTAATTGAATCTGAATAGGTCTATATAGCAAACTCTACCTTTCTATCAGGTGGTAAACCCGATAATTCTTCCGGAAACACACTTGGAAAGTCACACACTAACCGAATGTCTTGAGGTCTAACCTCACTCATGTTTGGATTCATCACATAGGCCAAATACGCTTCGCAACCCGTCTCAACTAGCCTCTTAGCCTCTAAAACCGAAACTACATTCGATAAGAACTTCACGTTCTCACCTACCACCACTATCTCATAATCATCCGCGAGTCTCAAAGAAATCCTCTTAGTCTCAAAATCTATCCTAGCTCTATGCTCAGTGAGCCAGTCCATACCCAAAATCACATCAAGGCCATAAAACGGTAGCTCCATCATATCCACTGGAAACACATGTCCTTGAACCATTCACGAACATCTTCTGTACATCTTCCTAACTACTACCGTATCCCCGAAGGAACTAGTAACACTAACTCCTACCTCTAATACCTCACAAGGCAATTTCAACAACTTTGCATGCTCACTCAGTATATAAGAATGTGCGGACCTGGAGTCAATCAAAGAAAGCAAACCCAAAGACTGTATCGAGAAGTTACCTGCAATCACATATGTGTCGTGCTGACCCTCACGCTGAGCGTAAACTCTGGCCTGGCCTCCGCCCTCTGGCTGGACAACAACTACATGCGCTATGTTCCTCTGGCCATCATTTCTCGGCTGGAAGTTACCTCTACCGCGCCCGCGGCCTCTCTGAAAGTCATTAGCTCTAGCAGGAGCCTGAGCCTGAACCGGTGCCTGCCCCACCTGATGTGGACAGTCATGCCTAATATGATCCCTAGCTTCACAGCTCCAACACGAGTGGAAATTCCCCCAACACTCACCGATGTGATTCCTCCCGCAACGAGCACACTCGGGCAAACGCCCACCAGTCCTCTGGCCCTGATGGCCCCTACCGTGGTTACCACCACCACGTCTATGGTCATAGTGATGCTTGTTGTCCCGATGCCTCTTGGCATCACCTCTATCAAAGTCGCTAGATCTCTTCCCAGAACTAGAACCACCAGATCGTTTGGTCAAGCCCAAACTGTGCTCTAAGTCCTTGGCCCTTGCGACCAAGAAATCAAAATCTGTGTAGTCAGAAGCTAAAGTGAACCTCTTGATCTCTTCGTTCAACCCATAGCGGAAACGGTTACAACGTTCCTCCTCGGTAGGAACAAGCTCATATGCATACTGACTCATTCTGACGAATCGGATCTCATAGTCTATCATTGTCATACTCCCCTAAAGCAAAGCCATAAATTCCCTCTTATTCTCATCGAGATAACAGGGACCCAAATATTTCTTACGGAAAGCTGACTCGAAGAACTCCCAAGTGATCTCAGCCTCTGCCATACCCGAAGTGATGGTGACCCACCACGTGTAGGCATCACCCTGAAGCAGAGATACAACACACCATAGCTTGCATTCCCCGGTACATCTCATCTGTGCCAGAATACGAACGGTCTTCTCAAACCAAGTCTCGGACCTCTCGGGTGTCGACCCTCTGAACTCTTCACCTCCCAAACTGCGGAGTCTCTCTAATGGTAAACCAGTACCCTCTCCCTGAGGTTGTGCCACTGCCTGACCCCCAGCCACTGCAGCCTGAAAAGCCCCGGCTATCGCCTGAACTAGAGGAGCTAAATCTATTCTGGTCGGTCCTTGGCTAACCTGAGGTTCTACGCCCTCGGCTCTCACCTTGCCTCCCTCTTGATAAGGAGGAGGTGGAGGTGGTTGAGGAGCATGCGCCTCACCAACTGGCTCAACTCCCGGAGCTGGTGCCCGTGGTTCTGGTTGAACCATCCTAAGCCTCCCTCTTGGTCTCATTTCACAGCTAGCAAGATAACAACTACAACAAACAAACATATAATGATTAACTTAGCAAAGGCAAGGGTCCAACTGTGCTCAAGTATCTTCCTTTACAAAACTTTTTCAAATTAAGTAATAGTAGCAATGGGAACTCGACACTGCACCAGACACAACAATCATGCTTCCAAACACCATACGAACGAACAAACAACAAGCATACATGGCAAAGCATACACCGAGACATAACAATTACTTAACACTTCAAACTTACCTCACTTACCTGCCCGAGGTCTCGGTAACCTCAGGCTCTGATACCAACAAATGTAACCCCCTTGTCCCGGTCTAGTCGACTGACCGGTCCGAGTAGGCTACACAGGGAAAACCGATGTGAAACCCGTTAAGGTCCCACCTCGGTTAGCGACCCTAGAAAATTTCTTTTAGTTATATCTTGTCTAAAGGCATAGTTATTCCCTATGTGAACACGACAGCGGAAACATCATGAAATAAAAGCAACCAATCCCAAAACAACACTTTAAACAGCCCATTTTAAACTTACATAGCAGGCCGTATCGATACACCAGTCAAGGGTATCGATACGCCTTGACCAAGTCAACCGTCTCAAGTCAAACCAGGAAGACCGTATCGATACAGCCCTTGGGCGTATCGATACACCCTCCTCGGTCAACATCTCGCGATCAACGATACAAAACCGTACCGATACGCTTAGAGACCATACCGATACGCCAAAAACTCGTTAAAATCTCAGAATTCCAGTAAAGATTTGGTGTATCGATACACCCCCGAGTATCGGTACCCTAAGCCAATTCTGAGTCCCAAAGTGTAGGACCGTATCGATACAACCCTTAGGCGTATCGATACGCCCTGCACTGCAAGACTCCAAATTGCAGCAAAACGATACGAGACTCAACTCTAAATGCAATTTACGACTCTCCTAATCACATATAACCAACCACACAGCACATAACAACCAGGAACTACTATATAAAACAATTTAGGTGAACAACGAGGCATTTCCAACATGGCATTCATACAAGATGGATATTGCATATCAAGGCGTACTTAAAAGCTTAAAAGCCAAAAAGGCACATGTCTTCACACATAAGGTTTACATGCTCATCCAAAACAACATAGAGCATAAACAACATTAAACATTTATGAGTCATACAATGCTCATACAATCACATAGCAGCCCCATTGCTAAACTACTACTTTATTTACTAAACCTTACTTGAGCAACTACAAAAGCTTGGAATGCCCCATTTCCTTGCTCCTTGCTAACTCCACACTAATGATCTGCATTGTCGAAAACGAGAGCGTAAGCTAGAAGCTTAGTGAGGATGCTCTAAAACCAAAACGACGACAATGCAGGGTTCAAGCATATCATCCTTACATCACACACAAACATACATAAGCATCAATATAGCAGTCTAGCTAGCAACTCAAAGGGCAATAACATGGTATCTTACTTCATGCTAAGCTCTACAAGATAAAGCAATTGTCTAAACAACACAACCACATGATCAAGTATGTTGGCCACTATTAGTTTACTCGGATATGCGGATTACACTCAACAACATTACCTCGGTGGGATTACACTCATCATCAGATCTCGCATGGATGGGATTACACTCATCATCACATGCCCTACGGATGGGATTCCACTCATCATCACGTATAATATGAACATTTCCGGTGGAATACTACATCACCGTACTCCTCCTTGATGGCTTAACGCCACCAAGGCCACACGCGAATTTGACTCAACCGTGTGCACACTAATCCTAATGATCGATCATTTATACCCGGTAAGTTAACTAGTGCCAATCATACTATTAAAACCACATCATAACAACCATCATTCATATCACACATCCATCATCACACACATCAATGGATACTCATGCATAATCAAGTCATGCTTCACAAGATCATAATAGGCACAATCATTTAAAGCTTATAAACACACAAGAAGTTAAGCTACCAACTTAACTTCTACCTTGGAATGGCCTACCAAGCATATTCCAAAACCTCAACTACACACACTTGAACCAATTTAAATAAGTTTGAAAGTTTCACTCACCACCCTTCCTTAAGCAAACCAAGCAAAGCCACTCAAGCCTCCACAAATTTCGAAATCGTTCTCGAACCTTCTCCGGTGTTTCCCTTTGCTTCTAACCAATCAAAAGACAAGGTATTACTCAACCAAATCATTACCAAACTCAGCCACAATCTCAACCCACAAACACAAGCCAAAACCTCACAATTTCAACTCATGCTAACCACCAAAAATCACATTTTCGTACACCATCTTTACCCAGCTGAAATCTACCATTTCCAACACCCAAATTACCTCTAAAGACTTCCAAAACACTTCCCTAACAACCTTACACCATCAGCCCTTCAACCCAACACAAAACCACATCAAAATTTCAAGTTTTGACACTTTCAAAAAATGCCCCCAAGACCCATTTCGGGATTTTTAACAAAACCCCTCCATTTCAAAATATGAGGTGTATTAAGGTAAGGTTAACTCAAAACTTAACTAATCAAACAAAAACAAGTTGAAAACCCATTAAAGTTTCATGTTTCTTCAACCTTGAAAAACTTGAAAAACTAAAAGATGATCCATTTTGAAATCTAAAACCATGGAGATGCTTGGAATTAGGAGAAGAAATAAAAAACGAAGTTACCTTGCGAAGGTCACTTGAAATGGTGAAGCACCTTAATGGAATAGTGATTTAAATCTAAATAATTTGAGGGAAAACTACACATGAGGTCACTAATCTACACATATTTTCATGTTTTGGTCACCAAACTAAATTCGTCAAAAACGTCCCTAAAATTGCTTTTCTTTCTTGTTATGGTCATCGGTGATGACCGTTAAAAACTTAACGGCAACACTAACTTGGTAGTTTTTTTTTTTAATTTTGCACGTCATCATCTTTATCCTTGTCAAAAGATTGCATAACATTTTTTATTCGACCAACCAGAATGTAACATGTGTCACTTTATGGACTTGAACAAATCAAAAGAAAAATACTTTAAATGCCGGTGGATAGAATCAAACCAGGACCCAAGGGGTCCAACCTAACCGTTGAGGCAAGCTATGCATATTTTCCTGTTTTTGTTACCAAAATAAATTTTTCGTCAAAACGTTCCTAAAGTTACTTTGCTTTCTTGTTTTGGTCATTGTCCGTTAAAAACACTGACTTGATAATTATTTTTTATTTTGCACGTCGTCGTCTCTCTCCTTGTCAAGAGATTGCATAGTATTTTTTTATTCAACCAACTAGAAGGTAACACGTGTCCCAGGACACAAGGAGTCCAACACTTAACCGTTGAGCTAGGCTTATAACTTCCATCCAAAATAATATTTAAATTAAACTCTCACAACCGCAAAATTAAAGAAAGCTACCTCAATGGAGAATTGGACCATGAACTCCTCGCATCAAAAGCAAAGTGTTTAGAAACTAAGCTAGATTGAAAACTTATTATGATTTGACCAAATTTAATTATTTATTAAGATTATTATCACTTCAAAATCAAATCAAAATAACACTACTAAAATCAAACTAAAATTATTATTTTTTGTTTAGTTTGGGAATAAAAAAATTATCAAACTAAAATTATACATGTTGACGAAGTAAATTTTATTTAAAAATTATATTTTTTCCTAAATAAATATTATAAATTTAATTTATAGAATGTTTTAAAATTAGTTTTATTAAATAAATAAATAATTATTTAATTATTTTTTTCAAAACGAAGTGAAAAATAATTCTAGTTTGATCTTCAATTTTAATTACATTTAAAGCGAAATCAATTTTTTAAAAATTTAAAAAATAAATTTAAAGCTACATATTTATTTTCAAATAATTTAAAATTTATATTCTATCATAAATATATATTATATGATAATTTTTTTCATAATGATCCAATACAATTTTATAAAAATAAATAATTAGTGTTTTTATTCCCAAGCAAATTAAAAAATACTATATAATCTGCTGATAAAGAGAGATGATAACGTAAAAAAATTAAAAATAAAAGTGTCAAGTCAGCGCTACAACATCCAATGACCATAAAGGAAAGAAATGTGACATTAGGGATGTTTTTGACAAAATATTTAGTTTGATGATCAAATCAAGAAAATGGACAAAGTTTGGTGACCACCCTTGCAGTTTTCCCATAATTAAATGAAATAGTACTACTCAAGATCCGCCAATTCTACCTTTCGTAATTCTAACAAACCCCCAAACAAAAACACACACACGAGAGCTTGAAGATCTAAATATTTTTTCCCCTCGAGTTTAAAGTAAAAGGGAACAACAATGGGGTGTTCAATTTCAGGTTTGAATGCATTGTACGATGCTGTTCATGGCGGAGGGGACGTCTGGATCAACGACAACAGGTTCAAGATCGTAAGGCAACTCGGTGAAGGTGGGTTCGCCTTTGTTTACCTGGTGAAGGAAGTCGTATCTGATTCGTCTTCAGCTTTGGCTAGTGGCTTAGCCAAAAAAGTTAAGGACCCTTCACATCTCTCGGGTTCGTCTCCTTCAAAAACTCCTTTTAATTTTTTTTGAAGGATTTAATAATTTGGATATTTCTATTTAATTTGCTTTTGATCTGGGTGTTTCTTTAAATCGTAATTGGTGATTGCTTTCGGTTCTTATATTTAGTTTGAATCTTCTGTTCAGCTCTATGTTCTCTATTTTATAATTATTATTATCTTAATGTGACTGAATGTACGGTTTCTTTACATTCTGGTTTATTTGATTGAAGTTTGGAGGTATTATATGGCTGGTTTATAGGAAATTCAAGTCTCTTGTCAACTGAGAATTAAATCCTTTTATAGTACAATTTTGGGATTATGATTAGTCTATGGATCTGAAGTTATCATCCTTTTTCTTCTATGCCTCCAAAATTAATCTAATAATCTCATAAAATTTGATTATAACTCACGTTGGTGAAGAAAAGTGTAATTTCTATGATTATCACATTCCCACCGGAGTTATAGAACTAAAATCATGGATCAGTTGAAGCTTTGATCTCAGCTCCTTATAAGAATCAAGACATTTGGCTATGATTTTCTATGTATGTTTCTTTGTTTGGGAACATATAAGGATGGTGACCTCTGCTATGCTTTTTGCAGGATTAACTTTATTTTAGAATAGTGTACTCATAGGCTCAATATAAAGTTAAATTGGTTTTAGAACAAACATAAGCTGGGTTGCATTTGCAGATGATGGAACTTATGCAATGAAGAAAGTTCTCATTCATAATAATGAGCAGTTGGATTTGGTTCGAGAGGAGATTCGTGTTTCATCCTTGTTTAGTCACCCTAATCTGCTTCCGCTTCTTGATCATGCTATCATTCCTGTTAAGGTAATTATGCAGATCTCTTCTTTTAATTAATCTTGAAAGCTGTTACATGCATCTTACATGTTTCTGAAATTTGTTGACTCATTTACCCATAATTTTGGCTTAAAACTTGCAATGGAAACTACTTTTCAAGATTCTTGCGTGTTTGCTTCACGACTTTTCATCTAATTGTATTTATCTAAAATATTTTGAATTCATTTGGCTAGTCTTCACAAGAAGGATCATGGAATCATGAAGCATATTTACTATTTCCTGTTCATTTGGATGGAACATTACTGGACAATTCCATAGCTATGATTGCTAGAAAGGAATTTTTTTCTGCCTCTGATGTTCTTCAAATATTTCGGCAGGTGAGTAAACCAATCTTATGTTTTTTTTTTTTAACTATTTAACGCCATTCCTTTTGTAATACACTTTTAATGGCCTGAAATCACATTCTCAGTTATATGGCGCTTATTAGCAGTGGATTTGATGCATTTATTTATACTTTTTAACTTTTGGCTTCCATGTTCCAATGTTTGCTCTTTTAGTGTAATATAATTTCTCTTTATAGTGTTTTCTATATTCGGATTCATTGATGTCGCAACTTATAAGAAATGGCTAGAAGCATTTTGACTGGACCAAATTGTTTCCATAGCTGTGTGCAGGACTCAAACATATGCACAATCATGAGCCTCCATATGCACATAATGATGTCAAGCCTGGTAATATTCTTTTATCCCATAGAAAAGGTAAATGGCCTCTTGCTATATTGATGGATTTTGGGAGTGCTCGTCCTGCAAGGAAGCAAATTCGCTCCCGTTCTGAGGCACTACAGCTTCAGGTGCTTATTTTTCTTTATGTTTCTTCATTGCTTAAAAGTCTTCTTATATTTCTGTGCTTAGAACTTCTTTCTTATCTTTGCTGGAAAATAACCCCAAGCTCTTCTAGTTCCTTAAACCTGTATGCTTGATGCTCTACTTCCATCAACAAAGACATGTAATATTTAAACACATAAACATGATGTATAAATACGTTATTGGCTTATTTATACGATCCATTTACCTTTTCATCAAATTAAAATATGTTAAAAATGTTTTTTCTTGATAATAAATTCATATGTAGGAATGGGCATCTGAGCACTGTTCAGCACCTTTCCGAGCCCCTGAATTGTGGGATTGCCCCAGTGATGCAGATATTGATGAAAGAACTGATATTTGGTCGCTGGGTTGCACATTATATGCAATAATGTAAGAAATAATCCGTATACATGCACAAATATATTGCTAGTTATTGTATGGTTAACCTTTTTTGTTCTTTAACTCTCATTTCATTATTGTTCATGTTCTTTGTCAAACAATATGGTAAACAAAGTATTTGGGGAATCTTATAGCTGAATATTTTTATTTGTTTCCTTCTGGCTTAAACCAAGAAGTAGATTTGATGTGAAAAGTTCTATAATGCAAAAAACGGAGTGTGTATTATTTTTTATGAAATTTTCCAGTGGTGCTCATATGAAGAGTGATGATTATATGCAACCTGATTGATTGAGATTTGGCGCTCCACAAGGTGATGCATTTATATGCTAATCATTATTTGCCAACTTGATGACATGTAACTTATGTTTGCGCAATGCTAGTAAATTGACATTATTGTACGCTGTAGTATTACAGAAAGGGTGGCTCCATGCCTTCATTTATTTATGATACTTGTGATAAAACTCTCCGTTTTTGGATTTTCATATCCTTCCTCAAAGTCTTTGAATGAGTGGACTAGTATTGGAGTTTCATTGTGTCTGCCTGTCTGGTTTGCACTGTTCTGTCTATACCTTCATTTATGCTTTTATTCTCTGCAGTGAACCATTTCAGTTTATGTAGTCAGCAGCTTTAATTTAGCTGCTTACCTTTAATTTTCATTTGTTTTAGGTATGGTGTATCTCCTTTTGAGTATGCACTTGGAGAATCAGGAGGAAGCCTGCAATTGGCTATTGTAAATGCACAGATTAAGTGGCCAGCCGGACCTAAACAGCCATATCCAGAGGATCTTTGCCAATTTGTTACTTGGATGCTTCAACCTCAACCTGCCCTTCGCCCTTGCATAAATGACATTATATTTCATGTCGACAAGTTGGTTTCAAAGTTTTCATCGTGATATCTTATGAGGTAAGAAGGAAAGGGCATCCAAGCACTGACATACAAGTTGACCGATGCGCACATTCTAGCAATTTGCATCATGGATGTCGATTACTTACCGTTGTCCTTTAAATCCTTCATAAGTGAAAGCATCTATGAAAGCAATGGGAATTCCTTATTAAAACATACATATATAACCCTTTCTGGTGAAGTTGTGCATTAGTTTGTTTTCCATAATTTCTTAACATCATGATCTGTAATTTGCGGATGCACAGATCCTGCCCTGAATCCCAGATTCAATTTTACAGGAAAGCCTCAATAATTTCTGTTATCCATTCAGTTGATATTACAGGTATCTCATTTTCTTTTATTTTCAGACATGTTAATAAACAATGCCCGTTTCAAAATTTTCTTACCAGTTATTTTGATCTGCAAGATGTTTGAAGTATTTGAAAATGTGAAGCTATGCTGCTCGAACATTAAGTTAAGCACCCATATTTTACACATTCAAACGAGTATTCAAATATATGTAAAAACTTTTAAAAGATTAATATGCTTGTGTTGGACACATGCGTATTGATGCCCATCTAAATCCGTGTAATATAGATTCAATGTCGTCAAGGGTGCAAGGTGCTCAACCCCTTACATTGCCTTAGGTGCAACCTACACAGTTTTAAGTTTTACAAATTTTTTGGATCGTTGGATAGGGAAAATAAATGATTGAGATTAACTTTAATATTATTAATCTCAGTCATCTGTTTCACTCATATCTTAACCATTTATTATCATCATCTAACGGTCTAAAAAAGGTGTAAAAATAATTAAGTTTTACACAATGTAAGTGGATCCTAACCCACATATATATAGAATGAGATTCACTTACATGGAGTGTTTAATCTCATCCATCGATTCTACTCAAATGGTCATGAATTTGTGTAAAACTCAAGTGCTTTTACACTTTTTTTTGGATCGTTGGATGATGGTAATAAATGATTAAGATTATTCCTTATCTTTTTTTCCCAAGTGATAATCTTTGCATTTTTCTACTATTAATCTCACACATCCATTTACATTCATCCCACGGTCTAAAAAAAGTGCAAAACTTTCAAGTTTTACATAGTGTAAGAGGATCCTATCTCTTAGTATAAAATTGTTTAAGTTTTACACATTTTTTGAATTGTTGGATGGGTGAAACAGATGATTGAGACTTAACAATAGAATATGTGAAGATTATCACTTAGGAAAAAAAGTAAGAAATTAATTTTAGCCATCAATTTCTCTCATCAAACTATCGAAAAAACGTGTAAAACTTAAAAACTTTTACACTGCGTAAGTGGATACTAACCCTATTATCACTTATTACTAGTAAAGATATATCAATTAAAATAAATTAAAAGAATTTTGATCAGTCGATTTTTTTTTGTCTATTTCCTTAGAAAATAGTGTGCCTAGGGGCACTAGAGTATTTTTGATATTGTTTAAAATGATAATACGGTATAGATTTGAATGAGGACATAGTTCAATGTAGTGTGCTTTTGGAATCAAAATATATTTCAGCATATTGTTGGATAGAAAATGGATTGCAGATAATAAATTGGGGTTGGTTTTATTTTCTTCACCACATCTTTATTATTATAGTAAAGGGAGTAGCTTTGTTGATGCTGTCATTTTTCTCAAATATCCCCCACTCCACTACATCCATCAGCACAGACGTTGTCGGGTTTTGATTGGTTGTGTGGAGTAATCACCAATTAGGCATTCAGTTGTTATGTTATACAAGGCAATGGCATGGTCCATTCACTTTATCACTGCACCATGGTTTTTATGCTCACTACTGAAAACAAGTGAATATCAAGGTTCTTATGCCAGCTAAAGGGATTTCTTTATATCAACTTTATTTTGTTTCATGTTATTAGATTTGAGCTTGAATCGGATTAGAATAATTTCAAGCTTTGGGGATTTAATTCCATGACCAAATTCGGTGTTTGTGTTGCGAGCTGAAAGATTCTGGTAAAGGTGTGAGCCCCCAAGGAATAGGCTCCTAAAACAAAAGATGTTAGCCACAAGATGGACGGGGCACCATTTATTTGAACGCCACAAATCCACGGCGCTTTTCACTTTTTTTTATTCTCTTGGGTCTCCGTCTCACTCACTTTTATCCTTCCTCCACCTTCCCTTGCTTCACTCTTTTACTCATGGAAAGTGTTCTCATTTCAACCCTTTATTTTTGGTTGCCTATGGATGTGGATTTGGTGAAACCCCATACATTCTAACTCCTCTCAATTAACTATGGTGCTAATGGATCGAGTAGAGCAACAGTTTTTTATTATGAGCACAAGTCAAACAAACTTTTAACGAGCTTATTGAGTATCGATTCCAACAAACGATTATTGAGCTTATTGAGTATCAAGTTGAGTCGACCACGAGTCGAATCTAACACTATTCAACTCGTGACCAACTCGCTCGATAAACACCCCTATCTAAAACTGATCATTTTCATTGCAATCTCCTTTTTAGAGTTACAAACCATAACTTGCCCCTTTTAAAAGTGTTCATTTTCACTTACAATCTCCTTTATATGTGCACCACTTTTTCCCTTGAACATAGTCGAGTGTGAATCTTTTGGCTCTGGAATCACGTGGAACTTTAATGAAAAAGTGGGAACTTGTGGCTAAAATCCATAGAATGTTCATTAAAAATGTTCTTTTTGATTAACTTTACAAAACACGCTGTTTAAATCATTTGAATCTTGATCACTTTAAATACTATAAATACTTGATATACTGATTGAGAAGCACCCAAGATTTTCCTTCTTTCCCAAACTACAAACTTTTTTCAGTCTCGGGATATTTCAAACCTTGTAGAATTCACCCTTTTCCTGACATGTTGATGTTTCGACCCGACATGTCACAAGGATGTTGAAAGTGAGCTCTGCTGAAGATGGTTACCTTAACAATTGGATTCATACTTGCGATTCATGCCAAGCAGCGGCCTGCACACTGTATTGCCACACCGACTCGGCTTTCCTCTGCAATAACTGCGATAAACGTATCCATGGAGGCAATCCTATGGCATTGTCACACCACCGTGTGTGGATTTGCGCTGCCTGCGAGACTGCTCCAGCTGCCGTCACCTGCAGTGCCGATGCAGCGTCTCTTTGCATCGATTGCGACATCCAAATACACTCGGTGAACCCTTTGGCTCGCCGCCATACTAGGGTCCCTATACCTCCACTGTCGGGTCTACCCTGTTCATCCTCAAGTGTTCACCATGATCAGCTACCATCCACAATGTTCGAAACCCCTACTACACAACCAAATCGAGAATTCGAGGAAGATGAAACGAATTCGTGGTTATTGCTTGAGCCTGAAACCACTGACAACCAGACCATGAGTGGATTTACCTATGGTGAACAACTTGATGAGTACATGGACGTTGTTGATACATGTACCCAGTCATACGGCCAAGAATGGTCCATTGATCAGCAGCAAGTTGTGAGTGTGAATTATCCAGAGGATAGTGGAAATGATAGTGTTGTTCCAGTTCAAACTTTGAAAACATATGACCAGCCATTTCAAGAAGAGGTACCATTGCAGGAACAGCAATTACAGAGTATTCACTTCAATTCAGACCATAGAGGATCAAAAGCTGCATTCACTAATCTCCCTTCAAGCAGTCTAAGCGTAAGATCCTACACATTCTTAGCTCTACATGTGTGTTTATGACAGCAACTTATGATTTGTCTGTTCAAAATTTTGATAAGAAAACCCAAAATTGATCCATGCAAATATGTTTTGTGGGGGTGAAATATACTCAGGGAGCTCAACCGCATCAAACTGATGGCATTTATCATGTATATGTAAGTCCATTCCATTACTCCAAAGCTCTCTGAAGTTTCTCACAATCCAAACACAGCATCAGAATTTAAAGATTATTACAGTTTCTGAATTACTTAGAATTCACCATCTTAAGCTCTCTAAATATCTTTCTTACTCCATTTAGGTCCCCATGCCGCTGTTCATCGGTGGGATCCCAAATACATACACCAGATTTCCAGCAGCAACTGAAATGTTCCCAAATCCTTTGGTTCTACTGCCACTGGAATCCGCAGCAATGAATAGGGAAGAAAAGGTTCTAAGATACAGAGAGAAGAGAAAGGCAAGAAAGTTTGAGAAGAAGATAAGATATGCGTCGAGGAAAGCTTATGCCGAGACCAGGCCTCGAATCAAAGGCAGGTTTGCAAGGAAAACAAATATGGGGATTGATGGTGATCAGATGTTTCCCAAGGAAGATTACGGATATGGTGTTGTTCCATCATTATGGACAAGTACACTAAATATGAGGCTTCGGTTTGAAGGGAACCAAAAAGACTTTTGATGTTGCAACATTTGAGTTTTCTTCTTCTTCTTCTTTGTTGTCTACTTCCTCTATTAATGTATTTCTTTTCCCTCTCTCCCTCTCTCTATAAAAAAGATTGTTGTTCATTAAATGAGAGAACAATGCTTTGTTTGATTTATTCTTTCGCCCCACTCTGTTTTCATTCTTTCTTTTACTTCAAATGATCATTGTTAATACCTTCTCTTAATCCTTTAACAACTCGCACACATCTTGCATATACAATTTATGCTTAAACTCATCTTTTCTACCAACTTATAAATCGAAATATTTTCCAAAAAAAAATGTCTACTAATGTTACATTAGTTCAAAACCTAACAAGTTTAAGTTATTTAAGCATCTCTAC
Organism: Hibiscus tridactylites; assembly: GCA_958450335.1. Taxonomy (NCBI): domain Eukaryota; kingdom Viridiplantae; phylum Streptophyta; class Magnoliopsida; order Malvales; family Malvaceae; genus Hibiscus; species Hibiscus tridactylites. Next base: position 3,652,239 of record OY288287.1, on the reverse strand, counting down.
TGCGGTTGTCTAGAGCATAATGTAGAAATGAAAAATGACAATTGTTAATGCCAAAATGAAAAGGCACTAAATAAGGGAGGTGGAGATGACGAAATGAGGAGGTACCAAAGAAGGGAGGTGAGGATGGCGGACCAAAGTAGTTGTGGCGAATTCAGGCGGTTCATCCCTTGTAAAATTGGGGTGGAAAGCCGCGGTTAGCCTGGCAATCCGAGCCATGAAACAAATAAGGAGAGGCGATGAAGAAGAAAGGGGTATTGCCTTTATGATCCGGCCTACCTTCTCTATTTGCTAGCCCGAGTACTTATAGTTCCTAGGACTATTGGTGATTAGATGGTGCTAGGCCTAGTGATAGCCTACAGATGGGTTAGTAAAAGCATGTCCATTTTTCGAGTACTTGGGCTTTGCATGTTGGGCACTTGGACACCGTGTAGAGTAGCTAAGCTGAGGCTTCCAAGATCATTAGTCTTCGGAGGGGCCTTTTTGCTCGTCAAATATGGAGGAGCATAAGGGTATTTTCAAAATTGTGCAGAGGCGGTAAATTTGGGTGTAACACTTGTCCCATCGCAGTTCAGAGTACCATAAAGTGGTACTTATGAAACATTGGGAGGAAGCTACCTTTATGACCATTGGGATCCAAGAGGCATCTCTAGATATTCAGATAATTATGAGGATCGGTTTCATGGCTGTGGGAGAACACACATGTTCTTTCGTAATCGGCAGTAGCCTATTTTTACTAGTTTGAGACTCTTTAGGGAATAACACTCTTCGTCTATAAAATATACCTATCATGCTTTCTTACTATTTTCTTCGCGAGTCTTTAAAGAATGATGTCAATAGCTTTGTGATACCCTGAGAATGATTTCAATAGCTCTTTGAAGATGGAGAAAAGAATTGTAGTAGGTTGTACAAACAGTGGTTCGTTTGAAGGAAAGGTCGATTTGAAGGAAGCAAGATTACTACGGTGTCATGACCTTTTATGTAATTACAATGAGTTTGAATTTAAGATTCTAAAGAGAATTTAATGCTCAAGCGACTTCCAAAACTCTAGCTACGGTAGGTCATGGGTTTTTTTTGCTTTACTGTTTGGAGGTGGGATTCCATCTCCCGTTACACCCTTTTATACTAGGAATTTTGTCGGACTATGAGATTGCTCCTGGTGGATTCTAATCGGTTACTTCCTTGTGTGTCAAGAGAAAGGTTAGACATTGTTTACCGTTGTCTTCAAGATTATTTTTCTCTTTGAATGAATTTGGTTATAAGAGTTGTTAGGTGTGTGAAAAACTGACCCGACCTGGTAACCTGCCTGAAACCCGATCGAGTTAGAACCTGATTTGACCCGAGAATTCAATGACCGAACCCGACCTGCACCCGACCGAAACGAACCCGAACCCGAATTTGACATGTTACTGTAGAACTCGAACCCGAACTGTACTCGACCGAAGTGAACACGTACCCGAAATTGACCTGTTACTGTAGAAACCGAACCCGAACTGCACCCGACCGAAACGAACCCGAACCCGAGACTGACCTGCCAGATAACCGATTTAACCCGACCTGTTTGGACCCGACCTGTTTTGAAACCGACCTGTTTTGAACCCGACCTGTTATTAACCTGAACTAATATTGACCTGAACTGTTCTTGACCCGAACTGTTCTTGACCTGAACTGATATTGACCTGAACTGTTCTTGACCCGAACTGTTCTTGACCTGAACTGTTCTTGACCTGAATTGATATTGACCTGAACTGATATTGACTTGAACTGATATTGTTATTTGATTTGTTGATAATGATAATTATCTGACATTTGAAGAAGTTATATTTAATGAATTTAAAATTTTAAAATTAATTAAAAATAATAAGTAATTTTTATATTTAGTAATAATATCAAGTATTAATAAATTAACTAACTTAACTTTAATTAAAAGATAAATTAAATGAATAAATATCAAGTAGTAATAAATTATCTTTAATTAAAAGATAACTTTAATTAAAAATAATAAAAATAATCTTTTAAGTTAACAATAAATAATATGAATAAATTAATAATAAATTAATAATAAATAATATTTTAATAAAATAGGGGCGATTGATTCAAATGGCGCGATTGATTCAAATGGGAGCTAATTTTTTTTAAAGTTCCCGCTTGATTGAAAGCATGGAGGGAATATGCCCGCCCTTTTAGGTGTAAGGGTTATTCACCCTTTAGGTCTTCCTTTGTTTGAGTTCTTTCATTTTGGTCCTTTTTTCTGTGAAATTGAGCTGGCAATTTTGTTTTATTTTCAATTTAGTCATTATTTCAGTTTTAAGGTTTAGGGTTTGGGTTTAATTTAGGGTTTGTGATTATAATTTAAGGTTTTTCTTTTCAATGTTTAATTTTAAACATTTCATTTTTAGGGGTTAAGGTTATGTTCAAGTATTCTTGTTTTTATTAGGGTTTCAATTTTAGGGTTTAGGGTTTAATTTAGTGATTTATTTTTTAGATTTAAAATTTGAGGTTTTGATTTAGGGTTTCATTTTTAGGGTTTGAGGTTTTAATCTAGAGTTTAGGATTTATAATTTAATGTTAATATGTTTTGTTTTTAGGGTTTAAGGATTTTATTTAGTGTTTTGTTTTATGGTTTATGGTTTTAAATTAGGGGTTTGTTTTAATTGTTTAGGGTTTAGTATTTAATTTTTAGGTTTAGGGTTCACATGTTTAGGGTTTAAGGTTAGTGTTTCGAATAAAGGTTTTATTTTTAGTGAACTAAGGTTATCTTTAGGGTTTAGGGCTTAAGGTTCATGGCTTAGTGTTTAGTGTTTTGATTTATGGTTTTGATTTTATTGGTTTTAGTTTAGGGTTTCTTTTTATTAGTTTAGGGTTTTGTTTTAGTTTAGTGTTTTGAATTAAGGTTTAGGGTTTATTATTAGTGAACTAAGCTTACCTTTAGGGTTTAATGTTTAGGGTTTGTTGTTAGGGTTTAAGGGTTTACTTTTAATTGCTTTTATTTTGGGTTTTCTTTTTATGGGTTTAGGGTTTCATTTTATGCGTTTAGGATTTTTGTTTTACTTTAGTGTTTTGAATTAGGGTTTAGGGTTTTGGTTTCATTATTAGTGAACTAAGCTCACCTTTATGGTTTAGTGCTTAGGGATTAGGGGTTTATTTTTATTGACTTTATTTTGGGTTTTCATGTTATGTGTTTAAGGTTTCTTTTCATGGGTCTAACGTTTAGGGTTTCTTTTTATGGTTTTAGAGTTTTGTTTTAGTTTATTGTTTCAAATTAGGGTTATGGGTTTAGGTTTTGATTAGGGTTTCATTTTAGAATATATACAATATATTAGTGTATTATATATGTATGTAAAATGTATTTATGTATGTATAAACCCTAAATCTTAAACCCTAAACTATAACCCTAATTCCTTTTTGTGCAATGTGTGTATAATGTATGTATGTATGTAGGAATGTGTAACCCTAAACCCCCAAACCCTGAACCATAAACCCTAAACCATATAAACATATATATAATGTACGTAAGTATATATGTACGTATGTACCAATATATAAACCCTAAACCCTAAACCCCTAAAATATTAAACCATAATTCCTATATATGTACGTATAATGTATTAATATTATGTATGTTAAATCTTAATCCCTACACTATAAACCCTAAACTCGAATGAACCTGACCTGAAAGGAAACCGGCCTGAAATTACCCGAACTGAAATGAACCCGTCAATTAACCGTTTTGGCCCAACCTGAAATGAACTGACCTGAAATGAATCCGACCCGAAATGAACCCGACCTGAATTGAACCCGACCTGAAATGAACCCGACCCGAAATGAACCCGAACCGAATCGAGTCAAAATAAAAAATGACCTGAAATGACCTGTAACCGGTTTAACCCGAACTGACAGAGCCCGACCTGAAACCCAACTGTTGACTTGTTTTTACATCTCTAAGAGTTGTAACGACTTATTTAAGTGGAAGAAATGAAAATGAATCAATGTGAGGGAGCCTATCAAGGGATGATCTGAAAAGTCGAAGCTGGTGCTAATAAACCGTACCAAGTACATCAAAGTCCTCTACTCAAAGGTTGAGTTGTTGGAAGGAAATCCAGGTGGTAGTGCTGATTAAAAGAGGCTGGCTGGATGTTCCAAAAGTCACCACGATCTGAAATGTCTTCAGGCTTTGCTTTGGTAGCGATAGTCCCAATGGCTCAAAACCCAGAGACATGCTTTCAGAGAATGAATTTTCTCTTGACGTGCTCAATTGTCGAAGAGCCTATCTCTATGGGGTGAGGATGGCTTATTTGAGGTTATATTGGAGAAAACGGTAGAAGAGCTAAAAGTTTCGATGTTCTACTTTTCTTGCCTTTGGAGGCCTTAATCTTCTGTTGGTTCTGTGAGTGGGTTCGCAAGGAACTTCAGACCACTCTCAGATGCCAGAGATAGTGAACACCTGGGGATAAAGAAAGCAATTGAGGTAATTGACTGGAGTCTTTCCTTCGAGATTGACTGGCCCGAAACGAGGGACTCGCTTAGGAAGGGATAAGTATGGTTGCCAAGTTTGGTGTGGATGATTATAAAGAGGTCGGCACGGGTCCTCTTCCCTTGAATGGGCCAAAACTTGCTGTTGTTTTGAGGCGTCTGACATGCCTTTGACACCATGCGAGGGTAAAAGTATTTCCCCTATTCTTTTGTCGTCAGGGTGCAAGTAGGGAGGCGACTTAGAAGTTCCTCATTTTCCATTGATGGTTTCCTCTTTTTCCATATGTAAAGTACTCAGCTCTTTAGTGCTGATGCTAGACTTAATGCAGATTGTTACACATGTGCTGAAATTGGTCAAATGCTGATAAACTCTTTCACTCTAGAGAGATCGCTCTCAGCGGAGATGGCGGTGGGAGTTCCGTGACTACTGTGCTACCTCTATCAAAGTTGGAGTTCGTTATATCCAGAGCAGGAACCTTTAGCCCTAATGATATCTTTATCGGGGTAGGAAAGAAGAGAGGGGGAGCCGATTCTTGGAGGGAAATGATGAAGAAAGTCTATAGTAGGAGAAGATCTACAACTGCTGTTAGAGCAACCTCTTCAATTCTCTTGCATTAGGGGATCCACGAGATTTTTAGAATCATTCAGAACTCTTCTCCTCAATGAGGTGCAATTTAAATGGAAGTTGGCACTTCAACCTCACCAATAATATACTAAAAAAGTCTCTCGAACTGCCACAAATAGAAATTAGGGAGATATTGTAGTTTAACTTTTTTTTTAAATATAGCAATGGCTAGATTATTTTCAATCTATTGCAATTGCTACAGTGAAAGTGAATTTAATATGCTTTCCATCCAACTTCATTGCAGCAATGAATTTTTTCATTAAATTTTTTGAAAAGACATAAAAGGGTGCTTACTTTGAGGTTCAATTTTTTAATTAAAAATTAGAACACGATATGCAAGCATACTGACTTCAAACAGTAAAGGCGATATGCAAGCATACCGACTTTTAAGTGGGCGACAAGGTGTAGGGTTAAATGGTTATTAAAAGAGAGGGTAGGGTAGGTAACATGAAAAAAAAATGTGTTTTTGAGGGAGTTAATTTTTTGTGTTAAATATGTGAGGTTGAAAGTAAGACGTGGATGAAAATTTGATTAAAGAAGAAGAAGAAGAAGAAGAAGAAGAAGACATGTTATAATTAATTTTATTTTGTATTGATGATTGATATAATTTTAATTTTATGCATGTAGTTTTAGAAGATATGAGGAAAAAAAAAGAATATTTGGTGAAATTTTTTTGGAGTAAACAAGTTGATTTAGTTTTTAATTAAAATGTTGTTATATGTATCCATTTTAAGTTCTTTAAAATTTAAATTTTATGTTATTTTTTTATTTTTGTTTAGGATTTTATTGGTTTTCAAGTAGATGTTATAAAAAAAGTTTGTAGTAATATAATATAATTAGTATTTTTATCGTATGAAAATTGAAGAAAAAATATATTCGAACTATGGTAAAATGAAGGAAAAATAAGTTAGTGGTTTTCTATGTTTGGTTTATAAGTAGTTTCTATTTATTGATTATTAATGTAAATTGTTTTACAAATTATTATATTTTTATAGTATATGGTAATTAAAGAAAAAAATTTCGTAGGTAAATAATATGTTTTAAATTTATTGTTATTTATTAGTTGAAATTAGGATTAATGACATTAATTAAAAATTTAATATGATATTATATTCAAAAATAATTTAAATAATAGTGACAATAATTTAAAATTTAGTAGGCTAGTAGTATATTTTATATTATTTTGATTTGTGTATTTTGAGTCAAAATATATATGTTTTTGAACATGTAGAGAAAATGAGCAACATGTTTATGACGATTGTCCATTACAATGGACAAATTATAAAAACTACGGTCGGGGTTGTATTTGAATCTGAAAGCCCTACGAAGATGATATTTAAAAAGGACATCACGCTTCGACAACTAAAGGATAGGATAAAAATGAAAATTTGAGCTGAGATTGATAGTTTGCGGTATAGGTGGAAGACATGTCACAATCGAGTCAAATATTCTGCAATATTTCTTCAAGATGATAGTTATGTTGGAATCATGATTGCAGAGCATGAATCAACATATATTCAAAATATTGAGTTGTATGCTGAGGTGCATGATGTTCCCAACGCATCCAAAAACATATTTGAAAATTCTTCTCAAATGTGTTTAGGTAGTGAGATTGATAGGTCCAGAAATAGCTTGTCACGATGTTGGCAAGTGGGACATCGAATGTATTTTATCTTTCTACTGGGCCTTCGACATATGCAGCATCACATAGGCTGATGAACATACAATTTCCAGAACCGACTGCTGACGTTGACGTGGAAAGCCTTCAAGGTCGATGGACAGAAACACTTGTTGATTATAGCAAAGATGAAGAAATTAAAGATCATGATTTGGCTAGTGATGACCTTTGTTATGCCTTTGTTTTCGGTGGTGGTGAATTTGTTTCGGACGGGGACGACATTACATGGTATAAACCTCTTACTCACATGAACTTATTAGATTACAATGCGATGAGGGCGCTTGAATTCCCGAACATGCCACAATTAACTTCAGGTCACTCTAATGAATTATCGTCTGGGATTCAATTTAATAAAAATGAGGAAGCTACATTAACAATTAAAGAGTATTGCATCAAAAGCCATGTACACTCTAAGAACTTTGTTTTCAAAATGTGTTAAATATGGAGAAAAGTGTAATTGGAAGATCCAAGTATTTAAAATTCTAACGAAAATTGCTTGGGTGGTCACAAAGTACAATGGTCGTTACACATGTTTACGGAATTCCATCGACTAGGACCATCGCCAACTAGAATCGAATGTAATATGTCAACACATGAAGATGTTGGTTGAAGCAAATTCATGGGTTCCCATTTTAGTGATTCAGGCATCTATTAAGAACCAGTTTGAATATCAAATAAAATATTTCAAGGGTTGGCATGGAAGGGATAAGACAATGAAGTCGATGTATGGTAATTATGATAAGTCGTACAATCAATTACCGACTTTATTACAAGCAATTGTATATTTCATTTCGAGGACCATAGTGAGGTATCAAACCTTGGATGCATGCAACCAAGAAGGTTAACTTCTTGAAGGGAAGAAAATATTCTATTGACTATTTTGGGCGTTCAAGCCATGCATTGAAGGCTTTTCATTTTGCAAACGTATGGTCCAAGTTGATGACATATTGTTGTACGCAAGATACAAACATGTAATGTTGATTATCGTTGCACAAGATGTTGATCAAAATATCTTCCCGATTGCATTCACAATTGTTGATAAGGAGAGAAAAACTCTTGGAATTTCTTTTTGACTAATTTACATGAGCATGTCATTCGAGAAGATGGAGTTTTCTTGACATGCAATAGAGAGACAAGTATCTTAGTAGCAATTCAAGGACCAAGAAGTTGTTGGACACCTCCAGACGCATATCCCACGTATTGTGTACGTCATAATGGCAAGAATAGTTGGGAAATGTGGAAAACCCCATATTCACAGCGAGGTTTTAAGCATGGGTAAGTTTCATTTTGTCAAACTCGATTATATATGTGTATCCATTTATGTGTTCTGGGTTTTCTCAAAGCTAACAACATATATTATGAAACATGATATAAATTATTGCGGCCAAATTTTGAGAGAAAGTTGGAGAATTTGAAGGTGTATGACGCTAATGTTTGGACGTGGGCAAACAATATCGAGAGGAAAAGATAGGCCCAATTGTAAGATGAAGGTCGACGATACGATAAAATGGCAATCAACCTTGTGGAGTGCATAAATGGTGTACTAAAAGGGACACATCATCTCCCAATAGCAAACTTGGTGAGAGAGACGTACTACAAGTTTTATAAGGGTTGGATCGATAAAGGGAAGGAAATTGAGTCCATGTTAAATATGGGACAATGTTGGGCTCCTAATCTTATGGTAAAAATGGAAAAGAATGTGGAGAAGGTAACGTCGATGACTATTCACAGGTTCAACCGACTGAATCAGACTTTTGATGTTGTTGATTCTAGATGCAATAACGAAGGAGGCCACCAACAAATATTTCGAGTTGATTTTCGACATAGGTGGTGTGAATGTCGTTGGTTCTAGGCATAGCGATACCCATGTGCCCAAGTAGTTACAACATGTATGTCTGTAGGGGTTAACCCGTACACCTTTGCGGATGAATGCTTTAAGCTACACACGATAGTAAATATTTACAGATGTGAGTTTCCACCGATCTTAAATTCACATTATTGGCCGCCAGTGGTGCATTAAGAATGGTTGTTGGATTAATCACTTCGTAGAGATCCAAAGGCTCGGCCTAAATGGACTCGCATCTATTCCATTATGAATCTTCATCATAGTGAGGTAAGACAACCAAAGAGATGCACCATATGTAGGGGTGAAAGACATTCAAAAAACAAATGTCCAAATCAACCAGCATACATGTCCATGCCTCAATGATTTCTATTTGTATTTCTGTGAATATTTTAATATTTTATATTTGAACTGTTCGCATTTGTGCATTAAAAATAGTTTCTATTTCTATTCCAATGAACATTTAATATTTTTATATTTGAATTATTCATATTTGAATGTTTTTTTTTGTTTTTTTAATTTGACATGATAATGTTACATTTATGGTCACTATTTAAATAAATCTGAAATAAATGTAGATAATGCATGCTAAAATTAAAACTGTAAAAATAAAACAATAATATTCAAATTCAAATGTATTACATAATCACAAAAAATTATTTTTATGCAACTTCTGCCCATGTCAGGGTGCAGTGGAATAATAATGTAGCGACGAATGTTGATCTCGTTGTGCCCTTTTTAGTTGAACGAGATCTTGTTCAACGTTGTTCACCTACTCAGTCACTAAGGGCATATAATACGATGTTGTAAACGACTAGTCACCACTCTGCCCTCCCATCTTTGGTGAAAATATGGGACTGTAAACGTCGTATTAGACATTAAAATTTGTCATTTCCTGAAAAATCCATGCTTTCACCAAAATTAGAGTAAATAGGTGACTGTGGTAGATAAAACTTAGGTCTATATGCTTCGGGATTATCAAACACTTGATTATCTGACGAGCCCTCGCCCACTATTGGTGGTTCCTTTATTATGTAGTTATTGGCATTGTTGTACTCAAATATTTTTATATTTGAATGGTTCGTATTTGAACTCTTTTTTTTAATTTGACATGATAATGATTCAATTATGCTTAATATTTAAATAAATCCTAAATAAATTGTTTATAATACATGCTAAAATTAAACTATAAAAATAATATTCAAATTCAAATGTATTACATAATCACAAGATGCAACTTCTGCCCATGTCAGGGTGCGGTGGAATAATAATGTCATAACGAATGTCAATCTTGTTGTGGCCTTTGTAGTTGAACGAGATCCTGTTTAACGTTGTTTACCTACTTAGTCACTGAGAGCATATGATATAGTGTTGTAAACAAATAGTCACCACTCCACCCTTCCATTTATGGTGAAAACATGGGACTGTAAACGTCGTAATAGACATTAAAATCTTTCATTCCCTAAAAACCCATGCATTCGCCAAAATTCAAGTAAATGGGTAATTGTGGTAGATAAAACTTGAGTCTGTATGTGTTGTATGCTTTAAGTGCTACACAAATAGTGCAACTATACACGTCGCATGTGTTGTGCACACGAAAAACGAAAAAGAAAATCAAACAAGAAAGAACACAAGAGATTTAACGAGGTTCAACAGTGTGCTTACGTCCTCGGGGAGCAAAGATCGGTTGTTTTCTTTTATTCAATCAATGGTCCTTAGGTTACAAATAACACATCTATTTATAGACCTGATACAAATACAAAGATACCTTGTACCATACCGTGGGGGCTTTACCCCCCGCACTCCCAACCCACTTAATCCGAGCCCACCGAAAACTCGAGTACTCCTTTGATGGACAGATGCTCTCGCTCCACAAAGCCTAAAGAACATTTGATGAAGTTCCTAATGAGGTGGAGGTAAGCCTCTTTATATAGCCCCCTACATCCAAGTCTTATTCTAACTAGGATAAGGAATACTACTCCCCGAAGGATTAGAACAATTGTAATCCTAGTTAAAGTAGCCAACATCTGTCATTTTACAATATATGAGCCATACTTAAAAAATCTCCACCTTGGCGAATATCATGCCCCTTAAGAGATAAATCTAGAGTCTCTCACACATCAAAGAGGGTTGGGCTACCATGCTTCTCTAGCATTTGCAAACATTCAACAAGTCCAAACAATGCTTGAATTTGTCTATAGTAACAGGCTTGGTCAACATATCTGCTGGATTGTCTACAGTATGCACCTTTTGTAACAATATCTCACCAGATGCAATCAACTCTCTAATCTTGTGAAACCTCCCATCAATATGTTTAGTTCTAGCATGATACACCTGATTCTTAGCCAAATAAATAGCACTTTTGCTATCACAATGCAACTAAACTTCACGTTGCCGAATACCCAATTCCTTCACTAGCCCGATAAGCCATAAGGCTTCTTTTGCAGCTTCAGCTACTGCCATGTACTCAGCTTCAGTTGTTGATAATGCCACAATAGACTAAACAGTTGACTTCCAACATATAGGCCTTCCACCAAGGGTGAAAACATACCCAGTTGTAGACCTTCTATCATCCAAATCACCTGCATAGTCTGAATCCACATATCCAACAATCAATGATCATGTCGCTGACTGCCAAAAACAATTCCATGTCCCACAATACCCTTTAAATACCTGAAAATCCACTTGACTGCTTCCCAATGTGATTTTCCTGGTTTAGACATGTATTTACAGACTTGACCAATAGCGTGAAGTAAATCAGGACGAGTACATACCATCGCATACATCAGGAAGCCGACAACACTGTCATAAGGAACCTTTGCCATCTTTTCAATTTCTTTGTCTGTCTTCGGGTACTGTTCTGTAGAAAGCTTAAAGTGATTCACCAATGGAGTGCTCACGGGCTTTGCTTTGCTCATCCTAAACCTGTCTAACACTTTCTCAACATAGCCTTGCTGAGATAACCATAGTTTCCTTGAGCCTCTATATCTATGAATCTCAACTCCAAGAATTTTCTTTGTAGCTCCTAAGTATTGCTTGTAGCCAATCTGAATCATGTAGAAGTCAAATCGCTTGTACCATTGTCGTGGAGACTACTTCAACCCGTACAAGGATTTCTTTAACCTGCAAACCAGATGTTCATCTCCGGATTAAATGAACCCTTATGGCTGCTGCATATAAATCTACTCCTCTAGATCACCATGCAAAAAATAGTTTTAACCATATGAGAAAAAATTTCATCATAATCAACTCTTTTTTGCTGTGAAAAACCCTTTGCTACCAGTCGAGCCTTGAACTTTCCCCCCTCTTTTTTTTGATACTGTTGGTTTCCTTTTATACACTCATTTGCATCCTATAGCCTTCTTTCCCTCAGGAAGCCTAGCTAGCTCCCACATATGATTTTTCTGCAAAGATTCCATCTCCTCAACCATTGCAGCCATCCATTTGCTTTTCTCTGAACTAGAGATAGCCCCTTGAAAAGTATTTGGATCTTCACTACTAATGTGAAGTGCAAAAGACACCATATCTTCAAAACCCAATCTGCATGGAGCCTTTACATTGGTGCGTCTCTCTCTATCTCTGGATAAATTATAATTATGCAATGGAACTGTATTAGTGTCACCCGAAGTTGAATTCAAACTTTCAGCTTTCTTAGTTGATACTTCTTACTCAACTACTCTTGGATACTATTCGAAATCCACCAGCACCTTATCTCGGTTCTGCTGCAACATGAATTGCTCATAAAAAATTGCATCTCTACTAATCATTATTTTCCTTGCAACTAGATCCCCAAAATTGTATCTTTTGACATCTTTCTTGTAGCCCAAAAAGATGCACTTCTTCGATTTGTATCAAGTTTTGATCTCTCATCACCAGGTACATGCACATAAGCAGGACAACCAAAAATCCGTAAGTGTGAAAAATCAACTACATTTCCTGTCCATACCTCTTCTGCAACTTTTCCACCCAAAGATGCCAGTGGTGACCTGTTGATGAGATATCATGCCATACTCACAGCCTTTGCCCAAAAGTTTTTAGGAAGCCCTGCATTCAGTCTCAAGCACCGAGCCCGCTTATCTAATGATCTGTTAATCCTTTCAGCAACACGATTTTGTTGTGGCGTCTTTCGCACTGAAAAATGTCTCTGAATCACACGCTCCTTATAGAACTTCAGAAACTACGAATCTGTGTATTATGTGCTATTATCAGACCTAAAATACTTGATCTTTCTACCAGTTTGGTTCCGCACCTTAGCTTTCCACACCTTAAATTTGGAAAAGACTTCAGATTTCTGTTTCAAGAAATACACCCAAACTTTCTTAGAAAAATCGTCAATAAAAGTAACATAATACACAGATCCACCCAATGATGATTCTCTGGTAGGCCGCCATACATCAGAATGCACATAATTAAGAATCCCTTCAGTTTTGTGCTTTCCAGTCGTGAAACTAACTTTAGTCTGTTTACCAAGAACACAAAATTCACAAAAATTGGGCTTGCAACTTTTGACACCTTGCAACAAATTTCTTTTATGCAATTCAACCATTCCACATTCACTAAGATGACCAAGACGCATATGCCACAATTTTGTATTATCATCATATGACTCAATAGAATGAGCTCCACCAACAACTGTACTCCCTAACAATTTATATATATTCCCTGCAGTTATCTTTCCATTCATCACAGTCAATGCACCTTTAACAATCCTAATGGTTTCTCTATACTTATCAGCTTTAGGAATTAAACCATTCTTATACAAAGTGCCTAAAGAAATTAGGTTCTTTTTCAAATCTGGTATATGCCTAACATCACATAACGTTCTAATTGTGCCATCATACATCTTAATTCTGACTTCACCAATACCGACAATATTGCAACATCTATCATCACCTAAATAGATAGAACCAGAATTAACATACATATAGGTAGAAAACCACTCCCTGTTAGGTGTTATATGATAAGAGCATCCTGAATCAAGAATCCAAGCATCCGCGAACAGAGTTGTTGAAATAGAAAGCATATCACCATCACTGCAATCTGAATTCTCATTCTGCACCACATTCACAGTTTTGGATGATGCATCATGTTTACCATTTTACTCCTTTTTCCAATTTGGGCAGTCTCGCTTCATATGTCCTGGCTCCTTGCACTTGTAGCAAGGAAACGTTTTCTTGCCTTTAGACTTTGATCTAGAATTCCGTCTTCTAGAACCCTCATTCTATGACTTCATTCCACGGTCGTGATTACCCTTAACATATAAACCATCAGCGGGAGAGCTTTTTCATGTATTCTGCCTTCGCTGGTTGTGGGCCAACAAAGTTGCAATAATCCTTCAACTTTGATCTTTTCTTTCCCATATGTAAGAGTAGTCACCATGTGTTCATAAGAAGAAGGCAACGAACACAACAGAATCATTCTTTGTCTTCATCTTCAATCTTCACATCAAGTTGAGTTAAATCAGTGATTATTTGATTGAAGATATTAACGTGCTGCGCCAAATCCTGACCTTCCTGCATCTTCAGCCCACACAACTTCTGCTTTAGATACAATTTATTTGTCAGAGACTTGGACATAAATTGACTTTCCAACTTGCTCCATATCTCTTCTGGAGACGTTAGATCCAAAACGTGATACATAATCTCATCTGCCAAACATAACCGTATGGTTCAAGTCGCTCGTTGCTGCAGTTCTTACCAATCGTCGTCCTCCATCGATGTTGGTTTTGTAGATTGTAAAGCCTTTAAAATCCCTTGTTGCGCTAACAGATCTTTTACCCTCGTCTGCCACAATCAGAAGTTACCTTCACCATTGAACTTGACCACTTCGAATTTCGCACCAGACATAGCCATCGCAACTAGGCTCTTGATACTAGTTGTTGTGCACACGAAAAACGAAAAAGAAAATCAAACAAGCAAGAACACAAGAGATTTAACGAGGTTCAACAGTGTGCATACGTCCTCGGGTACTCCCAACCCATTTAATCCGAGCCCACCAAAAACTCGAGTACTCCTTTGATGGACATATGCTCTCGCTCTGCAAAGCCTAAAGAACAATTGATGAAGTGCCTAATGAGGTTGGGGTAAGCCTCTTTACATAACCCCCTACATCCAAGTCGTATTCTAACTAGGATAAGGAATACTACTCCCCGAAGGATTAGAACAATTGTAATCATAGTTAAAGTAGCCATCATCTGTCATTTTACAATATATGAGCCATACTTAACAACATGTAATAAAGTGATAGGTATCAAGTATCGTCTACACAAGGATTGGTTTGGGACACTTTGCTTAAGTTATTGCATTGTAAAAAGAAATAAATTGATGGTGATATAGAGCGATAATAAGCAAGTAAAATAACATAAGTCTAAAGGAATTTAAATAAATGAGAGAGGAAACCGAGTTGAGATAGTAGATTGGGTTATTGAGTTTAGCAATATAGTTGCCAGCCGAATTTTCGTGGCAATTAATTGTCCTTCGAATGTTCGATAGAGTGGTCTTCAATGCCTTTGAATTATCCCTAACCGAAGAACTGATGATTGTGCATGCCTCGGTAATACATCTATGCGTTAACCTTGGGTGGACATCATCGATCAATGAACTCTTATTAGTTGCTGAAATTCACTAATTATCCTTAAGGTGAATTAGTTTCCACCAACAACTGTTTAAATGGAAACAGTATCCAATCGTTTCGTGAATGAATTTAGCACCTTGAGGAAATATAGAGTTTAGATCTAAATATGACAAGGGAATCACATCTAAACTTTTCTCGCTTTCACCTTCATGCTTGCTCTTTTTTATGGCTCGATCCATTCTTATTCTTTCTATCTGTGAGAGGACTTTGTCTTCGATTTCAAAAATTGAACCATATTTCCTACATCTTTTTTTAGCTACATGTTGATTGCATATCAAGGAAGGATGCTATATAGTATCAATCCATTCCCCATTAACACTTTGGGTTGGGTCCCTTACCTCATTCCTCATTGCCCCGTTTTCTTAATCCACTCGTTCACCCCATGTTGACGTGTTCTCCTCGTTGATCTTTATTTGAGGCCCAATAGTAGTCGCATAATTTTCCATGCATTCTAAGCCCACGTGCAAATCCATGCATCTCACTTCCTCTAGAGCTCGACTTAAGATAGGCCCAATTTTGTATTCTTCCCAAACAAGCAAATTGGAATCAAAATGGGCTCCCTTATAATGTATATTTAGACACTCTAATGGTCCATCTGACTCCTCTTGGAATACTTCTATCATAACTATTGAGATAAATATTTTTATACAACAATTTAAGTGAAAAATATTTTTGCACTTATTCAGATATTGTAAAAATAAATTAAAATCCATTCAACTTGAAAATGTGTATAAAAAGTTTTTTAAGTGTTTTTTACTTATGCAAATATTTCCAATATTCTCAAGTGTCAAAAATAACCTTTTAATACAAGTACCAAACCCTCAGTACCAAAAATATGTCGTCAGTACCGGTAAAACTAAGTTGCGTACCGATACGCAAAGTTTTCCAAACTCAAGTAAGGTCAGTCGGCATCGATACTGCCCAGCCAGTACCAATACCCCTTGATACCAATATTGGTACCCAACTAAAGGTATCGATACCCTTTTTTATTTTTGCAGGACTTTTTCCCATTTAACTAGGTATCGACACTCATGTTCGAGTATCGATACCCACTACTACAACAGTACATTTATAGCTAGTTTTTCACCCCCAATGGCTCTTAACAACTCTCAACGGTCACAAGCTTATTAGAGGGTTTAAAAGACATATTCAAGCTAATAGAGATCAACAAGAAAGCTTACACCAACATTTTTGTATAAAGAAATTTTTTGTGTGCTTAAAAGCTCGTTTTTATTTGTAAAAACATTTGTGTGCTTCAATTGTCACACTGCTCAAGTGTTTAGTTTTTGGGTGAGTGCTTCATTGTGCAAACAATTTGCCTTGTCAGGTTTTCTATTTGTTTGCTTCTTTTGTATTTCTCTTTGGAAGAGAGTAGACAAGGTTTGAGGGTATAAACTTTGTTAGTTTGTAAGGTTACTCTTTCTCCTCAAAAGAAAGACAAATTAGTGAATTTGTGGAAAATTCTTAGTGTGAATAGCTAAGGTAGTGGAGGTAGACTTGGTTTATAAGTAGAACCCCTCTAAAATCACCGTGTCAATTTCTATTCCTTAGCTTTTCTTTCCACAATTTTTAAAAGGTCAATTCACCTTCTCTTGGTTATTCGGTTGATCTTATTCAAGCACGATAACTGATATCAGAGCGAGGTCTATATCAATAGTTTAACAACCTAGAGTCAATCCTTGAAGAGTCTGATCTATTTCTACATCAACTAGTTCAAATGGCTTCCACTTTCGGCCGACACTACATTGAAGTTCCTCAACAAGCTACTTTTCTTCAATGGATCTCACTACTCCTATTGGAAGAATAGAATGAAGTTGTTCATCCAAACAAGTGATCTAGAAGCATGGAAGATCATCTTAAGTGGCAACACTACTCCAACTATAGATATGCATGATTGGAGTGAAGATAAGAACAAGAGAATCCATACAAAGGCCAAGGCCATGCACATTTTGTTTTGTGCACTTGATCTCGATGAATATCTAAGTAGTGTACTTGGTTAGTTATCTTTACCGACCTTGTCTGAGTTGTGGTCTATTCTCGTCCGAATTCCAACACATTACACTTCATGCTACATGTTTTGATAGGGTCTTCGAAATAGCTCAGTGGAGGATTTATATCCTCTTATTAAAATATTCTATTTACATGGTAAACTGAAAATGAAAATTTTCCTAAATTTATTATACATCGACTATAGATTGATATATGCTCTAATACAAATTTTGTAACACCCTAGACCGGTACAGACAGTTTGAACCGATCCGAGATGCCAAATTTGGGTCATAGAAGCAACCAACAAATACAAATAATTTAAAATCTCTCATTAAATCAATGCAATTTAAAATCTTGTAACACCTTTAGCTCTTGGAAAATCTCTCAATACGTGAAGAACATCATTCACTCCTTGTCGACATATCCCACATGGATTGTCAAGGGCCATGTGTCGTTGTTCCCTTTCCGCATTCGTCAACAAATTATTTCGCACAGCAAGCCACAAGAAAACTCCAATTCGTTGAGGGACTGATAGCTTCCATATCATTTCCAACAATTACCTCGATTAATAGTTGAATCGCTCACAATAGCCGAGTAAGCCGAATTAATGGTAAAATTGTGCTTCGCCTCCCATCTCCACCCCAATGGATCTTGGCCAAGCCTATCTCTTGGCGGAAACATAACCACAACACGCTGAACATACTCTTCTGGTAATGCATGCCTCAACGCAATAACATCCCACTAACCAGATTCAGAGACAAAAGAGGATAGCGACCTTGGAAATGACAGGTTATTGGCAGGGACTTGGAGCACCAACGGACTAGTATCATCAAGCCACTCATCATATCAAAAATCAACTAAACACCCATCACACACACTCCAAATCAACCCTTGGGAAACAACATCCTACACTCGATATATACTTGCCCAAAGTCGTGAGCAATTTTGATTATGCAAGC
Organism: Hibiscus tridactylites; assembly: GCA_958450335.1. Taxonomy (NCBI): domain Eukaryota; kingdom Viridiplantae; phylum Streptophyta; class Magnoliopsida; order Malvales; family Malvaceae; genus Hibiscus; species Hibiscus tridactylites. Next base: position 3,634,042 of record OY288287.1, on the reverse strand, counting down.
TCATTGAAAGAAGCACTCCCACTTATATTTTGCTCGCATAATTCGCACCCACGACTTTGTGTTCATCTTGAATTAACTGGAAATCAAGCTTCATAAGACCCAAATTCCTATCCATTTGGCGATCAACACACATGGAGCGAATATACGGGCTCGACACGACGAGCACATTGAGAGCGACGATATTCTACCATAAGATCCAAATTCCACCAGAAAAGTCGTTAGCTTCGATTCGGTAAGAATGCGGAAACCCATGACGGTTGATTATACGGCCAACTTTCTTGCCGCTCACCCTTGTCTCCATAAGAACAACAATATCATGCTTCTTCATTCTTAACACAAGTTTCAAATATTTGTTAAACTCTAGGTCTAAAGCACCCTTTACATTCCAAAAAAATAAAGGATTTAAACATGAGAAATATGGATGAAGAAAAGACAATTACCGACTATTGAGTCATCACCTCAGCATCAAACATTGTATTTTCCCTCCTCTGAACTCCAGAGACACCTTCACTATCCCTTACCTAAACAAAGTCTCATGATTCTACCAATGCTTAGGATTTGGTCTGCAATTCACGAGAAACCTCCCCCATTCATTCGCTTAAAGCCACATTTTGTCTTGTTTTTTTACATGGTTTATTTCCTTTTCGAGCTATACTTTTAATTGTTGACAAACAACGGGCCGATATACTATTGAAAGATTTTGGCCTTATACTTATTGCACTATTGTTCGGACCGGAATATGCCACTTGTTCCTTGTTATGATTTCACCCTCACAGCCACATGAGAAGTCGATTTAGCGAAATTGGGGTCAAAATTACCACATCTGATGAGATCACATCCCTTTTTGCTTACTGGCCCACATCAATCCTCAAGTGAGCTCCTTCCCTACATATGTTCCATGGTTAGAATGAATCCCTTTCGTACCTGAATCGGAGCCTCTTCGCATTGGAGCCTCAGAAACCTCAACTTCAATACCTTGCTCCTTCCCACTCTGTATGCCCTATATCCTCCCACCATGTCTATCACTAACCAGCTTGGTACCTTCACATTGTGACTTTTCGTGTTTCCTAGCATCCAAGATAGCCTTATTTTTTCTACTATCTTTCGTGTTCTCAAGTGGAGCAGTATCTTCGCCCTCATCAACCACAGACCGTAAAACATCGAAACGACCATGATGCACATCTTTCCCATTGTTGTTATGATGATCAATGGTTCTCACATTAAAAGCTCACTGCCTCCTATTAGTCGCTTCCATCTAGGGATCATAATGTTCTTCCGGTTCAATAACCGTCATATCAATAATTTCATTTCACTGCCCAATATCTTCCATTTCTTCTCGGGGTTTGCACATATCAATGGTATGACCATACTTGCCGCATGTGAAACAAAACGTAGGAAGTCCCTCATATTCAATTCTCTGTCTAAAGCCATCAATAATGATGCTAGACAACAAAGGCTTATTCAAGTCAACTATCACTACTAATCTTTTGCCTTTAGTCGTGTTATAGTCGATCTGAATGATCTTACCTAACCACCCTGAAAAGTAACGAAACATACTCTTCGTATAATACTTATATGGTAAATCAGGTAACCGCACCCAAACAACAATATTCGCATGGTGATCCTCTGTCGTCGAGAAATTTCAATTCCATAGTTGCATAGTTAAATAACTCCCATAGATTAGCTATGGACCTCCCATCAGAGCTCGTGAACAATCCTCATCCTTCGCGAACCGGACTAAATAATAGTCATTATCAAAATCAATCAGCGCAATCTCCCCACTTGGGTTTTATAAAGTCTTGATTCGATTCAAAAGAACAACTTTTTTTGGTTAAACAATGCAATATCATTCACAACTTTACTTTATAGGTGATGTTTTCTATTAGGAAAATTCTATAACGTGCGACGAACACCACTAATGATGAACACCGCTGAACACCATTAAATTAATTAATAAAGATTTAAAATTCCAAAGACCCATCGTACAATTAATAATTGTTTTTAAAAAATAAATTAAATTATTTTTTATATATATTCAAATTTTATTTTTTTAATAAGGGTAAACTATATATTTAACACTTCACTTATTTTTGTATTTCTATTGAACCCTCATTATTTAAATATTATTTCAATTTGACTCTATTCTTTATAAAAAATAATTTGACCCTTAACCCTCAACCTAAAACCCTAAGCTATTAAACCTTAAATTCTTAAACCTATAGCCTAAAACATATACCTTTAAAAATAATTTCACCATCATCGATTCAATTCAATTCAATAAATTGTTGAATTCTCCTAAAAAATTCAATTAAATTATTTTTATATATATCAAAATTAATTAAACTCAAATCTCCAAGAATTAACACTATCATCTTATTTGAGATGAAGATGTCATCACAATTAATCATAATTAATTCAATGGCCATATTTAAACTCAATAGCCATTAGCAAAATCAGAAAGCATTTAGTCCATATTTAATCTAAATGGTTAACGGATTTTCTTTATTAATGTATCGCCGCAAAATAGAAGCTAACAAATCAAACGAACAAATAAAAAATCTCTAGAAAACAATCAAAAATGGGTGCGACTTTTTTTTATTAATTGTGATGGTCTCTTTATCTCAAATAAGATGATAGTGTTAATTCTATGAGATTTGAGTTTAATTAATTTTGATATATATATATATAATAATAATAATTTAATTGAATTTTTTAGGAGAATTCAACAATTCATTGAATCGAATTGAATCGATGATGGTAAAATTATTTTTAATGTATATGGTTTAGGGTATAGGTTTAAGAGTTTAAGGTTTAATAGTTTAGGGTATAGGTTTAAGAGTTTAAAATTTAATAGTTTAGGGTTTTAGGTTGAGGTTAAGGGTTAAATTATTTTTTTATAAAAAATAAGGTCAAATTGAAATAATATTTAAATAATAAGGGTTCAATAAAAATACAAAAATAAGTGAGGTACTAAATATATAGTTTACCCTTATTAAAAAATAAAATTTTAATATATATATATATATATAATAATTTAATTGAATTTTTAAAAATAACTATTAATTGTATGATGGGTCCTTAAAATTTTAAATCTTTATTAATTAATTTAATAGTGTTCAGCGATGTTCATCATTAGTGATGTTCGTCGCACGTGGTAGACTCATCCTTTCTATTATACTAATTTTTTAAGCATATAAAAATAACTTATGCATGTCCGAATGTTACTCCATTCATTTTAAGTTTTAACTACATTCGATATTTTGAAAGGTTTAAACGGTTAACTACAGGGGAAAATGAAGAGAAGTCGTGTTACTTACAATGTCAATTATATTAAACTCAATTGACTCATCATTATGGCCATGTTTGGTAATTAGCGGATAGTTGATAGCTGATAGTTGATTGCATTAGCTGATTTGACTAGCAGATTGTATTAGCTGATTGTATAAAAGTGTTTGGTAAAATTAACCGATAGCTGATAGCTGTTTGATTATTTAAACAAACAAAATGACATATAAAGACGTGATTATATTTAATACTTGTTTGAATAATTTATCAGTTATGAATATTTTGTATCTAATAAATATTAATTAGATTTGTAAAATAAATTAATATAAATTTCCTAAACATATTTGAAAGATTTATATATTAATTTATTATTTATATAATTATTAAAAAAAAATTATATGCACATATAAACATGTGATAATAAAAAATAGAATTAACTTACAAATATCACCATATAAATTAGTAGTAACAACAAAAAAGTCGAATATTTAATATGTTATTATTTATATTAAAAATATTATTATTTAATTTAAGTTATTTGGAAATTTTTAGTAATTGTTAAGGGTAAAAGAGACATTACAACTCTAATATCAAACCTCTAATCTCAAAAGGCTCATATTATGAGCTTTTTTAAAATTAGCTTTTTCATCTTAATTTCAATCCACTATTTACCAAACATCAATATTAGCAGATTTGACTAGTCAAACCTCTAATTATACCTCAAACTTTTAATTTTTGCTCAAACTGCTATTTACCAAACATGGCGTATATCTAATTTCTTTTTTAATAGATTATATCTAAATATTAAATAAAAGGTACCATAACATTTAAAAAAAATAAAATGATGTAAACTGACTTGAATAGATTTGAATTAACCATCACAAATGTGAACGAGTTTAGATAATATTTACCTCATATTTCAGATCGTATTAGAGCGATGTTTACATCATAAATGAAGTTGATTCAAACCTAACTCGATCTAGCTCATGTATATCCCTAAGCTAAACATATGTAATAAATTTTTTAACAGAAGAAATTAAAAACTAATAATTAAAATATAAAGAGAAGTTGTAATTTGTTTCTTGCATTCAAAGAAATTAATGTACCCACGTTAGGTTTAGATCATACTAGTTATTTTCTAGTGTAAAGAAAAAGGAAGACTTGAACAATAGTTTGATAACACTGAAAACTTAACCCAATGCACGCAGAATTATCCAGAATTACACAGAATCACATCTAACCGAGTTAATTTCACACTCCAGATATATAACTCAGCCTCAAAGCAAAACTTGAATTATTCAGATCCCATAAACTCAAATCCCACAACATTCGATTATCCTAGTTGATTAAATTATGCTTTATTTCTCTCTTGAGAAGCTCGTAGGGTTCTTGAAAAATTTCTATAGTTTGGCCTCAGTTTACTAGAGCTCGTAAAAACGTTTCTCAAACACTAACTTGGTAAACTCCTCTAAGGAGATCTGAAAGCTTCACCAGCATAGCGGACATTTCCGAGTTCCTCTTCGATGCGAAGAAGCTGCAAGAAGTGTAGCAGAAAGTGAGATGATTCCTTCAAAATTGGTTAACAATCAAATAGACTATGTTAGTCATTTTCAGGTATGTATGGAATATGGATATACACTCTGAAACGTGTATGTTCAACTTTTTCTAAAGTCATTCTATTTGAAAGATCCTTCAAAAGCTCTTAAATTCAACTCCATATCAAACAAAGGTATTTTGTTCAACAATGTGATGATTGATCAACTATCATCAATTCCGGCCAACTAGAAGATTCACCATATTCTCACCCAAGAGAATTCAACTTATTTTGTTTCAACATATTGATAACGAAGTTTCTTCATTTCTTTTTATTTAACTCTGGTAGTTGTTTAGCAGCTAGACATGGTCAAATTCCATGGTCTGAATCCCTTTTCTTCCATATTCATGTTCAATTATACCAACAAGAAAAGAAATCAACAATTACCCTGGAAATGATTCAATTTTAGGATCCATGTCAGAAGCATCATGTCAGAAGTATAAGAGCTACGTACTTGGACTCAGTTGTGTCAAATATGGGGTATATGCCCAACAGGGTCATGGGAAGGTCATATCCTATACCCAAATTCGTGTCTGACAGGGTGTCTGACATGGATACTTGAAGAAAAATGAAAAGTCTGATAAACAGGAAGAACTGAGGACAAGAAAAACCCAAATATTACCTGGTTGTATTTCGCCAACCTCTCACTCCTGCAAGGAGCCCCAGTCTTGATCTACACAAAAGAGCACCATCACTCATCTTCTAGCACTAGAAAAAAATAACAAAAATGCATTGCTGATAAATTGCAATCACAGATTGGCAACTTCAAATGATGTACCTGGCCGCTAGCCAAACCAACAGAAAGGTCAGCGATGAAGTTGTCTTCTGTTTCACCACTTCGGTGGCTGACCATCACTCCCCATCCTGCAGCTTTAGAGTCAAGTGCTGCTTGGATAGATTCTGTCACTGTCCCGATCTGGTTAACCTGCCATACACAGTAAAAACATTTTGGCTTATTTTAATTAACAATCCCAATAACCAACCATGTCATTACATCATGCATGCTCATTATTTGAACCCACTGATTCATTAATTGAACCAAAGACCATAATTACATTAGTGATTAAACACAGCCTAGCTGCTATGTAACGTATAGTGCAGCAAATTTTCTTGCAATGGACAGTTAAATTCTATAAGATATAGAATAGTATTGTTTATTCTATAGTAAATTGAATTTTATTTGTCAAATCTTGATTTCAATGGTATAATATATAATTCCATTGCAAACTGAATTCTATGCATGGAAATCCTGATTTCAAATTTCAATAGCATGAATTATAGATTCTATCAATGCAAATAACACTTGCAACGTGTGCCACATTGATGCAGGTTATCGGTTTCTATTCTAAATGAAGATCAAATAATTCCCTAGGCCAGAATGGCAGAAACTGAACAAGGAATAATGGTGTTCTAAGAACTACATAAGAAAAATTTCCAAGATGTGGTCGTGGTAGCTTATATGGTTACCTTCAGAAGCAAGGCATTGCAAGCTTTCTTTTGAATAGCTTCGGATATTCTCTTTGGATTAGTGACTAACAAATCGTCTCCAACAAGTTGGATATTGACTGAAGACTGAAGTGAAGCCCATGAGCTCCAGTCATCTTGGTCAAATGGATCTTCAATCGACACAATAGGGAAATCTTTGACAAAATCTTGGTAGAGTTCACCCAAGCTCTGAGGTGAACGCACATGTGCTCCATCATTCGGTTGATTCTTAAAGTTTAGGTCATATTTCCCATCTTTAGTGTAGAATTCCGAGGCTGCAACATCCATTCCTATTTTGATCTGTGATTTTTATATTTCTGGGTCATGTTTAGCATACGGAAAAACAATTAAAACAGAAAAGAGAGGTACGTCTCCTACCTTTCCGGTGTAACCGGCCTTTTCAATAGCATCCATCAGCAAAACCAATCCCTCTCTATTGTCCTGAACATTAGGAGCGAATCCCCCTTCATCTCCAACATTGCAAGCATCTTGTCCGTATTTTGCTTTGATAATACCCTTGAGTACGTGATAAACTGCATTCGGAAAAAGAAGAAAGCATTATCAACTAATCCGACATATAGCACAAATAGATTCAAACAATAAACGAAAGAACATTCTAGCGTACAACTAAATAAACATTAATCTAATTTCCAAAGTAATTACAAGAACATGGGTTCCTAGAGCTAAATCATAAACTTGTAAGTTGTACCTTTAAAATATGAATCAAACTTGATATCAAATTCCATATCAAATTATAAAGGACTGTTCCAATGAAATACAACTACATCAATTAACATAGATAAGGGATTACTTAGCTACCTTCACTGCCCATTCGGAGGGCCTCGGCGAACGAGGTTGCTCCGACTGGTAGTATCATAAACTCTTGCATTGCCAAATTGTTTCCGGCATGACTTCCACCATTGATGACATTAAAAGCTGGAACTGGCATAACAAGTTCCTTTGTTCTTGACAATTCCTGAATATGCTTATACAATGGCATCCCTTTTGCGCCAGCACCGGCTCTGCATACACTCAATGACACTCCCAATATTGCATTAGCTCCAAGCTTTGACTTGTTTGGAGTGCCATCGATTTCCAGCATTACAGCATCTACATTCGCTTGATTTCTTGCCAAAGAGGAAAAAAAACAAGTCCAACTAAGTATTTGGTGAACTTCAATGCTTAGAAATAAACATTATCTTGTTACTCTGACTCTCATTTTACTTAAAAAATATATAAATATATAAAGATCGAGTTCATTCCAAAAACATGGAAAAATTAAGAAAAAAATTGAATATACTTGTGCCAGATTCATAATCGGATAGTCGGTGAAGTTATTTATTCAAGTCCTTTGGGTTTAAGCACACGGTTAACTTCACCCTTCACTAAAAACTATTCATCTTCTACCCATATTGGAACGTGGTTATATTTTCAAATTGAAATTTTTAATGAAAAAAAAAAAACTTGGAAAAAATTGAAGTCGGATGCTAATTGGGCAAGTTATATATTCCAACCATTAGGCTTGGGTACTTCAGCTAGTTGCATAATTTGCTTCCAAGAAAAGGTGGTTTTAAGTTTTACCTGACATCAATGCCAATAAGCTTAGGACCCAAAATTTCATTGATATTTTTGACGGCAGAGATCACACCTTTGCCGCCATAGACGCTCTTGTCACCATCTCTGAGCTCAAGCGCCTCATAGATCCCAGTAGAGGCGCCGCTAGGAACGGCTGATCGATAAAGACCATCGGCGATCAGATCAACTTCGACGGTGGGATTACCCCTGCTGTCAATGATCTGCCTAGCCTTGACCGATTTGACCTTGCATTCTTTGGAGGCCGTCACCGCCGCAGACGGGGCGGAAGCAACGGAGCACCGGACAGAAACAGGACGGGGATTTCGAGAAGGGGAAAAAGCAGAAGGCGAAGGAAGGAATGGTTTCTGAAGGAAACAAGTCTGGGTTGTTAAAGCCATGTGTGAGGAGAAAGTGTAAGTGTGGGGAATTGTTACGGGGTAGAAAGAAAGAATAAATAGGGAAGGGAAGGACGTGGAGAAGTCCGTCAAGCGGCGATGAAAAACAAGTAAAGATCGTAGGTATAGTTGTGGTAGGTTGGAGATATTGAGAAAAACATTTTTGCATTATTTATTTATTTCTTAGTTTACATTAAAATAATGAAAAATGTGTTATTGTTTGTAGATTTGGTGAGCATGGCAGTGGTGGGTTGGTGGAGGCAGCCATGGAAGCAGTTTGTTTATACTTCAAAACTAGTTAGACTTTTAGGTTACGACTTACGACTTACGAGTATCAGACATGTGTGCCGTGCCTATGCACGAGTGAGGTTGAACGCTTTGCTTCATGTTTTGAAAATTGGTAAACTACTTAAATGACCACCTAATTCTAGATGGTTCAGATATGACCATCCAACTTTTCATTGTATCATTTTAATCATGTAACAATTAAAAATTTAGGGTAAACTAACCCAATGACCATCATATTATGGTAAATGTATTAAAATGACCACATTAAAAAAATCGACTCAATTAAACCACTAAACTATTTAAATGGTATCAATGTGACCATCAGTCGTTAAAGGTTAACGGAAGGATGACGTGGCAGTTAAAAAAATAAGAGTATAATTACATATTTGGTCCTTATTACTTATACACTCTATTAATTTAGTCTTAATTTTAATTTAATTTAATAAAATAAATTAATTATTTAGTAACACGTGTCACCACCTTATTGGAGGAAAGAAAAATCAAAGGCAAAGAAATGCTATTGTGAGGACTTGAAACTAGATCTTTCAAGAGAAAATGAGACATGCTTACCGCTAGGCCAAATATATTTTTGAGATATATGATAGAACGTTTAATATATGTATTAATCTTTGTAGGGTAAATTATAAGGGGTTCTTTTCTCTGTTTCTTCTCGCAATTCCCTGATAGCTGCAGATCTCGGTTCCTCACCATCTTCGATACCCCTGAGTTAGTAAAATCCCAAAATTATAATCAATTTAAACAATGCAAACATATGTGCAGCAATCTTTCAAAAAGAGCAAAATAAATCTTTTGAATGACCAAAAAAATATGTTGTTTGTTTTGGTGAAGCCAAAGACTTGAAAGACGGGTATGAAAAAAAAATCACAACTTCATGGCAAATCATTTCAATCAGAGTAAAACTATAAATACATTTGTAGTAAAACATGTACACTAACATACACTTAAACAACAAATGAACAAATTGGCTCGGAGATAAATTTTCAGCCTGCAATAAATGGGGATTCAACAGTATATTACCTGAGGCATCTGCCAGGCTCCTGGAACATTCAATCTGGAAGCTACAAAAACCTGCAACCAAAAAAAAAAGAGGGAGTATTCTCAGCTCTTTTCAGTCCATATATTCCTCAAGAGCAAACCTAAAAAACCATTAAAAACACAATTTTTTCACACACAAAAAATAAAAATTTAAATTTGACTTAATTGAAGCTCAGGCTCCAAAGCACCCCAAGAACTTCTCTTTTCTAAATTCTAAACATTCTACAACATTAAATCACAAAAGTTAATAAATTCTAACAAAACAGAAAATCCAAATATGACTTAATTTAAATTTAGGTTGGTTAGATTTCAACTTAAGACTGCTTGTTCATTTCAGGCCATTAGTCAGGTCAATCGGCCCTGCCATCAAAATCTAAGATAAAGAAAAAGAAAGGGTACCTGATTATCAGAGTTGACTAGACAAACACTAACGTTGGGGCGATAACCAGGGGGCAATCCCTCCATTCTTAAATACCCACTGCTTCTGTTAAAGCTTTTTTCTTTTTCAGAGAAATAAAGCAAGGAGTAAATGTTGAGTTCAAGTTTGAGGAATTCAAGGAGAGATGAAAATGAAAAAAAAAAAATTGGGTTTTTATTTTCTGCAAAGATTAATACATCTACTAAACGTTCTATCATATATGTCAAAAATATGTTTGGCTTAGTGGTAAGCATGTCTCATTTTCTTTTGAAAGACTCAGGTTCGAGTCCCCACAATGGCATTTCTTTGCCTTTGATTTTTCTTTCCTCCAATCAGGTGATGCTTTCCCCCAATTAGGTGACACGTATCACTAAATAATTAATTTATTTTATTAAATTAAAATTAAGACTAAATTGAAAGAGTGTATAAGTAATAAGGACCAAATGTGTAATTATACCCTTATTTTTTTAACTGCCACGTCACCATTCCTTTAACCTTTAACGGCTGGTGGTCACATTGATACCGTTTAAATAAGTTGGTGGTTTAATTGAGTCGATTTTTTTAATGTGGTCATTTTAATACATTTACCATAATATGATGGTTATTAGATTAGTTTATCCTAAAATTTAATGGAAAAGGTGGTGTGGCGGTTAACATGTATAATTACACAATTGGTCTTTGTTACTTACACATGTTATCATTTTAGTCTTAATTTTAATTTAATTTAAAAAATTTAATCCGTCAATCGATTGGTGACACGCGTCACCATATAATTAAAAGATTTTGAATATTTTTATTTCATTTATTTATGTTGACATGTGTGATGATTAGTGAAAAATAATTGTTTGTAAAAATGTATTCATGGAAATCAAACTCATGCAACTGATAAGGATAAAGCAAGCCAAAGCCAAATGTATTCAATTTAATGCCAGAAAAAAAGAGAGAAGGAAATAAACTCCTCTCTAAATGCTTGTTTTCATGCTCACTTATTTCAGAAAAAAAAAAAGCTCACCCCTGTATACTGGTGGGAAAGGTAAATATTTATCACCCCTTAGACCCGAGTTCGAACACTAGTAATGCATGCTGTGTGCCGTCAAATTTATCCGAAGTTTTAATCTACAAATATAAACGAATTAGGACAAAATTTGAAATCCAGATCAAGCTTGAACCCGTATCATGCTCGTAGCATATAGGGTCGGCGAATGAAACACGTATACTCTGATGGCATACCCAATTTTGCATATCAATCGACAATAAGTACATGCAGATTAAACGTAATGATTGAAAATGAAACAAGACAGAATTTTATGATTCTCGTTTGCAGATTAAACGTATGTGGGGTTCAACCTAGTTTCAAAACTTCACAAGGAACATAACAGTTTTGGACTTTCATTTGAGAAAAGTACATGCAAGAAACAGGAAAACATACGCCACCAATGAAGTCAGCAATTCCAGTGTCCATGTTGGGTGAATTACAACTGTTGGAATCATTGGAACAAAGATGGAACCACATATCCACCCAGTCGCAAGAGCACCGAGTCTGCCATGCATGTGAAAAAAGATCGGATTAAGAAAGGAAGACATAGCACATGAAAAACAGAACTGAAAAAAAATAAGTTGCAAAATTGATTGCTTACCCGATAACAAAAGCCCTTCCCAAGCTCTTTGTTTTTTCATTAAGGAAATATATGCAGGCTGCTAAAGATACAGCTACCTGCATATAGCAATAACCAAAAGCAGATGATTTAAGAATATTTGTTCAGTATAACACTGAAAAAACGGATGCTTCAAAAGATGGAAACATGTAAATTTACATAAGTTTGAACATGACCTATTTAATCCCATTTTTATATATGCCTAGAATACCCAGACCCTTCCCCACTCTTAAAATCGGAGGATATTGAGCATCTAAGCATGCTTGATCGCACGTCCTCTTGTGCACTAAAAACTCAATTGGCCTATTTACTCCTTTTTTATTTATTTACTTTACTACCATTACTATTATTCTTTCATTTTTTTCCCTTTTTGGGAGGGACCAACTAGTCAGCAAAACCATGATAAGGAAGAATTTTCAAGCTTCAAAGGATCAAAGAGAATAGATTCAAATCTAAGTCTCAATTCGTTTCCATCAAGGTAGGGGTTAACTTGAAGCCTGCGTTAACCAAACTCAGTGGTAAGTGCCAGTTACAGCTATATCTTACACAGGACATGCTTAATTTTTTATTTTTTTTTAGGTTTTTCCATATATGTGTAGAATCATACCACCGCAATCATGTCCAAATATATGCCCGATATGGGTATCAGGCAAGGGTACTATAGAGAAAATGAACAACTGCAGCACCATAACTTGAAAGTTGAAAAAGATTTAAAAGATTTAAACAAGTATATGACACTTGCATCACAGCAAAGCATCTCATCCTGCCATATCAGTGTAGAAGACTCGGAGTGAAAAATTATATTTTCCAATCAACACATTAAAATGCATAAAATTACCATTCTACGTAGATAACGCCCGGTTTTATGAGAGGCTTTGATTTGGTAATCATTAAGGTGAAGGCAATGAAAATAAATGTAACAAACCTGAAAGGCAGGTCCACCCTCAGAAGAATTCATTATACTCCAGCCACCCATGAAGGCGAATAGGAACAATCTTCGGAAAATAACTTCCACCGGAGGAAGTTCTACAAAATTGAGCAAGTTTTTAATCCAAGGTGGAGACTCCTCTACTTTCTTCTTTAGCCGACTTTTCAAGTTAATCTTTGTTTTCTTTCTATATTGGAAGCTGGCCATAAGCAGTTTCTCAAAAGCAGCTTCAATTGATTCTTCACTTCTCTCATGTCCAGCATATTGTTGTAAGAGAAAATTGCGTGCTGACCAAATTTCCTCCTCTGAAGCATAGGGACTAATACCAAGCCGTTTATAGGGATCCCAAACTCTAGTTCGAGGAAAAGTTGGAGCATTCTCTAAAGAGGAAGGGAAAAAACACATTTGAAATCCATTCCGAAATAATATTAATTCATTGAATCATTTTCCCAAATCATCATAGTTAAGGGTGGTACACATTGGGAAACAATGAAACATTTAACACATCCAAAAAATAAAGCCTAACAGAGGAAGCTGGAATCAGAAGAGAGATAAGTAAATGGTTATGGAATGATTGGGGCGCAAAGTTATTAACAAAGGTAAGGAATCAATGTGCAGCTCCATCGTTGGGTTAACATACATAAAACAAATTCTGAGTGCAGACAACAACAATCATCAACCCATGCTTTGACAGGATATAGATAATTTTGTTGGAAACAATTGTCCTTCCTTCTTATAGATCATCAGCCACAGCTGTAGCAATGAACTAGCCAGCCTATTTCTACTCGTATACGGGCATGTGTTTGATGTAATTCGGTTCTCTTTTAAAAGTTTTTCCGGATGATATTCTCCTATCACGGTGTCGGACATAGGTACTTCAAAATTAAATGAAGGGTGGAAGCAACATATCTCTCAAATATTTACAAGAACAATCAGATACTCAGTCCTAAAATAATTGAGCAGAAAATAAGTAGTAAAAATTTGAGGATTCGAAAATAATTCAGTAAAACTTGGGATATGTGAAGCATTATTAAGAAAAAATCACCTCCGTAAGGCATATCCAACGCACATCTAGGGCTTTTATGTCTTCTGAAAACGGGAAAATAAGTTATCCCATTCTTCGTATTCTGATTCTGACGACTGTACACAAAATTACCCAAACAATTCAAAAACAAGACATAACCTAAATTTAAATAAATTCTTAGCTTCAAAGAATGAATTAAAGGCCTTACAGTTTGTGGCCAAGGAAAAGAGTGGAAAGTGTAGGATTGGAGAGGGATGTAGACGACATTAAAGTTGCTTTATTTGATGAAATTGTGGTGAAGTTAAGGTGAGAGGCTCTCCAGCATCAAAAATCGGACGGCTTTGTTTGGGGATAGCTGCCGGAGGGCAAAAGAGGACCATTTTTGCTGAATTTTTCGTTTTTATGAGCGGACAAGGACAAGGGCAAGGATGGGCTTTTAGCCCAAACCCCTAAACATATAAAAATCGTACCCTATATTTTGTGGGTTTCGATTTCGGTCCGGTCCAAGCAAAGTTTTGAGAAGTTTTATCAGAGGTTTCCATGTTTTCTCACTTCTTAGTTGTTTTGGGACTTTCTTGTAAAAAGAGTTTGGGGATGGTGAGTGTGAAGGGATGATTTGATCCAAATAAATGGTGTTTGATGAGGGATGATGATGATAAAGTGTTTGTGGGTTAAATTTGTTTAATTTTTAAATTTAAAGGATTGAATTTATTAAATTATTTTAAATTTGGACTAGATTGATAGAATTTATAAGTAATAAAGACTAAATGTGTTACAAATATTTTAACTGCCACGTCGGCAACTCCTAAATTCTAACCGCAACACTTAAATACTAAGAATCTATATTCAATACGCCGGCGGTGGAAACAAAAATTTTCACAAGTTCCTTAGTTTTAAGGTTTAGAGTTAGAATTTAGGATTTAAATGTCAAGGGTCTATGTTTAGTGTTTTAGAATTTAGAGATTGAGGTTATAATTTAAGATTTATAAGTTAAGTTTTAGAGTTTAAGGTAATATGGTTAGGGATTTAGATTTTAACCCATGAATGCTAAATTCTAACCACAACCCATCAATTCTAAACCACTAAACCTAAACCCCTAACCCTTAAACCTTAAAATTAACACACTTGTGAAAACTTTTTGTTTTCACCGCCTGTGTATGAAATAATTACTCTAATACTAAACCCTTAAAACCATAAATTAAATCCATAAAACATAAAACTAAGACGCTTGTGGGAATTTTTCCACCGACTATGTATGAAATAATTAATCAAATACTAAACCCTTAAAACCTTAAATTAAATCTATAAACCCCAAAACTAAGATGCTTGTGGGAGTTTTTTTTCCACCGCCAGTGTATATAATAATTGGGAAAATATCTCATGCAATGACGGTGGAAATGGAAAGTTTCCACAAACGCCTTAGTTTTAGGGTTTATAGACCTAGTTTATGATTTACGACTTTAAGTGTATGCGTTTAGAATGTATGATTTATGATTATAATTTAGGATTAAAATATAGAGTTTAGAGGTCAAGGTTTAGATTTAGGGTACCATGGTTAGGGATTTAGGTTTTAACATATAAACCATAAATTCTAACCCTAAAGAATAAATTCTAACCATGCACCCTAAATTCAAAACTCATACACTTAAACCCCTAAACAATAAACGAAATCTCTAAACCCTAAGACTAAGGCGCTTGTGTACCCATAATAATTGTCCAAAAAAGCTTGAAGTGTCTATTGCAAAAAGAAATATACTTTGAGCATTTATTTTGCAATTAAGCCTAAAGTTAAAAAACTTAAACAATTCAAATATCAAATGTCAATCATGTATTTAAATCATCGTAATTAATTATTCAATGAATTTGTAATGATCTGAATTTCCGAGTCAACATGAGTAACATTGACCCCAGCCTTGGGTTCTCGACATTGGGCTTTACGGAAGCCAAATGGCCCTAGTTTGGGTTGGGTTTGGACTTTTGGCCTATTGGTAGGTGGAGAGTGTGATAAAAGAATTTTTCACCCAATTTTAAAAAGTGGGCTGCACACTCTTGCTCTCATTGGTTGAGAAGAGCAAGATAAGGGAAACAACCAATTTTTACTTATTTTACCCCATTAATGTTATCTTTCATCTCTCTCTTTTCTCTATTTTCTTTATCCTCCATAGAGATTAGTAGAGCAAAGATGGGAGTTTTATTACAGTAGTGTTTCATCTCGAAATTTAAAGATAAATTTCGAATCAAGCTTGAGACGATCTACGTTGGGAGGTAAAAATTTTGAAAAATGGTGGTTGAAGGGAAAAAACGATATTTTTAAGGGAATGTTGGGTTTGTTGAGGTGTTAGCTTGATTTTTGTGTATGGTATTTTGTTTTTTCTTCCTTCTTATCATCTAGAGGTGTAACTATGTTGCATTTACACTTGTGTTTAACCAAGGAGGTGGGGGAAGCTTTCAACATCAAGGAAAATGGAAGAAAGTGAGGTGCTTGCTTGTAGTGGTGGCTTTTGAGGTTGTTGATGAGGTTAGTACATCTCTAACCTATCTTATTTCCTGCCTTTCCTAAATGTTGATTGCTTGGCTGAATTCTCATTTGGGGTGAGGGTTACTGAAAGCATGTTATAATGGGGGGGGGGGGTTGACTTGATTTATGCGTTGATGATGTTTGAAGTTATGAACTTGTTTTGGGCGGCCCTTGAGTGGCCAAAACACCCCAACAATTCTCAAGTGAGTTGGGGTTCGAATGTGGGTGGTTATGGGCAAATTTTAGGAACAGTTCCGGGCAGGAAAAATTTAGTTTTGGGTTCGCGTATCGGTATGGATCGAACTAGTACCGATACAGATGAGGATTTTCGGCTTAACCAAGCGACTTGGTGTTCGCGTGCTGGTACTGACTTCAAGCGGTACCGATACAGGTCTTTGTGTACTGGTACGGTCGGTCCAATATCGATACATAGTGTAATGCCCCAATTTTGGGTCTAGGAGTTTTTAAGGTTGATTCAGGATTCGTAGGACCTAGACTAGAGATTCGAGTTAGTTCAAGAGTGGTTTAGAGAAAACATGGTTTGGGGTGTGGTAAAATTTTGGGGAAAATTCTTAAAATCCTCTAAATATATATAAAGGTTTGGTGAAGTCAATTTTGAAAAATGACTTTTGGAAGATTGACATTTCAGTTTAGTAACTAAATTGTAAAAATTGTAAAATCTATTTTTAACGACTATTTTGAAAAAGGGCCAGAACTTAGAATCTTTAAGGAGCTATTACACCAAGGTGTTATCATCTTTTCCCTTGTTTATTATTTTTTAAAAGATTTAATAAATTAATTTATTAAATTAGTTTTAATAAAAGAGAATTTAAAAGGCTAAAACATATTCTTACGTAACTATTCTTCTCCTAAACTTTTCTCTCAACTTTCCTATCATCCAAACTATCTTTTCATCACTAAAATCTCTAGAGATTTATCTCTTTTCACCCACTTTTGATTTCTAAATAATTCTCATGGATTTCTACATCAACTAGCTGTGGATTTCTTGAAGGTTTTCATCTAAATCATTGCAATCAAAGGGGAAAACTTGTGTTAGAGGTGATCTTTCTTTTCTCTCCTCTAATCAAGGTTCTTTAATGAAATTCCCAAGTCTTTGGCTCTCTAATTGTGTTTAATAACAAAGTTTTATAATCTATTTTATGAAATGGTGAGATCAAGCTTTAAAAGATGATTTCTCAAGTTTTTCGTAATGCTACTGTTTTGATTGATTTGAGATTGATTTAATCATGTTGTTGATATTAAATGTTGTTGAAATAAAGGTTTTATCATAGCAATCCCGAAATGAATTGGATCTCTACTTGTTAGATTGCTAGGTTTTGGGTTTTTGTGGTGTTAATGTAGTTCTGGTGTTGCTGGAGATATAAGGATGCAATTAGGTTGTTAATTGATGATTAAATATGGATGAAAGTGTTAGGTTTTTGTTGGGTTGAGTTTGTAGAGTAATCGAAAGTATTTTTGGTTGTTTCGAATAGGCGTTTTGGTGTTTTTGGGCAAAGCAGCGTGGTGGCTTTGGTTGCTGGTGATTTTAATGCATTGAGATGCATTAATCCTTTGTTCTTGTGTGGTTTAAACATGGGAGAATGTGTCAGAAGCGATTGGTGAAGTTCCGAGAGCTTCAGAAGCTTGATTTTGCTTCAGCAAAGCAAGCGAGGCATTGTCGGTGAGTGGAAATGATTTTAAAAGGTTAGAGAGCAAGGTTTGGGGGTTTATATTAAGCTTGAAGCGCTAATCTAAGCTTGAAAGTAAGTATGATATGTTTCTCTCTCGTTTCTTGGTTTTTATCCCATTGATTTATATGATCATGCTCATGTTTTGAAGATAGATATAAGTCTACTGTTTTATGCATGTTTTGAGAAATGATTTGATGATTTATATGATCCAATGAGGTAGAATTGTTATTTTGAAAAGATAGAACTGTTGAGAAAATGCTATGAATTATTTATGCTTTAGAAATGGGATGAGATTGATTTATTATTATGCATTGAAAAACAGTAGGTAAATGGTGTTTAAAATGAGTATATTGGCATGAGATGAGATTATTGTTACCGGATATAATTGGTCGACCAATAGGATGAGAAGTGCACTATAATATTCAAAATTCGTACGTGCTCTTTGGTTCGGGCAATGAGGGTAGTGCCATCTCATTCCAAAGTGAGAATGTGATGATGAGAGATTCCACCATGGTAGGTCTTGATGATATGAGATTCCATCAAGCTTTGTGGTTATGAGAGAAACCGCCATGAGAGTTCGGTGATGTGAGATTCCACCGAGGTAGGACTTGACGAGGTGAGATTCCGTCAAGCTATCCGCATATCTGAGTAATGTTACTAAAATGCCAATATATGAGATTCATATGTACCTTGATTATAAATGTTTTTATGCATTGTGTTTTGCTTATGAGAACATGATTTTAGAAATGCTTATGCGAAACAAGAATGAGTCAACTTTGCTTTGAGACTTTGCATTTTGGTTAATGCATGAGATAGATGGTACATGTGATTTTAATGATGTGGTTTTGCTTTGAAAATGATTTCAAGCATGAGATAGATTGAGCATGATTAGATAGAGTTTTCTACTTGAGAAATGGTTTTAAAATGCATTGTTGTGGTTGGTTGTTTTGAGCATCCCTCACTAGGCATTATTGCTTACGCTATCTTTTTCCAACAATGTAGAGAAATAACATCTTTGGGGCAGCGAAGAAGCAAGAAGGAAACCAAGGAGTGAAACTTAGATCAAGTATGGTTTTATATTTGCTTATTATTAATAATCGACAATGGGAGGATGCCTTAATGTTTTGGGAGAGTGTAATTTGAAACTTCATATTTTGTGGTAAGTTTTTGATGCCCTTAATGACATGTTAATGGCCTTTACTTGTTGGTATTTGCTTTAGATTGTGTTTTGGCTTTTGAATGGTCTTTTTTCATAGGTAGCATGCCTAAAGATTTCCTTAATGCTTATTACCATGCTATGATGTTGGAATCACATGTATGATTGTGGTTTGATGTTTAGATATGTTGCATGCATGTTGGAATGTTTTGTATGGATTAAAGTTGTGAAAAACCAGAAAAAATGTCATTACATGCCTAGTTGTTTCGGTACACCTAAGGCTGTACTAAAACGGTGAGCCTGAAATGGCTTAGGGGTTTCGAAATAGGGAAGAGGTGTTTCGATACATTTTGCTACTAGAATCCCGTGTTTCGAAACACCATAGAGGGTGTTTCGATACGAGCCCGAGCTTCGAGATTCTTGAAGTTGTTCCGAAATGGGTTTTTTCAATACAGGGCAACCTGTACCGAAACAATCAACTGTTAAGTTGGTTATTGGAATCTTCTAAAGTTCTGTTTCTTTACGTTTTAGTCCCTAAATGTTATGGATGCAATTAAATGAGCTTGGATGATTGTTTTAAGCTGAGATTTTACTTAGAGGCATGTAATATGACTAATTAAAGGTTGGTAACTTAAAACTGGAATAATCCCTATAATTTGTTAAAATTACAAAATGGTCCCTAAAATGTGTTTGTATGCAATTGGGTCCCTAATTGTTGTCTGATTGAGTTGTAAATTGTTGCGCTGCAAAGTTTTATCACTTGGGATAATAATTAGTATCTAGACAAGACAAAATGAAAAAAAATTAAGGTCATTTGTTGGAGTAAACTTCCCGGTTTACTTCAATATTTCTCGTGTGACTCGTTCGGTTCGGTCTTTCGTCCAGACCAGGTCGAGGGGGTTACATTTGGGGGGTATTAGAGCCAGGTTGCGAAATAAATGAGAGGTAAGGTTGATGTGATATTGGTTCTTGGTTGATTTAATGATGAATGCTATGCACGATGATTGTTTATGCTATGTTATGACCATTGTTTGATTGGTGTGAGATGCACGATGTTTGATAACTTGAATTGTGATTATTTTATGTTGTTGGGTGAGAGGTTAAGGGTACCCATTGCCATATTATTACTAATATAAAGAGAATTTTAGTTTTGATAGTAAACTTTGAGCACCTTGGATTCTTGCTTCGGCTAGCCTGATTGTTTTTAATGTTGCATTTTTAGCTCAAAGATTCATGTCGTTTTGATAATTGGACCTAGACGAGATCTTAGAGCCAATATGCGTAATGTGGTTGAGAATGAGGTTAATGACGTTGAGAATTTGCCGCCCCCTTCTCATTCTCCTAGTGGTGATGAAACTGATGCGGGAGCTGGCGCTGGAGGTGTTGGACCTCAGACAGGGCAAGGGCAGGTTGCTTCCGATATGACACCGTTGATTCAAGCTATACCTGGGGATTTTCAGACAGAGATAGCAAGTATGCATGTGGCTGCACTACAGCCTGGTGCTAATGCTGGTTTACTTTTGGAGCGTCTATGTTGTTTGGGTGGAACTAAGTTTCGAGGTCTGTCTTCTGAGGGTTCTGAGGCTTGGTATGAGAGCACCTGAAGGATTCTTGGTCAGATGGGTTGCAATGATGTGCAAAAGTTGGATTGTGTTGCATCCTTGCTTCATGGAGATTCATATATGTGGTGGATGACCATCAATGCAGGTATGGAACCTGCCGATGTTTCTTGGGAGTTCTTCAGAATCGCTTTCAAGAGGAAGTATCTGGGTGTTCGCTATCTTGATGAAAAGAAGCGAGAATTCATGTCTTTGGTGCAAGGGAACTTGACCGTTTCAGAATACGAGGTTCAATTTTTTCGGTTGAGTCAATATGCTCCTGAACTGGTTCCTAATGAACAGAAGAGATGTGATCTTTTTCGCTACGAGCTTGTTAAGGATGTCAGTACATATATGTTGGCTTCGGATTATACCGATTTTGATGACTTGGTCACTCGGGCTAAGGACATCATGTATAATTTAGGCTTGATTGCTCGTTCGGGTGGTTCTAGTTTGAGAAAGAGGTCGACTGAGTATGATGTTGGTAGAGATCGTTATAAGAAGCACAAGGATAGAAGGTATCAACTTGATCCAAGGTGTGATGGTGGTAAACCTGGTCGTGGTTAACAAGGCCAAAAATCTTTTGTTCGTACTCCAGAGTGTAACTGGTGCGGTAGGAGGCACACATGAGAGTGTTGGGGTAATCTGGGTATGTGTTGCAATTGTGGATCATGAGGAAATATGAAGCGTGATTGTCCACAACCTGTTAGAGATGGACAAGCTCTTGTGCGAGCTGCTGAGCCACAAAGAGGGTGTGGGCGCAGTCGTGGTAACTTTCAGTGTAGAGATGATGGGCAAAGGAATGTTACTCATGTTGTTGATGTTTAGCCTAAAGGTGGTGGACAGGTGTAAAGTGTCCAGAAGTTCTATATTTCATGCACATTCCATCTCTTATTATTGCTATTTTTAAGTAAATTTTAGGCATAATTAGGTCATGCATTGCATAAATACAATATTCTTTGTTTTGCCATGCTTTTATTGAATATTTGTTATTTGGTGAAGTAAAGATGATGTTTTAGTGTAGATTTAGTTTTCCAGGGCTAGAAGTTGACAGAAGGAGGATAGACCAGAGGAGAGGATGCTGAGGCAGCATATGAGGGCAGAAAAGTGAGCCCAGTGCCGCCCAGGGCAGCAAACTGAGGAGTTGGTAAATTGGAGTGCGATTGGTAGAGCAGAAAATCTTGATTCTAACGATGTCATCCACTGAATTTTCTGACGCCTGGAGCAGTAGACAAAGCCGCTAGTGGAGAATAACGATCTTTTTTTGTGGAACAAGGCAACGGGAAAAGAAGTCCATATTCAACTCAAAGAAGTCAGATTTTAAAGTTGCATTTAATACAAAAGCCTTTTGAGGACTTCTACTCCAAAAAGGATTTCTACTCCTAGAAGGATTTCTACTCCAAGAAGGACTTCTACTCCAAAAAGGACTTAGACTAAACCTTTGCCTATATAAACCTCATGTATTTAGCAAATCAAAGCATAGAGAAATCAAAGGTTTTCTTTAGGCATAACTTATATTTTCTGCCGCCGCCATGTTCTAAACTTCCCTTGGGTTAAAAGTTATGTTATAAATTAGTTGTGAGGCGGTTGTATTAGGTTGTTGAGTTGTTTCAATAAAATATTCCAAGTTTACTTAATTCATGATCTTCACTTCTTTAATTAGTTCCAAAAGTCCAGTTGAAGAAATCCATTTGTCGGGCACGCAAGTGTAAGACTCACGAAAGAATTAAATACGGTCTCATCATGTCGAGGTGTTGACTAATTCGGCTTAGACATAAGTTCGTGTTTAAGCGGCTAAAAGGAGCAACCAAACGGCGGCTGCCTGTGTTAGGTTTCTGCTGAGATTGCTAGGTATTGCCTACATCACGTGGTGAGAAAATCCTTGCCTAGACATAGGAAGGATCACTTAAGAATTGCTCTACCGAACTTGGAGTATCTGCTAGAATTGCTGCCAAGACTTATTTGCATTCTACATGCCGAGACAACGAAAGTTGCAGGGGAAAAGACTCGATGTGGCCGTGTGACAAGGTCGTAGCTGCCGTTCCCCATTATCCACCAAGGGAGCATATCGTGGCAGCCTAAAACAACTTGGCCTTTTCAACGCAGTTTCACACTAAGAAGCAACATAACCCTGCCCCTCTCTATCAACCAGAGCACTTCTCTTCTACTTGTGTTTTATTTTACTTTTCTCCTCAAACAACTATCTTACTTGTGCATTTACTTTACTTGTGCAGGAAACTGACAACTGAAGATCATTGTCCAATCCTCGTGGGATTCAACATCTTTTATACTATAACTTGGTAGGAGTGTGCACTTGCGCTCTTACAAAAAGGGGAACACCTACACGCCCTACAAGTTTTTGGCACCGTTGCTGGGGATTGGAACCAGTGACCATCGTTTTACTTTTTCTGCACTTTTATTTTCTGCCTTTAGTTTTAGTTTTTAATTTTTCTTTATCTAATTATATAAAAACGAAAAGAAAAAATGTGAGAAAGCTCTTATTCAGGTGAACTACAAGTCAAAGGCAACCATATGTGGGAAGATTTCTGCAAAGTTTGTGAAGGCAATCATGCGTTCGAAAGTTGCCCTCAGCTGTTCGCAGAAGACATGTCGAGAAAAGCCACTCGAGAGTGGATGGCTGACTACGAACAGCTTATGCCCCTGCTGTAGTTGCCGTCGCAACATCAAGATTTTTCATGGTATGATAAAAAATCTCAAATTTTTTTACCATAACAGTTTTGCTGCAGAAAGCGACATGCCCTAGGAATATAGCTATCCAAAAGAACAACCAAAATCCTTGGAGGACACACTTCAAGCTTTCCTTGCACTCACGGATAAAGTGACAGCTGCTATGGACGCCGACATCACTAAGATGGATGCACGTAGGAGCAATTCAGTCCCCATTAATGCGATGGATGAACCTAAACAATTAAGCTTGAGGGATACTGATGTCTCAGAACAAGAGGATGAAGAGCTAAGCGAAGAAGGATCTTCGAAGTGTGAGGAGCATTTAGAACCTCCAAGCCAAGAGGATGTAGAACACGACCCGAACATGGAGATTGATAGTTGTTCCGACAGTTACCTTGAACGCTGCCGTGAAGACGAACTGACCGCACCTGAGCAAAGCTACGCCACAACAACATCTAGTGAGGTCGACACAGAAATTGATGATGTCACGTCAATATCAGAAGCCTCGGAAAATACGCCTGCCTTGGCAGCAACTTCAGCAACTATGCCCACCGTAGCAAAAGCCTCGACAACAATGCCCGCCTCGACTGATGGAGATCTAAAGCCAATGAAATCTCTACTAATGAAGATTTTAGATGAGTGTAAAGAAAACGACGTGGGGAGTCATGAAAATTTTCAGAATTTTGAGTTCTCCCTTGACCTGCACCATATAATGACAGAAGACTGCCACAGTAACTGGTTGCCGCAGCAGCCGCCTCGATAACAAAATCAGCTTTCCACCACAACAAATTTCAATGAATACGAGGTAAGTATTTGGTTGCATATCGACATAATTTTTTCTACCAACATGTTCATGCCCTCAGGAAAAGAAACAAGGTGGAAAGTTCGCATGGACTATAAGGGAACGAGGAAGAAGGACTCCGCCATGCGAATAGTCACTCGATGGAGGGTGCAGGTGGACTATAAGAAGTATCAGAAATGAACTCGCTGTAACATAATTTTTATTTTTCCACATCTTCACTGTTTTCTTTAGGAGTAGATCTTAATAATCTTAGGATTAGATTTATTTTTCAGTTAAGTTATTTTTATTATTTCTTGTCTCACAACTGCACATCTAGAATCAGCCCTAACATACAAAATACAACAAGGAGTAGCACGAGCAAGCTTGCCGCCGCAAAATCATCAAAAGGCAGCCCTCAGAACAAATCCTCTCTACACTCTGCAGCTACTCAGCATAAGTTTTTCTTTCCATTTTTTATTTTTTTCTCTATTTATTTTTTCTGTTTTTCTTTTTTTTTTAATGTATTAGGCATTGAGGACAATGCCACCTTAAGTTTGGGGGGTTAATCCTCATTTATTTTGTTAGGCAATTAGTTCATATAGTTGCATATGTAAATCTGCCTTAGTATATTAGTAAAATTGAAATTCCTAGTTAAGTAACTTGTGCCAATGATAGTTAGTCGATTCTTATTTTCGCATCATACATAAATTGGAATTAACTATGGGGAAAAGCATGAAAAATACTTAGAATTTTTTAGTTGCCAATATTTATTTGCACTTTGTTAAATGCTGAGATTGCTTGAGTTCCAAGTTTAACTCTGCCTGCTGATACTTAATGAAATTTTGATATTGGATGCAGGTATGCCGCCACGGCAGCATGACAAAAATGAGAGAAAAGCAATGCTGCCACGACAGAGATAGAAAAACAGGAAAAATGATGAGAGAAAAGCAATGATGAATACCCTAGAGGTGCCCACACCCGACTCTAGGAAGGATCATGTATGAGGACACTCCGCTGCTATCAAAGTCCATCTATATGAAATCTTTGAAGTGGCAGGAAAATTAGCATGAGTGAATGAAAACCTTCACAGGCTGACTCTACTCGATGGGTTCAAAGTTTTTTAGTTTGCTTCTATCCTAACTTCAAGCCATAAAAGTAGTTGTGATAAGCTGAAGCCCTCACTGCCATGATTAGAAAAAAAAAGAGAGGCAGAAGTGCTAAACTGTGCCGCCTAGGCGGAAATCTTATCTCCTTTTTATTTTATTCAACATTCTCTGTTTACTTAGCATACTCAGAATAATCAGCATGTACACAGACTTGCACACACTGCACTGGCACTAAAATTTAAATTCTAAGTTATTACATGTTATTCACTCTCACAAACTTCTTATAGGTGCAACGACCTTGAGGTATGAAATCAAGTTAAAAAAAACTAGGTTTTCTTTTTGACTTATGTACAAGGGCATGTTTACTAGTTAGGTTGCATTGCTTAAGGACAAGCAATAGTTAGAGTTTGGGGGTTTGTAAAGTGTCCAGAAGTTCTATATTTCATGCACATTCGATCTCTTATTATTATTGTTTTTAAGTATATTTTAGGCATAATTAGGTCATGCATTGCATAAATACAATATTCTTTGTTTTGCCATGCTTTATTGAATATTTGTTATTTATTGAAGTAAAGATGATGTTTTACTGTAAATTTAGTTTTCCAGGGCTAGAAGCTGACATGAGGAGGACAGACCAGAGGAGAGGATGCTGAGGCAACAGATGAGGGCATCAAAGTGAGCCTAGTGCCGCCCAGGGCAACAAACTGAGGAGTTGGTAAATTGGAGTGCGATTGGTAGAACAAAAAATCCTGATTCTAACGATGTCATCCACTCAATATGCTGACATCTGGAGCAGCAAACAAAGCTGCAGGAGGAGAAGAACGAGCTTTCTTGTAGAACAAGGCAACGGGAAAAGAAGTCCATATTCAACTCAAAGAAGTCACATTTTAAAGTTGCATTTAATACAAAAGCCTTTTGAGGACTTCTACTCCAAGAAGGATTTCTACTACAAGAAGGACTTACACTAAACCTTTGCCTATATAAACCTCATGTATTTAGCAAATCAAAGCATAGAGAAATCGGAGGTTTTCTTTAGGCATAGCTTAGGTTTTTTGCCGCCGCCATGCTCTAAACTTGGGTTAAGGGTTATGTTGTAAATTAGTTGTGAGACAGTTGTATTAGGTTTTTGAGTTGTTTTAATAAAATATTCCAAGTTTACTTAATTCATGATATTCACTTCTTCAATTAGTTCCAAAAGTCCAGTTGAAGAAATCCATTTATCGGCACGAAAGTGTAAGACTCACGAAAGAATTAAGTACGGTCTCATCATGTCAAGGTGTTGACGAATTTGACTTAGACTTAAGTTCTAGTTTAAGCGGCTAAAAGGAGCAACCAAATGTCAACTGCCCGTGTTAGGTTTCCCCTGAGATTGCTAGGTATTACCTACATCACATGGTGACAAAATCCTTGCCTAGACATAGAAAGGACCACTTAAGAATTGCTCTGCCGAACTTGGAGTATCTGCTAGACTTGCTGCCAAGACTTATTTCCATTCCACCTGCCAAGACAACGAAAGTTGCAGGGGTAGAGACCCACTGCGGTCGCGTGATAGGGTCATAGTTTTCATCCGTCGTTACCCACCGAGGGAGCATATTGTGGCAACGCAAAACAACTTGGCCTTTTCAACGCAGTTTCACACTAAGCAGTAGCATAACCCTGCTCTCTCTATCACCCTGAGCAATTCATCTTCTACTTGTGTTTTATTTTACTTTTCGTCTCAAACAACTATCTTACTTGTGAATTTACTTTACTTGTGCAGGAAAACCGACAACCGAAGATCACTGTCCAATCCTCGTGGGATTCGACATCTTTTACAATATAATTTGGTAAGAGTGTGCACTTGCGCTCTTACAAAAAGGGGATACCTACACGCCTTATAACAGGCTAGGGTGTATGCACACCGAGAGGGAAGGAATGACACAGATGTGATCGCAAGTACCTTTACTTTGGAATCCTTGTGATTACTTTCTTTGATTGATTCCGGTTCTACTCATTCTTATATTTTACTTGAGCATGCACAAGCGCTTGATTTACCTATTGAGTTGTTAGATGTTGGTATGCGTGTAACCAGTTCTTTTGGCGAGACGATTGTTACGAGGAAATTGTATATGAGGTTTCCTTTGTCTATTTAAGGATATGTGTTTGAGGTTGATTTTATGAAGTTGACTTTCTATTGTTTTGATGTCTTTCTTGGTATGGATTGGTTAACTAAGCATAGGGTTGTGGTTGATTTTGAGACCAAGTGAGTTTCGTTGAAACTTGCCGATGATTATGAGGTGGTAATCGTTAGAGAGAATGTGAAGTTATTGTCTAATGGGGTTTCGGCTCATGAAGTGAGTCGGTTGATGCGTTTGGAATGTTGTAGAGCGTGTAGGTGTTCCCTTTTTGTGGGAGCGCAAGTGCACACTCATGTCAAGTTATAGCATATAAGATGTCGAATCCCACGAGGATTGGACAACTTGTCTCGGTTCGTAGTTCCTACACAATTGTAAAGTAAAAACACAAGTGAATGATTGGTTGAGATTGAAGAGTAAATAAAACACAAGTAAAAGAGAAGAAAAAAATCAGGTTGATAGAGCTGGCAGGGTTATGCTGCCACTTAGTGTGAAAACTGCGTTGTAATAGGTATGAGTTATCCTTTGCTGCCACGATAAGCTGCCTCGGCGGGTACGGTGGGCGGCAAACAACGACCCTGTCACGCGGCCGCAGTAGGTCACTGCCACTATAGGGACGTGTACTGTCTCGGCAGGTGGAATGGAAAGACTTCATGGCGGCAAGTCCGGTAGATACTCCAAGTTCAGCAGGATAGTCAATAGTGTCCCCTCCTATTTCTAGGTTAGGATGCTCGAGATTGCTAACTTGAGGACTAGTGTGGAACCAAGTTAGTCAACTCGGTTAGTGATCCCTTTTAGCCGCTGAAACTTGTGAACTAGTGTGGAACCAAGTTAGTCACGCCTCTCGTTGTGACCGTACTTAACCCTTTCATGAGTCTTGCACTTTCGTGCCCGACAAATAGATTCTCTCAAACGACTGGTGTAGAAAGATTGAAAGATTGAAGAACAATGGATTAAGTAAAGTTGGAATATTTTATTGAAGAAATAACTCAAAGCCTAAAACAACTGTTTCACTCTAGTTACAACATAACCCTAACCCAAATAGAATTTAGAACATGGCGACAGTGAAGAACACAAGAAGAGTATGTAGAAAACCTAAGATGATTTGAACTAGGAGTGCAATGGGTATTTATAGACTAATGACTAGGTTAAGTCCTCCTTAAAGTAGAAGTCCTCGAAAGTAGCTTTCCATCTTTAATATGACTTTAAACTCTGACTTCTTTGCGTGGAATATGGACTTTATCTCGTTTGCCTTAGCCCGCAAGTAACCTTGTTCTTCTCCTTCGGCGGCTTTGTCTGCTGCTCCAGGCGTCAGAAAATTACGTGATCAACACCGTTAGAATCAAGATTTTTTGCTCTATCGATTGCACTCCAATTCTTCAACTCATCAATTTGCTGCACTGGGCAGCACTGGGCTGCGACAGCTCCTGTCTCTGTCTGGAATTGCATCAGTACAACTCCTTGGTTTTCTGTCACGGCGGGTTCCAGCGACATTTTGCTGTCTTGGCAGGTTCTGGCGGAACCCTGCTGTCGCGGCGGGTTTTGTCGGCACCCTGCTGTCGAGGCGGATTCTGGCGGTAGACTCACTTTGCTGTCCTGGGCGGAAAGTATTGTGGCAGCAGGTCCACTGCAACGACTCTCTCTGTGTGGAACTATTTTAGTACAACTCTCTGGTGTGCTGCCTTAGCATCCTCTCCTCTGCTCTACTCTCCTTTTAACAGCTTCTAGCCCTGGAAAACTAAATCTATACTAAAACAACATCTTTACTTTACTGAATAACAATTATTCAATAAAAGCATGGCAAAACAAAGAATACTGTATTTATGCAATGCATGGCCATGCACTTGAAAACAACAATAATATGAGATGGAATGTGCATGAAATATAGAACTTATGGACACTTTACACACCCCAAAACTCGAATTATTGCTTGTCCTCAAGCAATGCAACCTAAACATACTTGCTCTTATATTAACCAGAAAGAAAAACCTGTTTTTAAATTGATTCCGCACCTCAAGGCCGTGACACCTACATTAGATTAGTGAAGGGAAAATAGCAAGAAATAACTCAGAATGAATTTATAATGCCAGTGCAGTGTGTGCAGGATTGTGTACAGGCTGAATATGAAGAATAACTAGATAAACAAAGATGATGTTATGATATATAAGGTTGCTGCCGAGGCAACACAATTAAGTACAATTATTTAATCATGGAAATGAGGGCTTCAGCTCATCACAACTACTCTTATAGGTCTAAAATTAAGATATGAGCAAACTACAAAACCCCGAACCCATGGAGTAGAGTCATCCCATGAAGACTTTCATTCACTCATGCTAATTTGTCCGTCACATTCATGGACTTTGATAGCAGCGGAGCATCCTCGCACATGATTCTTCCTAGAGCCATTTTCGGGCACCTCTAGGGTAAATCAACAATTTTTCTTTGTTTTTCTATGCCGTGGTAGTGCTTTGATTTTTCTGTCTCTGTTGTCTGCCTCGGCGACTACCTGAAACCATTGTTAGAAATTTACAAAGAATTCTAAAAACAAAACATGCAATGTTTATTAGATATTCTATCAAACTCAACAAGTAACAATAGTGTTAAATTTTTTTTGGCCATTATAGAAAATTCTAAGTTATTCATACTGTTCCCGATTTAAGTTCAATTTTTAATTGGTGTGAAAAATTAATCGGATGTCCTATCATAGGCACAAGTTAGAACAAATTTGTCTTTTTCGATTAATATGAAGGCAAGTACAATATGCAAACTACATGCTACTAAGTATGTCTAAACAAAAATATGAGAACTATACCCCCAAACTCGAGATGGGCATTGCCCTCAATGAACAAAATAAAACTAAAACTGAAAAATAAATATGAGAAAGAGAAAGAAAACTTTGGATTAGTTGCTGTCAGATGGTGGAGAAGATGTGGAGAAGTTATCTGCTCTTCCGCCAGTTGCGGGTTGCGGTAGTGCTGCCCCTGTTGGGCTCGGCGGCTCGATTCTTTAGGGTCTGAATCTGAGTAATTAGTTGTGAAACGCAAATAAAATCTGGTCATAAGTAGGTAAAATCTACTCCTAAATAAAACAATAAAGATGTGGAAAAATAAAAACTTATACAAAATTTTTGTTACTCTAGGAGTGCATTGATATGCATCTTCTAAAGTAACTACTCCCTTATCGGTTTAGCTCAATAGGGTCGTTTTCGAAACTTCTTGTAATCCATCCGCACCCTCCATCTAGTGATAATGCTCATGGTGGAGGAGTCCTTCTTCCTCATTCCCTTGTAATTCATGTGAACCTTCCTTCTTGTTCATATTCCTGAAGGTATGGACATGTGATTAGGAAAAATTATATAACTACCTAACCATGTACTTACCTCCTTTTTGTCGAAGTTCGTCATAAAGGAAAGTTTCTTTTGCTGTCGAGGCAGCTGCTGCGGCAACCAAGTGTTTTGTCGGTCAAAGGAAAATCTTTAGGCTCCTTGAAAATCTCCATCAGTAGAGATTTTGACTACTGTAACTCCTCCTGCATCGGCTCCTCTAGATATATATTATCCATAGCTGCCGTGGTGTCTGCAGAGGCGGGCGTCATTATGGAGGCTTCTGTCGTGGCGGGCCTCTCTGCTGAAGTATAGCTTTGCTCAGGTGCTGTCAGTTCGTTCTCAGAGAAGATTTCTAGGTAGCTGCCGGAACAATTGTCAATCTTGCTGCCCTCGCAGTGTTCTGCATCCTCTTAGTCTAGAGTTTCTGGATGCTCCTCACACTTCGAAGATCCTTCCTCGCTTAGCTCTTCATCCTTTTGTCCTGAGACATCAGTATCCCTCGGGCTTAATTGTTTAGGTTCATCCATCACATTAATGGGGACTGAATTGCTCATACGTGCATCCATCTTAGCGATGCAGGCTTCCATGTCAGTTGACACTTTTTTTGTGAGCGCAAGGAAAGCTTGAAGTGTGTCCTCCAAGGATGTTGATTGCTCTTGAGGATGATTACATTTCCAGGGCATGTCGATTTCTACACCAAAACTGTTATGGTAATTTTTTTTGTGATTTTTAATTATATCATGAAAAATCTTGCTGCTATGGCGGCAACTGTGGCAACGACATCAGCTGTTCCTATTGCTGTTGCGGCGGCATCTGCTGTCCCTGTTGCTGCCGCAGTGATCTCTGCTATTTATATTCAGGCAACCATTCATGTATGGTTTTCCACGACATGTTCGTTGCAAAAGTTGAGGGCAACTTTCGAATGCATGATTGCCTTCACAAAATTCACAAGAACTTTCCCAAACAATGTTGCCCTTAACTCGTGGGGCACCTAAATAAGCACTTTCCCACATAATGTTTTTTTTTTTGTTTTTTTTTTCGATTAAAAATAAAAATAAAATAAAAGGTAAATAAAAAGTGCAGGAATTGAAAAACGAAATTCGTTATTACCAATCCCCGGCAACGACGCCAAAAACTTGTAGGGCGTGTAGGTGTTCCCTTTTTGTGGGAGCGCAAGTGCACACTCCTGTCAAGTTATAGTATATACGATGTTGAATCCCACGAGGATTGGATAGCTTGTCTCGTTTCATAGTTCCTGCACAATGGTAAAGTAAAAAAACAAGTGAATGATTGGTTGAGATTGAAGAGTAAATAAAACACAAGTAAAAGAGAAGAAAAGAATCAGGTTGATAGAGCAGGCAGGGTTATGCTGCCACTTAGTGTGAAAACTGCGTTGTAATAGGTATGAGTTATCCTTTGCTGCCACGATATGTTGCTTCGGCGGGTATGATGGGTGGAAAACTACGACCATGTCACGCGGCCGCAGCAGGTCACTGCCACTGTAGAGGCGTGTACTATCTCGGCAGGTGGAATGGAAGGACGTCCTGGCGGCAAGTTTGGCAGATACTCCAAGTTCGGCAGGATAGTCAACAATGATCACTCCTATTTCTAGGTTGGGATGCTCAAGATTGCTAACTTGAGGACTAGTGTGGAACCAAGTCAGTCAACTCGGTTAGTGATCCCTTTTAGCCGCTGAAACTTGTGGACTAGTGTGGAACCAAGTTAGTCACACCTCTCGTTGTGACCGTACTTAACCCTTTCGCGAGCCTTGTACTTTCGTGCCCGACAAATAGATTCTCTCAAATGACTGGTGTAGAAAGATTGAAAGAATGAAGAACAATTGATTAAGTAAACTTGGAATATTTTATTGAAGAAATAACTCAAAAACCTAAAACAACCATTTCACTCTAGTTAGAACATAACCCTAACCCAAATAGAATTTAGAACATGACGGCAGTGAAGAACACAAGAAGAGTCTATAGAAAACCTAGGATGATTTGAACTAGGAGTACAATGGGTATTTATAGACTAATGACTAGGTTAAGTCCTCCTTAAAGTAGAAGTCCTCGAAAGTAGCTTTCCATCTTTAATATAACTTTAAACTCGGACTTCTTTGCGGGAAATATGGACTTTATCTCGTTTACCTTAGCCCGCAAGTAACCTCGTTCTTCTCCTTCAGCGGCTTTGTCTGCTGCTCCATGCATCAGAAAATTGCATGATCGACATTGTTAGATTCATGATTTTTTTCTCTGTCGATCGCACTCCAATTCTCCAACTCCTCAGTTTGCTGCACTGGGCGGCACTGGGCAGCACTAGGTGGCACTAGGCGGCGGTAATTGTTGTCTCTGTCTTGAGCTGCATCAGTACAACTCCTTGGTTTGCTGTAGCAGCGGGTTCCAGCGGCATCTTACTATCTCAAAAAAGTGAAAAGTGCCTGTAGAATCAGTACAACTACCTTTATAGTGAAAAGTGTACGGTGTACACAGAACACAAGAGTTTGAAGTACTTGATGTCATAAAAAAGTTGAATCTTAGGCAACAACGGTGGTTTGAGTTGCTTAAAGATTACGATTTGACGGTTAAAAGGTCCCTGTAGAGTTGAAGGTGATGTTTTCTCGGTTGAGTATATCGCGAAATGGTGGTTTAGTGGCTGAATTGCAAGTGAAACCCTCGTTGGTGAAGTTGATTAAGGAGAAGCAGTTGTTGGATGATTCGTTGGTACCGCATGTTTAGAACATTGTGGAAGGAAATTCAACAGACTTTTGTTTCAATGATGATGATGTTTTGTGCTTTAAAAGTTGAATAGTTGTGCCCAAGGATTTGAGTTGAGGCGCACTATTTTGACTGAGGCGTATAGTAGTCCTTTTTCCATGCATCCTTGTAGTACGAAGATGTATCGTGGGTTGAAGGATGAGTACTTTTGGGTTGGTTTGAAGAAGGATGTGGCTGATTTTGTTAATAAGTGCATGATTTGTCAGCGTGTTAAAGTTGAGCATTGGTTTTCTTCTGGATTGTTGCAACCGTTAAAGATTCCGAAATGGAAATGAGAGTGGATCACCATGGATTTCGTGACGGGTTTGCCTTTGACACCGTCCAAGAAGAATTCCATTTGAGTGATTATTGATCGTTTTACGAAGTGTGCACATTTTCTGGCGGTGCATACTACATATACGTTAGACAAGTTGGCGAATTTGTACATCTTTGGGATTGTGAGGTTGCATGGGGTGCCTAAGCCCATTGTTTCGGATCGAGATCCGCATTTCACAGTGAGATTTTGGGAGTGTCTACATCAAGCGTTGGGTACGCGTTTGAGTTTCAATAATTCATATCATCCGCAGACGGATGGACAGTCTGAATGAGTTTTCCAAGTGTTGGAGGATATGTTGAGGTGCTGCATCATTGATTTCCAAGATTCTTGGGAGAAATAGTTACCTTTGGTGGAGTTTGCTAACAATAACCATTATCAAGCGAGCATTCAAATGGCTACATATGAAGCCTTGTATGGAAGAAGGTGTAGAACGCCTCTTTGTTGGGCAGAAGTGGGGCAGAAGTTTGTCTCTTTGCCTAATGTGTTAAAGGGCACTACGGAAAAAGTGAAGCTCATTCGTGAGAGGTTGAAGGAGGTTGAGTATGTTGTAGGTGATAAGGTGTTTTTGAAGGTTTCACCTTGGAAAAGGTGATGAGATTTGGTCGAAAGGGCAAGTTGAGTCCGATGTTTATTGGATCGTATGAGGTGCTTGAACGGGTTGGAATTGTTGCTTATAGGTTGAGGTTGCCTCATGAGTTGGAAAAGATACATGATATTTTCCATGTATCCATGCTTTGGAGATATAGATCGAATCCATCTCATGTTATGCCTGTTGAGGAGATAGAGTTAAATCCAGATTTGTCTTATGATGATGAACTGGTCGAGATCTTGGATTCGGACAACAAGGTTCTTCGTGGTAAGACCATTGAGTTGGTCAAGGTCTTGTGGCGACATCGTGGTGTAGAGGAAGCCACGTGGGAAAGAAAGGATGACATGATGAAGCGGTTTCCTTCTCTTTTTCCATTAGGTAAAATTTGTAACCCCCTTAGCCCGGTCTAGACGGTTGACCCAAACCAAGGTGATCATACGGGGAAAATCGAAGCCAACTTGTTAAAGTCGACTCCGATTAACGACCCCTTTTTTCTTTTTATCTTTCCTATATGCGAATTAGATCCTATGTGGTCAATAAAGAGTAAAGGAGAAAACAGTGCAGCGATCAGACGTCATTTAGGGGTTCAATTGCACAATTTAAGCTTTTAGGGACCAAAATTTAATTTTCATAAATTACTGGGATCTTTCCAATTTTTAAAGTTACCAATATGCAATTAAGCATATTTCATGCTTCTCTGCAAAATTTCATTTCAATCGGATCATCCAAACTCATTCAATTGCATACACTACATTTAGGGACCAAAATGTAACATTTCAGACTTGTAGAGGCTCCATTTAACTAAATTAACAGTCGTGTATCGATACCCTGATACCTCGTATCGATACGCGGGGAGGTAGTAGCCAAAGATGAGCAAGGGTATCGATACACTTCCCCATGTATCGATACACCCTACAAAGTTTGCATAGGCGTATCAATACACCTGATGCCCGTATCAATACACTTGCACCATTTTAGCTTAAGGGTATCGATACACTTACCCGAGTATCGATACCCATACAAGAAATGCTCAATAAATAGTCCCAAAAATGCATCATACTTCATCTAATCACACCCAAAACATATGGACATGTTTATAACATCAAAACTAACATAAGAGCATTCAATTCTAAGCACATGGCAAGCATTTGTACAACATCACAAGAACACAAGGCATATAAAAGAGCATGCTTTAACCAAAAACCATAAGCATCCCAAAAGGAAAGGTAAAGCAACGAAACAAGTATAATGACCTTCTATAAACCGGAAAGAGCACACATATCTTGCTACAACTCAAGGGAGTCCAAAACACATCTCCCTAAAACAATCCATTAAATCCCATTACCATATATCATTACTAAAGGTAAATGTAAAACATCATACTTGAGCCTATCTACTCCTTAGATTCCTTTAAGCCTCCTTGCTGCCCAAGATGTCTCAATTATCTACATTGTTGGTAGAAGAGAGTGTAAGCACAATAACTTAGTGAGGCATGCTCTAAAAACACCACCACAACAATGCAAGTTTTTAAAACATTATCTTGAAATCCATTTCTAAAACCATGCTCTTTCTATCTCATGCTTGAAATTCATTTCAAAGCAAATCACCATTTGAGAACAACATGTACCATCTATCTATCTCATGCATTCAACCAATGTAAAACTCACGGCAAAGCCACACATGCTTGATATACAAAAGCATTTCATAATCTCAAAATCTCATATGCATTTCTCAAAGCATAAAAACATTGCAACCATTGGTACATGTGAATCGTAGCTCATTCTCATATATTGGCATTTCATTTTCTATCTTTACTCGGATATACGGATTAGCTCGACATAAGTCAAGTCCTACCCCGGTGGAATCTCGCTTCACCGGACTCTCATGGCGGTATCTATCTTCGCCACAAAGCTTGGGTGTTTCACCAAGACCTACCCTGATGGAATCTCTCATCATCGGACTCTCACTTTGGATCGGGATGGCACTACCCCCATTGCCCGACTCAAAAGAGCACATACGAATTTTAGTTTAGAGTGCACTTTACATCCTATTTGTCGACCAATTATATATGGTAACATCTCATCAATTATGCCAATATATTACATTAAAAATATCATCTCACCTACTGTTTTGATGCAACATTTCAAAACCAATCTCATCCTATTTCAAAATCAAATTTCATGCACAGTATTTGATCAGAATCTCAAAACTCCTTGCAAAATTTCTCAATCTCATGGGATCAATATAGCATATCATATCATGTCATAAATCATGCATAAAACAGTAGAAATTTTCTATCTCAAATCAAGAGCATGTCAAAAGCATTTAGGGGCATCATCCACATTTCGAGAGCAAATCTAAACATACTTACTTCCGGACTTAGGATGGTGTTTCAAACCAATCCGAAATCCCCAAAACTCATTCCCTTGTCTTTCAAGGACTTCTAAAACCATTTTCACTCACTGATGATGTTTCGCTTGTTTGCCGAAACGATTTCTAAGCTTCTGGTGCCTCTAGATCAACACCAAACACATTCGATGAAGTCTCCCATGTTCAACACACATAAGAGTAGACGATTAATGCATCACCATGCATTAAAATCACCAGCCACTCATTCCCACATGTTTCCCTGCTCAAACTAGCATTTCGGCTATCCGAAACAACCGAAAACACTTCCAAACTTCCACCAATCAAAACCCAGCCAAGATCTATCAATTCTAACCTTTTCTAAACCTCAATAGTCATAAAAAATCAGCATAAACTCGACCTTATACCTCTAGCAATATCAGAACATCAAAAACACCTCAAAAACCAGAAACCTAACATCTTAAAATTTGAGACCCAAGCCTATTCATGATTTATTTGCTAAAACCTCATTCTCAACATCAAATAACATCCAAAATATTTTGAAAATCAACCTCAATTCAGATCATCACATAGAAATACGAAAATCACAAAGATTTCACCAAGAATCTTGAATTTAACAACTCTTTCTTGTTTATAACATTAAAACAACTAAAAAACCATTAACAAAGGATTGATAACTTGGGAATTTCAGTAAAGAACTGATCATTAGAGGATAAGAAAGAAGCTTACCTATAATGGTTGATCTCTCTTCAATTTGGGCAAGTTTTCTTGAAAAATCCAAAGCAAAATCAATGTGATTTGATGAAACAAAGTTGGAGAATCAATTAGAGAATGAAATCTTAGCAATAAAGGTGAAAATCAAAGGTTCTTTGATGAGGTAAAAGTGTTTGGCTGAAAAGAAGTTGAGAGAAATGAGGATAGACAAAACTAACTTGAATTTTCTTATGAAAAGTCAACTTTTAGTTTTCTTTTTAATTTCCTTTATTATATTACAAAATCATTTATTAAAAGCTCCCAAATTAAAGAGAAATCTGATGGAAATAAATGGTAAAAATAGCTTCTCAAAGATTCAAAGTTTCAATCCTTTACAAAATAGTCACTAGCCAACTTTTGCAAAAACTACATTTTGGTCACTATACCAAAATGTAATATTTCCAAAACTCATTTTGTAAAATTGTTTTCACCATTATCATTTAAATAATAAATAGTGATTTTTATACATTTTCCCTTATTTTTAAAACATCCCGAACTAGGTTTTCCCTGAACCGACCTCAAGAATTCGAATCTCTAATTTGCGGTCAATAACCCATCAAAACCGATCCCTAAACCTTCTAAACCCAAATCCAGGGCATTAAAAATTTTGAGGATGAAATGTCCTAAGTGGGGGAGAGTTGTAACAACCCGATTTTGGTCCTAGGAGTTTTTAAGGTTGATTCCGGGTTTGTAGGACCTAGACTAGAGATCCAAGTTAGTTCGAGAGTGGTTCAGGGAAAACATGGTTCGTGATGAAGTAAAATTTTGAGAAAAAAAATCATAAAATCATCTAAAATTATATATAAAGGTTTGGTGAAGTCAATTTTGGAAAATTACTTTTGGAAGATTGGCATTTCAATTTAGTGACTAAATTGTAAAAATTGTAAAATCTATTTTTAAGGAATATTTTGAAAGAGGGCGAAAACATAGAATCTTTAGGGAGCTATTACACCAAGGTTTTTATCAGCCTTTCCCTTATTTTAATATTTTTTAAAAGATTTAATAAATTGATTTATTAAATGAGTTTTAAAAAAAAGGATTTTAAAAGGCTAAAACATTTTCTTACGTAACTACTTTTCTCCTAAACATTTCTCTCAACCTTCCTATCATCCAAACTATCTTTTCATCACTAAAATCTCCAGAGATTTATCTCTTCTCACCCACGTTTGATTTCTAAATGATTCTCATCGACTTTTACATCAACTAGTTATGGATTTCTTGAAGGTTTTCATCTAAATCATTGCAATCAAGGGGAAAAGCTTGTGTTAGAGGTGATCTTTCTTTTCTTTCCTCTAATCAAGGTTCTTTAATGAAATTGTCAAGTCTTTGGCTCTCTAATTATGTTTAATAACAGAGTTTTATAATCTATTTGATGAAAATGGTGAGATCAAGCTTTAAAAGATGATTTCTCAAGATGTTGAAATAAAGGTGTTGCTGGAGATATAAGGATGCAATTAGGTTGTTAATTGATGATTAAAAATGGATGAAAGTGTTAGGTTTTGGCTGGTTTGAGTTTGTAGAATAATTGAAAGTGTTTTCGGTTACTTTGAATAGGCGTTTTGGTATTTTTGGGCAGAGCAGCATGGTGGCTTTGGTTGCTGGTGATTTTAATGCATTGAGATGCATGAATTC
Source organism: Hibiscus tridactylites (assembly GCA_958450335.1). NCBI lineage: Eukaryota > Viridiplantae > Streptophyta > Magnoliopsida > Malvales > Malvaceae > Hibiscus > Hibiscus tridactylites. The sequence continues at coordinate 3,594,934 of OY288287.1, read as the reverse complement.
TCTGTTCTTGTGTGGTGTAAACATGGGAGAACGTGTCGAAAGTGATTGGTGATGTTCCAGGAGCTTCAGAAGCTTGATTTCGCTTCGGCAAAGCAAGTGAGGCGTTGTCGGTGAGTGGAAATGATTTTAAAAGGCTTGAAAGCAAGGTTTGGGGGGTTTAGATTAAGCTTGAAATGCTAATATAAGCTTGGAAGTAAGTATGAGATGTTTTGCTCTCATTTCTCAGTTTTTATCCCATTGATTTATATGATCATGCTCATGTATTGAAGATAGATATAAACCTACAATTTTATGCATGTTTTGAGAAATAATTTGATGATTTATATGATCCCATGAGATAGAATTGTGATTTTGAAAGATAGAACTTGTTGAGAAAATGCTATGTATTGTTTATGCTTTAGAATGGGATGAGATTGATTTATGATTATGCATTGAAAAACAATAGGTAAATTGTGTTTAAAATGAGTATATTGGCTTGAGATGAGATTATTGTTACATGATATAATTGGTCGACCAATAGGATGATAAGTGCACTATAATATACAAAATTCGTACGTGCTCTATGGTTCGAGCAATAGGGGTAGTGTCATCCCGTTCCAAAGTGAGAGTGCGGTGATGAGAGATTCCACCACGGTAGGTCTTGATGATGTGAGATTCCATCAAGCTTTGTGGTGATGACATATACCGCCATGAGAGTTCGGTGATGTGAGATTCCACCGAGGTAGGACTTGACGATGTGAGATTCCATCAAGCTATCCGCTTATCCGAGTAATATTGCTAAAATTCCAATATATGAGATTCACATGTACCTTGATTAAAAATGTTTTTATGCATTGTGTTTTGCATATGCGAACATGATTTGAGAAGTGCTTATGAGAAACAAGCATGAGTAAACTTTGCTTTGAAACTTTGCATTTTGGTTAATGCATGAGATAGATGGTACATGTGGTTTTGCTTTGAAAATGATTTCAAGCATGAGATAGATTGAGCGTGATGAGATAGAGTTTTCTACTTGAGAAATGGTTTTAAAATGCATTGTTGTGGTTGGTTGTTTTGAGCATCCCTCACTAGGCATTATTGCTTACGCTCTCTTTTTCCAACAATGTAGAGAAATATCATCTTTGGGGCATCAAAGAAGCAAGAAGGGAACCAAGGAGTGAGACTTAGCTCAAGTATGTTTTTATGTTTGCTTATTAGTAATAATCAGCAATGAGAGGATTCCTTAATGTTTTGGGAGAGTGTAATTTAAAACTCCCTATTTTGTGGAAAGTTTGTGATGCTTTTAATGACTTGTAAATGACCTTTACTTGTTGGTATTTGCTTTAGATTGTGTTTTGGCTTTTGAATGGTCTTTTTGCATAGGTAGCATGCCTATAGATTATCTTAATGCATATTGCCATGCTATGATGTTTGAATTGTCATATATGATTGTGGTTTGATGTTTAGATATGTTGCATGCATGTTGGAATGTTTTTTTATGGACTAAAGTGTGAGAACCCTTCAAAAAGTGTCATTACAGGCCTAGGTGTTTCGGTACACCTAAAGCTGTACTGAAACAGTGAGCCTGAAATGGCTTAGGGGTGTTTAGGTTATTAGATTGGTAATAATGTGGTTTTGGTATTGCTGGAGATTTAAGGATGCAAATATATCTTTTTTGGATGTTAAGTGATGATTAAAAGTGGATGGAAGTGTTAGGTCTTGGTTGGGTTGAGTTTGTAGAGTTATCGAAGCTGTTTTCAGTTATTTCGGATAGACGTTTTGGGTTTTTTGGGTAGAGCATCGTGGTGGCTCTGGTTTCTGGTGATTTTAATGCATTGAGATGCATTAATCATCTGTTCTTGTGTGGTATAAACATGGGAGAGCGTATCAGAAGCAATTAGTGAAGTTCCAGGAGCTTGGAAAGCTTGATTACACTTCGGCAAAGCAAGGGAGGCGTTATCGGTGAGTGGAATTGGTTTTAAAGCCTTTCAAAGACTTAAAAGCAAGGGTTGGGGGTTTAGATTGAGTTAGAAACACTAATCTAAGCCTAGAAGTAAGTTTGAGATGTTTCGCTCTCGTTTCTCGATTTTTATCCCATTGATTTTTATGATCATGCTCATGTTTTGAAGATAGTTTTAAAGCTACTATTTTATGTATGTTTTGAGAAATTAATTGACGTTTTCTATGATCCCATGCGATAGAATTATGATTTTGAAAAGATAGAACTTGTTGAGAACATACTATACATTGTTTATGCTTTTGAAATGGGATGAGAAAGACTTATGTTTATGCATTGAAAAACAATAGGTAATTGATGTTTGAAATGAGTATATTGACATGAGTTGAGAACATTTTTACTGGATATAATTGGTCGACCAATTGGATGAGAAGAGCACTATAATATACAAAATTCGTACGTGGTCTTTGGTTCAAGCAATGAGGGTAGTGCCATCCCGTTCCAAAGTGAGAATGTGGTGATGATAGATTCCATCACAATAGGTCTTGATGATGTGAGATTCCATTAAGCTTTGTGGCGATGAGAGATACCGCCATGAGAGTTCGGTGATGTGAGATTCCACTGAGGTAGGACTTGACGATGTGAGATTCCGTCAAGCTATCCGCATATCCGAGTAATGTTGCCTAAATGCCGATATATGAGATTCACATGTACCTTGTTTATGAATGATTTAATGAAATGAGATTTGCATACGAGATCATGTTTTGAGAAATGCTATATGAGAAACAAGTATGTATGACTTTGCTTTAAGACTTTGCATTTTGGTTAATGCATGAGATAGATGGTACATGTGATTTAAATGATGTGGTTTTCGCTTGAAATTGGTTTCAACCATGAGACAGAATGTGTAACCCTCTTAGCCCGGCCTAGACGATTGACCTGAACTACGAAGATTACACGGGGAAAACCAAAGTCAACCCAAAAGTCAACCTTGATTCACGACCCTTTTTTTCTTTTTAGTCTTTCCTAGATGCTTGTTAACCATAAGTGAGCACTCACGAAACACGATTGAGAAAGGCCCAGTGGTCGGATAACATATAGGGACTCAATTGCACTTTACATGAGTTAAGGGACCAAAATGTAATTTCTGTAAATTAGAAGGTCTTCATTAGTTTTAAGGTTACCAATATGAAATTAGTCATGTTACATGCTTCTCTGCCAAATTTCAACTTAATTGGACATCTCAAGCTCTAGCAATTGCAATCTTAACATTTAGGACTAAAATGTAAAACATGCTAACATCAGAACAATTCAAATCTGTGTCCAACGATCACCCGTTTCGAAACACCCACCTGCCGTATCGAAACGCTGGATCGAAACAACGTTGACCGTTTCGATATGCGGGTGTGTTTCGAGACCAGTTCTAAAACATGGAATTCCAGTAGCCAAATCGTTTCGAAACAACCTTTATCGTTTCGAAACACGAAGGCCATTACAGGCCCCTATTTCGAAACACTAGAGGGTGTTTCGATACGGTTTGCCCAGAAACTGCAGCAAAGACTGGTTTTCACCCAAAAACCTAATCTAACACATCCCAAGGACTCTCTAATCATACCAACAAGTCAACATACATATAAGGTACGTGACAGTATCCTCTTGTCATGCCAACGACAAGTTCGTTCTTTATATAACTTGGCATTCTCATAAGCATACGCCCTAAATTCTTCCATTTCATTTAGGTCCAACATCTGTTTTTCTCATGTGGTTTCCCATGCCATATCCAATGTCTTAATTGCCTAGTAGGCTTTGTGCTCGAGCTCTACCGACAAGTGGCATGGCTTACCATATACAAGCTTAAAAGGTGAAGTCCCCAACGGAGTTTTGAAGGCGATCCTATAAGCCTATAAAGCCTCATCTAACCTCAAATACCAATCCCTCCTCAAAGGATTCACAATCTTTTCTAGGATATTCTTGATTTGTTTGTTAGAAATCTCGGCTTGCCCATTTTTCTGTGGATGATAGGTCGTGGCTATTCTTTGTTGTATCTCATACATGCACAAAGCTTTAAAAATAGTTTACATTTAAAATGGGTGCCCTCATCATTAATGATCACTCGAGTAGCACCAAAACGTTTAAAGATATGTTTGTGCAAAAATTTGGCAATGACCTAGACATCATATGTTGGCAAGGCTATAGCCTCTACCCATTTGGAAACATAGTACACTGCCACTACGATATATATATTGTCGAACGATGGGGGAAATGATCCCATAAAGTCTATTCCCCAAACATTGAACAAGTCCATCGGCATGATGTTCTAGAGTAGAAGTGGATGTCTGCCAGAGATATTCTCAGTCTGTTGGCATGGATCACATGCCTTGGTGAAGTCATGAGCATCCTTATACAGCGTGAGCCAATAAAAACCTGACTATAGTACCTTGGCAACAGTTTTAGGTCCAGCAAAGTGTGCTCCATATGGTGCGGCAAGACATGCTTGCATAATAGCTTGTTGCTCATCTTCTGGAACGCAACGACAGATCACTTGATTGGCACATTGCTTGAATAGAAATGGCTCATCCCACTAATATTGTCGGACATAGCGCAAAAACCATTTCTTGGCATTGTACCCCAAATGTGGTGGCATGATCTTACTTACCAGGTAATTGACTATGTCGGCATACCATGGCGTGGTGTTGGTCGCGAGTAAATACTGGTTTGAGAACTCATCTCTAACGACATTAGTCTTACTATCCTTCCAGTGATGCTCTAGTCGTGATAGATGGTCAACTACTAAGTTTTCACTACCCTTCTTATCTCGGATCTCAGGGTTAAATTCTTGAAGTAGGAGCGTCCATCGGATCAATCTCAGCTTGACATCTTTCTTTACCAAGAGGTACTTCAGTGGCGAGTGATCTGTAAAAACAACAACTTCATTACCTATTAAATAATGTCTAAGTTTATCAAAAGCAAATACAATTGTAGAGCGTTTTAGTGTTCTCTAAATATGAGCGCAAGTGCACACTCTTGTCAAGTAATAGTATAAAAGATATTGTCTCCCACAGGTATTGGACAACTTGACTCGATTCGTTGTTCCTGCACAAGAAAAGTAAATGCACATATAAGTTGGTTTGTTTAAGAACAAAATAAAATAAAAACACAAGTAAATAAAAGGAAGAGTTCATATTGATGGAACGGGTTGGGTTGTACTGCTATTTAGTGTGAAATTGCGTTAAATAGGACAAGTTGCTTTGCGCTGCCAGACTTCACTGCCTTGGTGGGGGATGTCAGTTAGGCTACTGAGACGCTCTCGCTACCTCGGCAGGGGAATGAACTTGTGTCTCAGCGGCAAACTCGGCAAAACTACAAGGCTCGGCAGAACGCGTCAAAAGTGATCCCGCTTATGTCTAAGTCAGGATGCTATTGATGCCCACTGCAGATAATACCAGTCGCGGCATGAATCGTGTAAAGACAGAAATGATTGTTCCTCCTCTTTTAGCTGCCTTAAACCCTAACCTATGTCTAGGTTGGATTGATCAACACCGTCTATAGATGAGATCGTGCTTACTCCTTTCGTGAGTTCGACTCTCTCGATATCAAACAAATGGATCGTAATCAACTAATCTTTCGCCTTAATTGAGAACTATGAAGAACATGGAATAAGCAAACCTTGAAGATTTATTGCAAAAACAAACTTAAAAACCTAAACAACTGTTCTCACACTAATTACAACATAACCCAAACCCAAAGAGAATTTTAGAACATAATAGCGACAAGAAAACCTAAACTATGCCTAAGGGAAAACCTAAGTTGTTTTGAAGTACAATGGGTATATATAGGCATTAGCTAGGTCTAGTCCTTCTTGAAGTAGAAGTCTTCAAAGTAGCTTTTGCATTAAATGCAACCTTAAATTCTGACTTTTATGAGTTGAATATGGACTTCCTCACATTGCCTTGCTCCGCAAGTAATCTCACATTCCTTCTTCGGTAGCTCTGCCTGTTGCTTCAGTCATTGGAAAATTTAGTGGACAACATCATTAAGATCAGGATTTTCTACTCTATAGATTGCACTCCAGTTCTCCAATTCCTCAGTTTGTTGTCTTGGGCGGCAGATAGGGCAGCGGCAACTACTCAGCAGCTGTTGTCTCTGTCTAGAACTCCATCAGTACAGTTTCTTTTTTTTTGTTGTCTCAGCATCATGTCCTCATCTCCTCTCTTCTTCTACTAAGCTAAAACAATACCTTTTCCTTACCAAATAACAAGTAATCTATAAAAAGCATGGCAAAGTAAAGAATACTGGAAAATGCAATGCATGAAATATAGAACTTATGGATACTTTACACACCCCCAAACTCGAACTACTGCTTGTCCTCAAGCAATGAAACATAAATATACTTGCCCTTTAAACTAATCAAAACGAAAAAAAATTATGTTTAAACTTGATTTAACACCTCAAGGTCGTGGCACCTGTTATTAGATTAGTGAGAGGGGAATAACATGAATCAATTTAGAATCAAACTATAATGCCAGTGAAGTGTGTACATAACTGTGTACAGGTTGAATCTGAAGAATATTCTAAATAAACAGAGATGCAATCATGTTATATAAGGCTGCTGTCGAGACAACATATTTAAGAACAATTTAAATAATCATGGAAATGAGGGATTCAGATCATCACAACTACTCTTCTACGTCTGGAATTAAGATAGGAGCAAACTACAAAACCCCGAACCCATGGAGTAGAGTCATCCCGTGAAGACTTTCATTCACTCATGCTAATTTGTTCGTCACTTAAAAATTTTCAGATTCATGGACTTTGATAGCAGTGGAGTGTCCTCACACACATGATTCTTCCTAGAGCCTGTTTCGGGCACCTCTAGGGATAGACAACATAAAATTTTTCTTTTGCCCGCCTTGGCAGTGCTTTTGTTTTTTTCTATTTGTTGCCTGTCGCGTCAGCTTCCTGCAACCATATTAGAATTTTACAAATAATTCAACAGGAAATGTTTATCAGAAACTCAAACAAATTCAGCAAGTAACAATAGTTTTTTTTTTTAATTTTTGGCAACTATAGAGAAATCCTAAGTTTACTTCATGGTTTCCCCCCCAAAATTAAGTTCATTTTAACTTGGTGCAAAAACTTAAAGTCGGCTATCCTATCATAGGCACAAGTTCTAAAAAAATTTCTTTTCAATTAATTTTCTAAGGCAATTACATAATGCAAACTAGAATGCCCTAAAATATGCCTAAACAGAATAATGAGTGCTAACCCCCCCCCCCCCCCCCAACTCGAGATGGGAATTGCCCTCAATGCACAAAAAATATAACAGAAAAAATAAATACAGTTGATATAAAAACAAAAAAAATAAAATAAAGAAGAAGAAAAGAAAAAAAAACTCTAGAAGTTGGCAGATGGTTGAGAGGAGGCTTGGGTCTTTGTTGATGAGGAGGAGGATGAGGATTGGATGATTAGGAAACGGCTGACAGATGTTCGGGCAGTTGGACTCTCTTAGGAGTGGGACGAGGTTCTTCTAAAGGGGCTTCCCTCTCCTCAGATTCTATCTCCTCGTCCATTGGCTATGCGGTTATGATGTGTTGCTTCCTCTTCCTTGTTCCTTCCGTTGGTGGTGCTTCCGGAGGGTCTATTGCCATTGGGGCTGTTGCTGTTGCTAGCGGCTGCTCTACCTCATCGGAGGAGGATGTGTTGGCCACCGTTGCTACTGTGCAGATGGGGGAATAATGTTGTTGATGTCGCTCGGGGGATTCTGCCACCGTGTTGGAAGCGGAGGTGGCGGAATACGATGGGTAATGCGTTAGAGACGACATCTGGCGATGGAAGGCGGTTTGGCGGGCAACTGCTTCTGATGGTGTGCCTTCTCTGGGTGCAGCTGTGGCGGTGAGGTCGGCAGGGAAAGTTGGCATGGTGGGGCCATCGTCTGGAAATTTCTAAAGGAGATATTCCACAAAGGCATCTTGGACCTCCATCATGTACTTCATAAAGATCAACCGCTGCTCCTCGATCTGTTTGTTGTTGTCAACGAGGGCGTGCAGCAGAGTGAGGACTTCATTGGTCGGGGCAGCTTCAGTACTGCCGGGGGCGGCTGGAGTGGCTGGCTGGGGGTGATGGGCTCTGTCTTCGGGGCCTACATCATTTGCAGGCGGACTTTCCAGGTTCACCCCTCCTTAGTAGTTGTCATCTTATCTTTTGGGTCGGTTGGGACGTTGAAGTTGGCACAAAGGTCTGTGATGAGAGACGGGAAGTACATCCTTCACTTTGTCTTGCGGAAGCAGTTGTTGTAACCCCCTTAGCCCGGCCTAGACGCTTGACCCGAACTACGAAGATTACACGGGGAAAACCAAAGTCAACCTTGATTAATGACCTTTTTTTTCTTTTTTTTCTTTTCTAGATGCACATAAACCCTATGTGTTTCCTCAAGAACCATAGGAGAGAAAAGCACAACGATCGGAAATCAATTAGGGATTCAATTGTAAGACTTACACTTTTAGGGACCAAAGCGTAAATTTTGGAAAATATAAGGACTTGCAGATTTTAAGATTACCATTTTGTAATCAGTCATATTACATGCCTCTTAGTCAAGTTTTATCTTAAAAAGACATCCCAAGCTCAAACCATTGCATGCACAACATCCAGGACTAAAATGTAAAACATGAGGACTTGAAACAATTCAAATTTGCAATCTAACGGCCAGCCATTTCGGAACTCTGATCCCCGTATCGAAACACCCGTAACGAAACGGTGTTGACCGTTTCGATACTCGGGTGCATTTCGAGATCAGTATCGGAACATCTCTCTCCAGTAGCCTAAGTGTTCCGAAATACCTTCACACGTTCCGAAGAACTATGGCCATTTCGGGCCCCTATTTCGAAACAGATAAGGGTGTTTCGATACAATCTGCCTTGCAACAGCATAATTTTCTGGTTTTTCACATCCTTTCACACTCAAACACATCCCAAATCATACCATAACATACCAACAACATGGTTAGGCATAAAAGAACATATTTAAGAAGCCTAAGCTAAGGCATAGCATCAAACAAAAGACCATTTAGTCTATAGGCATGCTTCCTATCCTCATGAACCAAATATAGACTTCAAACCTCAAACAAACCATATAAGATCATTTACAAACTTCAAAAGCCAAGACAAACTTGCCACAAACATAGGGAGTTCAAAACACATCTCCCAAAACAACCTCGGAGCCCCATTGCCAAATATCAAAACTAAAGTATGTAAAAACATCACCATACATGAGCTTTACACTTCCTTGGATGTTCATAACCTTCTTGCTGCCCAAAATCACTTTAATTATCTGCATTGTTGATAAAAGAGAGCGTAAGCATGTTTGCTTAGTGAGGCATGCTCTAAAGAAAACCAACACAACAATGAATTATTCAAAACACTTTCTCAAAAGCCATTTTCTATAACATGCTCATTCTATCTCATGCTTGGAAACCTTTTCAAAGCAAATCTCCATTTGAAAACACATGTACCCTTATTCTATCTCATGCATTAAAACCAATGCAAATCTCATGGCAAAGCCATACACATGCTTGTGAAAACTAAAGCATTTCATAATCAAATCTCATATGCATTTTTCATAGCATAATTCATCTCAACATTTGGTACATGTGAATCAAATACATTTTCATATATTATATTGGCATTTCACATTTCATCTTTACTCGAATATACGGATTAGCTTGACCCAAAGTCAAGTCCTACCCCGGTGGAATCTCTCATCACCAGACTCTCATGGCGATATCTCTCATCGCCATAAAGCTTGGGTATTTCACCGAGTCCTACCTCGATGGTATCTCTCATCATCGGATTCTCACTTTGGATTGGGATGGCCCTACCCCCATTGCCTAACTCCAAAGAGCACATACGAATTTTAGTTTATAGTGCACTCTCATCCTATTGATCGATCAATTATATCTGGTAACTATCTCATCTTCTATGCCAATATATATTATGTTAAAAACATCATCCCACCTACTGTATTTAATGCACATTTCTCAAATCATTCTCATCTCATTTCAAAATCATAAAACATGCTTTGCATTAAGTCAAAATCTCAAAACTCTACAATGCAACATGCTATCTCATGAAATCTCTACAAAGCATCATCTTATGCTACAAATCATGCATAAAACAGTAGGAATTTGTTTATCTCAAAATAAGAGCATGTAAACGCATTTTAGGGGCAACAACCACATAATTGAGAGCAAATCTAGCCATACTTACTTCTGAACTTAGGATGGTGTTTCAAACCAATCCTAAATCCCCAAACCTTGTTTCTTTGTCCATCAAGGACTTCTAAAACCAATCGCGCTCACTAATTACGTTTCGCTTGCTCGCCGAAACGCTGTCTAAGCTCTTGGCACTTCCGGATCAACACCAAAGGCGTCCGAAGATATCTCCCCTGCTTAATACACATAAGAGCAGAGGATTAATGCATCATCATGCATTGAAATCACCAGCCAACTAATCAAACTCGCTGCTCTACCCATAAGCCTCATTTCGGCCACCAAAAACAACCGAAATCATCTCCAAACTCTTCCAAAACAAAGCACAGCCAATATCTATCACTTCTAAACATTTCTAAACCTCAATTGACACCAAAAATCACCATAAACTCATCCTTAAACCTCCAGCTACAACAGAACACAAAAACCACCCCAAAAACCACCAATCTAACATGCAAAACTTTGGAATCCAAACCTATTTGGGATTTTTTTGATAAAACCTCATTTATAACATCAATTACCATCCAAAATACATTGGAAATCAACCTCAAAATAGAGCCTAACCAATAGTTGCGAAAATCATCAAGATCTCACCAAGAACCTTGAGTTTTGACAAAATTTCATGTTTCTAACATTAAAGCAACTTAAAAATCATTAACAAAGGATCGATAACTTGGGAATTTTAGTAAAGAACTAATCATTAGAGGAGAAGGACGAAGCTTACCTCTAATGACTGATTTCTCCTAAATTTGGGCAAGTTTCCTTGAAAATCCAAAGTGAAAACAAGAGGATTTGATGAGGAAAAGATTAGGTATCAAGAGAAGATTGAAATCTCATCAAAAGGAATGAAAATCAGAGGCTAATTGATGGAGGAAATGTGTTTGGCTTAGTGGAAGTTGAGAGAAATTGAAAAGAGGGAAAAAGATCGTAAAGTAGTTATGAAAGTCAAAATAGATTTTTATCCTTTAATTCCCTTTATTAAATCATTATTAAAACACCCAAAATAAAGAGAAATCTGATTAAAAACATTTTGGTAAAATTGGCTCCTTAAAGATTCAAAGTTTCAATCCTTTACAAAACAGTCACTAGTCAATTTTTGCAAAAACTACGATTTGGTCACTACACTGAAATGTAGTATTTCCAAACCTTATTTTGTAAAAAAAAAATTCACCATAATCATTCGCATAATAAATGAGGATTTTTAGATATTTTTTCATAATTTTAAAGCATCCCAAACTAGGTGTTTCCTAAATCTCCCTTAAAGGTTCGAACCGTTCTCGACCGGTCCGATTCAAACTCTAAAACTTCTAGGCCCGAAATCAGGGCGTTACAATTAAGGATCTCCTTGCATATTATCTCCCCAACATTGATGGGCCGGTTTATCATGATGTTGTGGATGAGTGCAAAGCGCGGCCGGTCGACAGTGGAGTTGTGGGAGGTGGGCAGCAGACGGCGATTGATAAAGGTAATCCACAGCATAGGCTCGGGCAGCAGGTGGCGGCGTTGGACAAAACCGCCATGCTTTCCTGCCAATCATGACGTGTTGGGCTTGCACATCTTGTTCTTGAGTTTGTCGTAGTCAGCAGCCGTCAGTGACTACCTCCCTTCCTCATGAGGGTTGTCGTCCATCACTAGGCCGTAGAAGTTGTTGATCACGGTGGTGTTCAGCTTGAGAGGCTCTCCTCGAACATAGATGAACGACAGCTCTCGGCGGGGGTGATGGGCATAAAACTCTCTGACCATGGTGATGTTAGTTGCCTCGCGCACGTTACAGGATTTCTGCATGTTACTTCTATAGCCGTTGGTAGCTAGCCGTTAGTGGGCAACTAGCCGTTACGCATTTTCTGCCAAGACTCCCTTAGTTTACTAGAATAGTTAAGCCTCTAACTTGAATTTTTATGCCAATTTTCTTCTTTTTGGAGGCAATTCTTAGGCTCCTTTAGTTTTTATTCAGACTCGATTTTATTTTCTCAAGCTTAAGTTTGACTAGAGCCGGTTTCGGGCACCTCTAGCTAACTTCCTAGAGCCGGTTTCGGGCACCTCTAGGTGTATTAAGTCTATTTTTCTTAACTTCTTTTCCTAGAGCCAGTGTTAGGCACCTCTAGGGGTAACTCAAGTGCTAAGCTTTCTATTCTAGTTTACTAGTAGAGTTCTAGGCAGTATAAAAGTCACAAATGGTGTTTAAGCTTTAGAACTATAGTAAGGCTCTAAACTGCTCCTAAAATTATCCTAAAGGCACTGCCACGACAAAGGTTGTCACGACAGGTAAGTTTAGTTCAAAAACTTAAGCCAAATTTTCATCAGTTTTTTAAGCAAAAATAAACTAAGTAAAAGACACAATTTTTTTAAACTTAAAAGACTCCATTAATGGAGGGATGCCACCCCCAAACTCGAGGGTTGCATTGCCCTCAATGCAAATGACAGATAAGAAAAAGAAAAAAGTACATCACAAAATATAAAAAAGGCAGACAACAATATAAGATAAAAAAACTTAAAATTTCAGGCGCTGTTTCTGCTGCCGCTGAGCTGGATCTGCCGACGGGCAGTGACTTTCTTTGCTGGTGCTGGCAGACGGATGGGAGAGGCAGAAGTGTTTTTGGTTTTGGCCTCCCGTGGAGGTTGAATACGGGTAGGGGAGATATGAGGTGGTTCTCCACTACCTGGACCTCAGAGCTGCTGCTGCTACTGCTGTTGCTACTACCGCTGTCAGATTTTTCTTTATCTACTCCCATTTTCTGCTGTCTTTCTGCTGTGAACTTCTTAGACAAGTTCCTCTTGATAGAGGGCTCGTTGTCGGAGGCCGCCCAGATTTCAGAAGAAGAGAACCCAGCAATATACCTATCGAGGTCGTCTTCAGGCTCCTTTCTCTTGGTTCCCCGGGCAGATGTGTCGGCTGTGCGGCTGCCGCCGGCAGCTGTTGTGGTAGGGATTGGAGTAGAAGCAGTAGATGGCGTTTTTGGTGTGGCAGCAGGGGTAGGGGTATGGGCAGGGGTGGGGTGGGGGCAGCAAAATAATGATTGGGGAAAGTAGGGAACAGAGCATCGAGGAAATTTAGAGAAGTGTGGATGAAATGTACCGTGGCGGTGGTGAAGTCTCGGATGAAAATCATGAGGCCGAGCTGTCTTTCCTCCATTTTTTCTATAGCAGCAAGGATCTGTGAGGAGGTGTCAGCTGGAGGAGCTGCTGTAGTAGGTTGTCTGGGTTCTGTAGCAGCAGGCTCGGTGTCGGTGGGCTCTGTTGGCTCAGCTGCCGCAGTAGTAGGATCAAAAGATGACAGGGGTGTGGCAGCTTTGAGTTCCATCAAGCTGAGTATGTTCCGGTCGGACTAGCCTTTTCCTTGAACTAGTAAATCTTCGGCAGCCTCTGGTACGTTGTGGCCGCGACAGAGGGCAGTGATGAGGTAGGGGTAGAAAAGTGGTCCAACGGTCGATAGGCACAGTCCAGTATACCCTCTCAAACGTATTTGTCAACCTTGGTTGGTCGACGGTTGTGTTGTGCGAGGAAGGCATGATCCGTTTCTTGATATACGCATTCCAAAGTTTTGCATCCGGGGTGAGCTGGACTCTTTTTACCGTTCTCGGATGCTTTGGATCGGTGTTCCACTCGGTACCTTATTCTGTGAGTTCTGCCATCACAGCGTCGTAGTCGACAGGTTCTAAACTTTCGAGAAATCTTTGGTGGCCATCTTGATTTCTTCCCACATAGAACCCGTAGAGTGTGTTGATGTACTCGGGCTCGAAAGGTACCTCCCTCCCTCGGACTGTAACTGCTGTCGCGTTTCTGCTGCCGGTGGCAGCATAAAACTCCTGGACTAGAGTCACGTTAATCTTCTCTGGCTGCTCAGCAAATATCTGCCACTACAGGGCTCGGATTTTGCGGGCTATGAACGGCTGCAACCCCAGGTTCCCCGTTTTGGAAGTGTAAATGAAACATCTCTCCTCCCATATATCCCAGATCTGGAAGGAGCTTGGAGTGGATGTTGTCGGGGCAGATCCTGAGGCAGAGCTTCTGCGAGTATTTCTAGTACTCATGTTGCAAGGACTGTGGAAAGAAAGTGAAAGCAAGTAAAAATTCTAGAGGAAATAAGTAGAAAGAGTAGAAGTGAGTGAAAAATGAATAGTAAAATGGGGTTTATATAGAGGGGGAGTTTGCTGCCCGTTGGAGCTGTAACGGTAGGCGCGAATAATAGGGCCAGCTGTTACGCGGTTTCTGACGCGTCTGTCAAGTGTTTCCATGTCTGCTGCGCGTCTATTACGCGTTTTCGTGTCTGTCGCGACAGCGTGTTGATAGGCTGGATTTTCCTCGTTTGTCGCGGTAGCTGTAACGGCAGGCTCCAAAGTTGGGCTTTTTGGGCTGATGGAAAGATGGTGGGTTGACTTCACTTTTCCTCTTCTCCTTGTCTCCTTTATTTCCTGAAAATAATAAAAATAACAACTTTAGTTCCTAAAAATAAAATAATTCTAATTACCTAATATATATATATATATAATAAAAATAAAATTAGGTTAAATTAGGGATGCCAGGAGGGGCATCTCCTAAAGTAACCACTTCCTGCATTCTTGGGGCTTCAGTCCCCTGATAATGCTTCAATCTTTGTCCATTGACTTTAAATTGGTGCCCGTCTTTTAGAGATCTGATTGTTATGGCACCATGGGGAAAAACCTACACCACTTGGAATGGGCCAGACCATCTAGATTTCAGCTACCTTGGGAAGAGTTTCAACCTAGAGTTGAACAACAACACAAGCTGACCTGGGCAGAACTGTCGTGGCAGCAATTTCTTGTCATGCCACTTCTTAATCTTGTCTTTGTATATT
The DNA here is from genome assembly GCA_958450335.1 of Hibiscus tridactylites. Taxonomy (NCBI): domain Eukaryota; kingdom Viridiplantae; phylum Streptophyta; class Magnoliopsida; order Malvales; family Malvaceae; genus Hibiscus; species Hibiscus tridactylites. The sequence continues at coordinate 3,579,919 of OY288287.1, read as the reverse complement.
CTTGCATTGTCATAGGCCATTGTTCGAATTTCTTCGATTTCATTTAGATCAAGTAGCCTTTTTTGTCTTGCTTTTTCCAAGTCCATATTCACTGCCTTGATGGCCCAGTATGCTCTGTGCTCAATCTCGACAGGTAAATGGCATGTTTTCCCATAAATCAGCCGGTAAGGTGACATTCCCAATGGAGTTTTAAACGTTGTTCTATAGGCCCATAATGCAACATTGAGGTGTAGAGACTAGTCCTTCCTAGTTGGCTTAACCATCTTTTCAAGAATGTTCTTAACCTCTATGTTTGATATTTCAGCCCGTCCATTGGTCTGAGGGTGGTATGTTGTTGCGATCCGATGTTTGACACCATACTTTTTCAAGGCAGCGGCTATAACCCTATTGTTGAAATGCCTCCCTTCATCACTGATGATCGCCTTGGGGATGCCGAATCTGGAAAAAGTGTTTTTATGCAAAAACTTCTGAACCGTCTTGGCCTCGTTTTTCTGAGTGGCGATCACTTCAACCCATTTGGACACATAGTCCACCGCCAGGAGGATATATAAGTTCCCACATGAAGTTGGGAATGGTCCCATAAAATCTATCCCCCAAACGTCGAAGATATCGACTTCAAGAATATTTTGCAGTGGCATCTCATGTCTCCTTGAGATGTTTCCAATTCGTTGACACTTGTCACAATTTTTGTAGAATGTTTGAGCATCCTTGAACAATGACGGCCAATAAAATCCAGACTGCAAAACCTTGGCAGCAGCTTTGTTACCTCCTAAGTGTCCTCCATACTGTGAAGCATGACAGTGATGTAGTATAGCTTCATGTTCATCCTGTGGTACACATCTCCTGATAACCTGATTCGTACAACATTTGAAAAGAAGAGTTTCGTCCCAATAATAATGCTTAACATCATTTTGGAACCTCTTCCTAGCTTGATAATTAAGGTCAGGAGGAGTTATTCCGCTAACTAAATAATTAACGAAATCAGCTTGATAGTCAACTTATTCAGCTGACGGTAATCGATGCACATTCTCAAAGTGCCATCATTCTTCTTCACAAACAAGACCGGTGCACCCCAAGGTGACACACTCGACCGAATTAAACCACGATCAAGCAACTCCTGAAGTTGCGTCTTCAGCTCCTTCAACTCCTTAGGTGCCATTCGGTAAGGAGTAATGGACACTGGAGTTGTGTTTTCATACAGCTGAATTCCAAACTCCACCTCTCGACTAGGAGGCAATCCAGGTAACTCTTCCGGAAACACACCAGGAAACTCTCGCACAGTCCTGATATCTTGAACTCGCAACTCCTTAGAGCTAGGATTCATAACAAAGGCTAGATAGGCCTCACAACCTTGCCTCAGCATACGGCTCGCTTCCAATGAAGACACCACATTGGAAAGAAACTTCACATTCTCACCAACCACCACTACCTCATAATCATCCGCAAGCTTCAACGAAACTCGCTTGTTCTCAAAATCCACCAAAACTCGATGTTAAAAAAGCCAATCCATACCAAGGATTACATCAAAACCATAGAATGGCAATTCCATGAGATCAACAAGAAAAATATGGTTTTGCACTACCAAAGGACATCTTTTATATAACTTCCGTGTCACAACGGTCTCACCAAAGGAACTAGTTACACGCATACCAACATCCAAAGACTCAACAGGTAAATCAAGCAATTGAGCATGTTCACGCAATATGTATGAGTGTGTCGATCCAGAATCAATCAAGGAAAGTAATGATAAGGATTGCAAAGTAAAGGTACCTGCGATCACATCCGTATCATTTCTCCCCTCTCGCTGAGCATACACTCGAGCCTGGCCACCACCCTCAGGTTGGACAGCCACCACATGCGCCAAATTCCTCCCACCATCATCTCTGTGCTGGAAGTTACCACGGCCGCGCCCACGATCTCTCTGTGGTGCAACAACCCCAGGAGCACGTCCATGACCACCACCGGCCAACAAATTACCGGTCACTGCAACAGGAGCCTGCACCTCCCTCGCTGCTCGAGGACAATCTCGCCTCAAATGACCACGCGATCCACACGTCCAGCACGTGTTCTGATCAGCTCTCATCCTGTCTCCCTGAACAGGAGCACCATACCCTCCATTACCACGCCTAGCAGAAGACTGATACCTCTTATCTCGTCCTCTCTTGTTCCGTCCACCACCGTAACTATACTCAGCAGCTCTTTTGCCCGAGCCAGAACTAACACCTCTGGAAGACAGGCCCAGATTCTGCTCAATATCCTTCGCTCTACTCACCAGCACATCAAAATTCGTGTACTCACCTGCAAGCATAAAGGTCTTCACGTCCGTCACCAAACCATATCGGAAACGTTCACACCTCTCCCGCTCATCAAGGATAAGCTTAGGTGCGCACTGACTAAGACGGACAAACTGGATCTCGTACTCAGCCACCGTCATGCTTCTTGCACAAGAGACATGAATTCTCTTTTCTTCTCATCAAGGTATCGCACACCTAGATACTTTCGCTTGAACGCGTTCAGAAAGAACGTCCAAGTCACATCAACTTTCTCCATTCCGGAGACAGTGGTCATCCACCAAGTATACGCATCATCATGTAACATGGATACCACACAACCTAACTTCTGCACATCGTTGCAGTTCATTTGTCCCAAAATCCTCTTGGTACTTTCCAACCAAGATTCGGAACCCTCAACAGATAAACCTCTGAACTTAGTTCCTCCCAGACTGCGAAGACATTCCAAAGGTAATCTCACGATAGCATCACCCTGATGCGCAGCTCCGTGAGCTCCAGCTACTGCTGCCTGAAAGGCTCCAGCAATAGCTTGTATCAATACAGTCATGTCAGGAGCAGCTTGCCCCTGCATAGCTTCAGGTCCAGCGACCCCAGCACCAGCACCAATTCCAGCATTTTCACCTCCAGCACCACCACCGCCGGGTGGTCCACCACCAGGGGAGGAGGTATATCCACAACATTCTCAATGTTTTCCTCGTTCTCATTCTAAGCCATAGCTCTCGTATTCATCCTCATCTCTCTACGAGGCCCCATTTACAAGAAAAACAATGCACTAACACAAATGCAATAAACATAATTAGGCTCAACAAGGTAAGTAATCCAAGTACTCAAGCTCATTTTCCAAAAACAATTCCTTTCATTAGTTTTGATATGGCAATGGGTTCCTCCAACATGCTTCAACATAGCATAACATCATAATTGCAACATACTTTACAATTCATACAACATACTTTCACCCAAAAGGCATATCAAGCAAATACACATACATCACCCACATAATCATTCCCATTTACATGAGAACTTGGCTCTGATACCACCAAATGTAACCCCCCTAGCCCGGCCCAGACAGTTTACCCGAACTACGAAGATTACACGGGGAAAACCAAAGTCAACCAGAAAGTCAACCTTGATTAACGACCTTTTTTTCTTTTTAATCTTGTCTAGATGCACATTAACCCTAAGCGTACTCTTGAGAAACACTTACGTGAAAAGCACAGCGATCGAATTACAATAAGGGACTCAATTGCACAAAATACAACTATTAGAGACCAATTTGTAAGTTTTGGAAATTTGAAGGTCTTAACTGGTTTTTAAGTTACCAATATTAAATTAGTCATATTACATGCTTCCCTGTCAAATTTCACCTTAATCGGACAACTCAAACTCATGTAATTGCAAATACAGTTTTCGGGACTAAAACATAAAGCTTGCAAACCTCATTACCATTCAAATGAGTGCCCAACGGTCACCTTTTCGAAACGGGGTTAATCATTCCGAAACATGGGTTCGTTTCGAGACTTCTTTCGAAATAGGACATTCTAGTGGCCAAACTGTTTCGATACGGTCACCAGCCGTTTCGAAACACCAAGGCCATTATAGGCCCCCGTTTCGAAACGCCTATGAGTGTATCGATACGGGTTGCCCAGAAGCTGCAGATTTTGCTGGTTTAACATGAATAAAACCACTCAAACACATCCTAATGACTTCCTAATCATGCCAACAAATCATCATACAAGTAAGGAACATGCTTGCAACTCCAAAACACATTCATGGCATCAAACATGGAATTCCACAAGTCTATAGGCATGCATCCTAATATCCAAAACCAAACAACCAACCAAACACCAAATCAAGCATCAAGAGGCCATTTACAAATCCAAATCATCAAAGGCATCGTGCCACAAACTAGGGAGTCCAAAACATCTCCCAAAACACATCTTAGGTTCCCATTGCCAAAATATCAAAAACTAATAGTGTTATGAAAACATCACCATATATGAGCTTAGCTCCCTTGGACTCTCTTGCCTCCTTGCTGCCCTTTAAAACTTTAATTATCTGCATTATTGGTTCAAGAGAGAGAGCATAAGCACAATTTCTTAGTGAGGCATGCTCTAAAGAAACAACACAATAATGCTTTTTATAAAACACTTTTAACAAGCCTTCCATCACATAATCATCATTATTCATGCAACCTTGCATACATAACAAGCATCTCATGCTTCATTAAAATCAACATGTCATATTGGCTTTCATGTGATAAACCATAACCATTTACAACACAAAACACAATCGGATACGCGGATTACAAGCGTTATCCCATACGCTTCATACACACTACCGAACACACAAGGTGGAGTTTACCGGTACAATCACAACCCCTCAACACCCGTGATGGAGTTTAACGGTACAATCACAACCCCTCAACATCACTCATCGGTAGTTGTATAACACCACTAACGAGAATACAGGACACATAACACAAGATCCACATACGGACTTTTAACCACCGTTGTGATCTTACCTTTCTCGTTAGTGTACTTGGATGGAGTTTACGGTACAATTACAACCCCTCAACATCCAAGGAAACTTTATTCACGGTGCACCCAATCCTATAGTCGGCTAACTATATTTGATTCAAGTACTTTAAAACCATTACATCACTTGCTAATATACATCGTATAACATCAACAACTCACTGTTTTAAAGCATTAAACAAAGCCATTTAACCTCTTGCATCACTATGCATCAAATCCACATTTACAACATATCAAACCAAGGATCTCTTACCTTGAGCATCCTTTAACATATGGCTTTCAAAACCAGCATTAACCATGCTAAAACATGCTTTCAAAATAGAATTTAAACATGCAAATTATAAACAATGCATCAAACCACTTCATGGCTCATCCAAGAGAGTTTTTCCGAAAACTTACTCTTGAGCTTAGTTATGTTGCTTATACTTAAACTATGCTCCCAAAACCTTCAACCATTTGTTTCAAAGCTGGAAACCCAACTTCACTCACCAATTCTGTTTCGCAAGCTTGCTAAAACGCCGATCAAGCCTCCAGATCAACACCACAAGTATCTGAAGATGTCTCCCCTGTTTTAAACATATTAAAGTAGAGGATTAATGCATCATCATGCATTGAAATCTTCAGCCAACACACTTAAACTCGCTGCTCTACATAAATCCAACATTTCGGCTACCAAACACAACCGAAATCACCTCCAAACTCTTCCAAAACATAACCCAGCCAAGATCCATCACTTCTAACCAATTCTAAACATCAATTAACATCCAAAATGAACCTAAACTCATCCTTATACCTCCAGCTATAACAGAACACCAAGATCACCCCAAAAACCACCATTTTCATAAGCAAAAACTTAGGAAACACAACCTATTCGGGATTGCATTGATAAAACCTCATTTACACATCATTAGACACCCAAAATACATTTAAGAATCATCTCAAAATAGAGCCCAAACAATCACAACGAAATTCTTTAAGATTTCCTCCAAATCTTGAGTTTTAAGCCAAAATCAAGTTCATATCATCAAAACCATTTATAAAACTTAAATTACGAATTGATAACTTGGGAATTTCAGTAAAGAACTGAGTATTTAGAGGAGAAGAACAACCTTACCTCTAAATGGTGATTTCTCCTTGATTTGAGCCAATTTTCTTGAAAATCCAATGAGCAAATGAAAAGGATTTGATGTAAGATGGATTAAGAATTAATTGATGATTGAAATCTCATCAATTGGAGTGAAAATCAACGGATAAGTTGCTGGAGAAAAGTGTTTGGATGAGGGAATTTTGAGAGAAAAAGAGATGAGAAAATTTTAGAAAAAGTTAGTTATGATTTTATCAAAATGCAGTTTCTCTTCACTTCTAATTAATTAAAACATTAATTAATTCACTCAAATTAAAGAAAAATCTGGAGAAATCATTTTTGGGTAAATTATCTCCTTAAAGATTCAAAGTTTCAATCCTTACAAAACAGTTACCACTGAAATTTTCAAAAATCGCATTTTAGTCACTATTCCAAAATGTTGTATTTCCAAACCTTATTTTGTAAAATTGATTTCACCACTCTCTATATTAAAAGAGGATTTTTAGATATTTTTCCATATTTTTAAAGCATCCCGAACTAGGCTTTCCCTAAAACCTCCTTTTATATTCGAACCGAAAATCAGACCGGTCTAGTTCAGACCCTAAACTTCTAAGCCCAAAATTGGGGTGTTACCCCTGCCGCCTTAGCTGTCGCGGCAGTGCTTGTGGCAGCGAACAACTGCTCGTCAGGGAAGGTCTCTAGTATGTGTGTCTCGTCTGCTGGAAGACTCTTTCCCTTCTCTAACCTTGACAAGTGATCTGCAACTCGATTCTTTGTCCCCTTTTTGTCTTTGATTTCAAGGTCAAACTCGAACTCTTGCAGTAGCAGAATCCAACGTATCAATCTAGGCTTTGCATCCTTTTTGGTTAACAGATACTTCAATGCATAGTCACTAGCATCACACATGATTTCAAATGGCAGTTTCCAATCTGGTGGCTGTACTATTGGGGATGTTACCAGCTTTTCTTTTAGAACCTTGAATGCCTCATTACATTCAGTGTTGAAGTCGAAGGGATAGTTCTGCTCCAGAAGATGGCGTAAGGGTTTGGTGATTTTCGAAAAGTTCGCGATAAACCTCCGTAAAAACCAGCATGCCCTAAGAAACTCCTGATTCCCTTGACTATGGTCAGTGGCGGCATCTTTTCGATTACCTCGATCTTAGCTCGGTCGACTTCTATGCCGCGGCAGCTTATTTTATGGCGTAGGACTATCCCTTCATCCACCATGAAGTGACACTTCTCCCAATTCAATACTAAGTTTGCTTTCTCACATCCCTCGAGCACTTTTTGTAGGTTGCCTAGGCAGCTTTCAAAATTGTCTCCAAAGACAAAAAAAAAATCATCCATGAATATCTGCAGGAAATCCTCCACCATATCAGAGAATATTACCATCATGCACCTTTGAAAGGTCGATGGTGCATTACAAAGTCCAAATGGCATCCTCTGAAAAGCATAAGTATCGTATGGGCATGTGAACGTCGTCTTCTCTTGATCTTCTGGTGCGATGGCTATTTGATTATAACCTGAGTAACCATCAAGAAAACAATAGTAAGGCTTACCCGCTAATCTATCAAGCATTTGATCAATAAAGGGCAAGGGGAAGTGGTCCTTCTGGGTAGCTTTGTTAAGCTTTCGGTAGTCCATACAAACCCTCTAACCGGTCACAGTCCTGGTTGGGATTAGCTCGTTTTCTTCATTGGTTACCACGGTTATTCATCCTTTCTTGGGAACGCACTGTACCGGGCTCACCCACTTGCTATCCGAGATGGCATAGATTATTCTAGCATCTAGCCATTTTATGATCTCCTTGCGCACCACCACTCACATAGCATCGTTCAGTCGTCTTTGTACATCAATGGTCGGCTTATGATCATCCTCTAAGAGGATTTTTTGCATGCATAGTGCCGGACTGATGCCTTGGATATCAGCTATCGTCCATCCAATAGCCTTTTTGTGCTGTTGCAGCATCCCTATCAGTTGTTGTTCCTGTTCCTGCATCAACTTGGAAGAGATGATTACGGGCAACGTATTATTTAAACCAAGGAAAACATATTTTAGCTTCCCTGGCAGGGGCTTAAGATCTAGAACAGGGGCTCTAAAGTTGATGGCTTTTGGACTATATGTTCATCCGAGGTATAGTTTAAGGGCTCGAATAACTTACCTGGACGATTGCCTATCCAATTTACCTCCTCCTGATCTTCAGTATCAGATGTATCAGATTCTGAGGATTTATTGTCGTCGGTGCTGCCGTGACAGTCTTCTAAATGGCTGTTGGGGTAGTGGCCAATTTTGATGTCGTGGCAGCCTGACCTGATGCAGGGTTGGTCAAGGGTAATTTCAGTGATAGCCTTGCATTCTTCTTCTGCATCAGCATGTTTTATTGCCTGGAGAACGTTCAGCTTGATTTCTTGATCGTTCACTCTCATAGTGAGTTCTTCTTTTTCCACATCAATTAGTGATCTTCCTGTGGCTAAGAAGGGTTGCCCCATGATGATTGGTGCATTTTCATCTGCTTCACAATCTAAAACAAGAAAGTCAGCATGAAAAATAAATTTATCCACTCTTACCAGAATATCTTCAATTTTCCTTCTGGATGAACGTAAGAGCGGTCTGCCAGCTGTAGTACTACTGTTGTGGGCCGAGCTTTTCCAATACCTAATTTCTAAAAAACAGATTTGGGCATTAAGTTTATACTAGCACCAAGATCACAAAGTGTCTTACCCACAAATTTGTCTCCGATTATGCATGGTATGAGGAAGCTCCCAGGATCCTTCTTCTTCTGGGGTGGATGCTTGTGCAGAATACTCATGCATCCCTCTGTCATTTTAACCGTTTCAAATTCCCCAAGTCTGGATTTCTTCGACATGGCATCCTTGAGAAATTTAGCATAACCAGGCATCTCCTTTATAGCATATAACAGCGGAATGTTGATATGGACCTGCTTAAAAATATCATAAATTTTCTTAAGCTAGGATTCTTGTTTCAATTTCTGTAACCGCTGAGGAAAAGGAGGTGGAGGACGATAATCAGCAATACGTCATTCCCACTGCATTCGGATCTGAGGAGGTTTAGGTTCTTCGTTTTTCTCCTCTGTCCCTTATGTTGTCGTGACAAGTTTGTCGACAGCAGGCTGTTTATCACCTGCCGGGGCAGCTTTTTCGGCAGTCGACTCCAAGGTTGGTTCTGCTTCCTTTTCTGGCCCTGGTAATTTCTTCCCACTCCTAGTAGTGATGGCTTTACACTACTCATGTGTGGGTTGTCTAGCGTTTTCAGTATCGCTAGGAAATCCTCCATTATGCCTCGGTTTAATATGCTGGGAAACCTGACCCATCTGTGTCTCCAATGATTTCAGAGTAGCTTCATGGTTGGTCATCTGCATCTCTGTTTTATCCATGAATGTTTCAGTCTTCTTGACGAAGTGATTCATGTTCTCAATGTAGGTTCCTGTTTGAGACATAAACGTAGCCAAGGTATGTTCCAGTATACTAGTCGTGGCAGCTGGTGGCTGTTGCTGCTGCTTCTGCGGTTGCTGCCGAGTCAATAATCTAGGCCCCCTAATTCTGAGTGTTCTGTGCTTGAGGATTCAGGGCATTATTAGGGTTGCTCCAAGAGAACTTGGGATCCTTTCTCCAGTTGGGATTGTAGTTGTTGGAATTGTAGTTCTGTTTATTGTAGTTCCCAACATACATCCCTTCTTCTAACTGTAGCGGACAATCTTCCAAACTATGATTTCCATCGCAAGACTCGCATACCTCTTCAGCAGAGTAGACAGGCTGTGAATCTTCTTTCAAGAGCTTTTTCATTGCCTTAGTGAGATATGCCACCTGTGATTTTAAAGAACTATCAGCCTCATAATCTTTTACAACTAGAACTCATTTACCTCCTCTTCTTGCTGTAGGAAATTGTTCCTCATTCTTTGCCAGATTTTTTAATACTGCCATTGCATCTTCTGGATCTTTGTCCAACAGCAATCCATTCGCTGCTGAATCAATTCTCATGCGAGTCTGTAAGTTGGCAGCATCATAAAATTTAGTTACCTGGTTCCAAACGGGAAATCCATGCATCGGGCAGTTCCTTAGAAGAGTGGTAAATCTGTCCCAGGCCTCGTGCATTGGCTCGTCATCTTCCTGTTGAAAAGTAGCAATTTCGTTGCGTAATCGCTCAGATAAGTGTGAAGGATTAAAACGAGACAAAAATTCACAAGTTAAATCTGCCCAAGTTCGTATTGAACCCGACGTTAGTTTATTCCACCAAGTTTCCGCCCTGTCCCTCAATGAATGAGGAAATAATCGAAGCCTCAGTATCTCCGAATTAACTCATGGTAGTCTAAACGAACCACAGATTTCCTGGAACATTTTCAGATGCTCTCTAACATCCTCTGTAGCAGCACTACTAAATTGGCCAGCGTTATTAATCATGCTGAACATAACAGGTTTCAGCTCAAAATTGTCAACATCTACGTCTGGCAGGGTTGTTTCTAGTTCTACATGATCATTGAGCATGTAGTCTCGGCATGACCCGCGTGCGGCAGCGACAGGAGGATCGGTAGGTAGACTGTTCCCTCCATATCCGGCAGGATTTTCTGCATCCTGGGGATTCTCTTGGTTGTTCCTTCTTTCTTCACGTCTTTCGTTCACCATTGCTTCTAATTGTTCCTCCAGGTATTCGTTTCTTTCAACGAGGAGACGGACTCTCTTCCTGAGATTGCACGTTCGTTCGATTTCAGGGTCTAACTGGTGCTCAGGTTCTCTTCCTTGTTGAGATCTACGCATACGCAAACAAAAGACCTTGTGAAAGGTATAGGTTGAACAATCAAAGTAAAAATAGAAAAATAAAAGAAGTGTAGTAAAAGATAAGGTAAAGATATGTTGTCAGTCCCCTGCAACGGCGCCAAAAACTTGTTGCGTGTAAAAGTGTCTATCGCAATGTAGTGCAAGTGTACACAACGCAAGTAGTAAAGTGATACGTAAGTATCGGATATCGTCTCCACAGGGATTGGGCTAATAGCTTCACCTTGGATTACTGCACAAGAGGAAAAAGAAATAGTTTAATTGTTTGTCGCGAGAATAATGAGAATAGGGATAATAAAAGAGTAAAGAAATCAAGATAGAGAGAATGGGCTGGTATTGAATTGCTCAGTAGTGTAGGTGTTGCAAAGTCTAGGAATATATGTTCTGTTGTTGCGCCTGTCGCGGCAGCGGTTTGTTGTTAGTCGCGGCAGCGATCACACAACGCTGTACTTCAAGCTTGGCAAGAATCCATATTGTGCCTTGGCCTATCCCTAGGTCCAAGTCTGTCGATGAACACGTCTTTGATGATACCTCCCAACGTGAATTGAAGGATGAACACCGATGTTGTTGAATTCTTTCTTAGCCACTTAACCTCGTCCTATCCCTAGGTCCGAGATAGTTCAACCATAAACTGGAGAACCCGTACTTATTCCTTTCGTATACTTAACTCTCCCGATATTAAGTAAATGAGTAATCTCACAATGCTCTCCCGATACTCTTGCAAGATGTTGAAAACCAGAATAAGCAAACTTGAAGTCTATTTTATTGAACAGAAAAATTCCTAAAACAAATGCAATCCTTGCAACTACTTTACAAGTCAACCCTTAGCCCTAGGGGAAGTTTAGAACATGATGAGAAGGGGAAAACGGCTAGGGTTTAGAAGAGAAGGCTAGAGAGTAAGATATCCTTCCCTAGGTCGAATTACATGCCTTTATATAGGCCTTGGGTTCAAGTTTTCTAATATAGCAAGAATACAAATTTAAACTAAAGTACAACTCTATTAAAGACTAAATCTTCAGAGCATATATCTTTAATTCGTCCTTCCTTCTTGCTTGGAGTTTCTTCCTTGAACTTTGGGCTTGGCCTTCATTCTGATCTAGGGCTTGGAAAAATATAAGGGTGCTTCTCGACAGACCGGCGTAATTTTCTCTTTCTGTCGAGGCCCACTTTGCTTCTTCTCTTCACCATTGTTGTCGTCCTTGGCTGCCACGGCAGCGGCCATGGCAGCATCGTCCTCCTCGTCTGCACATCCAGTTCCAGCTCTGCTTCTTCACTGCCCAGCGTCTTCTTCTCCATCTGCTACAGCAGCTACCTGCAAAAGCAACCAATTTCAGTAGAAACTGTGCCACTTAATATATTTGTGATGTATAAATGAAATCTAACCTAAATGCAATGGATTGTGCTTGAATGCAGCAGAAATATGGGTTAAATAGGGGTAAATTATATAACTTTTACACACTCAACAGTAATCTATAAAAGCATGGAAAAGTAAATAATACTGTAATATGCAATGCATGATCCTAATTATGCCTAACATGTACTTAAAAAGCAATAATATGAGATAGAATGTGTATGAAATAAAGAACTTATGGACACTTTACAACAACTGCAAGAAATTCTTTCTCAGTTGTTGTGTAATTAAGTTGTGCTTCATTAAGTATCCTGCTGGCATAATATATGGCATGAAAAACTCTGCCATGTCGTTGTCCAAGTACTGCTCCATTTGCATAGTCATTGGCATCACACATGAGCTCGAAAGGCTCATTGTCGTCTGGTGCCATAACTATAGGGGCATTAACCAGCTTCTCCTTAAGGACTTGAAACGCTCTCAAACAAGAATCATCAAATGCAAAAGCGGCATCCTTTTCTAATAACAAACATAAAGGTTTAGAAATTTTAGAAAAGTCCCTAATAAATCGTCGATAAAATCTGGCATGACCTAAAAAAATTCTTACACCTTTAACACTCGTGGGGGGGGTAATTGCTTGATTACTTCCACTTTTGCAGGATCAACCTCTTTCATGCTCGGGTTCAGCCTCCTTTGGCTTTCAATAGTCTTACCATGATATTCCTCCAAAATAATCTTGTGCATGCAAATGGTTGGGCTTATCCCTCGGATATCTTCCAAGGTCCATCCCAACGCTTGCTTATAGGTTTTTAATATTGCAAGTAATATTTCCTCCTAATCATTAGTGAGATCAGTGTTAATAATCACCGGCTGAGTTGAGTGTTCACCTAGATAGGCATACTTCAAGTGTTCTAGTAGTGGCTTAAGTTCCAACTCTGGTGGTTCCTCAATTGATGGTTTTGGTTTGGTTGTCGCCCTACTGGCTAACTCCAATGGCTCAAAATAACTCACATCTTCAACCTCCAAGGTTGATTCCTCAGGTTCCTCAAAAAGTTAAGCAATGCCATCAAGCATGTTGGCATCAAATTCTGCATCCTGACACAACTGTGCCATGTCCAGCATATAAACAGCCTCCACCATCTCCTCAGCTTGACATTCATTGGATTCATCTGCACATTTCAAAGCTTGAAATACATTAAAAGTGACATGATGGTCATTCATTTGCATTGTTAGTTCCCCTTGTATTGAATTCTAGCCGTTTGGGTAGTTGGGATCATCAATAGAGCCGTTGAGATGCAATTTCCCACAATAAATGCAGCTCTACTACCTACCGAATCGGTACAGCTAGGGGGCATATCGGTACCTGTATCAAAGAGGAAAGAGTCGTTGTGACTGAAAACATTGCGTATCGATACGCTTAGAAGGCGTACCGGTACGGTTTTTAAGGGGCGTATCGATACTGAATTTTCTCAATTGAATCCTAACTTTGGTTTTGATAAATAGCGTATCGATACGGCTACTTAGCGTATCGGTACGGTATAACGATCATTTAAATTTTGGGATACCAACTAACTGACAGGCCAACGGTCGAAAATTAAATGCAAAGGTTTTGCAAAGATAAGAAAATCGTATCGATACAATTGCAAAGCGTATCGGTACGGTATCATTTAAAGTCTTGCCCAGATGAATATCATATCGATACGGGGTAATATCGTATCGGTACGCTATGGTCTAATAAAATTCCAGCGACTAAAAACCGTATCGATACACCTAAGGGTATCGATACGCTTGGGCGTTTTGCTGAAGTTTGGCTTGAAAAAACATAAAAAGACTTAGTGGATTTTGAATATTTAAGAGAGTTTTGTCTTGAAGTATAGTTTGGTTCAAAAATACTTGTCAATAGTGAGACTTTGAAGAGTACTTAAAAATTTATTATTTTGCAAATTATTCCATGAGTTTAGGTGTTATATCAAAATCAATTTTGGTTTCACAACATTATGTTGCTATATTTGTGGTTTGGCTTATAGATTGAATATTATATTACCTCATTGATTTTGATCTAACAAAAAGGGGAGAAGGGTTAAGCTAAATTTTTAAACTCGTTTTCAAATCCTAACTTAAACTTAGGGGGAGTTTACTTAAAAATTTACTTTGGTTTTGTTATATCAAAAAGGGGAGATTGTAAAACCAATATTTGATTTTGATATAACAAGTAATTCAAGGACTAATTTGCAAAGTAAATAAATTTGTAAGTAATCAAAATATTCTATTTTGACAAGTACAAATTATACTTAAAATGTTTTCAAGTCAAAACTTAATCCCCATAAATTTCTAAGTGTTTTTCAAGCCAAAATACACAAAATCGCCCAGGCGTTTCGAAACACCCTTAAAGTGTTTTGATACGTTTTGCCACTAGAGACATCTGTTTCGGAATGGCTCAAACCTGTTTCGATACAACATTCATCTGGACCTTTGATTTTTTAAGCATCGTTTCGAAATGGCTAACACCCGTTTTGATACAGGGGTTAAATAATTTTAAAATTGGGCATTTAATGAACTAGTCGTTACTTGTCAAAAATTGAATTTTAAAAATTTAGTGAAGTGTTTCAATACACCCCAAGTTGTTTCGAAACACCAAATTATAGTTTCAAAACATTTCGATACAGCCCTTATCCGTTTCGATACGACCTTCTTTTTGCACTTGTTGTTTCGATACAACCTATAGCTGTTTCGATACGAGTAATTGTAGAACTGCATTTATAGAGGAAAGAGAGAGCCCCAACGACTCTATTGGTGATCTCAACTACTCAAACGGTTAGAAATCAATGAGAAGGTATAAAAACAAGTCTCTAAAGCTACATCAACAACTATGGAGCCTTCAAGCAACATCAAAGCATTCAAAATCCAAACCTTGATCTTTTAGAGTCAAATCTTTGTACCCAACTCAAGTGTGTTTTCATTGTAATTTTTATTGAGAGTTTGGAGGGTGTTTGATTGTAATTGGATAAACATCAACCTTTAGGAGGTACTATTAAGGTTTACCAAATTCTTTCATTGTAAAGAGTGTGTTGGATTAAGCTTTGGGTAGAAAGCTTAATCGTTGTTGTAAGGATTCCTCCTTATCTAAGAAAAGGGGAAGAATCAATAGTGGATTGGTTGAAAATCCTTAGTGAGAGCTAAGGTAGTGGAGGTAGAGTTCATTTAGGAACTTGAACCACTATAATTGCCTTGTTTCAATTTTTCATTCTTCCAATTTTCACCCTCAAATTTTTAATCGACAATTCACCCTTCTTAGCCATTTGCAATCGTTTGATCAACTCAACTTTATGTTATGGAAGTGAAAGGAAAACATAGGAAGAAAGATGAGGGGAAAAAGTTAACAACCACGTCAGTATTTTAGCTGTGGTTAACAGTAGTGATTACCTTGAAAACGAATTAAAAGCTCAGTGATTGTATTACGAGTTTTAAAAAATAAATAATTAAAATGAAAACTCCCAAAATGTTTATTGACCTTTTGTTTAATTTACTCTTAAATTTTACATAGTAAATAAAAATAATTCCACGAATGGTATTAAAATTAAAATAAGCATGCTTAAATCATTTTTACTAAAATATATAAATATAGGCATTGCTTGGTAATTAGCAAATTATCTTAATTGATAGTTAACAACATTAGTTGGTTTGATTAGTGAACTGTATTAGCTGAATGTATAAAAATATTTTGTTAAATTAATTGATAACTAATAGTTAATAATTGTTTGATTATTTGAACAAATAAAATAACATATAATAACGTGATTATATTAAATATTTATTTTAATAACTTATTATTAATATTTTGTATTTAATAATATCAATTAGATTATAAAAAAATATTTTTTTAATATCAATAATAACGAGCATATATGGAAGATGTATATATTAAATTTTATTTGAAAATTATCTTTTCAATTTATAATTTTAATGATTATTAAATTTAAATGTATAAATTAATTTTTTATTCGTGAGATTATATTTTGAATATCATTTTATTAATTATTAAATTTATAGGTACATATTAATTTTTTATTTATAAAATTATATTTTAGATATAATTTTATTAATTATTTAATTTATATATTAATTTTTGAAATTATCTTTTATTTTATTATTTATTTAAATTTTTTATTTTATTATTTATTTAAATTTATGTTATTTAGAGAAATTTCTTATAATACTCAAGGACTTTATATATTAATTTCTTATATATATATATATATATATATATATATATATATATATATATATATATATATATATATATATATATATATATATATATACTTGTAATATGCAAAAATTACATGAACTATAAGCAGATGTAAATATTTCTGTAAATTTAATCACTAACAAATAGTTTAGAATATGAAATGAATCAAAACGCATTTTTTAAAATTGAATCACTAGGCAATCTTCGTTAAATACAACATAATGCAAACAATGACATGGGACGGATAATTTCTCTTTCTTGATAAATAAAGAACATAAACATGCCATAAGACCACCCAACCATTTTTATTTGATAGACAAATCACAAATGGGTTAAATTTACTCAACTTTCTACATGATATGACCGCATGGTATATGATTATAACTGAAACACAACACCATACACACGAAAACGGAAAATGGAGGATGTCAATTTATATAATAAAAAAAATAAACATTCAAAATTCATATAAATATAAAATAATTTAAACACGATTATAACACATGAAAACACGACATACGTACAGGATTACCATCTTTCTCGCAAGGACGAGAACAGAATCAGCCAGTCCATGTTATATAAATGTATGCAAATTCTTGTAAATCTGCATCAACATAAATGCAAATAGCCTACTACGCGGAAAATACTCGGATATGAGAGAGAGAGAGAGAGAGATGTTAGCTCCTAATGGGGTAATGACGACATAAATTAATAAAAAAACACCATGTAATGTAACCCCACAGCATCAGCATGACAATAAAATCTGACCCTAAGCTTGGACTATATCATCCATCAATAGTTGAATGAAAGACCCCAGGAGACCTGATGTTGATCTACAAAACTATCCGTCAACCATTGGGGGAAATAATCTTTGGCAGCAACCAAAACAACCCAATCCAAATCTACCGCTTTCTTTTTCAATCTAATAACTCCCCACTTCCCCTTCACTAACAATTCATAAATCCTCCTAAAAACTGGACATTCGTCTGTTCACCATTACATGCTAATTTGCTCCTTCATTGCCATTCATCCTCCCCCTCATATTAACTCAACCAATGCCAAGGCCACCTTATTGGGAAATAAAATGTATTTGGAGGCACAAGTGTCAAAAATCAAAACTAACTTCATGGTCTTCTGTTTGTCTGATTTCCTCAATTTTCAAGAAAATCTATTCGTTACATCATATTTCTTCGCTCGAGAAACATCACTTCTACAAAAACTTATTTTATCCTCAAACTCTTTGTTTTATATCACAACTCTGGATTTTGTAACAAACCAAAACTTCTCCAACTTTCTTTGGAACCAATTTTCCATGTTTATACGGCATAAACTGCATGACCATAAGCTGCAATTCGACTATAAACATCTTACCACCAACAGCAATCAGATGCCAAACCCACGATAAGAAGTTCAATGCTATCTGGTGTATCAAATCATGTGACAAGATTCAACCATTTTTTTTTTAATTTACAGCTTCAAAGAATAGAACCTGTGGTTGCAAGTGCCCCTGCTCACACATAGTAACAACATCAGCCCAGCTACCGATTACCTGGACATCAAAAATCATATTGTAACACCAGAAATGGAAGACGCTGGATGACATACTCCATAAAAGAACACAAACTTACCTTGACAATTTTGTCATCATACATAATCCATCTTTCACGATCATGACTATAGGCAAAACAATGATAGTGTTGCCCATAATAGCAAACCTGAGAGGTTCAAAAGAAAATGAAAAGTGGAACAAAATCGAACCTTAAAAACAATGTCAAAAAACTACCCCTTTCTGCATTTTAAATTTTGTACTAAAATTCTTTAGTGTAATAGTTTTGCATAGTTTTCTGCTGTTTCAGGAATGAATGCACACAATTCACCCAAAAAATTGTATTAAAAGTAAAAACTCAAATGGAGATAGAAAGAGAGAAGGGGAGAGAGGGGGAATGCACATACGTACCACTGAGACTAGATTATGCTTATTTTTCGGATCTAGACCACGATAAAGGACACTAACATCTATTTCAGTGTTCAAGGCAGCCAGTGTTGCTGCTATGTCATCAGCGCTTTCACAGGTATTCTGCCAACCAAGAACTGCAAGACCAAAAATGGCAATGGTTCTATAAATATAAACCACACGGCTAAGTATAAATTCATATAACAACTCCAAGTGCAACCTGTTGCGAAGACATGTGGTGAATTTGAAAGAATGTGGTGAATATAGTTGAGCTTCCCACAGCCACCAGCCTCCGGATCACAAGCTAGCTGATGGTTCATCTCCACAAGATTTAAAAGCTCATCAAAGGAACTTTCAGCACACATAACCTGAATGACAAACCAAAGCTTGTTAGGAAGAACCTAATAAAATCGATCAACAGGAATCTTGAACTAAGATGTTTTGAAAAGGATGATACCTTCATTGTTCGCAGTGCACTGGCATTTATATTATGAAAGAACGTAGTATATTTCAAATGTCTGGACTCCAAACCACAACTGTAGCAGTTCATGCGTTCAAAGACATCCATTCCGAAAAGGGAATGCACTATGCAACCATTGTTTGCACAATCCCAAGAGCCCGTGCAGTTGCTGTCCACAGAGTCAGCGTCACAAACACTCGAACCAGAAGTAAAAGACCGATGAAGGCAATCAAATATTACAGCCAATACTTCAGAAGCATCATTCATCTGAGCCTGTAATTCCTTCTACTTATGTCAAAACTCTCCAACATAGGCATCCATCTAAAATCATAATAATCATAATGATGACATATCTAACATTTAAGTTGCTTCATTTTCTGTCTAACTCATTTCCCATTTTCTGTAAGTTTCAAGAATATCTTCGTTCTAAGAGCCATGTTGTAAAATAAAAAATGAACCTACCTCTTGGAAAAAGTTACTTTCTGGATACAAGTTGCTAAGAGCTATTCTAAGTGATGTAGGGGCAACTGGTTCTTTCCGTGCATCAGTAGATGCAATGTTCAGGGCAATGAAAATTTCATACAGTGCACAGACAACACATGGATCTCCCACATGAACATGGTCTGATGTTGATCTCGACAAGAATTCATCACGGAACCGTCTCAAGTGCCACAACGACTGAGGTTACACCAACAGCAAGCAAGTTAGGAAGAGAACATTACATGTAAAGTTGAGTTCCAGAACTGTAAGCCAAAAGAGACCATTTCACTCCTACAGAAAGGAACCAACCTGTATTATAACATTCAGAAAGCAATTGTATTCACCAACTTCATTCTGAAGGCCAGTACCAAAGACATCAGTTTCATTCAGACCCTCGTTGGAGGGGTCATTAGATGAAACACCATGGTTGTTTACTGGCAAAGGTACTCTTTGTGCTTGGTATGTGTCTGAAAAATAAGATATATACCAGGTTAAAAAGCTGCTGAAGTAACCAAGCTATTCAAATGAAACTGAAAACAAGGAACTTAACACCAAGTACACACATAACAATTTGTCGGTTTCCCAGCCAAGCTGCAATAAATCCTAAAGAAGAATGCTATAGAACTGAATATAAAAACAACAGAAATTAATATGCAATTACAAAATTGCAACTTTAGGCAAAACTTGTCAGAGATCAGAGATATGTTTCCTTGATTATCTGTTTCCATAATTAAGGAATTTGTAAATATTTTATTTGATTAGGATCCCTTACTCTAAGGGTCTGTATTCTATTACTAGAATTAGTTTCTCACCTAGTTTAGAAGTTACCTAAGATAGGCCCTAGGTTTGTGTATTTATTTGTAAGTTTTTCTCTGTTGAAATTAATAAGAAATTCAGTCTTTTTGACATGGTATCAAAGCCTCCCGTTTCTTAGGCCTCTTAATGTTCTTGTTTGACAGTATTTTTTTAACCTTTTTTTCTCTTGAGAGAATATGGTCGATACGACTATTTCAAGCAGTACTGAAACTGCTCAAGGACACACTATGAATGAAGGAAGTCACTCCAATCCGACGAGTGACTTACAAAACATGCAAACCTCCTATAGATTGAATGGTAAAAATTACCTTAGTGGTCTCAATTGGTTCGAACTTTCCTCAAATGAAGGGGTAAACTCAGTCATCTTCTTGGAACTGGCCCTAAGGAAGGAGATCCCAGATTTGAGGCTTGGGATGAATAAGATTCGTTAGTCATGACTTGGTTGTGGAATTCAATGGTGCCCGAAATCAGTGACACCAAATATGGGAGGTTGTAAAACAAACATATTCAAAAGTTAGAGATGTTGCCTAGATTTATGAAATCAAGAGCAAGATTTCGGCCACCAAACAAGGAAGTAAATCCATTACAAAATATTCTAACCTGCTACAGAATCTCTGGCAAGAAATGGATCACTACCAATGCATTCAGATGAAATGCAGTGAGGATGCAGCAACTCTAAAGAGGTTTGTTGAAAAAGATAGAATTTATGATTTCCTTGCTGGACTAAATATAGAATTTGATGCAGTGAGAGTCCAAATTTTGGGGAAGGAAGATTTGCCCTCATTAAATGCGGTTGTTGCTACCATTCGTGCTGAAGAAAGAAGAGGAGTGATGATGGTTGGAAATAGTCAAGTTGAGAGCTCAACCTTGGTTACCAAAACTGTCTCTGAGGGTCTGGAAAATATTGAAGACAGACCAGAAATAAAAAGGACAATGAACAAGGACTCCTTATGGTGTACTTACTGCAAAAAGCCTCGTCACACCAAATAGAAATGTTGGAGGCTACATGGGAAGCCTCCATCAACAAATAGAAATTTCACAGAAAGAGGAGGCTCAGCAAGGGGACAGAACATTGCTTTTGCAACCAGACAAGTGACTAAAGAGTCAGATGAACAATCTGTTGAGTTCAACCGAGAAGAAGTAGAAAAGTTAAAAAATCTTCTGGAATCTTTAGAGAAACCATCCTCTACAGGTACATGCAATCTAGTCTTCTCAGGTATATCCTCTTCCTCTTCTCAGAATTCTAATGCCTTGAAAGCATCCACCAACATACCTACCCAAAACTCCTGGGGTAATAGACTCAGGAGCCACTGATCATATGACCAATTCTTCTCTAAATTTTATCACCTATACACCCTGTCCTAGCAACAAGAAAATTACAGTTGCAGATGGTACTATGGCAGTTGCTG
The DNA here is from genome assembly GCA_958450335.1 of Hibiscus tridactylites. Lineage (NCBI taxonomy): Eukaryota > Viridiplantae > Streptophyta > Magnoliopsida > Malvales > Malvaceae > Hibiscus > Hibiscus tridactylites. Next base: position 3,558,505 of record OY288287.1, on the reverse strand, counting down.
GTCAAGGAGATATTTCTATTCGTAAAACTCTTCTACTTAAAAATGTTCAACATGTGCCAAAGTTGTTTACTAGCCTTATCTCTATACCAAAGCTTGTTAAAGATACTAATTGCAGTGTTCTGTTTTACCCAACACAATGTATTTTTTAAGAGCAAGAAACGAAGAGGATGATTGGGCGTGCTAGGGAAATAAAAGGAGTATACTACCTTGAGGTTCTTGGTGGACCAGCTAGTGTTTTGAATACTCAGCCTTTGTCTTTTTTATCCAATTCTACAGTCAATAAATATTGATGAATTTCATTGTGAAGTTTGTGAACTTGCAAAACATGAACGTTCCTCTTTTCTAGCAAGTAATAAAAGAACTAGCCATCCCTTCAATCTTATTCACAGTGATTGCAGCAGAGTTACTTGGATTTATCTTCTGAAACAAAAGTTAGATGTTGCCTCTACCTTTAAAACTTTCGACACCATGATTAAGACTCAATTTGGGGTTGAAATTAAGAAAGACAGATCTGACAATGCCAGGGATTACTTTATTCAATTCTTATCCTCTTATTTCCTAGACAAAGGTATTACACATGAGTCATCTTGTGTAAATACTCCCCAACAGAATGGGGTAGCAGAAAGAAAGAATGGACACCTCCTTGCTATAACTAGAGCACTTTTGTTTCAAAACAATGGCCCTAAAAAATATTGGGGGGAAGCTGCTCTAACTGCTACTTCTCTGATAAACAAACTACCCTCTAACACCCTTTCAACCCAAAGTCCTCTTCAAACTCTTGTCAAATTCTTTACCAACTTCAGTCCATCTCTTCATCTACAACCAAGAGTATTCGGGTGTGTTGCTTTTGTTCACATCCACTCTCCAAACCGAGGTAAACTTGACCCAAGGGCTTTGAAGTGCATATTCATTGGCTATTCCTCCTCTCAAAAAGGCTACAAGTGTTATCACCCACCTACCAGAAAATTCTATACTTTTGCTGATGTTACTTTTGTTGAAAAGGAGAGTTGTTTTACTGTTCCTTATCTTCAGGGGGAGATATCTATTAGGGAAGATAAGGAAGCAGACCTTTTTTTACTTCAGCCCCTTCTTGATCAGCCTCTTATTACTCCTACTGCAGAAATACATTCTGGTCAGCCATCTTCTCCTACTGCAGAAATACATTATGGACAACCATCTATTCCTATTCCTAGTCCATCTTCTCCTCAAACTCCTCAACCAGTCATTAACGTATCACAACCCAATATTCAAGACACTACTTATCCCCTAAGGACCTATTCAAAGAGGAAGGTGTTAGTTATGTAGGAATATACGTGTAGAGTAAATTAAGGATTACGATAATATTTCTTGTATTTACAATCCCTTACTTTAAGGGATTATATCTTTTCCTAGAATTAGTCTCTTTCCTAACTTAGAGTTTCCTAAGATAGAGATATAGCTTGTATATAAATATGTAATAGATCTTTCTAATGAAATAAGAGAATTACTCTTGTTTACTACATGGTATCAGAGCGGGTCGATCCTCTCTTCCAAATTTCAATTTTTTTTCTTTTTTCCCTCTTCTCTTGACCTTTCTTCCCTATTTAGAAAATATGGGTACAACAGAACCTGCTGCTTCTGCAATTAGCTCTCCAGTGAGCCCTCGTCCATCTAATTTTACCCTTTCGGATGCGTTTCTTTCTCCCATTCCATCTCAATCAGCGAGACAAGCAGATGTTACTGCACATGACAGTCCTTCCAGCAATTTCAGTAAGCAACAGATTGTGGAACTCCAACAGATGTTTGGTCCAATTTCCTCCCAATCAGATTCTACTGCATTTCCTGCAACAGAAGGTAGAATTTCATGTTTGGCCACTTTCCTGGATTATAGATTCTGGTGCCTCTGACCATATGACAGGAAACCTTCAATTATTTCGCACCTTTAACCATTGCAACTCTAAAACCTCCATCAAAGTTGCAGATGGGTCTCTCCCAAGTAAAAGGAAGTGGCACTATTCAAGTGGGTGATAAACTGGTTTTGCCTAATGTGCTATATGTTCCTAATCTTGTCTGTAACTTGTTATCAGTTAGTAAGTTAGTTCAAGATATTATATGTGATGCTCACTTTGGAATTAATGGGTGTGTATTTCAGGAACAGGGCTCGAAGAAGGTGATTGGCAGTGCTAGGCTATCCAATGGTCTCTATATCCTTGATGAATTACCAACTCAGATTTCTTCAGTTTCACGTTGTTTTAAGACTTCATCTTCTTCTTTAAGTAACCCTGATGAGATTATGTTATGGCATCGTAGGCTAGGACATCCATATTTTGTGTATCTTTCAAAATTGTTTCCTAATTTATTTAGCCATAAAAAGCCTCATTCTTTTGAGTGTGAAGTATGTCAAATTGCTAAACATACCAGGCAAACATATGTTCCTTCCTCATTTACACCCACATCTCATTTTTCTATAATCCACAGTGATATTTGGGGTCCGTCTAAGGTCAGAAGCTTATCTGGGTCTAGGTGGTTTATTACCTTTATTGATGACTATTCTATGACTACTTGGACTTTTTTAATGAGGGAAAAGACGGAAGTTGAGTCAATTTTTAAAACTTTTTATCAAATGATTGAAAATAAGTTTGACAAACGTATTAAGGTTGTGAGGAGTGATAATGGGCGTGAATACATAAGTCAATCTCTTGGGGTGTTATTTTCGGGAAAAAGTATTGTCCATCTTACTTCATGTGTCAACACTCCACAACAAAATGAAGTTGCCGAAATAAAAAATAGAAATCTACTAGAGGTTACGAGGTATCTTCTTTTTTCAGCTAAAGCACCTAAATATCTTTGGAGGAAGCCTTACTTACTGCCACCTACCTTATCAACAGAATGCCCAGCAAAACCTTGGGTTTTGTAGCACCAACAGAAGCATTATTCAAACATTTTCCTCACTTTAAACCACTGTCATCTATTCTTCCTCTTAGGGTATTTGGCAGCACAGCTTTTGTTCATGTGCATGATAAAAATAGAAGTAAGTTAAACCCTAGATCAATCAGGTGTGTGTTTATAGGATATTCCTCTAGTCAAAAGGGTTACAAATGTTATTCTCCTATTTCTAAAAAGACCTATGTTTCTTTCGATGTCACTTTCTTTGAGGACAACCGATATTTTGCAGGGACTGAACTTCAGGGGGAGAAAAATCAGGAATTTCAGCCCTTTGTTTTTCCACCTTCCATCATTTCTCCTCTACCAGACATTTCTCTCATATCCCATCCTGAAACCACCAAAAAAGAAAATACTATGCCGACAGAAATGCACTCTCCTCAGACCAACAAATCACCAAGTCCTTGTACAACACCTCTTCAAGCACCTAGGGCTGTAGCACAAATTTCCCCTACTTCTGTACATCCACAACCGACAGACAGTCAAATTAAGGTGTATACCAGGAGAAGAAGAGCCCATAATGAAGTAAATAACCAGCCTAGCACTTGTCAAGAACCAAACTCAAGTCTTGTTGCTGTTGAACCGGGCTTAAATCCAGCTACTGCCGAGATTGAAGGTAACATTACTGCTCAAGATTCTAGTGACCTTGGTGACTTTCCTATTGCTATTAGAAAGGGAGTACGAAAATGTACTATGCACCCAATTAACAAATTTGTTGCCTATGGTAGACTTCAGCCCACTTTTAAGGCCTTTACAGCCAGCCTAGACAGTGTGCAGATTCCTAAAACCGTGGAGGAGGCCTCAAAGAATCCCAAATGGAAGAAAGTTGTAGAAGTAAGGGCACTTGAGAAAAATGAGACATGGTGTTTGACAGATATACTAGAGGGAAATAGGGTTGTTGGATGCAAGTGGGTGTTCAAGTACAACTCAGATGGGAGCATTGAGAGGTATAAGGCAAGGCTAGTGGCTAAAGGTTTTACACAATCCTATGGGGTGGATTATCAAGAAACCTTTGCACCAGTGGCTAAATTGAATACCATTAGAGTCTTGTTGTCCAAAGCTGTGAACAAGGACTGAAAATTACATCAACTAGACATCAAAAATGTCTTTCTCAATGGGAGGCTCGAGGAGGAAGTATATATGCAAATACCACCTGGTTTAGAAGGTAAAACAACTAGAAATACAGTGTGCAAACTCAACAAATCACTGTATGGTCTTAAGCAATCTCCAAGAGCCTGGTTCGAGAGGTTTGCAAAGGCTATGGTAAAGAATGGATTAAAACAAAGTCAGGCTGATCACACCCTGTTAAGAAAGGTTGCAGCAACTGGTAAAATGAACTTATTAATTGTGTATGTTGATGACATAATTATTACAGGGGATAATAGTAGAGAAATTGAGAATTTGAAGGTTGTTCTTGCCCGAGAGTTTGAAACAAAGGACTTGGGGAGTCTAAGGTACTTTCTGGGAATGGAAGTAGGAAGGTCAAGTGAAGGTTTAGTCATCAACCAAAGGAAGTACATCCTAGATCTTCTTACAGAAACTGGGATGCTTGGGTGCAAGCCAGCCGAGACACCCATGGACCTAGGGTTGAAGTTCAACAAAGAAGAAGATGGTAATCCAGTTGACAAAGAACCCTATCAAAGGTTAGTTGGAAAACTGATTTATCTTTCTCTAACAAGGCCAGACATTGCATACTGAGTGAGTGTTATAAGGCAGCACATGAGTGATCCTCGAGAAGAACATTTGGAGGTTGTTAACAGAATTCTGGAGTACCTAAAATTCACACCTGGTGGCTGGTGATGGGCTAATTTTCAAGAAAAATTCAGACAAAACAGTGAAGGTATACACGTATTCAAGCTGGGCAAGAGAGCTCACTGATAGAAGGTCAGTTAGTGGATATTGTGCTTATGTTTGGGGCAACTTTGTTACTTGGAGAAGCAAAAAACGGGTTGTGGTGTCAAGGAGCAGTGCTGAGGCAGAATTTAGAGCATTAGCTCTTGGAATATGTGAAGGAATGTGGATAAAGAGGCTTCTCAAAGAGCTGGAGTTGGATGAAAAGACTGAGTTCGAGGTCTATAGTGACAGCCAGTCAGCAATGAGTATTGCTAAGAATCCAGTGCAACATGACAGAACCAAACACATTGAAATAGATAGGCACTTTATCTATGAGAAAGTGAATGGTGGTATTGCACAGCTAAATTATATTCCTACCGGGAGCTAGATAGCTGATATATTTACCAAAGCACTTCCAAGAGTTGTTTTTGATGAGTTTACATCCAAACTGGGTATATACAACATATACACAGTTTGAGGGGGAGTGTTAGTTATGTAGGAATATACGTGTAGAGTAAATTAAGGATTACGAGAATATTTCTTGTATTTACAATCTTACTTTAAGGGATTATATCTTTTCCTAGAATTAGTCTATTTCCTAACTTAGAGTTTCCTAAGATAGAGATATAGCTTGTATATAAATATGTAACAGGTCTTTCTAATGAAATAAGAGAACTACTCTGGTTTACTACAGAAGGCGCCTATGCAGATTCAATCATTCCATTCTCCTGCTCCTACTCCTATTCCTATACAGTTTGAGGTACATTCTGAAACTTCTTCTGAACATAATGATAATAACAATGTTATATCTGCTTCTGAACATAATGACACTGCTTCTGATTTTGAATTTCCCATTGCCATTAGAAAAGGAAAAAGAACTTGCACCACTAAACATCCCTCCTATTTGTTTATGACCTACAAAAACCCTTCACCCAGCCACAGAGCATTCCTTACTAGCCTAAATGATATCATTATTCCTAAAACAGCATTAGAGGCATTAGAAAATGAGAACTGGAAAAAGGCTATGAAAGAAGAAATGGAGGCACTAGAAAAAAATAACAAGACTTGGGACTTAGTAAAGCTTCCAGAAGGAAAGAAAACAGTGGGATACAGGTGGGTCTTTACAGTAAAATACAAGTCAGATGGCTCTTTGGAAAGGTACAAAGCAAGATTGGTGGCAAAGGGGTACTGTCAAACCTATGGGATTGAATATCTTGAAACATTTGCACCTGTTGCAAAGATGAACACAATGAGGGTCCTACTGTCTTTATCAGCTATCCAGGGATGGAATCTGCAGCAGTTTGACATCAAAAATGCCTTTTTACATGGAGACCTTGAAGAAGTGTACATGGATATTCCACCTGGATTTGCTTCAAATACTGGACAGAATGTTTGCAGATTGAGGAAAGCTCTATATGGACAAAAACAGTCCCCAAGAGCTTGGTTTGGGAGATTTACCAAGGTAATGTTGGGACAAGGCTTCAAACAGAGCCAAGGTGATCATACTCTGTTTGTGAAACACTCTTCTTCAAGGGGAGTAACTATACTTATGGTGTATGTAGATGATATTATTGTTACAGGTAATGATTCAGAAGGAATTGATAACTTGAAGAAGTGCCTTGTAAAAGAGTTTGAAGTGAAAGAACGTGGAAGATTAAAATACTTTCTTGGTATTGAGGTGGCACACTCACAGCAAGGGATTTTTATATCCCAACAGAAGTATACTTTGGATTTGTTGAAGGAAACTGGAAAACTGGGATGTAAACCAGCAACAACACCCATAGAAATCAATCACAAGCCTGGAGACTCAAAGGAGGATGATATGGCAGTTGACAAAAATTCATTTTAGAGACTGGTGGGAAGACTCATCTATTTGTCACACACCAAACCAGACATAGCATATGTTGTTGGGGTTGTGAGTCAATTCATGCACAACCCTAAGGAATCTCATCTAAGGGTTGTAGTTCAAATCTTGCAGTACTTGAAGAGCACACCAGGCAAAGGAATTATGTTTAAAAGAGGGGAGAAATTAACTCTGGAAGCATACACAGATGCATACTATGCAGGATCAATAGTTGATAGAAGATCAACCTCAGGCTACTGCACCTTTTTTAGAGGAAACTTAGTTACTTGAAGAAGTAAAAAACAGAATGTGGTGGCTAGATCCAGTGCAGAAGCTGAATTTCGAGCCATGACACTGGGAATTTGTGAGTTATTATGGCTGGAAATTATTTTAGAAGACCTAATGGTGAAATTGGATGGACCAATGAAGCTATATTGTGATAACAAGTCTGCAATCAACATAGCTCATAATCCAGTTTAACATGACAGAACAAAACATGTTGAAGTGGATAGACATTTCATAAAAGAGAAACTTGACAGTGGTTTAATCTGTACTCCCTATGTAACCACTGGAAATCAAGTTGCAGACATACTTACCAAGGGACTACCTGGTAAAGACTTTCAGAAGTTAACAGGCAAGCTGAGGATGGAGGACATCCATGCCCCAGCTTGAGGGGGAGTGTCAAAGATCAGAGATTTGTTTCCTTAATTATATGTTTCCTTAATTAAGGGATTTGTAAATATTTTATTTGATAAGGATCCCTTACTCTAAGGGTCTGTATTCTATTACTAGAATTAGTTTCTTACTAGTTTAAAAGTTACCTAAGATAGGCCCTAGGTTTGTGTATTTATTTGTAAGTTTTTCTCTGTTGAAATTAATAAGAAATTCAGTCTTTTCTACAAAACTTATACGAGTCCAATTCATATATGTGAAACTTATTTCAACACGTATTGAAGCATCAATGTGAAAATATATGTGCAACTACGCAATAGACTACCAAAAACACTGATAAATACAACACAACAGTTGAGCCAGAACTGCCTAGTTAAATACCGATGCATATCTAGACAGAGCATGAGTTCCCAACCGTGGGCCGAATGGGAACCAATATATAAATGTGTTAGTAAAAGAATAGAAAAAGCTTTTATTGTCTCACTTGAATTATATAGGAATTCTTGAACCCCAAGAGTTAAGAATAATACGTTGATCAGATAGATGACTCCAATGCATAACCCTTGTAACAAATACCCAGCAAATGAACTTTCAACAAGTTTGTCTCAACATAGACAGCAGAAGAGCAGTACATAATGACGCAAAATATTCCTTAAATAGATGAAACCAAAATATTTTTTCCACTAAAAAAATCATAGGTGAAATTATTTTAAAGTTATTTCTTAAGATGGTACTGAGAAGATGGTTGCTCAAGAACAATCATCAAAAATACACTACAACAGTTCTTTTATGTTCAAAAAGTACAACTGGCTCGTCTCAAGACACCCAAGGCCAAACATAATGCTTGAAAGAGTAGCATAAGCAATAAGAAGCATGTATAAGTATATGCAGTAAGAACATTACCAAGGCTTTGGCGAACAGCCTTCTTAAGGTCAGCTTGGAACCTTTCTTCATCATCTTCGTGAGCTTGCAATTGTCTTGAAGTCTTTGTATCACCTTCTCCAGAGATAGGAGCAACTAGTTTCACAAAGTACCCATGTCAACTTAGTTTCTATAATGTGAAAAAAAATTCTGAAAAGCAACTTAATATAAAAAGCACATAATACACACATGCAGAAAAATATCAGAAGAGAAACTCATTGAAAATAAACCAATACTACATTAAGAACAACATCAGACAACAAGAGCACATGCATGAAAACCTGATATGATATCCAATAAATTAAAAAGTTCCAGCTCAAGCTATATCAGTCAAACCCCAGATATGCAGTACCAAAATATCTTCTGCTTCAATATGACATTGTGGCATGTGACAGAACATTACTGCAAAAATAAAGAAAGCGCTTAAAAGATGTTCACTCATCTTTTCAATGTTAATTTGACATGCCACAGCAATTTCTTGGATGTGAAATTTTTCATGGGCATTAATTTAGACAAGAATCAAGTATCATGTTATTGAAAGATAAGACTCCAGTGCACACATAAACATGTTAAACAACATGAGCAGTTCAACATCAAGACATTATCATGAAAATCCAGTTCTGCTTCTACTTTGAAGAGACCCGTATAGAAGTCATATAGAAGAAAGTAAATTAACTCTCCTTTTTTCCCTGTCACTATAAATGAAGTGAGAAACGAAGCAAAATTGACTGCTGCGGCAGTTTAAATATGAACCATCTTTCAATTATCGTAGAACCATTTGCCTAACTCTAATATAACATTCTAGCACAACAAGGCACAAACTAAAATATAACACTACCGCAACAAGCACAAAGAAAACTTTACCACTGTCCATTGGGACACCATCAACAAATCTAACTTGCTCTTCTACATGGACTTGAGAACTTCCAACTTGAATGCTTTCCTTCTCAGATGACACTACTTGAGATTTTCCATCAAGAAATCTGTTGGAACTCTTATGCCGTCTACCCTTTCTTCCTGTCCTTCGTTCACTAGAACCATCCTCTGAGACTGTACCATTAGATAGTCCTGCATAATATGAAAAGATGAGATCTCCCAAGTTTGATAATGAAAATTAACCCCATGCACAAACCTTGCTATATTACTAACCTTGTTTAAATTTATTAGGAGTTACAAGCACAGCTGAACCATTGGCATTGCTCATTGGTATGCTATCCCAATTGTTTGCAACCTTGTTCCTTGGTGCCAAATGTTCCTGTAACAAAAGTTTATATGGTTTTCCAAATATCGCATTATGGTTCCTCTAAACAGAAAAGCATAAAGGACATCTCAACATAGCAGCATAGACAAACTTCCATCTCATCATGTTAAAAAAAGAGTACTTACCTGAATATCTAGATCACCGGTTTCCAAGCATACATCGTGCAAAGTATATGCTGCATTCTTTGCATATGCTTGATTAGTTTTTTTATTTTGCTCGGCGAGTTGCTTCTGTTTAGCCTCATTCTCAATCCGTCTTTGATACTCCAAAGTCTCTTCAAGCTTTCTTTCCTCTGCTTCAAGCTCGGTTATTCGTCTCAATTCCTCTTCTTGTTGTTTCAAGTCATCACTATTCAGAGAAACAACTTCAGAATCTAGATGATCTCCATCAGAAACAACTGTCAAAGAACTGCAAGAAAACATGCATGAAAATGCACATTAACAGTAGGCTGTATCAAAAAGTATCAATAACAGTTATGTGAAAGTGGAAAACTTTGAAATCATAAATGACACTACAAATTCAGACCAGGAAAAAACATACACTTGCTCTGCAGTCTCGTCATTAAGTATATGCAGCTCATTTCCACCAGAAGACTGAAACAGTAAGAAACCACCATTAGACCTTCGCAATAGAATATTAACTTCGGTAACTACCAGCTGAATTGTCAGGGGAAAAAATGTAAAACATACCTTTGAATCCTTGGATTTTCGGAACTCCTTGTTCTTTTTCTTATCTTTGCTTTTCTCCTGTGAATTTCTGGAATTATCATTTCCCCCTCGAATACCCTTCTTAGAGTCACGTGCGAGTTCTGCTAAAAACGCTTCTCTTGCAGCATCAGACTTCTCAGTGGCATCTTTCTCGGCCAGATCCTCCAAGTGTACCTAAATTTAAAAATAATTAATAGAAGAAAAAAAAGTAGCAAGATCAAGATATATACATTTTGTCTAGAATAAATAGAACACCACACAAAATCAACTGGTTTATTACATACCCTCAAGTATGATTTCACTAAAGGCGACAATATTGATCGATAATCATATGCAGACACAGGTTCGAGTTTAACTTCCAACTGCTGCATGCCAGTAACATTTCGCATAATTCTTGCATCAATTTTGCTAAGCTGCATTACAAAATAAAATATTTAAGAATGGCAAGTTAAGAATCAATTTTTTATTTTGAAGTTGAACATAAAGTAAATGACCTCCACTGATACTTGTTCCTTCTGTCTCTGAAGGGCAACCTCTATGCAGGTGTCCACTTGATGCAGATAATCCTTAGCTGCCCATTCATCATCTTCGCCAGATTCCAAGTCACATAACTGAGAAGTCACACCACCATAAGTATCCCCATAGCCAAATTGTTTGACATTCAATGCTTCTGCTTCTTTTAAAACATTAGATATAGCTTCCAACTCAAATCTAGTGCTGAGGAACATAACATTACTTTCATTCTTAAGAAGTTCTTTTCGCTTCCTAAGGATAGACTCATAGCTTCCATGAACAAATTCAGTGGAAGTCTCCCTCTTCTTACCTTCTTCAAGACAGAGATCCTCCACAGCCTGCAGTGCTTCCTCGTAGCTTATATGCTCACATTTTCTCTCACAGAGACTCTGTAGGAGATAAAACTCCTTCTCCAGCATCTGGAGAATTTCAAGTCCTTGCCGTGTTTTCTCTTCTTTCGTGCCTATCCATGACGCTAATTGATCCCCACTTGAGGGACCAGCAAAAATCCAGGACAGTAGAGCATCGGCCTGTACAACCCCAATTTCATTGCTACCATTAGTATTTCCCTGACTAGCATCTTCTATTGTTGCATCAGGCAATAAATGTTCATCCAGGAGGAGACACGAAGCATCTGCACTGAGAATAATCTTCTCTTTAACCTCAATAACCTGAGTGGCACCATTCACATCATCCATAGGAGCATTCTTCTCAGAATATCTAGCCAGACCACAAATATGAGATATATCCTGCAATAATTTGAGGATTTTTCTAAGTTGTGTAGCTCCCAAAAAACGAATGCACATGGGACTTTGATCTACACCATAATTCAGAAGCTGAGAACCAGAAACCATACTCTGCAACTCATCCATTGTGAATTGTATCACCTTGTTAAGATGGCCAGCAGCAAGGTAGTTATGTCTAATAAGCAGTTCAAATGTAGCACGGATTCTTTCAAGCAACTTTGCGCGCTCAGCATCATCAGCTGTTGGCCACCCATCCACCAGGTGACATACTATTGAACCCTGATTTCCATCAAATTTCTTGCATTCAATTCCATGAACTTTGTCACAATCATAGGAATCCCTAAACTTTTCCTTCTCAAGAGGCGAGTCAATCACATCATTGAGGCAGCCATCAATCTCTTCATCATGGTTCCCTGAATAAAAATCGTCAGAAAACTTCGAATCACGAAATTTAGACCGGTTACCTATCATTTTAGCTGCAGCAGAAATATCCAGGGGATCCCAAGAACAGTTAAGGAGCATCTCTATCCACTCATTATCAACACTCTGGGGCAAAACAGTCTGCATTTTAGGGATGAGATTCCCCATATGCTCCTGAACAACATGCTGCATATGAGACTCTGAATCCACAAACTTCTCACTACACCTACAGCAAACCCAAAACGTCCAAGTCTTATTAACCTCGGCAAATGCCAAAGCCTCTGATAAGACCTCACTCACCGATCCATCTTTCAACAAGCCAAAATATGCTTTGAGATCACTAACCCTAATCCTAAGCAAATCTTTCTTCGAATCAACACTCATTGAATTCCAAAATGATCGAACCCAGTCTCTCCTCTCAGATGTAGAACCATTCTTCCTCCTCCTATATGTTCCTCCTCTTTGTCCACCTCCAGAAGTCAAATCCAATCCAATCCTCTCTCCCTCGCTCTGCAAAAGTGGAGAAGATTTCTGCTGCTGCAACAACCTAGCAGCAGCAACTCTAACCTCAATCTCTTTCCTTCTTTCTTCAGGAGTCTTTGTAGCTTTCTTAATCTCATTAGGTCTTCTCGCTTGTACTAGCCTAACCTCCATAGGATCCTCCGTTGCTTTCCTAACCGGAATGATCCTAAACTTATCTTCTCTACTCCCTAAATTCTTCATCCAAGTAGAAATTGAAGCGATATTAGATTTCTGTATCAACGTCCTAAGCTCACTTTGTACGTGCAAAATTCTCGCCTCCGCGGTTGGTATTCTCTGTTGAATCTCTTCTTGTAAGCTTTCTTTGGCGGGATCCACCGGATTCTCAATGGCCAATGCGCGTTCGCATTCTTGAATCACTTCTTCATACTCTTTTCCATCGTTGGCAGATTCATACAGTAAATTAGCATAGAAATTAGCAAATTCGATCGAGTTTGGAGATAATTCCGCAGCCTTCTTGGCCGAATCGATTGCGCTCTTGAAATGCCGCTGCTTGGCCTGATGGTCATCGATGATGGCGGCCACTTTCACGCAGACCGTGCTTTGAACGCGGTGGATTAGAGCCGCATAAACCGAGTTCTCGTGACGAACACACGAATCTTTCATCAACCGAAGTGCTTTGGTATGGTTGCCACGTCGGAGTGCCGTTAGGGCTCGCTCACACTCCCCCTTAACCGCCGCATACGACAACTGCGACGAAGAAGACGAACCATCATCGGATTCAGCCGGAAGTGCCAATACCTCGATCTTGGCATTAGTAGCACTCAGCTCGGCCGCCTGTTTTAATCGTGGAGCGGCGTTTTTCTTCTTGTGCCCCATCTACTTAAATCTCAATCAAATTAACATGCATAAATCTCTTTTATCAGCAATTTAATCGGATATAAAGAGATTGGAAAAGAATAATGGCGGCCAAATGGGATTAACGATCGGCGGGAATCGAAGGACGATCAGAGTCTGGTGAAAGTAAAAAGGGAAAAGAAGAAGCTGTTCTGCTGTTTCTTGTTGCTTTGGTGCGTGTGAAAAGAAAATAAAGTTTAATTATAAGGCATAAACTACATTGAGATCACTCAAATATTACTGAATTACAAACAGCTCATTAAATTATTAGGCAAACTTGGGGATATAAGGCTGTTTATATTTTTATTTAAGGGATAGGTGTTGCTTGAAGGAAATTTTAGAATCTAAGTTAAAATCTACAGTATTTGAGGATCTCGCCATGTGTTTATGGCGTTCTTTGGACTTCGCCATGTGGAGGTGGTCAGGTACTGTGTGTTGAACGCTTGCCAATTTTGTAAAAGATGAGTTTTTTTTATTTTACTTGCACCTCGCAACCTGCACATGGTGAGGTCCAACTTCACCACCTCCACACACGGTGTGATATTGTAGAAACTGGCCTATTCTCTAAAATTTCTCCCGAACAGCCCATATCTCTTAAATAAAAATTCAAACTATCCTATTTCCCCAACTTTGCCAAATTATTAAAATACACAAGCGGTCACTCAATTAAAGCTTTGTAACCCCCTCGTCCCGGTCCGGACGCCTGACCGATCCAAGTGGGCTACACGGGGATAACCGAGATGAAACCCGTTAAGGCTCCACTTCGGTTACCGACCCTAAGAAACTTTTTCATTTATTATCTTATCTAGAATGCATTAATTAAATCTAAGCGGAAGCCCAACAACAAACAGGGCCTAAGCCCAACCCTTGAAACCCTTTAGAGATGTCAAAAAGCTCAAATTTAGGCATGTGTTTCGAAACAGTCAAAGCCCGTTTCGAAACACGAGCTCCGGTTTTAAAAGCCAGACACCCGTTTCGAAACGCATCCAGCCCGTTTCGGAACAGGGTCTCATTTTGCCTAGCCGTTTCGATACCCGTTTCGAAATAGGCAATTCCAGTAGCCAAAGTGTTTCGAAACTGGTTTCAAAACAGGGGTTCACAGTAGCCAAAACGTATCGAAACGAGTTCCGATACGGGGGCCCTGGAACCACACCCGTTTCGAAACAGGGCAACCCATTTCGAAACACCAGCACTCTGTGAATTCCAAAAATCAGTTTTAAACATCTCCAAATGATCCCAAACGTCTGTAACGACTCCAAGAAGCATACTTAACATACAAACACACTCTAGATCCATACACCCTATAGCAACCATGCTCAAGATACACAAGATATAAGATAGGGCATCCATTCAAAGATCATACATGGCATTTAACATAATATGCCTACCCAAGGACATATACTTAGATATTTAAGATAGGCAAATCCAACATGGTAAGCAAGTCATACATCCAAAAGCCAAATCAACATAACATATAAAAGGAGTCTAGCATGCTCCTAAACAACCAACATCAACATACATCAAAAGGTTCAACAACATATACATGTCCCATTGCTTGACCATTACATCCTTTAATTAAATTACTCATACTTGATAGCTAAGATAACACCACAAGGCACACTTGGAGGCCCCTTCTTGCACTAGCAACCCACGGACTACGGATCTGCATTGTCGAACAAAAGAGAGCATAAGCATAAAGCTTAGTGAGGGTAAACTCATTAAAACAAACCTCGACAATGTAGGGTCCAAGCACGAGCACAACAAGGTAGAATGCATGGTCTTACCTTCGATCCACATAAGCCAAAACAAACATGATGCATGAACATATATACAATATTATGCCATGCTCATCAAGCTCAAATCCACATCATGTGTAAATACATATAATAATCCACATGGGGATCACATTTCATATCATATTGATACACATATCAACTCATATTGGCACCTAGCTATGACTCGAATACGCGGATAAACACGTTGGAACTCACATCAAACACAACCATTATCTTACGGTGGGATTACACTCATCACCGTTCTCGCGGAGGGGATTCCACTCATCCTCACGCCCCGTCGATGGGATTACACTCATCACCGACTAACATATATATAAGAAGAATTTCTGGGCGAACCCGTACTCCATCTTGATGACTACCATCATCAAGACCACACGCGCATTTGACTCACGTGTGCACACTACATCCTAATGATCGATCATTTGTACCCAAACATACTAGTGCCAATACTAAACACAATCCACAATATCAATTCACAACCATTTCCGTGCTTAGCACGTACTCACCATGATTAACATCATGCCCATACCTCATGCATATAACAATGCATCACAACCATGCCTCAACATACATGTATAACACATTTATACATAACCATCATCAACACAAATCATCGTGAGGCATAAACAACAATTAAAGAGTTCAACCAATGTCTCTAACTAAAGCTTGGGATTAGGTTACCACTCTAATCCCAACTCTAGGTGGGTCTACCAAACCCAACATAGTCCACATGCTTGAACCAAATACTCAAAACCATTTTAAAAACATTAAATCACTCACCTTCACTTCCAAGCTCAACAACCAAGCAACCAAGACCCTCAAGCTTCCGGATTCACTCCCGATGCTTCACCAACACAAGTCCTTGACTCTAAACAACCCAACACAATCAAAACAACCTCAAATCAGCTCATACAACAATGTAGCAAACCTAGAATATTATTCAAGCATCAAACACAAGAATTTAAGCTATGGACAACCCCCCAAAACAAAAAACTCGAGCAGCCATCAAACCCCAACCAAAACTCATAATTTCAACCTCTTTAACACTCTTAAATGATTCCAAAACAACCCTTAACTAACATACTAACATTAGCCTTCCGTTTCCAACATAAGACAACCCCAAAATCCATTCCAAAACCCTTCAAAAACCCCTTGAAAACCCAAATACGAAAATCATATTAAATCAAAAGCTTTAGCAAAAACCCATAAAGCTTTAACCTTTATCATTTTCCATGAAAAACCAAATTTCCAAAACATGAATGAAAATGCAATCTAAAGGTACTTTTGAAGAGAGGAAGATGAGAGCAAAATGAAAACATATTTACCTTTCAAAACCGAGCCAAAATGAAGAAGAAAGGAAATGGAATAGTAAAAATGGGGTAGGGAGAGCTCTTGTCGTGAGTTTTGTGTTTGGAGAAGAAGATGGTGAAATTGTTTATTTGAAATGGGCTTTATTTGGAAAGACTCACTATTTACAAAAATGCCATTAAAATGGCTATTGGGCTTTGACATCAAAAATTTGGTCCAACACCTTCAATTAAATTTTTGCAAAACAAAACCGAGACATTATTTTATTTATTTATTTCACCCGACCCCCAGACCCGGGTGTTACAACTCTCCCCCACTTAAGGAATTTCATCCCCGAAATTACCTGACGGAAACAAGTACGAAAACTGCTCAAGCATATCAGCTTTCCTCTCCCACGTGGACTCTTCCACACCTCTATGTCTCCACAACACCTTGACCAACTCTATGGTCTTGCCACGCAACACCTTGCTATCAGAAGCAAGTATCTCAACTAGTTATTCATTATAAGATAAATCCGGATTCAAATCTATCTCCTCAACATGTATAACATGAGAAGACATCATGGATCTTCTCTAACTCAGAAGGCAATCTCAAATGGTAAGCTACAGGCCCAATCCCCTCAACTATCTCATACGAACCAATAAACCTCGGACTCAACTTGCCTTTCCGGCCAAATCTCATCACCTTCTTCCAAGGAGATACTTTCAGAAACACTTTCTCACCTACAGAGAACTCAATCTCTTTTCTCTTCATGTAACACCCCAATTTTGGGCTTAGAAGTTTAAGTTCTGAACCAGAATGGTCCGAGAAACGGTTCGAATATAAAAGGAGATTTTAGGGAACGCCTAGTTCGAGATGCTTTAAAAATATAGAAAAATATCTAAAAATCCTCATTCAATATATATAAGAGAGTGGTGAAATCAATTTTACAAAATAATGTTTGGAAATACTACATTTCGATGTAGTGACCAAATTGCGAATTTTGCAAACTTTAGTAGTGACTGTTTTGTAAAGGATTGAAACTTTAAATCTTTAAGGAGCTAATTTACCTAAAATGTTTTCTCCAAATTTTTCCTTAATTTGGGTGATTTAATTAATGATTTAATTAAATAAAAGAAAAGTGAAAAACTACTTTTTGACTTTCATAACTACCTTTCTCTAATTTTCTCTCATTCCCTTTTCTCTCAAAATCCTATCATCCAAACATCTTTTCTCCAGCAAAATTCACATTGATTTTTATTTCAATTGATGAGATTTCCATCACTCATTGGTTCCTAATCAATCTTGCAACAAATCCTTTTGATTTCCACATTGTATTTTTATGGAATTTTGCCCAAATCAAGGAGAAATCATCTTTTAGAGGTAAGATTGTTCTTCTCCTCTAAATACTCAGTTCTTTACTGAAATTCCCAAGTTGTCAATCCTTTATTAAAGTTTTATAAATGGTTTTAATGTTAGAAACAAGATTTTGGCTTAAAACTCAAGATTTTGGAAGAGATCTTGAAGATTTTCGTTGTAATTGATTGGGCTCTATTTTGAGATAGTTCTCTAATGTATTTTGGATGTTAAATGATGTTAGAAATGAGGTTTTATCAATCCAATCACGAATAGGTTGTGTTTCCTAAGTTTTTGCTTATGAAAATGGTGGTTTTTGAGTTGTTTTTGGTGTTCTGTTATAGATGGAGGTATAAGGATGAGTTTAGAGTTGTTTTTGATGTTAATTGATGTCTGGAAATGATTACAAGTGATGGATCTTGGCTGGGTTAAGTTTTGGAAGAGTTTGGAGGTGATTTCGGTTGTGTTTGGTAGCCGAAATGTTGGACTTAGGAAGAGCAGCGAGTTTAGGAGTGTTGGCTGAAGATTTCAATGCATGATGATACATTAATCCTCTGCTTTTATGTGTCTAAAACAGGGGAGACATCTTTGGACACTTTTGAAGTTGATCCGGAAGCTTAATCGGTGTTTCGGCAAGCAAGCGAAATGAAATCGGTGAGTGCGATTGGGTTTGAAGTCCATGAGGACAAAAATATAAGGTTTGGGGATTTAGGATAGGTTTGAAACACCTTCCCAAGTCCGAAAGTAAGTATAGTTTGATTTGGTCTCTCTAAAGTGGTGTTTGCCCCTAAAATGCTTTTACATGCTCATGGTTTGAGATTGTTAAATTCCTACTGTTTTTGTGCATGTTTTGGAGCATGAGATTATGCTTGTAGAGATGTCATGAGATGGCATGTTGCATTGAATAGATATGAGCTTTTGGTTTGAAGCAAAGCATGATTTATGATTTGAAATGTGGTGAAAAAACCTTTGAGTTATTTTGCATGAAAAACAGTAGGTGTGATGATATTTTGACACATTATATTGGCATAGATGTTGAGAAACTCACCGGATATAATTGATCGATCAATAGGATGAAAGTGCACTATAAACTAAAAATTCGTGCGTGCTCTTTAGTTAAGCCAAAGGGAGATATTCCGATGATGGGCATTCCATCGGGTAGGACTTGGTGAAATACCCAAGCTTTGTGGCGATGAGAGATTCTGCCATATGAGTACGGTGATGAGAGATTCCACCGGAAGTTGTGTTGCTAGACAAGTGAGTACGGTGATGTGAGATTCCACCGGAAGAGTCTAGTGTAGAAATGTGTCCGCATATCTGAGTATTAATGAGATGCTAAATGCCAATATAAATGATGAAATGGTTTTTGTTACACATGTACCATTGATGAAATGATTTATGCTATGAGTTATGCATATGTGTTTTGTTTAGAAATGCTTTGACAATACAAGCATGTGAATGGCCTTTCCATGAGATTTGCATTGGTTTTAATGCATGAGATAGAATGAAGGTACATGTGATTTCAATGAGCTTTGCTTTGAAAGTTTTCCAAGCATGAGAAAGAGATGAGCATGTGGTTTAAAAGCTTTGATGAAAGTGTTTTCTAAAATTGCATTATTGTGTTGGTTTCTTTAGAGCATGCCTCACTAAGCATTTGTGCTTACGCTCTCTTTTACCAATAATGCAGATAATTGAGGTGTTTAAGGGCATCAAGGAAGCTAAGTTCATCCAAGGAAATCCAAGCTCACGTATGGTGAAGTTCATACGCTATTAGTTTTGATAAATTGGCAATGGGAAACTAAGATTTGTTTTGGAAGATGTATTAAACTCCCTAAGGTTGTGGCATGTTTGCCCTGGTTGGTTTGAATTGTAAATGGCCTTAATTACTTGTTTGAGGTTGGATTGCCTATTAGTGGTTTGAAAATAGGAAGCATGCCTCTAGATTTGCGAGTTTTCATGTTTGATGCTATGAAGGTGTTTAGGAGTTCTAAATATGTACCTTATATGTTTGATGACTTGTTGGTATGTTTGGGGAGTCCTTTGGATGTGTTTGAATGGGTTTATGCATGAAAAACCAGCATTTGTTGCAGTTTATGGGCAAACCGTATCGAAACACCCTCTAGTGTTTCGAAACGAGGGCCTGAAATGGCCTTCGTGTTTCGAAACGCTAAAGGATGTTTTGAAACGATTTGGCTACTGGAATGCCACGTTTCGGAACTGGTCTCGGAACCAACCCGCGTATCGGAACGGTCAACGCCGTTTCGATCCAGCGTTCCGATACAACAGGTGGATGTTTCGAAACGGGTGACCGTTGGGCACAAATTTGAATGATGCTAAAGTTTGCAAGCTTTGCATTTTAGTCCCAAATATTGAAGTTGCAATTGCTTGAGTTTGAGATGTTCTTTTAAGATGAAATTTGGCAGAGAAGCATGTAACGTGACTAATTTCATATTGGTAACCTTAAAATCAGTAAAGATCTTCTAATTTACAGAAATTACATTTTGGTCCCTAAACTTGTAATAAGTGCAATTGAGTCCCTACATGTAATCCGATCGATGTGCCTTTCTCAAATATGTTTTATGAGTACTCACTTAGGGTTAATGTGTATCTAGACAATATTAAAAAGAAAAAAAGGGTCGTGAATCAAGGTTGACTTTGGTTTTCCCCGTGTAATCTTCGTAGCTCGGGTCAACCGTCTAGGTCGGGCTAAGGGGGTTACACTTCAAATCTGCATAAGACTTATGACGATCGGAAGCTTCTTTCAAACGGTCACAAATCAACTTCACTTTGTCGGTAGTCCCCTTAAGCAAATCCAGCATAGGTAACAACCTCTGGCCCGTTTTAGCCCAACAAATCGGAGTCCTACATCGTCTACCATACAAAGCCTCATAGGGAGCCATCTGTATACTAGCCTGGTAACTGTTGTTGTAAGCAAACTCAACTAAGGGTAAGTGCTTCTCCCAAGAACCTTGGAAGTCAATCACACAACAACGAAGCATATCCTCTAAAATCTGTATCACTCGCTCTGGCTGCCCATCGGACTGCGGATGATAAGAAGTACTGAAATGCAAACGGCTACCTAGAGCACTATGCAAACAACCCCAGAACCTCGAAGTAAATCTCGGATCTCTATTTGAAACAATAGACTTCGGAACTCCATGAAGTCTCACAATCTCACGGATGTACAAGTTCGCCAACTTGTCTAAAGAATATGTAGTGTTCACTGCTAAGAAGTGAGCACACTTAGTGAATCTATCCACTATCACCCAAACAGAATTCTTCTTCGAAGGAGACAACGGTAACCCCGACACAAAGTCTATGGTGATCCGCTCCCATTTCCATTCCGGAATCTTCAAAGATTGTAACAAACCTGAAGGAACATGATGTTCTGCCTTCACTCTCTGACAAACCATACAACGGCTCACATACTCGGCTACATCCTTCTTCAGACCAACCCAGAAATAATCATTCTTCAAGTCACGGTACATCTTAGTACTACCCAGATGCATAGAAAAAGGACTCGAATGTGCTTCACTCAGAATCAGACGTCTCAACTCAACATCTTCCGGTACTACAACTCTGTCTCTGAAACACAACACATTCTCTCCACTAAAACTATACTCGGTCGGTCTACCTTCGGCTATGTCCTGAACATGAGGAACTAAAGACACATCTTGCAACTGCTTCTCTCTAATCAACTAAATCAAAGAAGGTTTTACTTGCAACTCTATGATCAAACCACCATCATCGGATACACTCAATCTAGCAAACATAGCTCGCAACTCAACTGCAACTTTTCTACTTAAAGCATCGGCTACTACATTTGCCTTACCCGGATGGTACTCAATGGTCAAATCATAGTCTTTCAAAAGCTCAAGCCATCTTCTCTGTCTCAAGTTCAACTCTCTCTGTGTCATCAAATACTTCAAGCTCTTATGATCGGTGTAAACTATACACTTCTCACCATACAAGTAATGACGCCAAATCTTCAATGCAAACACAACTGCGGCTAACTCAAAATCATGAGTAGGATAGTTCTTCTCATGTACCTTCAACTGTCTCGAAGCATAAGCAACAACTCTTCTTTCTTGCATCAAAACACAACCTAAACCTATGTAGGAAGCATCACTATAGATCACAAACTCTTTACCTGAAATTGGTTGTACTAACACTAGAGCGTTTGTCAAAGCTTCTTTCAATTTCTCAAAGGTCTTCTGTCTTGCATCTGACCACTGAAACTTAACTCCTTTTTGCAACAATTTAGTCAAAGGAGCAACTACCCTAGAGAAACCATCAACAAATCTCCTATAGTAACCGACTAATCCTAGGAAACTCCTAATCTCTGTCACGGGCTTAGGTTGTTTCCACTCAACAATAGCCTCAATCTTCGACGGATCAACACGGATACCTTCGGCCGAAACAACATGGCCAAGAAATACAACCTCTCGAATCCAGAACTCACATTTGCTAAGCTTCACATACAACTGATTGCTCAACAATCTGTGTAATACAAATCTCAAATGCTCATCATGCTCTTCTTCTGTCTTCGAGTATACAAGGATATCATCTATGAAAACAACTACAAAACGGTCTAGATAGTCTCTGAAAATTCTGTTCATCATATCCATGAATGCTGCAGGTGCATTCGTGAGCCCAAACGACATCACAAGGAACTCATAGTGACCATATCTAGTCCTAAAAGCTGTCTTCGGAACATCACACTCTTTTACTTTCAACTGATAGTACCCTGATCTCAAGTCTATCTTCGAGAACACTGAAGCACCTCTCAACTGATCAAACAAATCATCTATACGAAGCAACGGATACTTGTTCTTCACAGTCAACTGATTCAACTGCCTGTAGTCAATACACATACTGCCATCTTTCTTCTTTACAAACAACACAGGAGCACCCCAAGGAGAACTACTAGGCCTAATGAAGCCACGGTCTAATAACTCTTGCAGCTGACTCTTCAATTCTTTCAACTCTTTCGGAGCCATACGGTACGGAGCTATAGAAACTGGAGTAGACCCTGAATCAGTCTCAATCACAAACTCAACATCTCTGTCAGGAGGCAAACCTGGTAACTCTTCAGGAAACACATCCGGAAAATCACAAATTGTTCTAATATCTTTCGGTCTAGCCTCACTCATATTCGGATTCATAACATAAGCTAAGTAAGCCCACATCCGGAATCCATCAACCTATGAGCCTCTAAAGCTGACACAACGTTAGACAAGAACTTAATGTTTTCGCCTACTACTACTACTACCTCGTAGTCATCAGAAAGTTTCAAAGAAATCCTCTTCGTCTCAAAATCCACACTAGCTCGGTGCTCAACTAACCAGTCCATACCCAAAATAATATCAAAACCATAAAAAGGAAGCTCCATCATATCAACAGAAAACACATGACCCTGAATCTTCAGCGGACACCTCCTATACATTCGTCTAGCTACAACTGTCTCACCAAAGGAACTAGTCACATGCATACCTACATCTAAGATCTCAACAGGTATATCTAACTTTCGTGCATGCTCACTCAAAATGTGCTCATACCTTGTACGAAAAGTTGTCTTAGGCACATCCACATCCTTCACCTTCAACTGGTTTACTCGCATCTCAAATCAATCTTAGAAAACACTGATGCACCTCAAAACTAATCAAACAAGTCATCAATTCTTGGCAAAGGATACTTGTTCTTAACTGTTAACTTATTCAATTGGTGATAATCTATACACATTCTCATCGTGCCATCTTTCTTCTTCAAAAACAAGACCGGTGCACCTCAAGGTGAAACACTAGGCCTAATGAAACCTTGATCAAGCAACTCTTTCAACTGCGTCTTCAATTTCTTCAACTCCCTAGGTGCCATTCGGTAGGGAGCCACAAACACTAGATTCATATATTCATACAACTCAATGCCAAACTCAACCTCTCTGTATGGTGGCAAACCAGGCAACTCTTCCGGAAACTCACATATCATTCGTATGTCTTGTACTCGCACTTCCTTTGTACTAGGATTCATCACATAAGACAGAAAAGCTTCGCATCCCAAACACATCCACCGACTCGCTTCAAGAGCCGAAACCACATCAGACAAGAATTTCACATTCTCGCCTACAACTACCACTTTGTAGTCATCGTCAAGTTTCAACGAAACTCGCTTAGTCTCGAAATCAAAAATTGATCTATGTTTAGACAACCAATCTATACCAAGAATCACATCAAAACCATAAAAAGGCAACTCCATAAGATCAACCTCAAACACATGACTCTGAACAGTCAAAGGACATTTTCTATACAACTTCCTTGTAACTATCATTTCACCAAATGAACTAGTTACACACATACCAAAATCTAACAACTCAACATGCAAATCAAGCGCTTGTGTGTGCTCGCGCAAAATATATGAATGAGTAGAACCAGAATCAATCAAAGAAAGTAATGATAAGGGTTGCAAAGTAAAAGTACATGCGATCACATCCATGTCATTCTTTCCTTCACGGTGTGCATACACCCTAGCCTGTCCACCTCCCTCGGGCTGAATAGCAACCACATGTGCAACATTCCTCTGACCATCTTCCTTGTGCTGAAAATTTCCACGACCGCGCCCACAGCCTCTTTGTGGATCAACAGCTTGCACTGGAGCTTGTCAATCTCTAACGAGTTGTGGGCAATCACGCTTCATATGTCCTCGTGATCCACAGTTCTAGCACGTACCCACGATACCCTAACATTCTCCTGTATACCTCCTACCGTACTGGTTACAATCTGGTGTACGAACAAAAGCATTTTGCCCCTGATGACCTGGACCAGGGTTACCACCACCTCGCCTTGGTTCATGTCGATACCTCATATCCTTATGCTTCTTGTAGCAATCCTTGCCGACATCCAACTCGGCCGATCTCTTCTCAAAGCTAGATCCACCTGAACGAGCAACCAAACCCAAATTTTGTTATGTGTCCTTAGCCCAAGTGACTAAAACATCAAAATCAATGTAGTCTGAAGCCAACATATACGTCTTAACAACCTTCTCAAGCTCGTAGAGAAAATGATCGCATCTCACACGTTCATTAGGAACTATTTTAGGAGCATACTAGCTCAACCGAAAAAATTGAACTTCATACTTCGAGACTATCATGTTCCCTTGCACCAATGACATGAACTTTCTCTTCTTCGCATCAAGATAGCGAACACCCAGATATTTTCTCTTGAAAGCAATTACAAATAACTCCCAAGATACATCAGCTGGTTTCATACCCGCGGTGATGGTCATCCACCACGTATAAGCATCTCCATGAAGCAAAGAGACAACACATCCTAACTTTTGCACATCATTGCACCCCATCTGTCCAAGAATCCTTCGGGTTCTCTCAAACCATGCCCCGGAACCTTTAGGAGATAATCCTCGGAACTTAGTTCTACCCAAACTGTACAAACGCTCTAAAGGTAAGTCAGCATTAGCAACAGGCTAAAGTGCGGCCACGTGCATTCCCGCTATCGCTGCCTGAAAAGCCTCAGCTATAGCCTGAATCAACGGTGTCATATCAGCAGCTTGTCCTTGTGCTACTTGAGGCCCAACACGTCCAACACCAGCTCCCGCTCCAGCTCTCTCACCACCAAGAGGAGAAGGAGGCGGCAAATTCTCATCATTCTCACGAATCTCGTCATCAACCATGTTTTGCACATTGCCTCTAAGCTCTCGTCTCGGTCCCATTTTAAAAAGGTATACAAATCTAAAACATGATAATATTATAACGAAACAATTAGGCAAACCCAAAAGCAAGAATCCAAGGAGCTCAAGTTCCACTTTAAAACCAAAATTCTCTCTTTTTTTACATTAGTAATAATATGGCAATAGGAACCCTTATTCTCTCCCCCAATCAACACATACAAACATAAATCATGCTATCAATCACCAAAGCAATCAACGATCATATCATAACAAATACAACTACCATACATAGCATTAATCATTAATTCAAAAAATTAACAATAACACATCAACCTTACCTTCCCATTCTTTCGCAAACTTGGCTCTGATACCACCAAATATAATCCCCTCGACCCGGCCTAGGCGATAGACCGAACCAAACGACTCACACAAGGAATATTGAAGTATACCGGGAAGTTTACTCCAATAAACAACCCTATTTTTTAGTTTTATCTTTTCTAGATGCCCATTAACGCCTTATATGATAAACACCGCATCGAAACAATTTCCAATTCAAAAAACAACAACGATAAGGGATTCAATTGCACACAAGTATCTTTTAGGGACCAAAATGTAAATTTTCTAATTTACGATGGCTCTCTCAAATGTAACATTCGGGGACTAAAATGTAAAGAATCAAAACCTTCAAAGATACTTTTAACTATCTTAACAGCCAACCGTGTCAATACCTTAGAGACGGTATCGATACGCCCACAACAAAAATGCTCCCAGGTTCAAATCATGCATAAACAGTGGATCATATTCTATCTTTAAAACAAGAGCATGAACATGGAAATCAATGGGACAAAAGCCGAGAAATGAGAGAGAAACAACTCCAACTTACTTCTGGGTTTAGATTAGCGTTTCAAACTCAATCTAAATGCCCAAAACTTGCTTTCAAGTCTTTGACAACACTTTAAAACCAATTCCACTCACCAATAACGCCTCGCTTGCTTTGCCGAAGCGAAATCAAGCTTCCGAAACTTCACTAATGGTGTCCGATACAAACTCCCATGTTTATACCACACAAAATAGAGGATTAATGCATCTCAATGCATTAAAACCACCAGCAACCCATGCTATCTCGCTGCACTGTGTAAGAACACCAAAACGCATTTTCAAAACAACTGAAAACACATTTGATTGCTTCCTAAACTTGACCCCAGCAAAAATCTAACACTTCCATCCAATTTTAATCATCAATTACAATCTAAAAACAACCTAATTGCATCCATAAACCTTCAGCAACACCAAAACCACATTATCAAGCCAAAAACCCAAATATAATAACCTAAACAACTAGAGATCCAACCTATTTCGGGATTGTTATGATAAAACTTTTATTTCAACATCATTTAACATCCAAATCTTGATTAAAATCGATCCCAAATCATTCAAAACAATACTCATTCGAAAATCATGAGAAATCATCATCTAAAGATATATTTACCCATTTTTTATCAATTAAAACTTAAAACATTGTTAATAAACATATTTAGAGAGCCAAAAACTTGAGAATTTCATTAAAGAAGCTTGATTAGAGGAGTTGAACAAAATTACCTCTAACCTTTTCTATTTTCCTTCAAATGACAAGATTTGATGAAAGCTCTTTAAGATTTCTTTTAAGGTAAATGATGATAAAACTAAAGAACCCATTTGTAAAACAAAAAGAAATGAAAAGATGAAGATTTCTGGAACTATTTGGGAAAATTAGAAACATGAAGTTTATATCAAATCTCTTTTTGATGATAAAATCCCTTTTTTATTAAAAAGTCTCTTTTAAATTCCTTTTTATTAACTTATTTTAAAATGGTCAAATTAAAGAAAAATGTTCCTTAATTAAATGGTAGCTCCCTAAAGATTCTAAGTTTTGGCCTCCTTTCAAAACATACCTTAAAAACAGATTTTTCTTTATTTACAAAATGGTCACTAAACCGAAATCCTGATCTTCTAAAAGCCATTTTCTAAAATTTCCTTTATCAAACATTTCTATATACTTTTAGATGATTTTAGGGATTTTCTCCATAATTTTATCATACCTGAACTACTCCCAAAAACTCGGATCTCTAGTGACATCGAACCTCATTTAGAGTGTACATCCCCAAGGCTATGTGACACCGAACCTCACTCCAGGTTTGTGCTTATGTATTATGTGCTTTTTCCTGGATAATCTAGTGAGATCTCGAGTATGGTTAGGCCTTGTGTACCATATATGATGTTTTCATGATGAGAGCATGTGTTTAGGTGACTAGTTGTAGCGCCACGTGTTTAGTTATCTTTCCTTATTGCTCGTACTGCTTATGTTTATGAGTAGCATGAAGTATAATATAGTAGATGTGTACCACTGAGCTTTGTATGTTCAACGCTCGGAATTTTTGTTTTCGTGCCTAGGTTGGTAGATTGATCGAGAGCTCAGAGAGAACAATCGGTTTGAGATTCCAAGAAGCGATTATTGAAAGAGTACGATACTTGTGTTTAGTGGGCTTGTTGCGTGTAAAATAGTTTATCACAATGGTAGTGCAAGTGTACACGTCGCAAGTAATAAAGTGATACTAGAGTATCGGATATCGTCTCCACAGGGACTGGGCTAACCCTTTCCTTCGCTATCTGCACAAGGGGAAAAGAATAGATTAAGATATTGTCACGAAAATAATAAAGAATACTGGAAAATAAAAGTAGAGAAATCAAGATAGAGAGAATAGGCTGGTATTGAATTGCTCAGTAGTGCAGGTATTGCAGATTTTAGGAAATCCAGTTCTGTCACGCGCCCGTCGCGGACAGCACCTGTCGCGGCGGCTGTCCGTTGGCTGTCGCGGCAGCAAACACACCAACTCAGTACTTTCAAGTTTGGCAAGAATCCCAAATCTGCCTTGGCCTATCCCTAGGTCCAAGTCTGTCGATGATCACGTCTTGATGATACCTCTCGGTGTGAATCGAAGGATGAACACCGATGTGTATGAATTCTTCCTTAGCCACTTAACCTTGCCCTATCCCTAGGCACAAGATAGTTCAACTATAAACTAGAGAACTTGCTCTTATTTCTTTCGTATACTTAACTCTCCCGATGCTAAGTAAATGGATAACCTCACAATGATCTCCCGATGCTCTTGCAAGATATTAATAACCAAAATAAGAGAACTTGAAGTTTATTTTATTGAACTGAAAATTCCTAAAACAAAACAACCCTTGCAACTACTTTACAAATCAACTCGTGGCCTTAGGGGGGTTTTAGAACATGTCGACGGCGGGTAGACGGCGGAGGATTTTTGGTTGTCGGTTTAAAAGGAAATCGGCTATGGGTTATGGGATATATCCTAGGTTAAAATATATGCCCTTATATAAGCTTTGGGCTCAAGTATTCTAAGATAACAAGGATTACAACTTTAATTAAAAGTATGATTCTAATAAAGACTTAATCTTCAAGGATCCTACTTTTCAGCCGTCCTCCTTGTTTGTTGGGATTTCCTCTCCTTGAGCTTTGGCTTGACATATCTTTTGATCCGGGGCTTGGAAAAATATTTGGTTTTCACACGACAGACGAGCATATTTTTCTCTATCTATCGAGGTCCACTTTGCTTTTTCTCCACTAACTTGCTGTCGTCCTCCTGTCACGGCAGCACCATGGCAGCATCGTCCTCTTTATCTGCTTGTCCAGTTCAGCTCTCCTGCTTTTCTGCCCTGCGCCTGCCTTCACCGTCTACGACGGCGGCAACCTGCCAAAATCAGCCATTTTTAGTAGAATCTGTGCCTTTTATATATTTGTGATGTTTTGCTGTAAACTGACCTAAATACAATGAAATGATGCTTGAATGCAGCAGAAATATGGGTTAAAAAGGGTGTAAATAATAGTACTTTTACACACTCAACACACCCCCAAACTCAAGTTTTTGCTTGCCCTCAAGCAACTAAGACCTAAAAGAAAAATGAAATATTTTTGTTTTGGCTTTCAAACAGTGAACTTTCCCTTACCCGTCGTTCGTTCCCTGTGGCGGCAGCAACCTGTCGGATAATTTAGGATCTGTCCGGACTCTCACTATAGTTCTCGTGCAGTGTGTGCATGCTTGTGAACAGTTATATGCTAAGACTCTCTTAGTTTCACTAGAATATTCAACTCTTAACTTGAATTTTTATGCCAAAGTTTATCTTTTTGAAGGCACATTTTCATGTTTCTTTTGTTTTGACTCGATTTCTCTATTTTTCAAGCTAAAGTTTTACTAGAGCCAGTTTTAGGCACCTCTAGTTAACTTCCTAGAGCCAGTTTCGGGCACCTCTAGGATTTTTGAGTCTCTTTTTTCTAAACTTCTTTCCTAGAGCCAGTGTTAGGCACCTCTAGGGGCTATTCAAGTGCTAAGCTTCCTATTCTAGTTTGGCTAAAAGAAGTCTAAGCAGTATAACAATCACAATGGTGTTTAAGTTTTCAGAACTATAAAAAGGCTCTAAACTTCTCCTTAAACTATCCTAAAGATGCTGCCACGACAGAGCTGTCACGACAGGCAAGTTCAACTCACAGTTTTAAGCAAAAATTTTTAGTTTTTTTTGAAAAATAACTAAGTAAAAAATACCAATAATAAACTAAGATGTACTTGGACTCCATTAATATGGAGGGTTGCCACCCCCAAACTCGAGGGTTGCATTGCCCTCAATGCAAATGACAAAATGAAAATAAATACAGGCAATACATCACAAAATATATCAATAGCATGCAGCAATAAGAAAATAAGAAACTTAAATTTTAATCACTGTCTTCACTGCTGCTGCTGAAGCGGATCTGGCGGCGGGTTCTGGTTCGCGGGGCGGGCTGGGGTGGTTGCTGTATAACCTGAATATCAGAGCTACTGCCGCTGCTGTCACTGTTGTTGGCCCTTGGCAGAGTTTTCTTATCTGCCTCTTTACCAGTGTAAATTCCTTCGACAGGTTCCTCTGAATAGAGGGTTCAACGTCACTGTCTGCCCAGTCGGAGGAGGAAAAGAACCCAGCAACAAAGGCAGCAAGGTCATCCGAGGGCACTGGTAGCTTTATTCCTCGAGCAGATGTTTCGGCATGGGTGCTGCTGGCTGCCATTGGGACAGGTGATGGTATGGAGGCAACAGATGGTGTATGTGGTGTGGCAGCAGGTGTAGGTGTGTGGGCAGGAGTGGGGACAGTGAAGTAGTGGGCGGGGAAGGTGGGAAAGACAACATCAAGGAAATTTAAAGTATTGTGAATAAAATTTACCGTGGATGCGGCAAAGTCCTTGATGAATATCATGAGGCCCAGTTGTTTGTCTTCCATCCTTTGAATAGCAGCTAGGATTTGGTCGGATGGGTCTGTCGGTGCGGCTACTGCGGCAGGTTCAGGGTTTGGTTGTTCTGATGATTCAGCTAGGGCGGCAGCGGGGTTGAAGAAGGAGAGGGGGTTGCTACTGTTAGCTCCATGAGGCTGATGATATTTTTGTCTGTCCAACCCCGTCCTTTTACTATACGGTCGCTGTCGGCTTCCGTCACGGCAGAACAGCGGCAGAGGGATGTGATGAGGTAGGGAAGGCATAGGGGGGCCGTCGATCTCTGCTGGTCAATGGTGGTGTGATGTGATGACAACAGGTTCCTCTTCTTGATAAAAGCATTCCACAATTTTGCCTTCGGCAGCAGCTGCCCTGTCTTCACGATGTGGGGATTTTGCGGCTTGTGTTCCATTCAGTCCCTTCTTCCGTCACTTCTGCCATGACAGCGTCATAGGCAGCATCATCTTTTTCCCCCCGGACAGTTACTGTTGTTGTCGTCTTGCTACCGATGGCAACATAGAATTCCCTTACCAGCGTTTCGTTCATCTCTGCTGGTTGCTCCGCAAATGATTCCCATAAGAGGGCTGTAATTGTCCTTGCGATGAAAGGCTTGAGGCCCATATTGACCACTCTTGGATTGTAAATAAAGCCTCTTTCTTCCCATAAATCTCTAGTAGCAAAGGATTGTGGGGTAGGTGCTGCCGGTGAAGAGGTTGAGGCAGCACTGCGGCGGGTTCTTCTAGAAGACATGTTAGTTGCAAAGGTTGTTGAAAGTAAAATAAAGCAAATGAAAACTAAAGATGGAGAGCAAGTAATAAAAGCAGAAGTGAGTGAAAATGAAAATGAAACGGGGTTTTATAGAAAAGTAATTGCTGCCCGTTGAAGTTGTAACGGCAGGCGAATAACGGGGCGGCTGTCAAGCTTTAGCGTGTCTGACGCGTCTGACACACGTTTCCGCGTCTGTCGTGAAAACATGGCGACTGCCTGTCTTTTCCGCGTCTGTCGTGACAGCATGGTGACAGCCTGTCTTTTCCGCGTCTGTCATGGCAGGCTGGCGACAGCCTGTCTTTTTCGTGTCTGCCGCGGCAGCTGGGACGACAAGCCTCTATATTGGGCTTTGTTGGGCTGATGGATGGGTGGTGGGTTGAGTTCACTTCTCCTGTTCTTCTTGGCTCTTTTATTTCCTAAAAACAGTAAACATAAAAAAATTTATTCGAATAAAATAAACCTTATTTCCTAATAATAAATAAGTAATAAAAATACTCCATGTTCTATTGATGCTTGAGGGGTCATTTCCGATACTTCTTGAAGTCCATCTGTACCCTCCATCTGGTGATTTTTCTCATGGTGGGGGCTCCTTTCTTTCTCTTCTCTTTGTAGTCTATGAAGTCCTCCCTTCTTGGTAATGTTTCTGAGGGCATGAACATATGATTAGAAAAAATCAAATTGACATTCGACCATAAACTTACCTTGTTTTCGTTGAATGTTGTTGTGGTTGAATGTATCCTTTGCTGCCGTGCCCGCTGCTGCGGCAGGCAGTTATTTTGACAGTTCTTTATCAGGTTACTTTGCAGGTCAATGGGACATTGGTAAGTGCCATCACTCTCTATATCAAATTCTGTTGACCACTCGTATGTCTCCATCAGTAGAGACTTTGATAATTCTGAGTCCATCGGTGTTGGTTCCTCTAATATCTCTGTTGTGGTTGCTGCTTCAGCATCAATTGCTGTCGAGGTGGCAGTTTCTGCCGAGGCGGCAGTTTCCGCTTTGGCTGGGGTTTCTGCCTCGAAAGTGGTTGCTGTCGTGACATTCTCTTGAATTTCACTCAGCGTTGTCTCGATGTTGCTCCATTCCGGCTCCTTGATCATTGCCATGGTAGGTTGTTGCTCAGACTCATCATATGTTGGGTATTCCTTCACATAGGCATCCTCGTCATCTTGCCTCGGGATTTCAGGTTCAGTCGTGGCATGAATGAGGACGGGTCTGCTCAAGAGTTCATCCATCTTGGCGATACTTGCGTTCGTAGAAGCCGACACTTTTTGAGTGAGTGCCATGAAGGCTTGCAGTGTGTCTTCTAAGGATTTTGACTGCTCTTGAGGATGATGACATTGCCAGGGCAGGTTGGGTTCTGTAGCAAAACTGTTATGGTATAAAAAATTTTGTGGGTTTTGATAATACCATAAAAAATTTTACTACTGCGGCATCGACATTTGCTGCCCCTGTTGCTGTCGTGGCAGCATGTCTTTACGGTAATTGCAAGAACTTTCCCACATCAACTCTCGAATGGTTTTTCCTGGCATGTTGATGCCCTTGAACCTGTATTTTCACCTGAGTTTTTTTTTTGTTAAAAAAATAATAAAAAAATAAAAAATAAAAATAAAAATAAAAGAAAAGTGCAGAAGCTAGGGTAAGAGTGTGTTGCCAGTCCCCGGCAACGGCGCCAAAAACTTGTTGCGTGTAAAATAGTCTATCGCAATGGTAGTGCAAGTGTACACGTCGCAAGTAATAAAGTGATACTAGAGTATCGGATATCGTCTCCACAGGGACTGGGCTAACCCTTTCCTTCGCTATCTGCACAAGGGGAAAAGAATAGATTAAGATATTGTCACGAAAATAATAAAGAATACTGGAAAATAAAAGTAGAGAAATCAAGATAGAGAGAATGGGCTGGTATTGAATTGCTCAGTAGTGTAGGTATTGCAGATTTTAGGAAATCCAGTTCTGTCACGCGCCCGTCGCGGACAGCACCTGTCGCGGCGGCTGTCCGTTGGCTGTCGCGGCAGCAAACACACCAACTCAGTACTTTCAAGTTTGGAAAGAATCCCAGATCTGCCTTGGCCTATCCCTAGGTCCAAGTCTGTCGATGATCACGTCTTGATGATACCTCCCGGCGTGAATCGAAGGATGAACACCGTTGTGTATGAATTCTTCCTTAGCCACTTAACCTTGCCCTATCCCTAGGCACAAGATAGTTCAACTATAAACTAGAGAACTTGCTCTTATTTCTTTCGTATACTTAACTCTCCCGATGCTAAGTAAATGGATAACCTCACAATGCTCTCCCGATGCTCTTGCAAGATATTAATAACCAAAATAAGAGAACTTGAAGTTTATTTTATTGAACTGAAAATTCCTAAAACAAAACAACCCTTGCAACTACTTTACAAATCAACCCGTGGCCCTAGGGGGGTTTTAGAACATGTCGACAGCGGGTAAACGGCGGGTAGACGGCGGAGGGTTTTTGGTTGTCGGTTTAAAAGGAAATCGGCTATGGGTTATGGGATATATCCTAGGTTAAAATATATGCCCTTATATAAGCTTTGGGCTCAAGTATTCTAAGATAACAAGGATTACAACTTTAATTAAAAGTATGATTCTAATAAAGACTTAATCTTCAAGGATCCTACTTTTCAGCCGTCCTCCTTGTTTGTTGGGATTTCCTCTCCTTGAGCTTTGGCTTGACATATCTTTTGATCCGGGGCTTGGAAAAATATTTGGTTTTCACACGACAGACGAGCATATTTTTCTCTATCTATCGAGGTCCACTTTGCTTTTTCTCCACTAACTTGCTGTCGCCCTCCTATCACGGCAGCACCATGGCAGCATCGTCCTCTTTATCTGCTTGTCCAGTTCAGCTCTCCTGCTTTTCTGCCCTGCGCCTGCCTTCACCGTCTACGACGGCGGCAACCTGCCAAAATCAGCCATTTTTAGTAGAATCTGTGCCTTTTATATATTTGTGATGTTTTGCTGTAAACTGACCTAAATGCAATGAAATGATGCTTGAATGCAGTAGAAATATGGGTTAAAAAGGGTGTAAATAATAGTACTTTTACACACTCAACACACCCCCAAACTCAAGTTTTTGCTTGCCCTCAAGCAACTAAGACCTAAAAGAAAAATGAAATGTTTTTGTTTTGGCTTTCAAACAATGAACTTTCCCTTACCCGTCGTTCGTTCCCTGTGGCGGCAGCAACCTGTCGGATAATTTAGGATCTGTCCGGACTCTCACTATAGTTCTCGTGCAGTGTGTGCATGCTTGTGAACAGTTATATGCTAAGACTCTCTTAGTTTCACTAGAATATTCAACTCTTAACTTGATTTTTTATGCCAAAGTTTATCTTTTTGAAGGCACATTTTCATGTTTCTTTTGTTTTGACTCGATTTCTCTATTTTTCAAGCTAAAGTTTTACTAGAGCCAGTTTTAGGCACCTCTAGTTAACTTCCTAGAGCCAGTTTCGGGCACCTCTAGGATTTTTGAGTCTTTTTTTCTAAACTTCTTTCCTAGAGCCAGTGTTAGGCACCTCTAGGGGCTATTCAAGTGCTAAGCTTCCTATTCTAGTTTGGCTAAAAGAAGTCTAAGCAGTATAACAATCACAATGGTGTTTAAGTTTTCAGAACTATAGAAAGGCTCTAAAATTCTCCTTAAACTATCCTAAAGATGCTGCCACGACAAATCTGTCACGACAGGCAAGTTCAACTCACAGTTTTAAGCAAAAAAATTTAGTTTTTTTTTGAAAAATAACTAAGTAAAAAATACCAATAATAAACTAAGATGTACTTGGACTCCATTAATATGGAGGGTTGCCACCCCCAAACTCGAGGGTTGCATTGCCCTCAATGTTTTAAATTAAATTAAATTGGAATTGTACTGATCAAGTTGAAAAATAACTAAGTAAAAAATACCTTACGTGGTCATGTTTTAATTCTTTTTTTGGAATTGTAGTGATCAAGTTGAAAGTTCAAATGTTTTAAATTAAATTGGAGCTTCTTTGTAACGATTTAATCATTTATCTATATTTTAACTATTGGATTCAAATGTTTTTGAAAAATATTTTGTTTGGGCTAAACCAAGTTGAGAAATTTTATGGTTGCAGGATGAACTTAAGGCCTAAATGTGACATAAGAGTTTTGGGCGTTACATAAACAATAGTGACTAAAGGCAAAGCAAGAGCATCGAAGTTCATGGCAATAA
The DNA here is from genome assembly GCA_958450335.1 of Hibiscus tridactylites. Lineage (NCBI taxonomy): Eukaryota > Viridiplantae > Streptophyta > Magnoliopsida > Malvales > Malvaceae > Hibiscus > Hibiscus tridactylites. Next base: position 3,522,903 of record OY288287.1, on the reverse strand, counting down.
CTTGAAGAAAGTTATGTTTACCCATCACTCACTCATTCCTTGTTTTTTGCTTTGCTTTTTTTTTATAAATGTGATTTTTATTTAAGTGCAATTAATATATGACTTGTAAACTAAAATTGCCCATATATTCTAATAAAGTAACAAGTTTTTTTTCATTCTTTATGAGGATATGGATTGCCCCAAACCCGCAAGGATCCTGTGGGAAAGTATGAGGACGAAAACATCCTGAGGCATTTAACAGGATTCCCCAAAATTACACCCACAAATATTGGAGACAAAATAGAAAATACAAAATACAAAATTGTCCTTGTTCCGTCCCATTACCACCCTAGTCCGTTTAGAAGATGCATAAAGAATGCATATAATTCACTTCATGCACTACATCACTAATTTTTTTTCAAAACTTTTTTGTCATAACATGACAACTTGCAAGGCAAACATTGTACTCCATGTTAATTTTATTTTTGTGGAAATTGTTTTATAATTTTAGAATAGGTAATTATTCCATGTAAAGATATTCGAAACAAAAAGATTTCACAATTGTCTTAGTTTTATAGTTTATGGTTTAATTTGGGGTTTAGGTTTTAGGGGTTTGGTTTTAGTGATTTATAATTTGAGTGATGTGTACAACCTTTTAAAATCGAAAATCAGTTCTTTCTACTTTTCTTGAAAATTTTGAATTTGGGGGAATTTTCTTAAAATTCGTGTTTCGAAATAAAAATTGGAGTCGCCATCGACCAATTTTTAAAAAAGGTAGACCGGACACCGAAAATTAAAACCAGAGATCTAAAAAAAGTTTGGGAGTTGGTTACGTGTGGAGAAGGATTAGCATCCCCACAACACCCAAAATTTGTACCAAATTAATTATTATTTTATTAATATCAAATTTTGTGAGTTAAAGTAACATTTAAATCAAATTTTGGTGATACATGCGAGTAAATTTTAAGGGCCCCGTTATTCGAAAATAAACAAAAACCACCACCAATACTTATGGTACTAACCAAGTCTATTCTCGAATAAAAGAACGCCACATTAATAGTTTATATTCTAGATGCAACATAATAACATAATTATAAACAAAATCAATAACACTAACATAAATAAAAGGTATCATAAAAAATATGAAAGCCAGAATAAACAAAAAGGCATGCATGAATAAAATAAAAGAAAAAAAGGATATGCATACGTTATATGGTATACATTAGAAAACATGCAACATAAATCATAACATATATAAAAACATTATAATAACATATGTACCAATCTATTCGTATGAACATGGAAACACAAAGGGAGATTAAAAATAAATTACTACCTAAATTATGGATGATTAAGCAAATGAAAAAAAAGCAATTTAAAGAAAGCATAAACTTAATAAAGGACCAAAATGTAACAGAAACAAAATTTGCAGGTAAAAAAAAAAGACGTAACTACAAGAAGGTGACTTAATCGAAAGATTTCAAAATGTGGAAGGACTGACGTATAGATTAGAAAAGGACAGAAGGATTTAAATAGTTAAAAAGACCACTTTCATAAGCTAATTTGAACGAGTATAAAAACATAAAAAAATAAACCCCCACAACTAGGGTTGTAAAAACAGATAATCGGATGGGTTTCAGGTCGGGTCAAATCAGATACAGGTCAATTCAGGTTAAAAAATTTGACTCGACTCGGGTCGGGTGCGGGTCAGTAGCAGGTCGGGTCCATTTCAGTTCGGGTCTATTTCAGGTCGGGTTCAAACAGATCGGGTCCAAACCAGGTAATTGGCAGGTTAATTCGGGTAGACTTCAGGTCGGGTTCATTTTCAGTCCAAGTTCAATTCAGGTCGGGTTAATTCGGGTGTTGAATTTGTATTATTTGTTAGTTTGGTACAATTCTACAAGTAGTCGATATTTATTTCGAGTTAATTATTTAACGTCTTTCATGGAATCACATTAAAAATAAAAATTTGGCACTAGAAATGAATAAACATATCATAAATGATTCATATTTAAAATAATAAAGTAAATTAAAAACTTGAAATAGGGTCAATTTCGAGTAAAAACAATGTTTTAGGGACTATAATGAACAACAAATAATAAATAAGAGTCTATTTGGACTAAAAATAAAGTTTTAAGGACTTAATTGAATTGAACTAAAAGTTAAAAGACTTAAATGAAAAATATCTAAAATTTAAAGAGCTACAAATATTTAGCTCATCTAAAATAAATGGGTGGTGAATATGAGCCCAAAGATTAAAGCCCCAAACTATTAATAATTATTATTTATTATTAATTATTATATTATATATACATTATATAACTTATAAGTTTTAATATATATATATATATTAATTATATATATGTTATATTATAAGTTTTAATATATATATATATATGTATTATATGTTATATTAATTATTATGTATGTATTATGTATACATATAATATATGTATATATATATGTATTATATGTTATATTAATTATATTTTTATGTTATATTATAAGTTTTAATGTATATATAATATGTTATATTAATTATTATGTACGTATAATATAATATATATGTATATATTTATATGTTATATTATAACTTATAAATTCATATTAGAGTGTTTAGGGTTTAGGGTGTTGCATTATGGTTAATGGGTTATCATTATTGTGTAGGGTTTAGGGTTTGAGAGTTAGGGTTTATATCCGAGGGTTTAGGGTGTTGCATTATGGTTTATTAGTTATCATTATTATTTATGGTTTAGAGCTTAATGTTTTATGGTTTAAGGTGTAAGGTTTATGATTTAAGAGTTATGGTTTATATTCTAGGGTTTGTGGTTCATATTAGAGTGTTTAGGGTTTAGGGTGTTGCATTAGGGTTTATGAGTTACTATCATTGTTTATGGTTTAAGGTATTGCATTAGGGTTTACGAGTTATCATTGTTGTTATGGTTTAGGGTTCAGTGTTTGAGAGTTAGTGTTTATATTTGATGGTTTAGGGTTTAGGGTGTTGCGTTAGGATTATGAGTTACCATTATTGTTTATGGTTTAGAGTTGAAGGTTTAATGTTTAGGGTTTAAGGTTATAGGGTTTATGGTTTATGGTGGTTCATTAGGGTTTATGAGTTATCATTATTGCTTATGGATTAGAGTTTATGGTTTAGGGCTTTATGGTTTAGAGTTAAGGTTTATGGTTCATATTCGAGAGTTTAGGGTTGATGGTTCTATATTAGGCTTTATGGGTTATTATTATTGTTCATGGTTAGGGTTTAGGGTTTAGGGTTTCAAAGTTAGTATTTATATTTGATGGTTTAGGGTTTAGGGTGTTGCGTTAGGATTACGAGTTATCATTATTGTTTATGGTTTAGAGTTTAAGGGTTTAATGTTTAGGGTTTAAGGTTTAAGAGTTATGAGTTATCATTATTGTTTCTAGATTCATGGTTTAGGGTTTATGGTTCATATTCGAGTGTTTAGGGTTTAGGGTTCTATATTAGGCTTTATAAGTTATCATTATTGTTCATGGTTTATAGTTTAGGTTTAGGGTTTATAGTTTATATTTGAGTGTATGGGGTTTAGGGTTCTGCATTAGGCTTTATGACTTATGAGTTATTATTATTATTCATGATTTATAGTTTAGGGTTTAAGGATTATTGTTTAGGATTTAAGTGTTTAGGGTTTATGGTTTGAAAGTTAGTGTTTATATTTGATGGTTTAGGGTTTAAGGTGTTGTGTTAGGATTACGAGTTATCATTGTTGTTTATGGTTTATAGTTTAAGGGTTTAAGTGTTATGGTTTAGGGTTTGAGAGTTAATGTTTATATTCGATGGTTGAGGGTTTATGGTGTTGCGTTTGGATTACGAGTTATCATTATTGTTTATGGTTTAGAGTTTAGGAGTTTAATGTTTAATGTTTATGGTTTATAGTTTAAGGTTTAGGGTTTAGGTTTAAGGTTCATATTCGAGTGATTAGGGTTTAGGGTTCTGTATTAGGCTTTATTAGTTATCATTATTGTTTATGGTATATAGTTTAAGGTTTAAGGGTTATGGTTTAGGGTTTTAGAGTTAGGGTTTACATTCGAGGGTTTAAAATTTATTTTTGAGAGTTTAAGGGTTTAGGGTTTGAGAGTTAAGGTTTATATTCCAGGGTTTAGGGCGTTGCATTAGGGTTTATGAGCTATCATTATTATTTAGGGTTTATAGTTTAAGTGTTTAGGGTTTAGGGTGTATGGTTTATGATTGAATAGTTAGGGTTTATATTCGAGGGTTTAGGGTTCATATTATAGTATTTATGGTTTATAATTTTAGAGTTAGGGGTTATATTCGATGATTTATGATTTAAGGTTTGAGAGTTATTATCATTGTTTATGGTTTAAGGGTTATGGGTTAGGGTTTATAGTTTATGGTTTATGGATTAAGGGTTAGGGATTGATACATAAATTCAAAAGTCAAAACCTTAAACCCTAAATAAAAAAGGCTTCCTAACCCTAAACCCTAAACCTTTAACATAAAACCCTAAACCCTAAATATTAAAACCTAAACCCCAAAATTCAAACACTAATTGAAACAATGGCATTAAACCTTAAACCTAACCCCTAAATTATAACCTTAACCCCTAAATTAAATCCCCAAACCTTAAATTAAAATCCAACCATAATCCTTAAAATTGAAATAAGGACCAAATCAAATATAAAATAAACTTTTAAGCTGAATTTCACAAAAATCAGGACCAAATTGAAACAATTGAAAGTATGCGTGCTTGCGGAGCAAGACCCGTATAACGCGGGCAACCCGTTAAAAAACAGGTGGATCTTTTTGACCCGGCTCACCCCAATAAATAAACCCTCACCCCCAGCCACTTTACACCATTTTTACCCTACCATTACTCTACCGAAATTTCTCCTCGATTTATCTCTCTCAAAAACACAATTTCTCCCAGATTTCATATCTATTCTCGATCAAAACCTTGGTTTTTCACCAAGTTCTTCATTGTTCTTCCGCAAAATCATTCCAGATCCTATACAAACATCCTACTTCAGTCTAAACATGTTTCCTCTTAATCAAAACCTTGGTTTTTCACCAAGTTCTTCATTGTTCTTCCCCAAAATCATTTCAGATCCTATACAAACATCCTACTCCAGTCTAAACATGTTTCCTCTCGATCAAAACCAAACATTTTCTCAAGAACATCATCTTGTTCTTCCACTTTTCCCTTTTCAATCCTTCAAAACCTAATCCCCAAATCAAATATGTTTTACCATAAACCCCAAATCAGTCGATACACTAACCTATATACCCTAAACCATAAACACTAATCCATAATCCATCAACCCTAATCCATTAACCCTAAACATTTATCCCCAAAATCGATTCATATTCAAAAATCTTTTCATCTTCTTCAAAAAACCCTAATATCCTTTCTCCATCTTCTTCTGAAAACCCAAATTTCCTTTCTTCATCTTTCTGACTTCTGAAAACCCTAGTATCCCTTCTCCTTCTTCTTACTTCTAAAAACCCTAAAAGCCCTAATTTCCTTAAATCGTTTCATCTTCTTTCTAAAAACCCTAATCTCCTTTCATCATCTTTTAATCTTCTCATCTCTCGAATTTGGTAAGTTATTGTCTCATATCTGTTCTTTTTTTTATTATTATATTGAGATTTATGCTAACTTTATTTCTGTTTAATATGCATGTTTTTATTTTTGGGAGCAGATCTTCTCTGCCTTTCCAGATGTTGGTATATTTCTAAAAACCCTAATTTCTGGTTGTTGGTATATTTTTGTTTGCTTTTTCTTTTGGTTGCATGTCTACTTTGTTTGCCTTTTCATTTGGTTTCTGTTTATGTGTTGTTGGTTTAGTATGCATGCTAGGGTTTCCTTGGTTTAATCCGAGTGTTTAGGCTGGACTACCAGACCTGAGGGGCTACTGGTGCCAAAGGGGTTTTTTTAAAGGACCCTGTGGTTTGGTGTAAACAACGCCATGTATATGGATTAAACTAAAACCAATTTGTTTGTCTGGTTTAGTGTTTTGCTTTGTTCTGGATTTTGTTATGTATGTCTTAATGTTTCTGCTTATGTTATGTATATATTTATGTTTATATGTTTGTCTTAATGTTTTTGGATTTTGTTATGTATATGTTTTAAAGTTTTTGTTTATGTGTTGTTGTTTTAGTATGCATGCTAGGGTTTCCTTGGTTTAATCCAAGTGTTTAGGCTAGACTACCAGACCTGCGGGGCTACTGGTGTCAAAGGGGGGTTTTTAAAGGACCTTGTGGTTTGGTGTAAACAACGATATGTACAAGGATTAAACTTAAACCACTTTGTTTGTCTGCTTTAGTGTTTTGCTTTGTTCTGGATTTTGTTATGTATGTCTTAATGTTTCTGCTTATGTTATGTATATATTTATGTTTATATGTTTGTCTTAATGTTTCTGGATTTTGTTATGTATATGTTTTAAAGTTTCTGTTTATGTGTTGTTGTTTTAGTATGCATGCTAGGGTTTCCTTGGTTTAATCCGAGTGTTTAGGCTGGACTACTAGACCTGCGGGGCTACTGGTGCCAAAGGGGGTTTTTAAAGGACCCTGTGGTTTGGTGTAAATAACGCCATGTACAAGGATTAAACTGAAACCACTTTGTTTGTCTGCTTTAGTGTTTTGCTTTGTTCTGGATTTTGTTATGTATGTCTTAATGTTTCTGCTTATGTTATGTATATATTTATGTTTATATGTTTGTCTTAATGTTTTTGGATTTTGTTATGTATATGTTTTAAAGTTTTTGTTTATGTGTTGTTGTTTTAGTATGCATGCTAGGGTTTCCTTGGTTTAATCCAAGTGTTTAGGCTAGACTACCAGACCCGCGGGGCTACTGGTGTCAAAGGGGGTTTTTAAAGGACCTTGTGGTTTGGTGTAAACAACGATATGTACAAGGATTAAACTTAAACCACTTTGTTTGTCTGCTTTAGTGTTTTGCTTTGTTCTGGATTTTGTTATGTATGTCTTAATGTTTCTGCTTATGTTATGTATATATTTATGTTTATATGTTTGTCTTAATGTTTCTGGATTTTGTTATGTATATGTTTTAAAGTTTCTGTTTATGTGTTGTTGTTTTAGTATGCATGCTAGGGTTTCCTTGGTTTAATCCGAGTGTTTAGGCTGGACTACTAGACCTGCGGGGCTACTGGTGCCAAAGGGGGTTTTTAAAGGACCCTGTGGTTTGGTGTAAATAACGCCATGTACAAGGATTAAACTGAAACCACTTTGTTTGTCTGCTTTAGTGTTTTGCTTTGTTCTGGATTTTGTTATGTATGTCTTAATGTTTCTGCTTATGTTATGTATATATTTATGTTTATATGTTTGTCTTAATGTTTCTGGATTTTGTTATGTATATGTTTTAAAGTTTCTGTTTATGTGTTGTTGTTTTAGTATGCATGCTAGGGTTTCCTTGGTTTAATCCGAGTGTTTAGGCTGGACTACTAGACCTGCGGGGCTACTGGTGCCAAAGGGGGTTTTTAAAGGACCCTGTGGTTTGGTGTAAATAACGCCATGTACAAGGATTAAACTGAAACCACTTTGTTTGTCTGCTTTAGTGTTATGCTTTGTTCTGAATTTTGTTATGTATATGTCTTACTGTTTCTGCTTAAGTTATGTATATATTTATGTTTATGTGTTTTTCTTAATGTTTCTGGATTCTTTGACATGTATTATATAAATTGTATTTTTTGTTGTTTGTTTCGTTTTTGGGACTTCACAGTGTTCTAGTTTCTTCATTTAGCACAGCTATTCCTATGGATAATATTTTCTATGAGTTGGAATTTCCCGTTCAAAGATGCATACTCCTTTGTCTTTTTTATTTTTAGAAGTTTAGGGTTATTATTTGATCAATCCCTAATTCATTTTGTTTATGTTTTGTTTGAAGCGGATGAAAATGACCAAGCCTCTACAGTTGTTCTTTCCTCTAAAAGGAGGGCTTCAACAGCTTCATCAACAGAGTTTGGGAGAAGAATTTCTCTTGTTTGCGATCATTATTGCTTTGTTAAGGAGCAGGATGGTCTTTTTGCTGAATGTAAGTATTGCAAAACAAAAAGGTATAAAGCTGATTCTTATATTGGTACCTCTAACCCTAAAAGACATACTGAAAAATGCCAAGCCTACAAGGACTTCCTTGTATCTAATCTCAGTAGTTGTTTAGGAAGTTCTTTTGATCAGAAAACTTACTATGATTTGTTTGCTGAAGCCATTATGTGTCATGGATATGCATTGAGCATGGTTGAGCATGATAAACTTGGGATTTTGCATTGTTATTTTAATTCTAATGTCAAGGATATCTCTAGGTATATTGTTACTAAGCATTGCATGTTAAAGCATGAGAAGCAAAAGAAATTGTTACTTGATTCAATGCATTCTATTTCAAGTCAAATCTGTTTTACATGTGATGGTTGGTCTGCTTGCACTTCACATTCATATTTTGCTCTGGCTGCACATTATGTTGATAATAATTAAAAACTTCAGTCAAAAATTTTAAACTTTCGTCGCTTCCCCCACCCCATGACGGTGAGTCTATTTATAAATTTGTGAAAAATTGATATGTGAGTGGGGTCTTGAGAAGAAAGTTTTTACTATAACCCTTGATAATGCTTCTGCAAATGAGAGAATGGTTAAGCGTCTCAACGACGATTTGCATGCCATATCTCCCCTTCCTTGCAATGGTAAGTACTTTTACATTAGATGTGCTGCACATATTCTTAACTTGATAGTTCAAAAAAGGTTGAAGGTAATTGATTCTTCTGTTGTTAAGTTGCGTGAAATTGTTAAATTTATTAACTCTTCTGATTCTAGACTATGTAGTTTTGATTCTGCTGTTAGAGATTGTGGTTCTGGTTTTTCTGGTAAGTTAGTTTTGGATGTTCCTACTCGATGGAACTCCACTTATTTGATGCTACGTAGGGCTATTGATGCTAAGTTAGCTATCAATTTGTTTTTCAATAGAGAGAATGGTCCGAATATTATATTAGAGGATGAATGGAAAACTGCTCAATTAATTTGTGATTTTCTTGAGCCTTTCTATGAGATTACTACTCTGTTCTCAGGATCTAAGTATCCTACTTCTAATTTATATTTGGCTAATGTTGTAACTATTGAGAAGCTTTTGTGTGATGCTCACAATGATCCCTGTGATGGAATTTTTGCAATGGCAGGACCTATGCTTGAGTTGTATGAGAAATACTGGTTTGAACACTCTACTATTCTGTCTTTTGTTGTTTTTCTTGATCCTCGTTATAAGTTGCAACTTCTAAAGAAGTTGTATGGTGTCCTCTATGTTGAGGATGAGGTTGAAAGGAGGGTTAGTCTTGTTTACAATGAATTTGTTAATTTGTATATCTATTATTCTAGAATTGTTCTTTGTTATTCCTCTTCTTTTAATTCTTCTGTCCAATGCAATTTATCTCAAAGTACAAGTGTGTCCAGTTCGAATCGGCCTTGGACCTTCAAAAAATCAAATCTGTTTCAGGTCAGTGTTATTTAGGCAACTGTTTTTACTTTTAATTTTTTTAACTTACAGTTTTCTAATTCATTTTCTGTTTTATTGTAGAACTTTGATACAAATTTAGCTACTTCTAGGAGTGGTAAATCTGATGTTGAGTCTTATATATCTTTGCCCCTTTTCCCTCGTTCTGATGATTATGAGTTTGATATCTTAGATTATTGGAAGTCACAGTCTGTGTCTTTTTCTATTCTTTCACTCATGGCTAAAGATGTTTTAGTCATTCCGGTAACTTCTGTTACTTCCGAATCCTCTTTTAGCATGAGGGTCGGATTTTGAACAAGTTGAGGGCTAAACTTTTGCCAAAAAAGTTGATATTTTTGTTACAACCCGTAATTGGTTGTATGGTTTTGAACCCGAGGATAAAGATGATGAATATATTTCTGTTGTGAATGATTCTTCACTGTCTGATGTTGTTGTTGAAGATCCCATTCTTGAATAAGGTATTCTTCTCTCTCTATCTGTGTTATTGTTTTTTGTTGTGTTTCTGTTTCTTTATCTAATATTGTTATTTGTTTTTCAATTTAGTTTTTGTTGATGTTAATCACTTGATGTTGTTGGACTTAGTCTTGTTTTTTATTGCTGGTTGTTGTGTTGGTTGCTGGTAGTTGACCATGTTAGTATCATTTCCTTATCTTTTAGTTTCATTGTTTACTTAGGTTGTATTTTACCTTTTCTTATAACTTGTTTTTGTTTATCACTTAGTGTTGTTGTTTATTGTTGGTTGCTGTTTATTGCTGGTTGCTGGATGTTGGTTGCTGCGTACTAAGTAGTTTTATTTTTTAGGTAGTTGCCCTTGTTTTAATTTTGTTGGTTTCTTAGCTTGCATAGCTAAGTTACCCATAATTAAAACTTGTTGGTAGCTTTCTTTTGTAGCTCGATGAAGATATTTCTGGTAGCAAAGTCTTTAGACTTTGCTATAAGATCTGAGAGCAAAAATACTTTTCATTTTGTAAGTTTGTATTCTGTTTGTAAGTTTGTAATCCTTAACTTATCTTGTAAGTTTATCTTTGTAATTAATTTATCTTATGTTCAATTATAAGTTTACTGACAGGCATAATTATCTATAAGTTAACAATTTTTGTATTTTGTTCGATGTGTTCAATAATCATGTTTTTTTAACTGAATCACAAATAATGAAGTTAACAAAATATATAAGTTAACAAATTGAATTAAACAAAATATAAGTTAACAAAATGAACGAAGTTAACCAGATTAATCCAAGTCAGTTATCCAGATTAAGTTAACAAAATAAAGAAGTTAACCAGATTAAGTTAACAAAATAAAGTAGTTAACCATATTAAGTAACAAACTATATGTTACATAAATTTTAAGATTTTACTAATTATTTATATTGACAAATATCTTTTACAAATATAAGCATAATAACGTTAATTTTATGTTAAACATAATACTAATGTATATTATGTATTTATGTTAATTTTATTATACTTATTAAAGCATAATAAGTTTATAATGAACATAATAAAGTTAACATAATATACATTATATAATAAAGCATAATAAGTTTAATATATTATATTAACTATATAATACTAATATATTATATACTTAGTAAAAATTAAGACAATCTTTTAAGTATATAATATTATTTAATATAATGAAGTTAATAAATTTATAAGTATATAATTTTATTATACATAATATATATTGTTATACTTAAACAAATTTTTAAGTATATAATTTTATTATACATAATGTAGTTAATAAATTAAGACAAATTTCTGAGTATAATGTAAGATAAAAAATTTCTAAGTATAATGAAATTAACATAATCTATTAAAAAAATATTAAGTTTATAATGAACAATTTACACTTCTTTAGTCAGGTCTACATTAGTTCAGGTCAACAACAGTTCAGGTTCAAAACAGGTCGAGTTCATTAACAGGTCGGGTTCAAAACAGGTCGGGTAAAATCGGATCTCAGGTCGATTCAGTCAGATAATATCAGGTAATTTGCCAGGTCAATCTCGGGTTCGGGTTCGTTTCAGTCGGATGCAGGTCGGGTTTTAGGTCAAAATTAATAGGTCAGATTCGGGTTCGGGTCGTTTTCAGTCGGACGCAGATCGGGTTCGATTGCTACAGTAACAGGTTCAACTCGGGTTCGGGTCAGCAACAGTCAGTTACAGTTCGGGTTCGGGTCATCGAATTCTCGGGTCAAATTAGGTTCTGACTCGATCAGGTTTCAGGCAGGTTTTCAGGTTCTGACTTGTTTTTACATCCCTACCCACAACTGCTTTCATTTTTTTCCCACACAAAAACAAATTGAAATCTTGATCCCAATTCATCTGCCATATTCTTTAAGCCCTAATTTTGACAAGCCCCTAAATCACTTTCTTTTTGCTTTTAAAACCGAATCTAAGCTCTAATCCTTCAAAAAGCACCCCGATCTATTTAGATCTAAGGGAAATCGAAACCAAAACTTTTTTGTGTGTGAAAAATCCTTTTTTCAGATTCGAAAGCCCTTTTGAAAGGTCGTCGGTTATTGGCGGCGACGTCATCAGGCAACCGTGGACTAGAAGATCGAACGGTTCTCGGGTAAAACGAACCATAATCTCCCTTTTTCTTTTTTATTCCAAATAAAAATCGATGAGATTATATTTTTACCTCTGAAATTGCTTGAGGCTTTCTCCTTTTTTATTGATGATAATCTGAAAAATTACAAGGTTTTGTTCCTCTTATATCATATCTTTTTTCTCATTTTTTACTACATTTGTTGAACTAATCCTACTGTTGATGATGATGGATTTGACATCCCTTGATTTTATTTGTTTCCGCACGCATGGTTGTTGGGGAGGGTGGTCGTCAGATGAATGATGGTCATTGATGGAGTCGAGATCAAAGGATGAGAACCATCTAGAGATGAACGACTAAGATCTTGGTTTCATGGTGATGTGTCGTGCATACGAACATTAGAGGATTTTGACGGGGCGCATGAGGAAGCAGAAGAGTCGAGCGTGTGGCGCGTGGGTAGCTGAGCGTTCACCTCTCCTAGCATCTGGACCCTTTGGATTAGATCTAATCCAACTGTCAGATCTTGGGTGTGTAAGGAACTAAAATTGAGTTAGGGTTTCTGATGTGTTAGAGTTTTAGGTTTAAATTGTTGGGCCTAAAACGGGCCTGATATGTATATATTTATTTTTAGTTTTTATATTTATGTAAATGGACTGATATATTTAATTAAACATGGACTTTTATTTATTTTAAGATTTTTTTGTTTTAGGATTTAATAATATTATTATTAACAATAATGATAAAATTGATAATAATAATAATAACAACTACTACTACTACTACTAAAAATCCGACAAAATTAGTGATTACAGCTGTCTCTCTTTGCTCATTCTTGTAAAATAAGAATAGAGCAAAGATAAAAAAGCATTAATTTTGTCATACTTACTTATCTGGACCTTGAATTACCATGCACTAAAGGTCCCACTCATGGCTCGAAAATCTCGAAGTATGCACTGGAAGTCTTACTGATCGCCCGATTCACCACACACTGTAGGTCTTACTGATGTCCAGACGATACTAATTTCTCCAAATCACCATGCACTGAAGGTCTTATTGATTGTATGGAGATTAAAGGTTAAGCACTGAAGGTTATACTGGAAACCCTAAATCACCAAGCACTGAAGGTTATACTGGAAACCCTAAATCACCAAGCACTGAAGGTCTTACCGACGGTTTGAGAAAATTAAAGTCATGCATTATAGTTCTTACTGATGGCCCAAAAATCTTGACTGGAAATGCACTGGTTGCCGAAGCTTGAAGATGTTCTTCTCATTATGAAAATTTTCAATCTTCCGCCAAAGTTTGGAGTCTAAAGTTGTTCTTCTCATTACAAAATTCTTCATCCTCCGAGGTATGAAGTTGTTCTTCTCATTTCGAAATTCTTCATCCTTTACCAAAGTTTGAAGTTGTTCTTCGCATTACGAAATTCTTCATTCCTTTACCGAAGTTACTGAAGCTTGAAGATGTTCTTCTCATTACGAATTTCTTCAATCTTCTACCAAAGTTTGGAGTCTAAAATTTTTCTTCTCATTACGAAATTCTTCATCCTCCAAGGTCTGAAGCTATTCTTCTCATTACAAAATTCTTTAATCTTCAAAAATGTGGTGAACTCTTCTCATCATGAACTCTTAATTCTTTGTTGATGTATTTAAAGATTCTTGTCAAAATGGACAAAGTAAATTAACGATATGAGTTAGCATGTCCCTAACTTAAAGATGCCTAACTACATATGATGCATGAATTATGCAAACTGAGAACCGCTTGAGCTAGCTAGTCTTTTGGGGAAGCTCAAAATTTCTTGTTGACTTGTCTCCAACCCATTTTCGTGGTAGATTAGGGCCATCTATTATTATCTCCCAAAGCTTGTACTCGAGGGATTGAATGAAGATCATCATCACATTCTTCCAATAAGAATAATTGGCATTGTTGAAGAAAGGAGGCTTGTCGAAGGATTACGCCATGATCTCTGATTGATGTAGAAAAGTGGAGCATTTCAATGATTGACTCTAGGATGTTAATCCGATGTAGAGATGAGGCTCTGATACCAATTGTTGGGAGGCTCGAATGATCAATTGAATGCCAAGAGAGGCTAAATTGGATTTTTTTTCTTTGGTGGATGAATGGTTAAGTAATAAAAATGTGACACAAAGATTTATAGTGGTTCGACTACTCAACTGATTCTACCTTCACTACCTTAACTATCCACACTGAGGATTTTCTCAAATCCACTAGAATTGATTTTCTTTTTCCGGGCTCAAGGAGATAAATCTTACAACCAAGACTTATACCCCAAAGTCTTGAAATACTCTCTTACAAGAGGTAACAAATTTAACAAACTAAAGAAAACCTCATAAGGCAAATAAGTTTGCACAATTAAGCTCTCACTCAAAATTCTATACACTTGAGCAAATGTGATAATTTGGCTCACTAGTGTTTTCTACAAAAAATATGACAATTTTAAGTACAAAATTTGATTTCTCAATACATGAATGTTGGCAAGTTGTTTCTTGTTCTTCCATGGCCTTTTAAACCCTCTAAGAAGTTGATGGCCATTACTAACCGCTAGGGTTGATTTGGAGCCGTTATAGACTTTATTTCCAGCATTAAATGCACTTTTAGGCTCGTCGGTATCAGTATGCGACCATTGGTATCGGTACACATGCTTTAAATAGAAAGAGTTGTTGGGAAAATTGCAATGGGTGTCGATACACTATGAAAGTGTATCAGTACCCCCTAGTGTATCAGTACGGCTTCAGCCGTATCGATACACCATTTTGCTACTAGAAATTTGACTTTTTGGGGATTAAAAAGGCGTATCGGTACACGGGCAACCATACCGGTGCGAGCTCTTCTGTGTATCAATACACTAACATGTGTATCAGTACACATGGCCTATTTTTGACTCCTTGATTATTTTGAAAACATTTAAACAAGTCAAAAATCTTTTGAAAACTTTTCAAACATATTTTTTAAGAGTTTTGAATTATTTTTGCAAATATGTTTAAATCCAAAATCATTTTTCATTTAAGTTATATCAAAATCAAATATCTCAACAAAATACCAAAAATGATTTATAAAATATGCTTTTAAAAAATGTAATTAGTTTTATGTAATTCAATTTTTAGAAAATGATTATAATGGAATAAATGGACTCTAAATTGAACATTATATCTTACTAATTTTATAATTTTACAAAATTGAATCTACAACAAGCAGTTTAATAAAAGAATACTAAATTTACGAACCAACTTGTCATAGTGGTTAAGAGAATGATTGTTGTTCCTAGAAGTCACGGGTTCGAGCACCCGCAGCTTCGGCAGGGTAATTGAGCATGCATTGTCAAATGATTGAGATTATATTCAGAACAAATACTACTTGTAATTAACTCAATTTTTTTTAAAAAAAATAATACTAAATTTCAACTTTTCCACTTGTCTTTAGGCCCAAGCATATTAATGTCATACTCATACAAATAATTGAGGATGTAGTTAAAATCACGTTATTGGGATAGGCGCCACACCTAGAATATTCCGTTTTATATGTTTATAGTATAATATTATATTTAGTTAAAAATATTTGAAAATTCATTAAATAATAATTACGAATTGAATATTAAAAATATGGGTAAAATACACTAATGGTCACCGAACTTTTATGGCGTGTTTATTTTGGTCACCAAACTTTTAAAAAATTTATTGGGGTCACTCAACTTTTTTTCGCTTTTATTTTGGCCCCTCAACTTTTATTTCGCTTTCATTTTTGTCCCTTCCGTTATCTTCCGTTAGAAAATGCTGACGTGGCCCGTTAGTTTTTATTTTCTTCAAGGGTAAACAATATAAATGGTCACTGAACTTAAATGATTTCATTTTGGTCATCGAAATTTTAAAACTTTCATTGGAGTCACCTACTTTTGTTTAGCAACCCCATTGGTTTAAGAAAAAAACTATTTCAATGTATTAAACAAAAGTAAGAAGTAGAGTTTACCTTATGATTATTTGGGTGTTAAAAAATACCCGACCCGGTTGACCCGGCCCGCCGATCCGAACCTTTAAAAACCGGGTAATTCTTTTAAAAAATGCCCCGACCCGAGTTTTTTTCCGAGTAGTTGGGTTGGGTATGGGCCAAATATTTTGTGTAGCCGGGTACCTGACCCGATACTTTTAATATATTTATATTTTATTTTAAATTATATTATTATTTTAGGTTCCTTAATATTTTTACCATCGAACTAAATTAAATCTCTAAATTTTTTCTAAGTTTGAATTATGTATTATAAACTTTTAAAAAATTGTGTTTGGTAATTAGTTTAGAAATATAATAAATCAAGTTGCTGTAAGGAAAAAAATAGTTAAAATTATTGAATAATAAGGATGAAGTTTTATTGGTTTCTCTACTGAAATTAATATAATAAGCAATTATCAAAATCATTTAAATTCAAACCAATGGGATTTGTCCAAGTGGTAAGCAGCTTGGTTCCACTTAAGCAAGTCTTGAGTTTGAGGCGTTGTGTCTGCAGAAAGTTCTCATTGGGAGACTCACCCACCAAAATCAAGTGTGCAACACGGGTAAGTCCGGATTAGTCAAGGTGAAGCATAGAAACCGGAAGGGCAACAAAAAACATTTAAATCCACTTGTGCAGGAAACAAAAATTAAAGCAGGCCAATTATAAAACTAATTACATTTTTTTAAAAATTGTCAATCTAAGCATTAATTTATGTACCGGGTAAAAATTTAGAGATTTTAAATTTAGTTTGAGGGTAAAAATATTAAGAGCCTAAAATAAAAATATAATTTGAAACTAAAAAATAAATATATTAAAAATACCGAGTTGGGTCGGGTACCCGACTACACAAAATTTTCGGCCTAGACCCGACCCGACCCAACTACCCGAAAAAAATATCGGGTCGAGTAATTTTTTAAAAAAATTACCCGGTTTTTAAAGGTTATGGTCGACGGGTCGGGTCAACCGAGTAAAATATTTTTTTTCTTAATCATAAGGTAAAATCTACTTCGTACTTTTGTTTTTGATACATTGAAAGATTTTTTTCTTAAACCAATGGGGTTGCTTTAAAGCAAAACAAAAGTTGAGTGACTCAATGAAAGTTTTATGATTTTGGTTACCAAAATGAAAGCATTTTAAAAGCTCGGTGACCATTTATATAGTCTACCTTGGAAGAAAATGAAAACTAATGGGTCACGTCAGTATTTCCTAACAGAAGATAACAAGATGGACAAAATGGAAGCGAAGTAAAAGTTGAGGGACTAAAATAAAAGTGAAATAAAAATTGAGTGACTCTAATAAAAATTTTAAAAGTTCGGTGACTATCGGTGTACTTTACCCTAAAAATATATGTGTTATTAAACTTGAATTCGATCTCTTAATAAATAGGTTTTTAATCAAAATTACTATTATTCGAGATCTACTAATTGACCTAATCACTAAAGATGTTCATATTATTATTTTATATGTATTCAAATCCTGATATGAGAATATAACTCCCTATTTATTCAAAAATTTACAATTATTCATTTAGTATTACAAAAGAGATTCATCTTCACTTTTTTACCGTCAGATCTTCCTTATTTTCCCTTCCCTATTTCAGTTTACCGCACTGTTCGTTTTCTTCCTCAAAAAAAAAAAAAAAAACCCAGAAGAATGGGCGTCGATTATTACAATATCCTCAAAGTGAATCGCCATGCCACCGACGAGGATCTCAAAAAGGCCTATAAAAGGATGGCCATGATTTGGCACCCGGACAAGAACCCTTCCCACAAGCGACCCGAAGCCGAGGCCAAATTCAAGCTTCTCTCTGAAGCTTACGATGTTCTATCAGATCCGCAGAAACGGCAGATCTACGATCTTTACGGCGAGGAGGCTCTCAAATCCGGACAATTCCCGCCTTCTTCTTCTGCCTCGCATAACCAATCGTACGCTTCCACGTCCGCCTCCTATCCCCGCGGAGCTGGCCACTACTATAATGCTAACAACAATAATAATCAGAGTCAGCAGCAACCTAATACGGGTTCTTTCAGGTTTAATCCCAGGAACGCGGATGATATATATGAGGAGCTGTTTGGGGCGGATGCCAATGGTGGAAGAGGAAATAGAGGGTTTAGAGAAGGGTATTTTAGGAATAATTATAATAATGGTTTCGGGACTAGTAGCAGTACTAGTAATGGAGAAACGAGGAAAGCCGCTGCTGTCGAAAACCTGTTGCCTTGTAGCCTGGAAGAGCTCTATAAAGGTGCCAAGAAGAAAATGAGGATTTCCAGGGATGTTTTTGACCCATCCCTCTCAGGGTAAGCTAAGATCTTTATAATATTCGTACATACATACATTTTTAATGTTATGTATTACATTATATTACTGTTTTTATATCTGTAGTATGAGTATGAATACTTTTTATTGGAATTATGGTATTGAAAAGGTAAGAATTTTGTCTGCTAGATGGTTGAAATGATTCTTGGAGTTTATTGCGATTACGTTGTTGGAAAGATGGGAACCTTGTTTGTTTGATAGTGAAACGTTTGTCGGAGAAGAAAAGACCCCTTGTTGCTTGATGGCAGGCAGTGTTATATCTTTAATTGTTTCTTATAAAGCCGCAAATGATATATTTTTATTCGACTTGAGCTTCTGCTACATTATATTCGGCATCCAATGCTGGGGGTGCGTGTAATTTTTTCCTCCGATTAAGAAGTTGCTATTTTGAGGAGTAAAAATTGTTCTACATGATTGCTTTTTCTTTGGATTAAATTTCTTGTTCTATTTGGTTTTATTTATGGTCAGAAAACATTCCGAGCTTTTTACTTTGGATACCAAATAAATTGAAGCCCTTTCACTTTTACTTAAAAATAAATGTTGTGGGAGTCATTACCTTGCATGGTTGTCTCGAGGAAGGAAAGGTCATCTCTTTTCTTGGTGGTCATAAGAAGTATCCAACCATGCTTTCACGGGATGTGAGATTAGCATTAGACAGACAGAGGCTATTGACTTTCTCAGCAGTTTTACGTCTGGTATTTCGGGTTGTGAGATTAGCATTAGAAAAAAGAGGCTATTGAATTTCTCAGCATTTTTACCTCTGGTATTTCGGGTTGGTTAGAGATCTTAAGTTCAAACCCTCCTACTATACAAAATAAGTAAACTCCTATTTGGGATGATAAAATATTATAACTTCACAGCTTATGCTTCTCTGTTTAGGATTAGAGATGAAGATTTAAAAGTGAATCTAATGATTTGAATCTCCTAAATATCCTCAATAATCTCACTTCTAATTTCTATAAGCCACAAGGTACTTATATCTTATAGACCCTAAGATGCTTAGTAAGGACTTTGTTTTCTAAAGATAAGATTCTGGGAGTTGAATAATTTTGTTTCACTTTTTGCAAGGAGATTATTCTGGAATAAGGATTTATTTATGATGTAAACCACCTTTACAGATGATCCTTTATCATTCCATCTTTAAAGCAATCACCCCCAGTGGGGGGAATAAAGAAAAAAAATCCACCCACCTCTTCATGTCATTGCCCTTTTGGGTTGGCATAGGTAATGATTTCTGTCTTGGCTTCTGCAGTTGGTTTGACGCAGGATCCTTTTATTTGTTTTGGATGTATGGGTAGGATTTAAAAACTGGACTAACCTAGTCAAAGACAACTATGTTTTGCTTATGAAGTAATATGCAAATGTAAGGACTAGATGCTACTGCAAATCTAATTTTCTAAAGTTCCAATTGATGCTAAGATACTCTATGCATGTTAGAAATTATTTTGTTTCTATGTTTCCATCTTTTTCACTATGAACCTATATTCATCTGCTTTATTTTCCTATGAGTCTATATGCATAGACGCAAGAGCTCCTCTTTTAGTCTATGCTGTTGCAACACTTAGGTTATGTGTGGGTACCTATGAGATTTTAAATATCTAGAGAAGTAGAACGGGATAGTAATCAAGAATTCTTGTAACATTCTCAATTTTGATGAAAAAAGGGCATATAAACTAATGCTTTCATTTCATGACACCTAGTCTGGCACTACATTAGTCTTTTTCTATTTATTTTTGGTAATATGCTTTGTGTTGTTATTTACATGAATACTACTTCCCTCTGTTACTTTAACCTGACAGCTTTCTTGCAGTAAGCTTAGGACTCTAGAAGAGATATTGACCATTGAAATAAAACCTGGTTGGAAGAGGGGAACAAAGATCACATTCCCTGAGAAAGGCAACGAGGAGCCTGGTATAATTCCTGCTGATGTCATTTTTGTGATAGAGGAGAAACCTCACGCCCTTTATAAAAGGGATGGTAATGATTTGGTCGTCAATCAGGAGATTACACTGCTAGAGGCCCTCACTGGTAGGACTCTTGAGCTGACGACTCTGGATGGTAGGAATCTCGTGATACCACTAACTGATATCATCAAGCCTGGTGCCGAAGTTGTGGTTCCGAATGAAGGAATGCCTATCTCAAAAGAACCGGGGAAAAAGGGTAATTTGAGGATCAAGTTAGATGTTAAGTACCCGTCAAGGCTAACCACAGAACAGAAATCTGAGTTAAGGAGAGTTTTGGCCAATGCTCCGTAACATTTTTAATATCAGTAGGTCTTGAACTTTCCGTTGCATGTAAATAGCGAGTTTACAGTTTGAGAATGTGAAGGTTTGGAGGTTTTTGGGTTATCCAGTTTTCTTCCTTTTGGTCTGGAGGAGCTGAGAATTGGCTAGCCACTACAATCAACCGTTTGGAGATCAAGTGGGAATAGGTTTCATTCTAACTGGAAGGATAGGGTCCTCCCTCTCTCCTCCCCAAAATTTTTGGGGGCTAAACAGCTAATTAGATCTGAGCTTTTATTTATGTTTCACTCACAAACTAAATGCAATACATAGAAATGTCAAATGCCTTTGGAATTTTCGCTTTGCTTGAAGGAAACAATAGTTCTGGTGTATTGATTCATTGCAAATTGAACTTGAAATTGTTGTTTTTTTTTGGAAAATAATTGCGTTATGATCCTTTTAATCATCAAATTCTGTTTTGAATTATAATCCTACCATGCCTTGATTAGGTTCATGAAGAATACAGTTGCTTGGATGTATGGTCTTGCCCTAAAATATGAATGTATGAAGGGGCAGAAAAGTGATGGCATAAGCAATATGGTGTACCTATTTGAGTTGTGCAATTTGCTTGGTTGAGTGGAGAAATAAAAGGAGAGAAAATTTGAAAGAAAATGAATTTAAGGGTTGGTTGGAAAATTGGAAAGAAACAAAATAGAGAGGTAGTTTTTCTTGTTTCTGTACAAATATTTTTTTTTTCAAAACTGGGTGAGAAATAAGAAAAAAGGTGAAAGTTATAGTAATTTAAAAATAAAATTATCAAATTATATTTAAAAAATTCTAATTTTATTATCACCATATTTATAATTAATTTTTATAATTTTATTAAATATTTTTATTATGATGTTATATTTGTTCAATTTAGTCTCAATTTCTTTTATCTAAAAATTATCCTTATTTGTTTCTAATATTATTATTAAATTAAATAATTTTAATATAATAATATTTTTGTTCACTTTCTTTCCTAAAATATTTATTTAATAAGAAATTGACCCCTATTTATTTCTAAATTTTATAATTTTATCTAATATTTTTACTATAACTTTATTTTTGTTCAATTTAATCACTTAAATTTTATTTAATTTGAAATTGGCCTCTATTTATTTTTATTCTATAATTTTGTTCAATATCTTATGATTGTAAACTTTACATTTCAGTCATTAATTTTATAATTATAATTAAGGACTTATTTTAGCTCAAATTAACCTAAAACATGGTCTATATCTTAATGATGATAGTGATTTCATAAAGAAAATCTTTGATTTCACCTTTTGAAAAAGTGGTCCCTATATTTTATGGTTTTTTTTTTCAATTAACACTCTATTTTAAATCCGATTTCAACATGAATTTGCATTAAGTCTAATTGAAATTAACAAGCCTAAAACAGACTTGAAACTGAGTTTTTAAAATAAACTACAACTTTTGAATTATTTACACTTAGTCCCTCAATCTTAATTTGGTTAAATTTACTTCGATTTGAACTTCTGTATTTTTTAAGCAAAATAGAAGTATAAGATGTTTCTATTTATATTAAATTTTATTTAAGTTTTGAATTTTTTTGGGTTTACATTTTGTAAAATTACCTAAATGTCTTTTGGTTAAATCGTTTATTTTTCTAAAATTTTTATAGGTTTATTTTATCGGGTGATTTCAATTAATTATTTTCGCTTTATTTTATGTTGGTTATTTACTTTCATGTAATCGAATATGCTTGTTTTTTGTTTCAAATTTATTTTAGGCCACAAATGAGCCATTTGTAGCATTTGATATTCGGGTTGGATTCGTCTGGACCAGGTATTAGGTGTTACATTGATAGTCAAACTCTCAGTATTAAATCATACAAATATTAGATTAAATTATAAAAATTAAAAAAAAATAAATGTCAATTTCAGATTAAATAAAAATTTTATAGACTAAACTAGACAAAAATAAATCACATTAAATATATTTGATTAAATTCTAAAAAATTAAAAAAATATATGGGTTAATTTTGAACTAATGAAAAAATTTAGGGATTAAATTGGACAAAAATAGGACTATATTAAAAATAATAGATTAAATTATAAAATTTAAAATAAATAGAGGTTAATTTCGAATTAAATAAAATATTTAGGGACTAAAATGAATAAAAATAATCATATTAAAAATATTGGAATAAATTATAAAAAATAAAAATAATTATAATTTTTATAGTTTAGTTTTCTTTCCTCTCACTTTTTCATTGTATCAAGCAATAAAGAGGAAAAAAAATTATTTTCCTTCTAATTTTCTACCCTCTCAACCAAATATACCGATGAAAAGAAAAAAAAATTCATTTCTATTTTTCTATCACTTTAAATTTTTAGGCTAAATGGTCACTTTCGCCCCTGTAGTAGACCCGATTTATCAATTTCCCCCTATGGTATTTTTGCATCAATTTGGCCCCTAGAGTAGACCGAATTTATCATCGTTTGCCCTTTGACTGACGAAAGCAACGTTGATCGTTAAGGTGATGACGTGACAGTTTATGTTGACGTGGCAGAGAGCAAAATTGATTTTTTAAGCAAGTTCGAGGGCAAAATTGATTTTTGGTTGAGTACAAGAGTAAAATTGATTTTTAGGTAAAAATACGAATTGTTGAGTGGATCAATGAAACGATATAAGCCAAGAGGGGTGAATTGGATTTTTAGAACTTTTGGTGGTGGAATGGAAATTAAAAATGATAGACAAGAGGATTTAGAGTGGTTCAAGTTCCAATCGAACTCTACATCCACTATCTTAGCTTCACTAAAGATTTTCCAACAATCCACTAATTGTTCTTCCCCTTTTCTAGGCTAAGGAGGTAACCTCACTCAAGAAATACAAAGAAGATAAAGGGTAAAACTAGTATCTCTCAATACAAAATGTAGCCCTTTTACAAGCACTCAACCCAATTGAACAGATAAGAATGAGAATTACAAATTTCACAATTGAGGTTTACAAGAAATAATGGGATTTTTGCAAAAATGCTTGCCTTTGATGTTTGGATAATACTTTGGAGATCAATGGTCGTTGCTGGAGCTTTTAGAGGTCTCTTTTATACCTTTTCATTGAATTTTAGCCGTTGGGGTTGTGGCATTCATCAATATAGCCATTGGGATGTTATCTTCCTTCCATAAATGCAGTCTGCAACTACCCGTTCTGAAACGCCCGACCCTATTTCGAAACAGACCAAAAAAGAAAGAGCCGTTGGGGTGTAATATATAGACCGTACCGAAACGGGCGCGATCATTTCGATACGCTAAGAGCCCGTTTTAAAACTTGTTTCGAAACATTTTGCCACTGTCAAAGCCTCTATCGAAACGACTTAGAAGCGTTTCGATATGCCTTAACGATAATTTTAAATTCAGTTATAAAACTTCAACAGTCATATTTTAAAACCAAGTTTGAATTCTGTTTCGAAAAGATTGAGGTCGTTTCGATACTACCGTATCGAAACGAGTCAAACCGTTCCGATGTTCTTCATCTGTTTCGAAACATGTTTTGAAACAGAGGTTAACAATTTCAAACTATTCCGGAACGCCCAAAGGCCGTTCCGAAACGGTGACTTGAAAATCACTGTTTTGGCTTGATAAACACTTAGAAAATATTTGACAAGTTGAGGTTTCGACTTAAACATTTTTCTTTAAATACATAGAGAGGTTTTGAGGACTTAGAAATTCATTTTCCATTTTTTAATTTAGTCCTTAAATCTTTTGCTATATCAAAATCAATTTATTGGTTTCACAATCTCTCCCTTTTGATATAACAAAACCAAGTTAGAATTTTAAGAGTTTTAAAATCTTGAAGACATTCTAACTCCCTTCAATTTAAGATGGGTTTTAAAGTTTTGAAAAGATTTAAAATTCAAGTTTTGAAACTCAAAACCGGCTAATTTTTTTGGCTCTTTATATTACTTCTCCCCTTTTTGTTAGATCAAAAAAATAATAAACAAGGCTCATCAAGAAAAGCAACAAGGTTAAAAGCAATAAACAACATAATATAGATTCATATAGTTCAAATATTCAAACATAAAACTTAAAGCAATAAAGTTTAAAGTTCAATCCCAAACAAAACAATCAAAGCATAGGTTCATAAAGCATAAATGAAATAAAGGTCCAAACTTAGTCCTAATATGATAATCTAATATGATATGCAATAAAGACCCTAAGCCTCGTCATCTTCACCATCAACATCCAAAGATTCATCATCGTTCTTAGCTTGAGAGTGACGAAAGGTCATCCATTGACCATAGAAGGTAGAGAATGACAAGTCCACCAATTGATGTTGATTCTCATGGGCGATGAGATGATCCTCCACGGATTGCAAACGAGTATTGATGGCACCAAAACCCGAAGCCATGTTTGTATCCATCGTGTTGAACCGCTCAGTGAGGAAACCCATAAGAGCTTCATTGTTAGGACCCGGGGCTTGAGGTGGTGGCTCAACTTGAGGTGGAGGGGCTTGCCTATCAACGCGTTCCCATCGACCAAGAGTGTAGTGGAACTCGGACTGATGGAGAGAAGATTCACCAATCTTGTTCTTACGGGGTTCTAGAGAATCATAGGAGCAATCAAAGTTGAGGATGCCAAAGATATAACTCAAAAAAGTCCCATAAGTGAAAGATTTAAGAGCATCAGTTTCACGAAGCTTCACATTATTGGCCATCTCGGCAAACATAATTTTGACAAGGTTTGGCCGTTCTCCTCGGCGAAAGCACTCTAGCAAAAAATAATCAACTTGACGAATATGAGAGAATTTACCTCCGGAAGGGCGGATAAACCATCAAATCATCAAGTGAAGGAAATAGTCATGAGCATCCAAAGAAAACACGGAACCGGTGTGAGCACCAAAGTGGGTCACATCCTCAATGCCTTCGTTCTTGAGACCAAGAGCACTCTCTAAAAAGGATATGTTGATAACGAACTTCTTCCCTAAGAGATACGACTCAATGCCAATTACCTCGGTTTGATCTTCATTATCAATGAGCACGACATTTGAGTAGAAAATGAGGACCATGTGCTTGTAGATGATATCTGGTATGTTCAAGAAAGCCATGAAGTTCCATTCTTGCAAACGCTCTAGATATCGGAAAGCGAAACGCTCAGAATCAAGGAATGGGACATCAACAACACGCTCTCGATGAACGACAATATCCTTGACATAAGAGAAACGATCCTTCATCTCTTGAGTCCGAAGACTTTTGAGAAAAAGTTGGGTGAGATTTGGACGGATATTGGCTTGACTTGAAGCTTCACTCGATTGACCCGTCTTGCGTTTTTTGTTAACGTTTTCCATTGAAAAATCCTAAAAACATAAAGCAAGCAATTTTAAAAATTGAAGTGTATGCAAGAACATCCTTAATTCAATCCAACGAGAAATCCCATTTAGGTTTAAAAAGACTTTAAAAAAAATTTAAGAGGAAACAACTTTTGAAAAACTGTAAAAAATACGAGTAAAAAATTATATGTTTGAACCAAAAATTTTAAGATTTTGAAATTTTTTACAAGTTTTGAAAAACCCAAGATACAAAACATATAATCTATACAAAATTAAAGTTTTCTAACCTAACATTCGAATAAAATCAAAGGAAAAAAAAAGAAAAAAAGATGAAAATATACCTTAAATAGGGATTTTGGATGAATGATTGGAAGAACTTGCACAAAATTGTTGAATCTTGCTTAGACTTGAGTTTGTGTGTCAAAGCCCTCAAGATTTGATGAAAACAATGAGGTTTTGAGGGTTTTTATAGGGAAAAATCGAGTTAGGGTTTTTAGGGTTTTTTAAGAGTTTTAATCAAAAGTGAATTTATCATTAAATACCCTTTTTAAAGTTGTCCGCATACCCATTTCGGAACAGGCACGATTGTTCCGAAATGTGGGTACCGAAATGTTGACTGTCGTTTCGAGTCCAGTTGACCGTTCCGATATGGCTTTGATCGTATCGCTTCCCACATGTTGACTTGTATCGAAACTCGTTTCGATACACTTCTTGTCAGAGGCAAACCGTTTCGAAACCCTTT
The DNA here is from genome assembly GCA_958450335.1 of Hibiscus tridactylites. Classification (NCBI taxonomy): domain Eukaryota; kingdom Viridiplantae; phylum Streptophyta; class Magnoliopsida; order Malvales; family Malvaceae; genus Hibiscus; species Hibiscus tridactylites. The sequence goes on along the minus strand of OY288287.1, from coordinate 3,496,249 downwards.
TAAGGCGTTTCGAAACACCCTAGTCATAGATCACTCTTTTAAGGCACCCATATCGAAATAGATTGACCCGTTTCGATACACCTAGGCCTGGAAGTGCATATGAGGCTCTAATATTGCAGAAAAATGAATTTCATGAAGTCCTATATGCATAAATGACATGAATGTGCAGGAAAGACATGTATAAACAAAAACATACTCCCCCTAACTATTAGCATGGATGAAATTAGGAGTAAAAACTCATAAGCATGACATTTTTCAAGAAATCAAGCAATTTAAGTACAAAAGGTCCTAAAAGGTCAAGATAGGCTAGTTAGACCTAACTCTCTCCTAAGGGACCAAAAACGCTCCTTATCTAAAGGCTTGGTAAAAATGTCTGCTAGTTGGTTTAAGGTGTCAACGAACTCTATAGCAACATCTTCCTTAAGGACATGATCTCTAATGAAATGATGCCTTATTTCTATATGTTTGGTTCTAGAGTGTTGGATGAGATTTTTAGTTAAGCATATGACACTAGTGTTATCACACTTAAGGGGTATGATTTCAACTTTAATACCATAATCTAAGAGTTGTTGCTTCATCCAAAGGACTTGAGCACAAAAACTCCCTAAGGATATGTACTCGACTTCGGTGGTAGATAGAGCTACACTATTTTGTTTCTTACAGAACCAAGATATGAGCATACTACCTAAGAATTGACATGTTCCCGAAGTACTCTTCCTATCGATTTTACACCCCCCATAATCCGCATCCGAATAAGCATAAAGGTTGAAGGTTGAGTCTCTAGGGTACCAAAGACCTAGACAAAGAGTATCTCTAAGGTACCTAAAGATTCTCTTAACTGCTACAAGGTGAGACTCTCTAGGACTAGCTTGAAACCTAGTACACAAGCAAACACTACACAATATATCCGGTCTACTTGCGGTAAGGTAAAGAAAAGATCCAATCATAGAGCGATAAATCTTAGAGTCAACACACTTACCTCCTTCATCTTTGTCAAGCTTTGTAGATGAGCTCTTTGGTGTGGCTTGAGGCTTTGCATTCTCCAAGCCAAACTTCTTGAGCATATCCTTGATGTACTTAGCTTGATTGATGAAGGTGTCATCCTTCCTTTGCTTGATTTGGAGTCCCAAAAAGAATGAGAGCTCCCCCATCATGCTCATCTCGAATTCACATTGCATTAACTTAGCAAACTCTTTGCAATGACACTTATTAGTAGATCCAAAAATAATATCATCAACATATAATTGTACTACTAAGATGTCATTTTTATACCTTTTTATGAAAAGTGTAGTGTCCACCTTACCTTTTTCACAACCTTTTTCAATCAAAAAGTTTGAAAGTCTTTCATACCAAGCTCTAAGAGCTTGTTTTAAACCACAAAGTGCTTTAATTAGTTTGAAAACATGATTTGGAAATTTTAAATCTTCAAAACCCGGTGGTTGTTTCACATACACTTCCTCATTTATAAAACCATTTAAAAATGCGCTTTTAACGTCCATTTGAAAAAGCTTGAAATCATGATAACATGCATATGCAAGTAACATCCTAATAACTTCCATTCTAGCTACGAGTGCATAGGTTTCATCAAAATCAATTCTCTCTTCTTGAATGTAACCTTGAGCAACTAATCTAGCTTTATTTCTCACAATGTTACCACTCTCATCTAGTTTATTCCTAAATACCCATTTAGTTCCTATAGTAGATTAATTACTAGGCCTTTCAACTAATGTCCATACATTACTTCTCTCAAATTGATTTAACTCTTCTTTCCTTTTATTACACCCAAGAAAAACCACATACATTACAAGATTAAAAGTGTAACACCCCTATTTTGGGCTTAGAAGTTTAGGGTTGGGTCGGACCGGTCTGAGAAACGGTTTGAATATAAAAGGAGGTTTTAAAGAAAGCCTAGTTCGGGATGCTTTAAAAATATAGAAAAATATCTAAAAATCATCTTTTAATATATATAAGAGAGTGGTGAAATCAATTTTACAGAATAAGGTTTGGAAATACTACATTTCGGTCTAGTGACCAAAATGTGATTTTTGCAAAGTTTAGTAGTGACTGTTTTGTAAAGGATTGAAACTTTGAATCTTTAAGGAGCTAATTACCCAAAATGTTTTTCTCCAGATTTTTCCTTAATTTGGGTGATTTAATTAATGTTTTAATTAAATAAAAGAGAAGGAAAACTACCTTTTGATTTTCATAACTACCTTTTCTCTAATTTTCACTTAATTCCTTTTTTTCTCAAAATCCCATCATCCAAACACTTTTTCTCCAGAAACTTTCACATAGATTTTCACTTCAATTGATGAGATTTCCATCATCTATTGTTTCCTAATCAATCTTGCATCAAATCCTTTTGATTTCCACATTGAATTTTCATGGAATTTTGCCCAAATCAAGGAGAAATCATCATTTAGAGGTAAGAGTGTTCTTCTCCTCTAAATACTCAGTTCTTTATTGAAATTCCCAAGTTGTCAATCCTTTATTAAAGTTTTATAAATGGTTTTAATGTTAGAAACATGATTTTGGCTTAAAACTCAAGATTTTGGAAGAGATCTTGAAGAATTTCATTGTGATTGATTGGGCTCTGTTTTGAGGTGGTTCTTTAATGTATTTGGGTTATTAAATGATGTTAGAAATGAGGTTTTATCAATCCAATCCCGAATAGGTTGTGTTTCCTAAGTTTTTTCTCAAGAAAATGATGGTTTTTGAGGTGTTCTTGGTGTTCTGTTATAGCTAGAGGTATAAGGTCGAGTTTAGGATTGTTTTGATGGTGATTGATGTTTAGAAATGATTAGGAGTGATGGATCTTGGTTGGGTAAAGTTTTGGAAGAGTTTGGAGGTGATTTCGGTTGTGTTTGGTAGCCGAAATGTTGGTTTTAGGTAGAGCAGCGAGTTTAAGAGTGTTGGCTGAAGATTTCAATGCATGATGATGCATTAATCCTCTACTTTGATGTGTCTAAAACAAGGGAGACATCTTCAGACACCTTTGGAGTTGATTCGAAAGCTTAATTGGCGTTTCGGCAAGCAAGCAAAACGTAATTGGTGAGTGGAGATGGTTTTCCAGCTTTGAAACGATTATTTGGAGGTTTTGGGAGCTTAGTTTAAGTCTAAACAACTTAGCTAAGCTCAAGAGTAAGTTTTCGGAAAAACTCCCTCGGATGTGCTAAGATGTGGTTTGATGCATTAGTTATGAAATGCATGTTTAATTTCTGTTTTGAAAGCATGTTTTAGCATGATTAATGCTGGTTTTGAAAGCCATGTATTGAAGGATCCTCAAGGTAAGAGATCCTTGGTCTGACATGTTATTAATTTGGTTATGATGCATGGAGATGCATGATGTTAAACGGCTTTGATTAATGCTTAAAACAGTGAATTGATAATGATATTTGATGTATATTGGCAAGTGATGAAATGGTTTTTAAGTACTTGAATCGGATATAGTTAGCCGACTATAGGATTGGGTGCACCGTAAGTAAAGTCGCCTTGGATGTTGAGGGGTTGTGATTGTATCGTAAACTCCATCCAAGTACCCTAACGATTGAGGTAAGATCACAACGGTGGTTGTAATTCCGTGTGTGGATCTTGTGTTATGTGTCCCTTACTCTCGTTAGTGGAATTATACAACTACCGATGAGTGGTGTTGAGGGGTTGAGATTGTACCGTTATACTCCACCACGGGTGTAACATCAATGGAGGGATTGTTCTTGAGTGTGAACCTTGTGTAGTCCGGTAGTGTGTATGAGCCATGTGGGACAACGCTTGTAATCCGCGTATCCGATTGTGTCTTTTGTTGAAATGGTTACGAACTATCACTTGAAAGCCAATATAAGGCATTTGAATGTAACGAAGCATGAGATGCTTGAAAAGTATGCAAGGTAGCATGAAAAAGAGATGAGCATGTGGTTTAAAAGCTTTGTTGAAAGTGGTTTCTAAAAATGCATTGTTGTATTGGTTTTACTTAGAGCATGCCTCACTAAGCATTTGTGCTTACGCTCTCTTTTACCAATAATGCAGATAATTGAGGTGTTTAAGGGCATCAAGGAAGCTAAGTGTGTCCAAGGGAATCCAACCTCATGTATGGTGAAGTTTTCGTACACTATTAGTTTTGATAATTTGGCAATGGGAATCTAAACTTTGTTTTGGGAGATGTATTAAACTCCCTAAGGTTGTGGCATGTGTGCCTTGGTTGATTTGAATTGTAAATGGCCTTTAATGCTTGATTTGAAGTTTGTTTGCTTACTTGGTTTTGATAATAGGAAGCATGCCTCTTGACATGTGAAATTTCATGTTTGATGCTATGAATGTGTTTAGGAGTTCTAAACATGCACCTTATATGTATGATGACTTGTTAGTATGTTTGAGAAGTCATTAGGATGAGTTTGAATGGGTTTATGTATGAAAAACCAACAAAATCTGCAGTTTCTGGGCAAACCGTATCGAAACACTCTCTGGCATTTCGAAACGGGGGTCTGTAATGGCCTTCGTGTTTTGAAACGACTGGAGGCTGTTTCGAAACGATTTGGCTACTGGAAGACCTCGTTTCGGAACCAGTCTCGGAACCAACCCACGTATCGAAACGGTCAACGTCGTTCCGATCCTGCGTTTCAATACGTCGGGTGGGTGTTTCGAAACAGGTGACCGTTGGGCACTGATTTGAATGGTGCTGAAGTTTGCAAGCTTTACATTTTAGTCCCAAGTACTGATGTTGCAATTGCTTGAGTTTGAGATGTCCAATTAAGTTGAAATTTGACAGAGAAACATGAAATGGGACTAATTTCAAATTGATAACCTTAAAATCAGTTATGACCTTCTAAATTATAGATATTACATTTTGGTCCCTAAAATTGTATTAAGTGCAATTGAGTCCCTCTTTGTTGTTCGATCGCCGTGCCTTTCTCATATATATTTTATGAGTACTCATTAGGGTTGACTTTGGTTTTCCCCGTGTAATCTTCGCATTTCGGGTCAACCATCTAGGTCGGGCTAAGGGGGTTACATTTGATGGTATCAGAGCTCGGTTCTCGTGTAATTGGAAATGGTTATGTGGGTTATGCATGTGTATTTGCATGATATGCCTTTTGGGTGAAAGAATGTTGTATGAATAATGATGCATGGTTTCAATTGTGATGATATACTATGTTGGAGTGTGTTAGGGGATCCCATTGCCAAGTCAAAACTAATGAAAGGAACTTGTTTTTGAAAAAGAGCTTGAGTACTTGGATTACTTACCTTATTGAGCCTAATTATGTTTATTGCATTTGTGTCAGTGCATTGTTTTCTTGTAAATGGGGCCACATAGAGAGATGAGAATGAATACAATGGCTATTGCTCAAAATGAGAATGACGAGAATGCTGAGAATGTTGTGGATTTACCTCCTCCCCCTGGTGGTGAGCCACCTGGTGGTGAGGGTGCTGGAGCTGGTAATGCTGGTGCTGGGGTCGCTGGACTTGAAGGTGTGCAGGGGAAAGCTGCTCCTGACATGACTGTGTTGATTCAGGCTATTGCTGGAGCCTTTCAGGCAGCAATAGCTGGAGCTCATGGAGCTGCGCATCAGGATGATGCTAATGTGAGATTGCCTTTGGAACGTCTTCGCAGTCTGGGAGGGACGGGGTTTAGAGGCTTATCTCCGGAAGGATATGAGTCTTGGTTGGAGAGTACCAAGAGGATTTTGGGGCAAATGAACTGTAATAATGTGCAGAAGTTGGGTTGTGTGGTGTCACTACTGCATGATGATGCTTATACGTGGTGGACGACCACTGTCTCTTGAATGGAGGACAGTGATGTGACTTGGACGTTCTTCTTGAATGCGTTCAAGCGGAAGTATTTGGGTGTGCGATACCTAGATGAGAAGAAAAGAGAATTTATGTCTCTTGTGCAAGGCAGCATGACGGTAGCTGAGTATGAGATCCAGTTTGTCCGCCTTAGTCAGTATGCACCTGAGCTAATCCCTGATGAACGTGGTAATGGAGGACATGGTACGCCTGTTCAGGGAGATAGGATGAGGGCTGATCAGAACACGTGCTGGACGTGTGGATCTCGTGGCCATTTGAGGCGAGATTTTCCTCGAGCAGGGAGGGAGGTTCAGGCGCCTGTTGCAGCGACAGGTAACTCATGTTGGAATTGTGGTTAGGCAGACCACATGAGGAGGGAGTGTCCTTTGTTGGCCGGTGGTGGTCAGGGACGTGCTCCTGGGGTAGTTGCACCTCATAGAGGTCGTGTGCGCGACCGTGGTAACTTTCAGCGCAGTGATGATGGTGGGAGGAATGTGGCGCATGTTGTGGTTGTTCAACTTGACGGTGGTGGCTAGGCTCGAGTGTGTGCTCAGCGTGAGGGAAGGAATGATACGGATGTGATCGTAGGTACCTTTACTTTACAATCCTTGTCATTCCTTTCCTTGATTGATTCTGGATCTACACACTCGTACATATTGCGTGAACATGCTCAAATGCTTGGTTTACCTGTTGAGTCTTTGGATGTTGGTATGCGTGTGACTAGTTCCTTTGGTGAGACAGTCGTAACACGGAAGTTGTATAGAAGATGTCCCTTGAAAGTGCAAAACCATGTTTTTCTTGTTGATCTCATGGAATTGCCATTCTATGGCTTTGATGTAATCCTTGGTATGGATTGGCTTGTTGAACATCGAGCTGTAGTGGATTTTGAGAACAAGTGAGTTTCGTTGAAACTTGCAGATGATTATGAGGTAGTGGTGGTGGGTGAATGTAAAGTTTCTTAGTAATGTGGTGTCTACCTTGGAAGCAAGTCTGATGTTGCGGCAAGGTTGCGAGGCTTATCTAGCCTTTGTTATGAATCCAAGTTTGAAGGAGGTACGCGTTCAGGATATAAGAACTGTTCGTGAGTTCCCTGGAGTGTTTTCGGAGGAGTTACCTGGATTGCCGCCTAGTCGAGAGGTGGAGTTTGGAATTGAGCTGTATGAAAACACAACTCTAGTGTCCATTGCTCCCTATCGCATGACACCTAAGGAGTTGAAGGAGTTGAAGACGCAACTTCAGGAGTTGCTTGATCGTGGTTTCATTCGGCCTAGTGTGTCCCCGTGGGGTGCACCTGTCTTCTTCGTGAAGAAGAAGGATGACACTATGAGAATGTGCATTGATTATAGACAGCTGAACAAGTTGACTATCAAGAATCTGTATCCTTTGCCGAGGATTGATGGTCTTTTTGATCAATTTCGGGGAGCGACAGTGTTCTCCAAGATTGACTTAAGGTCAGGGTACTACCAGCTTAAGGTGAAAGATGTGGATGTGCCAAAAATAGCCTTTAGAACGAGGTATGGGCATTATGAGTTCCTTGTAATGTCGTTTGGCTTGACGAATGCTCATGCAGCTTTTATGGACATGATGAATAGAGTGTTCCATCAATACTTGGACAAGTTTGTTGTGGTGTTCATTAATGATATCCTTGTGTACTCTCGTACCGAGGAGGAGCATGAAGGTCATTTGAGGGTTGTCTTGCAAGCCCTTCTGGAAAATCAGCTTTATGCTAAGCTGAGCGAGTGTGACTTCTGGCTTAAGGAAGTTGTTTTCCTTGGTCATGTGGTTTCTGCTGAGGAGATTCGTGTTGATCCTCAGAAGGTTGAAGCGGTGATGAATGGGAAGCCTCCTAAGTCTGTTCATGAAGTCCGTAGTTTCCTTGGGTTGGCGGGATATTACCAGAGGTTTGTGGATGGATTTTCAAAGATTGCTGCACCTTTGACGAAGTTGTTGCAAAAGGATGTCAAGTATGAGTGGACGGAAGCAAGACAACAAGCTTTTGAGAAGCTTAAGGCAGCTTTGACGCAAGCTCCAATCTTGGTTCAGCCTGAATCAGGAAAAGAGTTTGTGGTATATAGTGATGCATCCTATGTTGGTTTGGGATGTGTGCTAATGCAGTAGGGTAAGGTGGTGGCTTATCCATCACGACAGTTGAAGGTGCATGAGCACAATTATCCTACGCATGATATTGAATTAGCTGTGGTGGTTTTTGCTTTGAAGATTTGGAGACATTATCTGTATGGTGAGAAGTGTACGATGTACACGGATCACAAGAGTTTGAAGTATCTGATGTCTCAGAAAGAGTTGAATCTTAGGCAACGACGTTGGGTGGAGTTGCTTAAGGATTATGATTTGACGATCGAGTACCATCCGGGAAAAGCTAATGTTGTAGCGGATGCCTTGAGTAGGAAGGTGGCAATGGAGCTAAGAGCTATGCTTGCCAGCTTGAGTATTTCGCAAGATGGAGGTCTTGTGGCTAAATTGCAAGTGAAACCATCTTTGGTTTAGTTGATAAAGGATAAGCAGTTGTTGGATGATTCTTTGGTGCCACATGTTCAGGATATTGCTGAGGATAGACCATCGGATTTCTGTTTTAATGATGATGGAGTTCTTTGTTTTGGAAGTCAGATAGTAGTGCCGAGTGATGCGGAGTTGAGGCGTACTATTCTAACTGAAGCTCATAGTAGTCCTTTTGCTATGCACCCTGGTAGTACGAAGATGTATCATGATTTAAAGGATGAGTACTATTGGGTGGGATTGAAGAAAGATGTTGCGGAGTACGTAAGTAAGTGCATGGTTTGTCAGCGGGTTAAGGCTGAGCATCAGTTTCCTTCAGGGTTGTTGCAATCGTTGAGAATTCCTGAATGGAAATGGGAAATGATTACCATGGACTTTGTGTCTGGTTTACCTTTGTCGCCATCGAAGAAGAATTCGGTGTGGGTGATTGTGGATCGCCTTACGAAGTGTGCACATTTCTTACCTGTGCACACTACGTATACCTTGGACAAGCTTGCAGAGTTGTACATTGCCGAAATTGTGCGTTTTCATGGTGTACCAAAATCTATAGTGTCAGATAGAGATCCGAGGTTTACATCGCGTTTTTGGGAGTGTTTGTACCAAGCTTTAGGTACGCGGTTGAATTTCAGTACTTCTTATCATCCACAGTCGGATGGACTGTCTTAGCGTTTTATCCATGTGCTTGAAGATATGTTGAGGTGTTGTGTGATTGAGTTTCAAGGTTCTTGGGAGAAGCATTTGCCTTTGGTGGAGTTTGCTTATAACAATAGCTACCATGCAAGTATTCAAATGGCACCTTATGAAGCCTTGTATGGGAGGAAGTGCAGAACTCCTCTTTGCTGGGCTGAAACAGGTCAGAAGTTGGTCTCGATGCCGACTTTGTTGAAAGGAACCACCGAGAAGGTGAAGCTCATATGCGAGAGGTTGAAGGCAGCTTTTGATCGACATAAGTCTTTTGCAGATTTGAAGCGTAAGGAGATTGAGTTTGCGGTGGGTGTACGTGTATTTTTGAAGGTTTCGCCTTGGAAGAAGGTGATGAGGTTTGGCCGGAAGGGTAAGTTGAGCCCTAGGTATATTGGACCATATGAGGTGATTGAACGTGTGGGTCCTTTTGCTTATAAGCTGAGATTACCACAAGAGTTGGAAAAGATACATGATGTGTTTCATGTCTCTATGCTTCGGAGGTATAGATCAGATCCTTCGCATGTTATGCCTGTGGAGGAAGTGAAGTTGAATCCAGACTTGACCTATGATGAAGAGTCGGTTGAAATTCTGGATTCGGACAGTGAAGTTCTTCGAGGTAAGACCATTGAGTTGGTTAAGGTGTTGTGGAGGCATCGCGATGTTGAAGAAGCCACATGGGAAAGAAAAGATGACATGAAGAAGCAGTTTCCTTACCTTTTTCCTCCAGGTAAATTTCGAGGACGAAATTTCTTAAGAGGGGGAGAGTTGTAACACCCCAATTTTGGGCTTAGAAGTTTAGGGTTGGGTCGGACCGGTCTGAGAAACGGTTTGAATATAAAAGGAGGTTTTAGGGAAAGCCTAGTTCGGGATGCTTTAAAAATATAGAAGAATATCTAAAAATCCTCTTTTAATATATATAAGAGAGTGGTGAAATCAATTTTACAGAATAAGGTTTGGAAATACTACATTTCGGTGTAGTGACCAAAATGCGATTTTTGCAAAGTTTAGTAGTGACTGTTTTGTAAAGGATTGAAACTTTGAATCTTTAAGAAGCTAATTACCCAAAATGTTTTTCTCCAGATTTTTCCTTAATTTGGGTGATTTAATTAATGTTTTAATTAAATAAAAGAAAAGGAAAACTACCTTTTGATTTTCATAACTACCTTTTCTCTAATTTTCTCTCATTCATTTTTTTTCTCAAAATCCCATCATCCAAACACTTTTTCTCCAGCAACTTTCACATAGATTTTCACTTCAATTGATGAGATTTCCATCATCTATTGGTTCCTAATCAATCTTGCATCAAATTCTTTTGATTTCCACATTGAATTTTCATGGAATTTTGCCCAAATCAAGGAGAAATCATCATTTAGAGGTAAGAGTGTTCTTCTCCTCTAAATACTCAGTTCTTTACTGAAATTCCCAAGTTGTCAATCCTTTATTAAAGTTTTATAAATGGTTTTAATGTTAGAAACATGATTTTGGCTTAAAACTAAGGATTTTGGAAGAGATCTTGAATAATTTCGTTGTGATTGATTGGGCTCTGTTTTGAGGTTGTTCTTTAATGTATTTTGGTTATTAAATGATGTTAGAAATGAGGTTTTATCAATCCAATCCCGAATAGGTTGTGTTTCCTAAGTTTTTGCTCAAGAAATGGTGGTTTTTGAGGTGTTCTTGGTGTTCTGTTATAGCTGGAGGTATAAGGTCGAGTTTAGAATTGTTTTGATGGTGATTGATGTTTAGAAATGATTAGGAGTGATGGATCTTGGCTGGGTAAAGTTTTGGAAGAGTTTGGAGGTGATTTCAGTTGTGTTTGGTAGCCGAAATGTTGGTTTTAGGTAGAGCAGCGAGTTTAAGAGTGTTGGCTGAAGATTTCAATGCATGATGATACATTAATCCTCTGCTTTGATGTGTCTAAAACAGGGGAGACATCTTCGGACACCTTTGGAGTTGATTCGGAAGCTTAATTGACGTTTTGGCAAGCAAGTGAAACATAATTGGTGAGTGGAGATGGTTTTCCAGCTTTGAAATGATTATTTGGAGGTTTTGGGAGCTTAGTTTAAGTCTAAAAAACTTAGCCAAGCTTAAGAGTAAGTTTTCGGAAAAACTCCCTCGGATGTGCTAAGATGTGGTTTGATGCATTAGTTATGAAATGCATGTTTAATTTCTGTTTTGAAAGCATGTTTTAGCATGATTAATGCTGGTTTTGAAAGCCATGTATTGAAGGATGCTCAAGGTAAGAGATCCTTGGTGTGACATGTTATTAATTTGGTTCTAATGCATGAAGATGCATGATGTTAAAAGGCTTTGATTAATGCTTAAAACAATGAATTGATGATGGTATTTGATGTATATTGGCAAGTGATGAAATGGTTTTTAAGTACTTGAATAAGATATAGTTAGCCGGCTATAGGATTGGGTGCACCGTAAGTAAAGTCACCTTGGATGTTGAGGGGTTGTGATTGTACCGTAAACTCCATCCAAGTACCCTAACGATTGAGGTAAGATCACAACGGTGGTTGTAATTCCGTGTGTGGATCTTGTGTTATGTGTCCCTTACTCTCGTTAGTGGAATTATACAACTACCGATGAGTGGTGTTGAGGGGTTGAGATTGTACCGTTATACTCCACCACGACTGTCACATCAATGGAGGGATTGCTCTTGAGTGTGAACCTTGTGTAGTCCGGTAGTGTATGTGTATTTGGTGGTTACATTTGGTGGTATCAAAGCTTGGTTCTCATATAATTGGGGTTTGTTATGTGGATGATGTATGTGTATTTGCATGATGAGCCTTTTGGGTGAAAGAATGTTGTGTGAATAGTGATGCATGGTTTCAATTGTGATGTGCCTGTGATGTTATGCTATGTTGGAGTGTGTTAGGGGATCCCATTGCCATATCAAAACTAATGAAAGGAATTGTTTTCGAAAATGATCTTGAGTACTTGGATTACTTACCTTATTGTGCCTAATTGTGTTTATTGCATTTTTGTCAGTGCATTGTTTTCTTTTTAAATGGGGCCACGTAGAGAGATGATGATAAATACAAGAGCTATGGCTAAGAATGAGAATGAAGAGAATGCTGAGAATCTACCTCCTCCTCCCCCTGGTGGTGGACATCCCGGTGGTGGTGGTGCTGGAGTTGATAATGTTGGTGCTGGTGCTGGGGTTGCTGGACCTGAGGGTGCTCAGGGGCAAGCTGCTCCTGACATGACCATGTTGATTCAAGCTATTGCTGGAGCATTCCAGGCATCAGTAGTTGGAGCTCATGGAGCTGTGCATCAGGATGATGTCAATGGGAGGTTGCCTTTGGAACGTCTTCGCAGTCTCGGAGGGACTGAGTTCAGAGGTTTATCTCCGAAAAGATCTGAGTCTTGGTTGGAAAGCACCAAGAGGATTTTGGGTTAGATGAACTGCAATAATGTGCAGAAACTGGGTTGTGTTGTATCACTGCTGCATGGTGATGCTTACACGTGGTGGACGACCGCTATCTCTGGGATGGAGGATGATGAGGCGACTTGGACGTTCTTGCTGAATGCGTTCAAGCGGAAGTATCTGGGTGTGCGTTACCTAGATGAAAAGAAAAGAGAGTTTATGTCTCTTATGCAAGGTAGCATGTCTGTAACCGAGTATGCGATTCAGTTTGTCCGCCTCAGTCAGTATGCACCTGAGCTGATCCCTAATGAGCAGGAGAGGTGCGACCGATTCCGTTATGGGTTAGTAACGGATGTGAAGACTTCTATGCTTGCGGCTGATTATACAGATTTCGATGTCTTGGTCACTAGAGCCAAGGACATTGAGTCGAACCTTGGTCTAACGAGTCGAGCAGGTGGATCTAGCTCGAGTGTGTGCTCAGCGTGAGGGAAGGAATGATACGTATGTGATCGCAGGTACCTTTACTTTACAATCCTTGTCATTCCTTTCCTTGATTGATTCTGGATCTACACACTCGTACATATTGCGTGAACATGCTCAAATGCTTGGGTTACCTGTTGAGTCTTTGGATGTTGGTATGCGTGTGACTAGTTCCTTTGGTGAGACAGTCCTAACGCGAAAGTTGTAAAGAAGATGTCCCTTGAAAGTGCAAAACCATGTTTTTCTTGTTGATCTCATAGAATTGCCATTCTATGGTTTTGATGTAATCCTTGGTATAGATTGGCTTGTCGAGCATCGAGCTATAGTGGATTTTGAGAGCAAGCGAGTTTCGTTGAAACTTGCGGATGATTACGAAGTGGTGGTGGTTGGTGAGAATGTGATGTTTCTTGCCAATGTGGTGTCTACATTAGAAGCGAGTCGGATGCTGAGGCAAGGTTACGAGGCTTACCTAGCCTTTGTGTTGAATCCTAGTTCAAAGGAGTTGCGCGTTCATGATATCAGAACTGTACGAGAGTTTCCTGGAGTGTTTCTAGAGGAGTTACTTGGATTGCCGCCTAGTCGAGAGGTGGAGTTTGGAATCGAGCTGTATGAAAACACAACTCTGGTGTCCATTGCTCCCTATCGCATGACACTTAAGGAGTTGAAAGGGTTGAAGACGCAGCTTCAGGAGTTGCTTGACTGTGGCTTCATTCGGCCTAGTGTGTCACCTTGGGGTGCACCGGTCTTGTTTGTGAAGAAGAAGGATGGCACTATGAGAATGTACATCGATTATCGTCAGCTGAACAAGTTGACTATCAAGAATAGGTATCCTTTGCCAAGGATTGATGATCTTTTTGATCAGTTTTAGATAGCGGCGGTGTTCTCCAGGATTAACCTGAGGTTAGGGTATTACCAGCTTAAGGTGAAAGATGTGGATGTGCTGAAAACATCCTTTAGGACGAGGTATGGGCATTATGAATTCCTTGTAATGTTGTTTGGCTTGACGAATGCTCCTGCAGCTTTCATGGACACGATGAATAGAGTGTTCCATGAATACTTGGACAAGTTTATTGTGGTGTTCATCGACGATATCCTTGTGTACTCTCGTACTGAGGAGGAGCATGAAGGTCATTTGAGGGTTGTCTTGCAAGCGCTTCTGGAAAATCAGCTTTATGCTAAGCTAAGAAAGTGTGAGTTTTGGCTAAAGGAAGTTGTGTTCCTTGGTCATGTGGTTTCGGCTGAGGGGATTCATGTTGATCCTCAGAAGATTGAGGCGACGATGAATTGGAATCCCCCTAAGTCTGTTATGAAGTCCGTAGTTTCTTTGGGTTGGCAGGATATTATCAGAGGTTTGTGGATGGCTTCTCAAAGATTGTCGCCCCTTTGACGAAGTTGTTGCAAAAAGATGTCAAGTATGAGTGGACAGAAGCAAGACAACAAGCTTTTGAGAAGCTTAAGACAACTTTGACGCAAGCTCCTATCTTGGTTCAACCTGAATAAGGAAAAGAGTTTGCGGTGTACATTGACGCATCCTACGTTGGTTTTGGGTGTGTGCTAATGCAAGAGGGTAAGGTGGTGGCTTATGCATCGCGACAGTTGAAGGTGCATTAGCGCAATTATCCTACGCATGATATTGAGTTAGCTGCGGTGGTTTTTGCTTTGAAGATCTGGAGACATTATCTTTATGGTGAGAAGTGTATTGTGTACACGGATCACAAGAGTTTGAAGTATTTGATATCACAGAAGGAGTTGAATCTTAGGCAACGACGTTGGGTGGAGTTTCTTAAAGATTACGATCTGACGACCGAGTACCATCCGAGAAAAACTAATGTTGTGGCAGATGCCTTCAGCAGGAAGGTGGCGGTGGAGTTAAGGGCTATGTTTGCCAGCTTGAGTATTTCGCAAGATGGAGGTCTTGTGGCTGACTTGCAAGTGAAACCATCTCTGGTTCAATTGATAAAAGATAAGCAGTTGTTGGATGATTCTTTGGTGCCACATGTTCAGGATATTGCTGAGGATAGACCATCAGATTTTTGTTTTAATGATGATGGAGTTCTATGTTTCGGAAGACAAATAGTAGTGCCGAATGATGTGGAGTTGAGGCGTACTATTCTGACCGAAGCTCATAGTAGTCCTTTTGCTATGCACCCTAGTAGTACAAAGATGTATTGTGATTTAAAGGATGAGTACTATTGGGTGGGTTTGAAGAAAGATGTTGCGAAATATATAGGTAAATGTATGGTTTGTCAGCGGGTTAAGGCTGAGCATCAATTTCCTTCAGGGTTGTTGCAACCGTTGAGGATTCCTGAATGGAAGTGGGAAAGAATCACCATGGACTTTGTGTCTGGTTTGCCTTTATCGCCATCGAAGAAGAATTCGGTGTGGGTGATTGTGGATCGCCTTACGAAGTGTGCGCATTTCTTACCTGTGCATACCACGTATACTTTGGATAAGCTTGCAGAGTTGTACATTGCCGAGATTGTGTGTTTGCATGGTGTACCAAAATCTATAGTGTCAGATAGAGATCAGAGGTTTACATCACGGTTTTGGGAGTGTTTGCACCAAGCTTTGGGTACGCGGCTGAATTTCAGTACTTCTTATAATCCACAGTCAGATGGACAGTCTGAGCGAGTTATCCAGGTGCTTGAGGATATGTTGAGGTGCTGTGTGATTGAGTTCCAAGGCTCTTGGGAGAAGCATTTGCCTTTGGTGGAGTTTGCTTATAACAATAGCTACCAGGCAAGTATTCAAATGGCACCTTATGAAGCCTTGTATGGAAGGAAGTGCAGAACTCCTCTTTGCTGGGCTGAAACATGTCAGAAGTTGGTCTCAATGCCGGCATTGTTGAAGGGAACCACCGACAAGGTGAAGCTCATATGTGAGCGGTTGAAGGCAGCTTCTGATCGACAAAAGTCTTACGCAGATTTGAGGCGTAAGGAGATTGAGTTTGCGGTGGGTGATCGTGTGTTCTTGAAGGTTTCACCTTGGAAGAAGGTGATGAGATTTGGCCGGAAGGGTAAGTTGAGCCCTAGGTATATTGGACCATACGAGGTGATTGAACGTGTGGGTCCTGATGCGTATAAGCTGAGGCTACCACAAGAGTTAGAGAAGATACATGATGTGTTTCATGTCTCTATGCTTCGGAAGCATAGATCGGATCCTTCGCATGTTATGCATGTGGAGGAAGTTGCGTTGAATCGAGATTTGACATATGATGAGGAGCCGGTTGAGATTCTGGATTCGGACAATAAAGTTCTTCGAGGTAAGACCATTGAGTTGGTTAAGTTGTTGTGGAGGCATCGTGGTGTTGAGGAAGCCACGTGGGAAAGAAAAGATGACATGAAGAAGCAGTTTCCTTACCTTTTTCCTCCAGGAAAATTTCGAGGATAAAATTTCTTAAGTGGGGGAGAGTTGTAACACCCCAATTTTGGGCTTAGAAGTTTAGGGTCTGAACCGGACCGGTTTGAGAAACGGTTCGAATATAAAAGGGAGTTTTAGGGAAAGCCTAGTTCGGGATGCTTTAAAAATATAGAAAAATATCTAAAAATCCTCATATAATATATGTAAGAGAGTGGTGAAATTAATTTTACAAAATAAGGTTTGGAAATACTACATTTCGGTGTAGTGACCAAATTGTGATTTTTGGAAAGTTTAGTAGTGATTGTTTTGTAGAGGATTGAAACTTTGAATCTTTAAGGAGCTAATTTACCCAAAATGTTTTCTCCAGATTTTTCCTTAATTTGGGTGATTTAATTAATGATTTAATTAAATAAAAGAAAGGTGAAAAACTACTTTTTGACTTTCATAACTACTTTTCTCTAATTTTCTCTCATTCTTTTTTCTCTAAAAATCCTATCATCCAAACACTTTTTCTCCAGAAAAATTCACTTTGATTTTTACTTCAATTGATGAGATTTCCATCACTCATTGGTTCCTAATCAATCTTGCAACAAATCTTTTTAATTTCCACATTGTATTTTCATGGAAATTTGCACAAGTCAAGGAGAAATCATCTTTTAGAGGTAAGATTGTTCTTCTCCTCTAAATACTCAGTTCTTTATTGAAATTCCCAAGTTGTCAATCCTTTATTAAAGATTTATGAATGGTTTTAATGTTAGAAACAAGATTTTGGCTTAAAACTCATGATTTTGGAAGAGATCTTGAAGATTTTCGTTGTAATTGATTGGGCTCTGTTTTGAGATAGTTCTCTAATGTATTTTGGATGTTAAATGATGTTAGAAATGAGGTTTTATCAATCCAATCCCGTATAGGTTGTGTTTCCTAAGTTTTTGCTTATGAAAATGGTGGTTTTTGAAGTGTTTTTGGTGTTCTGTTATAGCTGGAGGTATAAGGACGAGTTTAGAGTTGTTTTTGATGTTAATTGATGTTTAGAAATGATCAGAAGTGATGGATCTTGGCTGGGTTAAGTTTTGGAAGAGTTTGGAGATGATTTCAGTTGTGTTTGGTAGCCGAAAAGTTGGGTTTAGGTAGAGCAGCGAGTTTTGGAGTGTTGGTTGAAGATTTTAATGCATGATGATGCATTAATCCTCTGCTTTTATGTGTCTAAAACAGGGGATACATCTTCGGACACTTTTGGAGTTGATCCGGAAGCTTAACTGGCGTTCGGCAAGCAAGCGAAACGAAATCGGTGAGTGCGATTGGGTTAGAAGTCCATGAGGACAAAAATACAAGGTTTGGGGATTTAGGAGAGGTTTGAAACACCTTCCTAAATCCGGAAGTAAGTATGGTTTTATTTTGTCTCTCTAAAGTGGTGTTTGCCCCTAAAATGCTTTTACATGCTCATGGTTTGAGATTGTTAAATTCCTACTGTTTTTATGCATGTTTTGGAACATGAGATTATGCTTGTAGAGATGTCATGATATGGCATGTTGCAATGAATAGATTTGAGCTTTTGGTTTGAAGCAAAGTATGATTTATGATTTGAAATGTGGTGAGAAAACCTTTGAGTTATATTGCATGAAAAACAATATGTGTGATGATATTTTAACACATTATATTGGCATAGATGTTGAGAAACTTACCAGATATAATTGATCGATTAATAGGATGAGAGTGCACTATAAACTAAAAATTCGTACGTGCTCTTTAGTTAAGCCAAAGGGAGATATTCCGATGATGTGCATTCCATCGGGTAGGACTTGGTGAAATACCCAAGCTTTGTGGCAATGAGAGATTCCGCCATGTGAGTACGGTGATGAGAGATTCCACCGGAAGTTGTGTTGCTAGACAAGTAAGTACGATGATGGCGAGATTCCACCAGAAGCGTCTAGTGTAGAAATGTGTCCGCATATCCGAGTATTAATGAGATGTTAAATGCCAATATAAATGATGAAATGGTTTTTGTTACACATGTACCTTTGGTGAAATGATTTATACTGTGAGTTATGCATATGTGTTTTGTTTAGAAATGCTTTGACAATATAAGCATGTGAATGGTCTTGCCATGAGATTTGCATTGGTTTTAATGCATGAGATAGAATGAAGGTACATGTGATTTCAATGAGTTTTGCTTTCAAAGTTTTCCAAGCATGAGAAAGAGATGAGCATGCGGTTTAAAAGCTTTGATGAAAGTGTTTTCTAAATGTGCATTATTGTGTTGGTTTTCTTTAGAGCATGCCTCACTACGCATTTGTGCTTACGCTATCTTTTACCAATAATGCAGACAATTGAGGTGTTTTCGGGCAGCAAGGAAGCTAAGTTCATCCAATGAAATCCAAGCTCACGTATGGTGAAGTTTTCATACACTATTAGTTTTGATAAATTGGCAATGGGAAACTAAGATTTGTTTTGGGAGATGTGTTAAACTCCCTAAAGTTGTGGCATGTTTGACTTGGTTGGTTTGAATTGCAAATGGCCTTAATTACTTGTTTTGGGGTTGGATTTCCAATTAGTGATTTGATAATAGGAAGCATGCCTCTAGACTTGTGAGTTTTCTTGTTTGATGATATGAAGGTGTTTAGGTGTTCTAAATATGTACCTTATATGTTTGTTGACTTGTTGGCATGATTAGTGAGTCATTAGGATGAGTTTGAATGGGTTTTTGGGTGAAAAACCAGTCCTTGCTGCAGTTTCTGGGCAAACCGTATCGAAACACTCTCTGGTGTTTCGAAACGGGGGCCTAAAATGGCCTTCGTGTTTCGAAACGATCAGAGGTTGTTCCGATACGTTTTGGCTACTGGAGAGCCGTGTTTCGGAACAAGTTTCGAAACGGGAGAGTGTTTGCTCTAGCATTTCGATATGACAGGTAGGTGTTTCGAAATAGGAGACTATTGGTCACATAGTTGAATTGTTCTGAAGTTTGCATGTTTTACATTTTAGTCCCAAATGTTGAGATTGCAAATGTATGAGCTTGAGATGTTCAATTAGGGTGGAATTTGGCAGAGAAGCATGTAACATGACTAATTTCATATTGGTAACCTTAAAATCAATAAAGACCTTCTAATTTACAGAAATTACATTTTGGTCCCTAATCTCGTGTAAAGTACAATTGAGTCCCTATATGTTATCCGATCGCTATGCTTTTCTCAATCGAGTTTCATGAGTGCTCACTTAAGGTTAACAAGCATCTAGACAAGTTTAAAAAGAAAAAAAGGGTCGTGAATCAAGGTTGACTTTCGGGTTGACTTTGGTTTCCCCCGTGTAATCTTCGTAGTTCGGGTCAATCGTCTAGGCCAGGCTAAGGGGGTTACATAAAGCCTAAACCAAATCGACCCCTCTTTACCGGGATCACCACAAGATAAAGCTTTCCTCGTCTTTCTTCTTTAACTTCCTCTCCTTGCTTCCCAAAGGAGATTTCCTCTGTAGCACATACATTTTCTCTTGCTCAACATCTCCCTTCTCTAAGAATACAAGTTCCTTGCTATTCATCTTGGCTTGAACCATCAGTTTAAACTTTGGGCAATACTGGATCTCATGTCCTTCAGCTTCATGGTACTCGCAGTATAGTTTCTCATCATTCTTCATCTTCGGGTTCACATCCTTTAATAACCCTGCCGCTACTAATTGAGCACATACCCAACTCATGGGCGCCTTGTTTTCTTCAACATACTTCTTCCTCGAGCACAACACTCACCTCTGTCTGTTGGTGGTTTGGCAACGGATTTCTATTTTCCTCGGATGTTTCAAACGACAACAAGCCCGATTTTCTTAAATCATCCACCACCCTTTTGAATGCAGTGCAGTTTTCAATGGTATGCCCCCTAACTCTTGCATTGTATTCACATTTAGCCTTCTCGTCATACCATTGTGGATAAGGTAGTGAGAACAGAGGGACGTGTCTTGTTAGCACCATCTGCGATTTGACCAGCTCGACAAACAATTCTGCATACGTCATTGGGATGGGCGGAAAGTAGGGTCTCAAATTTCCTTAATATATTCGCTCTCCTTTTGGGGTATTTGCAACCGTCGGAGCTGAGGTGTTGGGCTTGGTGAAGGTGTTAGGCTTGTTGAACACGGCACATGTTGAATAACTGGGGTTGTAGACATTCGTTGCATTAACCTCATTGTTGTCCTTCTTCCTATATGTCTTCTTCATTTCCCCATTGTCCAATCTTCCGCTCATCATGGCTGCCAAGATGAGTTCGCCATTCATTAACATATCTGCAAAGTTCTTCGTAGCATGGTTAAGCATGCGATCATAAAATGGACCCTTTAGTGTCTCTACAAACATCAGGGTGATCTCTTTTTCTAGCAATGGTGGCTGCACTTGTGCCGCTACATCCCTCCACCTTTGAGCGTATTGGCGGAAGCTCTCGTGGTGCTTTTGCTCCATCCCTTGCAAGACCAAACGTGTTGGAACCATGTCTGAAACATGTTTGTATAGCTCACTGAAGGATCTGGACATGTGTTTCTATGATTTAATGTTCACTCGACTTAACTACGAATACCAACGTGCAACGGATCCTACTAGGTTGTCTAGAAAGCAGTGTATGAGTTGCTTCTCATTGTCGAGGTACATTGACATCTTTCTACCGTGCATAGTAAGATGTGCTGATGGCCATGTGGCCCCATTGTATATTTCAAAGTCTGGGATCTTGAATTTTGGTGGCGCAACAAAATCAGTTACCAAGCTCAGATCCTTGGCATCCATTCCACCATAGGTAGCTCCATCTTGGAAGGACTTGATCAACCCCTCTAACTTTTCCTCCAACTTCTTCTCAGTTCGAGCCTTATTCGTGACTTCATCGAGGTCAGACACCTTATGATTATTGGCCTCCACATTTGGAACATGAGTGGAAGACTCAGCTACATGGATGTGTGTTTTGGCTTTGGCAACATCCTCCCTCCTAAAGGTCAATCCGAGGAATTGTGGAATGGCAATGGTATTCCCTCCTTTTCAACCGCATCTGGGTCCTTGAATCCAAGCATTCCAGTTATCGAACTGACCGTCTTTTGGTGAAAGGCCTCAACTTGCTGTTTCCATGTCAACCTCCATTTTCTCTAGCTTATCCTGAATCTTCTTTTGGTTTGCCTCCAAAGTTATCAATCTTTCCTCAGAGTTCGTGGCTCGGGTTTTGGCTCGTGTATCGTATTTATGAGTTATCTTAGCAATTTTGTATGTTCTGTCATTTTTATTATTAAGTTAGTCTATGACATGAACGAATGTATGCACAAATGAATTCAAAAAAAAAGAGAAAACAACAAAGAAAACACGATAATGCAAATGCATGAATGCAGTCGAAGGGCCATCAATTCCATTGAAAATCTGCTCATGAAAGGATACTTTTTATCAAATAGGAAAGTTTTATTACATCTTTTGGAAGTACAAATATTTTTCTGCTTGAGCACCTAACTCCTTGATTTCTTCAACTAGCCACATGAGTCTTGGTCCAACTTCTCCAACAGGCTTGATGTACTGTCGAAGAGTTGCAGCTTCGGTCGCCAATATTGTCACGTGCTTGGTTCTCCTCCTTTTAAAAGCTTTCCATTCATAATTGAGAAATTTTCCATAATCAACCCCTTCTAAATATGAAATGATGCACAAACAAAATAAAGAATATAATAAACAAAGATTTATAAAGCAAGGAAAATGAAACAGAAAAAACAGTCAAAAACAATTTAAATGCATAATAATTCTGGGCCGACATTCCAACATTTCAGGAATGTCTCTACAGATTATTCCAACGACTTAACAACCTAGGCTTTCTGCATGGCTTTATTTGGGGTAGGCTCTAAATTCTCAAATTTGTTTTGGTTCTAAAAAGGTACCCGAGTTGTCCTTGCTGTCCCCTACTAAGAGTACTAAGGCCCTCGGTTCTCACCCATCACAGGCTCCAGACGAATCAAGTTCAACTCAGGAGGACTCACCACCGAGGCCTCCTCGAAGAATCAATATCCTTACGAAGACAAGGGAATGAGTCCCGAAGGTACTTGCTAGGCTCATACGAAGAATCAATATTCTTACATGAGAAAAGTGTATTTCCCCCCACTTAAACAAACGGGTCAAAGCTCAGGAATAGATCTTGGAATTAAGTCTTAAATGCGTAAAGTAGAATTATATTCATTTATATGGACAAATAAATGGAACTGATCGTGAACTTGCTAATTCCATATTTAAAAAAATGAAAACCATTAAAATCAAATTTGTGGTCTGATCCTCTTTTGTTTTTATTTAAAAAAAACATGTATCCAGCGGAGTCGCTAAGCTGTCGCAACCCTTTTTAAGGAGGCTTCAAAGTTTTTTGGAAAACACTTTTTAAAATCAACAGATTCACCACCAATCTTTTTTGAAAGAAAAAATGTGATTGGATCACTTTTAAAATAGATTTATTTTAATAAAACGATTTGTTTTAATAAAACAACGGTTTTGGTCTGCGAAAATTAGAAAACATGTTCGGGGGTCAGTTACGTGTGGGGAAGGGTTAGCACCCCCACGACGCCCAAAATTGACACCTAATTGGTTTTAAAATCGTTTTCAAAACAAGAATTTGCAATTCAAAAATTGGTACCTTTTTCAATTTTTTATGTTTTTTACCATTTTATTTTTTTCTTTTTCAAAATAAATAATTTTCTCTCTTTTTAAACTCATTTTCATTTTTTCCATTTCTTAAGATTTTCATTTAAAACGACCCCTTTTAAAAAAATTATTTTTCTCTAAAGAACTTCTTTTTAACATTTTTCCCTTTTCAAAAAAAAAAACTTTTATCGTAGACCCTAAACTTTTTTATTTTGTTTTTCTTGAAAACTTATTACTTTTTATTTTTTTTCCTAAAAAACATCTTAATTATTTTTCTCTTTTAAAATCATTTTGCCAAACTATCATTAAAAAAACTAAATTTCATAAAAAATCCTTTTATATTTTCTTAAAAATTAATCCCATTTATTATCTTACACGTCACATTATTATTTTTCTTAATTAAATCCCCAATTTCATGTTTTCCAATTTAACCACATTTATTAAATTTATTCATGCATTTTAAATATAAATACCTTTTAAAACTTATTTATTCATTCCTAAAGATCAAAATAATCCTAACAACATTTTT
This sequence comes from Hibiscus tridactylites, assembly GCA_958450335.1. Classification (NCBI taxonomy): domain Eukaryota; kingdom Viridiplantae; phylum Streptophyta; class Magnoliopsida; order Malvales; family Malvaceae; genus Hibiscus; species Hibiscus tridactylites. The sequence continues at coordinate 3,472,912 of OY288287.1, read as the reverse complement.
ATGCATGCAAAAAAATTAAGATCAAACTAAAATTTAAACGGAATTTTAAAACGAAAATGTTACCAGAATAGTGAACGATTTTCCGACTTCGAGAAAGCAACCTACAAATTCACAAACAACACAAAAACAAACACCAAAAATTCATCCAAGAACAAACATAAAAATCTACATAAAAATAAACAAAAAAGATAGAAATTTTACCGAGAAATCGACGAACGAAGGACTCCAATTCGGGCTTCTCGAAATGCTCCAAACCGCCTCCGAAAAATTGCTCCAAAACTCGAACTTTTACTCCAAATATTTCCAGCAAACTCTTGAAAAGTTCAAAGAATTTTTCGGATTTTTCCTAAGTTCTTTTCTATTGGTTTTTTCTTCAATTTGTATGTGATGAACAAGTGAAAAAGGGCGGTAGTTATACTTGAATTTGGGCTTCAAATTCAATCCAAATCGTGATTTAATCCCCAAATTGGAGCCTAAATCTGACCAATGGCTTTGATTTTGGTAAAACCCCTCAATCCTCATCAGATTTGGTCCAATATTCGAGCTGAATTTTCCCCTTGATTCGATATTAGGGTTTGACCTCTTGTCTCAGTTTTTGCAGATTCCGGCAAGCACATGGGGCGGCAGCGAGCGGGGTTGGTTGCATTGGGTCGGCGACGGAGAGGCGGACCGGCGGTGTACCACCCCTCACCCAGTTTAGTCGTAAACCAAATAAGAAGTGTTACTCAAGCAAGGAAAAACATGAACTAACAAAAACTTTTGCCTAACTTACCCCTAATAAGTAAGTCAGACTTCTAGTCAAACAATCATCACGTATCAAATGCCAAGCAAACCATAACATTTGAACAACATGTACATGACAAAACTAACCATTTCAAATGTCAAGCAAACCAGATATTAAACCCTTGCATTCTTAACTCAACTAATCAATTTAAACAAAATCATCAAAACATGATATAGCATTTACAATATCATCTAAGCATAACAATATTATGTTGTAGCAAATGAGCATTCATCATTCTTAAATCATGATAAGCAATCAAAGCACGAATCAATATATCTGTCAATCATCAAAGCTTTCAAGACATCATATATCGCAACATAATGCCATCCATACTCAAATACCATAGCATAATACCTAGATCAACTAGGCTACCAAACAAGTCACATTAGCAAGTTGTTCATGCCGTATCATATCAAATATATATCTAGCCTTTCCTAGGCTCAAAATGCATGAATATGAAATCTAGATACAAGACAATGGCCACCAACTTGGAGTATACGAAAAGTCATAACCATACTTGTGTTTTAGCTTGTCTTGCCTTGCTTAGCCTCCAACTCAGCATAGCTTGCAATCTATAATCAAGTATTTTGGGAAGAATGAAAACGAGAGTGACAAGTACGGTTATGTACTTAGTGAGGTAACAACCTAAGCTAGGCGAGTTTATTTAAGTTTTCAAGTGTATCTTATTCAAAGGAGACCTAGCTAGGTTCATGAAGATCAAGCCTATACAAGCATACAAGACATTCGAATAGTCTAGATCATGTAGCGCATTATATCATTTCATATATTTACTCAATCTGTAGCCATGGCTTTTTATATTCATGTGCATACATATCACTAGTCAATTCCAAGCCAACATTACATATTATCATCAAGATCATGGATTCATAGCAACATCTCAAATGTCATGGCATATCACAAGTTAAAATCAAAGGATTCAATATTCATTTCATGCACATGTGATAGCAGCTTTTCGTTTTCAGGATTATACCATCCAATTCAAGTATAAGCTCAAGTCAAGTTTCATTTCTAATTCATAGGATATCCAGGCTTTGCTGTAGCAATATTAGATAATCAATTCAAGTTTAGGCCTTGGTATGTAGTCAAGTCTAGGTAATCGAGTCACCAACTTAATTGTCGCCAATTCAAGATGCACTATAGTGCTGGTCATATCCCTCCTACTGACGTCAAAGACCATAACACACATCCCTCCTACTGTCGCCAATTAAAGGCCTTAGCCCGGTCCGCAGACCACCTAACACACAAATGAGCTCAAGACTCTATGGCATGCCATCATACCTATGACTCACTAGCTACCAAGGCATCATTTAGTTTGGTGTTCATTTATCAAGATACATGTGATAAACAAGGCAAGAATCAAGGAACTCTCAAGGCACATTTGAAGCTTATCCAAGATGTCATTAAACATTCAACAAGATCAAAGAGCCCTTGGGCTAGTGAACCCTAGTTCATTATCACAATATATCATTCTTTAATCATGATTCATAAAGTAGCTAATCTAGGTATTCAAGGTATTAAACATGTCATGGCAATAAGGGTATTAAACATGTCACAGCATCATGCAATCATACAAGGTGTAATACGCATTATGCATTTATCAAGCTTAGTGTATACCATTCTTCCCTTAGTTAATTACCAAATGTAATTTAAGTTCATTTTCATTGCAACATCTAAATAAAGCATAATCATAATCAAGCTTGGTTAGGACCTAAGTCCCAACCCTATTGATAGCTACACTCACTAGAACTCCAACCTAGTCTTGAATGTTAATCCCCTTGTTTCTTTCCTTTGTTTGCTCAGCCTTGATGCCCTCACAAGCCTCTTATATCTCTTTGTATATCATTACATGTATTAATAACACAGATACATCATTAGAATACATCTATACATCACATACAAGCAAACATTTTCAGATTATACACTAAACTGCCATGTTTCAGGCAGTTTGGACACCCTTCAGTATTTTGCCTATAAATTTTAGTACACATATTGGATTTTCAATTACTTTAAATCCCTAGAAAGCTTATTCAACTAGATTTCCAACCATGTATAACACATATTTTTATCATTTCTACATCAATACAGTTTAATGTTCTAAGTTAGGCGATTTTCCATGATCAAATATGTCGATCTTGTGTTTTAACCCACTTTAGTGATCTTTTCAACTTAGGATCCTTGCTATTTTATTTTATCCCTTTTTACCATTGTTTTCCCTGTTATTATGTGAAATTTCCAGCCTTCATTTAGTTCATTTAAGTACTAATATTTTATTTTTAATCTAAAATAGTCCCTAATCACCAATTAAGTCCCAAACGTGACCAATTTTGTTCTAACTCATTTTCCAGCAATCCTATGAACATTTTCCTGTTGCCAAGACCTCTAACCTATAAAAAATTCAATTTCCTACAACTTTTTTCGATAGAAAATTTTCCGGTTTTGCCTCTAACATGTTCAAAAACGATGATTTCTACAGGATGTTCTACTTGTACAAATCTGGGCAATTTTGGTGTTCGAACACATTTCTACTTTGTAATTTTAGTTTAAATTCAATAAAATCACTAACCCAGAAATTCATATGAACAATCAAGCATCTAATAATAATTTTCTAGAATTCTATGCTTCCAACAACAACTAATTTATCCTAACACAATTGGGTAACACAGAAGAGTACTTACATGGAATTTCTTTTAACATGCATGTAAATATCCTATTCAAGCTTCTAAATTCCTTCAAGCTCTCGGGATTTCTTCTTGTTTGAATACCAAATTTTCATATTTCACTCTCTCATTTTTTCTCTCTCCATTCGGTGGAGAAGAAAGTGATAATGCATGTGGAATATGATAACAAAATTGTTGTCTAACTTACCTTCTAGCCAAGTGTCCCACTTTGTAATTAAGGCAGTGACACTTGGTTAGTTTTATAACCAAGGGAATTAATCCATTAATTAATCAGCACTTTATTTATACTATATATCATATTATTATAAGGTTTAATCTAATATAAATTTCATTATCTTATAATATAATATAATTTACATGTTGATTTCTATTATAACCATAAGATTATATATATACCTACAACCCATAGACACATTTGCCACAACATATAATCATGGAACAACAATTGTTATAGTAGATGAACATTAAACATGTTTGTCATAGCATATAACCATGAAACAATTTTTTTAAACAATTCTACTAGGCTAGAATTTGAGGTATTACAATTCCTCCCCCTTTAAAATAAATTCGTCCTCAAATTTACCTGACATGAATAGATGAGGGTATTGTTTCCTCATTGTTGATTTCGGTTCCCACGTCACTTCTTCAACTTTGTGATTCATCCAAAGGAGTTTCACGAGTGAAACGATTTTATTTCTAAGCTTTCCGACTTCGTGGTCAAGAATTCGGATTGGTTCTTCCTCATATGATAGATTAGGATTCAATTCGACTTCTTCGGGTTCAAGAACATGAGATGGATGATATCGATATTTCCACAACATAGAAATATGGAAGACATTGTGAATCTTATCGAATTCACTGGGGAGTGCTAGACGATAAGCCACTGGACCTATTCTTTCAATAACTTTGAAAGGTCCGATGAAGCGAGGGCTAAGCTTTCCTTTCTTCCCGGATCTAAAGACTTTCTTCCAAGGAGACAATTTGAGAAAGACTTTATCTCCAACATTGTGTTCGATGTCCTTCCTTTTCAAGTCAGCATATGCCTTTTGTATACCGAAGGCTTCTTTCAGTCGATTATGAATTAACCGAACCTTTACTTTCGTCTCTCTTAACATTTGAGGTGCCAAGACTTTGTTTTCACCCAATTCCGACCAGCACAAAGGTGTTCTACATCTTCTCCCGTACAAGGCTTCATACGGGGCCATTTAGATCGACGTTTGATAACTGTCGTTGTACGCGAACTCTATGAGTGGTAGGGATTTCTCCCAGTTCTTACCGATGTCGATCACACAAGCACGTAACATATCTTCAAGTACTTGTATTACGCGTTCCGATTGTCCATTAGTTTGTTTCCAAGAGCTCGTTGTAAAGATCTCCAAAATCGGGATGAAAATCTAGGATCTCTATCGGAAATAATCGAGGTTGGCACACCATGTAACCGAATCACTTCTCGGATGTACAGCTCGGATAATATATCCAAGCTCAGGCTCATTCGAAAAGGGAGAAAATGAGCTGATTTTGTGAATCTATCAACGATCACCCTTACGACATCATTCTTCCTTAGAGTTCAAGGAAAACCAGTTACGAATTCCATAGTAATTCGATACCTCTTCCATTGCAGTAACTCGATCGGTTGAAGTAATCTCGTATGGACTTTGTGTTCAGTTTTAACTCGTTGGCACATTAGGCACTTGGACACAAATTCAGTGATAGCCGACTTCATGTCTAGCCACCAGTAGAAGGATTTCAAGTCTTTATACATTTTATCTAACTATTTTACATTTTTCAATCTATTCAATATTTATTTTGTGAATTTGTAACCATAAATTTTAATCAAATTCTATTAAGCAACTCAAACCTTAAATTAAGCACGCAAAAATTTTAAATTCAATAAATTGAAAAAAAAGTTAAATAAACAAATTAGAGGAAAAATGAGAGGGATTGAAGACAAAAGGATGAATGGGTCGTAATTCTAACATTGTTTTAGAAATATGGTTAATTTCATGTCATGTACGGAGAATTTTAATATTTATTTTAATTAAATTCTATAGCAATATGTAGCATTAATAGTGTGTAGTTGTGAGTATATTTAGAACAAATACTACTTGTAATCACTCTAGCTTTCATCAAAAAAAAAATAGTGTGTAGTTGTGTGCATCACCCGTTATAGACTTACCCGAAATAGTTTGCGCGTATTAAATGAAATAGAAAAACACTTACTATTGTTTCTATAAGTAAAGATGAAACATCCATTTAAGAGAATATAAAAAACTACAAGAAGAGGCAATAATATTAATTGACTATTTTTATTAAGGTTCATTTATTTGACTTGGATCATTCCAAGTGACATTCTAAAAACAAATAATTCTCCATCTCGGCTTCCCCACCAATGAGAGGCCCTTAGTTTTGATATAATCATGGTTCCATAGAAATCTTGCGAGAGTTTGGTACCCTGAAAGAGGAACAATTTTTTCATTATGTTTAAATCAAAAGCTGTAATAAAAATTTAAAACACGTCTTTCAAACTGTTTTGGACAGTGAAGTGAAAACGGTATGCAGTTTTCTTTAGAGAAAACTTACTTGTGGGTTTTTTGGTTGAGATCATTGGCTACAAGGTGAGGATTGGGATTGTAGGCTTTCTTAGCAGATTCCGTTGCCTTTTGAGCTCGTTTTTGCCATACCTCATCGAAATCAGCAATGTTACCCTTAACTATGGGACTGGTTGCAATAACAATAAGCCCCAAAAACAATATGACCTTCAAAACCTCCATTATCTTTGTCTCAATGCAGCTTTGTCGACAGGGTGTTTTGTTATTGTTTAGTTTCAACTATGAAGAGTGGAGCGTCTGGAATTCGCATTCGATGGTTTGTTATAAATACAAGTGTGTGAGATCCGAGAAAGATGGAAAAGTTGCGATGGAATTACTGGAAACCAATATCCAATGGATGGTTAAAATTTTGGTCCATCCTTTCTGAGATTTCTCCCCATCTCTCGGATGTTTACAACTCAAGCCTTGTCTATAAACACAACTGGTGTTGAACACGTACCACGCATAAAAGATATACAAATGTTTTAAAATGATACATGTTTATAATGTATTTTAGTTTAAAGTTATCGCAATGTATTTTATGCTATTAATGGTTATTATTTTTAAGGAAGCGTCAAGGGTAAGATAAAAGTATCCTATCCCCGTACAATGAATGAGTTATCATAGTAATAAATTGATAGGTAGCTAAGCTTTTTTTCTTATTACCATTGACTATTAGACTATTAATATACATTTGCTTTGATGTTGTGTTAGTATTGTGTTTTTATTTGGTTTATGCCTATTATTATAATTTAATTTTTAAAAATATGTATTTGTATAACGGATAATTCTACAGTAAATGACATATACCAAAATGTACTACAAAAACATGTATTTGTGTCGTGGATAATTCTACGGTAAATGACTTTTACCTCCATAGCTCCGGCTGCCGCACTCCCCTAAACGACTCCCACCTCCACGGCTAAACATCCGGTCAAAACCCCTTCCATGCTGCCGTTCATCCAGCTGTCTGTCCCTCAGGTTGTTGTCTGCCGAATGGATTCTAGTGGGTGCACATTAGGGTTTCAAAACCCTAATATTTTCAACAAATTTTTTAAAAATAATATTAAAGTATTATTTTCTATTATTTTTAAAATACTAATATTTGATTAAATATATTCAATATTTTTATTAGACTATTATTAATCAAAGAATAAAATATGTGTTACTAAGAATATCCGATTTTATTTTTGCTTTAATTACACAAACTATTTAGAAACTAAATAACTATAATAATTTATTTTATGTTCTTTTCAATTAGATGATGGACTTCAATTTGGCCCCTTCAAAACACAGTGCAATGATGAAGAATAAACAAAATCGCATCTCATATTTAGAAAATATTAATGTTCATGTATTTTCTTTGCTATTAGTAGAAAAAAATTGCATGTTTACTTTTACTGTTAGATTATTGAATTTATCATCTTGAAATAAATTTATTTTTTAACATTTATAGTTATTATTAAATTTTTATGTTGTTGTTTTATTGAAATTTTGTTGGTCTTTAGATGATATTATGTTTTAAATATTTATTTATTATATGTAGGAAAAAATTGATGTTGTGCAACATAAGGAAGTGATGAACAAGTTAGAAATCATAATTGGTTCAATGCAAAATATTAAAAAGGCAATTGTTAATATAGGTGGTCTGTTAGAAAAAAATTGCCAATGCTTGTACCGAGAAATGCTAATGTTTCATCGGAGAAAGAATTTTTTAACAATGAAAACAAAAGTATAAGTCTATATTCATTTAATGCTGAAGTATCACGTGGTGGAGCATTAAGGGGATAAAGTTTAGATAACGTTTTATCGAAGGGTTTAGATAATAAATCAAGTAACGAAGAAGTATTAAGTAGTAGATCATTGGAGGGACAAATTGATGCTCCTATTAGAAAATCAACTTGCTCTCCATCTATCAATTCATGTTCTGATTAGTCATCTCTTGTATTACAACCTAGTGGTAAAAGAAAGTCTCCTTGATACGGACACGACCCCTTCTACGCGCAAATGTTGAGCTTGCGGAATGTTGGATCGGTGAAAAGATGGCTGAAGATAGGTGATGACGATGGAGATGGAAGATAAATGAATAAATTGTCCTCGGTACCCTCTTGATCACAATTAACCAAGCAAGCAACTTCAAGTGACTCTAACCACCCTCCCAGACGCAATTACCTATGCAAGCAGGAGTGTGAAGATCAACAACAAATTATGGTGAACTTGAAGAATCGCTTCTAAAATAAAAAAAATACAAGTTATACTTATTGCAAGTCTTAACTCAAAATAGAACTTTTTTTAACAATTCAAACTTTAATTACAATGTGGTTGAAGTCTCCTTATATAAGCCTTTGAGAAGTTCTAATCCTAGTAAACTCAAGGAATTAAATTCAATAAATAAATGCTGAAATTTAATCTCCTAATTACATAAGTAACTTCTAATAATAAATAAATATTGAAATAAAATGCTAATTAAATAAATTTGATCCTAATAGATATTGTAGAATCCTATATTGATTTAAATTACAAATAATCAAATAAAATCTTGAAAATTCGAAATTATCCAAAAATCTCGTATTAATCTTGTATAGGAATATCTGCATGCGTCGTCTTTACTAAAATAGACGTATCTTGAGTTTCAGATGTCCGATTGAGGCGTTTCAAGATCCGTTTGAAAGATAATTGACAGATGGAGAAGTTTTAAGAATACATGTTGACCTATAATGCTTGGATCCCATCCAAAAAGGGGTTGCAAGTAGACTGACGTTTCTAACCTGTAAAACAATTTTAATTTCTTTTTCCAAGATGATTAGTTTCACCCCTCTCATGCATGTATGTAACCCCCTTAGCTCGGCCTAGACGGTTGACCCAAACTACGAAGGTTACACGGGGGAAACCAAAGTCAACCCGAAAGTCAACCTTGATTCACAACCCTTTTTTGCTTTTTAATCTTGTCTAGATACACATTAACCCTAGGTGAGTACTCATAAAATATGACTGAGAAAGGCACAACGATCGGATAACATATAGGGACTCAATTGCACTTTATACGAGTTTAGGGACCAAAATGTAATTTCTATAAATTTGAAGGTATTAATTGATTTTAAGGCTACCAATACGAAATTAGTCATGTTACATGCTTCCCTGCCAAATTTCATCTTATTTGGACATCTCAAGCTCAAGTAATTGCAATCTCAACATTTAGGACTAAAAAGTAAAACATGCAAACATCAGAACAATTCAAATTTGTGCCCAACGGTCACCCGTTTCGAAACACCTACTTGCCGTATCAAAAAGCTGGATCGAAACACACACCCGTTTCGATACCCGTTCCGAAACACGACATTCCAGTAGCCAAAACGTTTCGGAATAGCCTCCACCGTTTCAAAACACGAAGGCCATTACAGGCCCCCGTCTTGAAACACTAAAGAGTGTTTCGATACGGTCTACCCAAAAACAGCAGCAAGGACTGGTTTTTCACTCAAAAACCTAGCTTAACACATCCCAATGACTCCTTAACCATACTAACAAGTTAACATACATATAAGGTACCCATTTAGAGCACACAAACACAATCACAACCTCAAACATGAAATATCATTAGTCTAGAGGCATGCTTCTTAATATCAAACACAAAAAGGAAATCTAACCTCAAAACAAGCAATTAAAACCATTTACAATCCAACAAGCCCAAAACAAACATGCCACAACCTTAGGGAGTTTAGCATATCTCCCAAATACAAGATTTGGTTTCCCATTGCCAATTTATCAAAACTAAAGTATATGAAAATTTCACCATACATGAGCTTGGATTTCCTTGGATGGACTTAGCTTCCTTGATGCCCCAAAACACCTTAATTATCTGCATTATTGGTAAAAGAGAGAGCGTAAGCACAAATGCTTAGTGAGGCATGCTCTAAAGAAAACCAACACAATAATGCACATTTGAAAATATTTTCATTAAAAGCTTTTAAACCACATGCTCATCTCTTTCTCATGCTTGGAAAACTTTCAAAGCAATACTTATTGAAACCACATGTACCTTCATTCTATCTCATGCATTAAAACCAATGCAAAACCCATGGCAGGGCCAAAATCATGCTCGTACTCTAAAGCATTTCATAAACAAACTACATATACATTTCTAATAGCATAAATCATTATATCAAGGTACATGTGAATCAAAACCACAACATATTTGATATTGGCATCTCACATCTATTTATTACTCCGATATGCGGACATCTCACTAGACACTTCCGGTGGCATCTCTCATCACCGTACTCACTCGTCTAGCAACATAGTTTCCGGTGGAATCTCTCGTCACCGTACTCACATGGCGGAATCTCTCATCGCCACCAAGCTTGGGTATTTCCCAAGTCCTACTCGATGGAATGCCCATCATCGAAATATCTCCCTTTGGCTGAACCAAAGAGCACACACGGATTTTTAGTTTATAGTGCACTCTCATCCTATTGATCGATCAATTATATCCGGTAAGTTTCTCAACATCTATGCCAATATATTACGTCAAATCAACATCTCACCTACTGTTTTTCATGCATTAAAACTCAACATTCTCATCTCTTTTCAAAACCATAACATTTGCTACACTTCAACAAATAAGCTCAAATCTCAACTATGCAAAATGTTACTTATTGAAACCATTTCAAGCATCATCTCACGCTATAATTCATGCATAAAAACAATAGGAATTTACCAATCTAAAACCATGAGCATTTAAAAGCAATTTAAGGGGCAAACACCACATTCTATAGAGCAATCTAGCCAATACTTACTTCCGGACTTAGGAAGGTGTTTCAAACCTTTCCTAAATCCCCAAACCTTGGTTCTTTGTCCCTCAAAGACTTCTAAAGCCATACGCACTCACCAATTTCGTTTCGCTTGCTTGCTGAAACGCCAATTAAGCTCTCGGATCAACTCCAAAAGTGTCCGAAGATGTCTCCCCTGTTTTAGACACATAAAAGTAGAGGATTAATGAATCATCATGCATTGAAATCTTCAGCCAACACTGTTGCGTGTAAAATAGTCTATCGCAATGGTAGTGCAAGTGTACACGACGCAAGTAGTAAGTGATACGAAGTATCGGATATCGTCTCCACAGGGATTGGGCTATAGCTTCACCTTAATTCACTGCACGAAAGTAAAGGAAATATTTGAGAGAATTGTCACGAAAATAATAAGGAAAAACGCAAATAAAAGAATTGAGATATCAAGATAGAGAGAATGGGCTGGTATTGAATTGCTCAGTAGTGCAGGTATCACAATGCTTAGGAACTCCAGTTCTGTTGTTGCGCCTGTCGCGGCAGCACATGTCGCGGCAGCACATGTCGCGGCAGCAGTCCGTTGGTCGTCGTGGCAGCAAATACACCAACTCAGTACTCCAAGTTTGGCAAGAATCCCAGAATTGCCTTGGCCTATCCCTAGGTCCAAGTCTGTCGATGATCACGTCTTTGATGATACCTCCCGGCGTGAATCGAAGGATGAACACTGATGTGTATGAATTCTTCTTAGCCACTTAACCTTGCCCTATCCCTAGGCACAAGATAGTTCAACTATAAACTAGAGAACTCGCTCTTATTCCTTTCGTATACTTAACTCTCCCGATGCTAAGTAAATGGATAACCTCACAATGCTCTCCCGATGCTCTTGCAAGATATTAATAACCAAAATAAGAGAACTTGAAGTTTATTTTATTGAACTTGGAAAATCCTAAAACAAAGCAACCCTTGCAACTACTTTACAAATCAACCCGTGGCCCTAAGGGGTTTTTTAGAACATATCGACGGCAGGTAAACGGCGGAGGGGTTTTTGTTGTCGGTTATGGGGTATGATCTCTCCTAGGTTAAAATATATGCCCTTATATAAGCTTTGGGCTCAAGTATTCTAAGTTAGCAAGGATTACAACTTTAATTAAAAGTAAGATTCTAATAAAGACTTAATCTTCAAGTATCCTACTTTTCAGCCGTCCTCATTGTTTCTTGGGATTTCCTCTCCTTGAGCTTTGGCTTGACATATCTTTTGATCCGGGGCTTGGAAAAATATATGGTTTTCACACGACAGACGAGCATAATTTTCTCTATCTATCGAGGTCCACTTTGCTTTTTCTCCACTAACTTGCTGTCGTCCTCTGCTGTCACGGCAGATCCATGGAAGCATCGTCCTCGTCATCTGCTTGTCCAGTTCAGCTCTTCTGCTTCTCTGCCCTGCGCCCGCCTTCTCCGTCTACTATGGCAGCAACCTGCAAAATTAGCCATCTTTTAGTAGAATCCGTGCCTTTAATATATTTGTGATGTTTTGCTGTAAACTAACCTAAATGCAATGCAATGATGCTTGAATGCAGCAAAAATATGGGTTAAAAAGGGTGTAAATAATAGAACTTTTACACACTCAACACACCCCCAAACTCAAGTTTTTGCTTGCCCTCAAGCAATTAAGACCTAAAAGAAAAATGAATATTTTTGTGTTGGCTTTCAAACAGTGAACTGTCCCTTACCCGTCGCTCATTCTCTGTGACGGCAGCAACCTGTCGGAACGATTAGGATCTGTCCGGAATCTCACTATAGTCCTCGTACAGTGTGTGCATGCTTGTGAACAGTTATATGCTAAGACTCTCTTAGTTTCACTAGAATATTCAACTCTTTAACTCGAATTTTTATGCCAAAGTTTATTTTTAAAGACACATTTTCATGCTTCTTTTCTTCTATTTTCAAGCTAAATTTTACTAGAGCCAGTTTTAGGCACCTCTAGTTAGCTTCCTAGAGCCGGTTTCGGGCACCTCTAGGTTTTTGAGTTTCTTTTGCTAAACTTCTTTCCTAGAGCCAGTGTTAGGCACCTCTAGGGGCTATTCAAGTACTAAGCTTCCTATTCTAGTTTGGCTAAAAGACATCTAAGCAGTATAACAGTCACAATGGTGTTTAAGTTTTTCAGAACTATAGAAAGGCTCTAAACTTCTCCTTAAACTGTCCTAAAGATGCTGCCACGGCAGAGCTGTCATGACAGGTAAGTTTTACTTCACTGTTTTAAGCCAACAGTTTTTAGTCTTTTTTAAGAGAACTTAAATAAATAAAAGACACAACAATTAATTAAAGATGTACTAAGACTCCATTAAAATGGAGGGTTGCCACCCCCAAACTCGAGGGTTGCATTGCCCTCAATGCAAATGACAGAAAAGATGAAGGCAGGTACATCACAAAATATAGATAAAGCAGGCAGCAATAAAAAGAAAATAAAAGACTTAGATTTTAATCGTTGTCTTCACTGCTGCTGCTGACACGAATTTGGCGGCGGATTCTGGGTTGTGGGGTAGGCTGGGCAGGTTGCTCCACGACCTGGATGTCGGAGTTGCTGCCGCTATCCCAAGTGTTGCTGCTGGTGGTGGTGCTGGCCTTTGGCATGAGCTTCCTGTCGGCCATTCTTTTCTGTCTCTTGACAGGTGTGAATTCCTTCTCCAAATTCCTCCGAATATGAGGTTCTACCTCGCTGTCAGCCCAGACAAAAGAAGAGGAGAAACCAGCTACAAATGCATCAAGGTCATCCGAGGGCTGTCGCTTCGTTCCTCGGGCGGAGGTGTCTGCCGGAGGACTGCCAGCTGCCGTCGGGGCAGGTGATGGGGTGGAAGCAGCAGAATGTGCGTGTGGGGAGGCAGGTGGTGTAGGTGTGTGAACAGGGGTGTGGATGGTGAAATAGTGGGCAGGGAAGGTGGGGAAAACAACATTGGGATAATTTAAAGTATTGGTAATGAAATTTACCATTGAGTTGGCGAAATCCCTGATGAATGTCATCAGCCCCATCTGTCTGTCTTCCACCCACTGTATGGCAGCAAGGATCTGAGCAGATTGGTCTGTCGGAGCAGCTGCTGCCGCAGGTTCAGGGGGAAGTTCATCGGATGATTCTGCTGGGGCGGCAGCCGGGTTGAAGGAGGAGAGGGGGTTGCGACTGTCAGCTCCATGAGGCTGAGAATGTTCTTATCGGTCCAACCCCGTCCCTTGACCAGTTTATCGGTAATGGCTTCTGGAACGGCGGAGCAACGGCAGAGTGATGTGATCATGAAAGGCAGGCAGAGGAGGGCGGTTGATCTGTTGGTGCAATCCAAGACGCTCTCCCTCATATAGCGTCCCACGTTGATGGGGCGGTTGTGCATGATAGAATGTATAAGGGATAGCCTCTGCTGGTCCACTGTCGTGTGATGGGAGGATGGCAGAATGCGCTTCTTGATGAAAGCATTCCATAACTTGGCTTCTGGAAGCAGCTGCCCCCTTCTGACAGTGTTGGGGTTTTTCTTGCTCGTATTCCACTCTGTCCCTTCTTCTGTCACCTCTACCATGACAGCACCGAAGGCAGCAGAGTCGAGGGTGTCCAAAAACTGCTGATGGGCATCGTCGTTGGGACCAAAGTATATGCCATACATATTATTAATGCGTTCTGCTGTGAATGGCACTTCTGTTGTCGATGGCAGCGTAGAACTCCCTCACCAGCGTTTCATTCATTTCAGCTGGCTGCTCTGCAAACTGCTCCCATAGTAGAGCTTTTATCGCCCTTGCGATGAATGGTTTGAGCCCCATGTTTTCTGCCTTTCAGATGTAGATGAAGCCTCTTTCTTCCCATAATTCCTTAGTCGCGAAGGACTACAGGGTTGGTGCTGCCGGTGAAGAGGTTGAAGCAGCACTGCGGCGGGTACGTCTGGAAGACATGTTAGTTGCAAGGGTTTTGAAAGTAAAGAAAACAAAGAAAAATGAAAGGGAAGAGCAAGTAAGAATAAGCAGAAGTGAGGAAAATGAAACGGGGTTTTATAGGGGTAGAGTTGCTGCCCGTTTAATGCTGTAATGGTAGGCGTGAATAACGGGGTGACTGTTGGGTTTTGGCGTGTCTGACGCGTCTGACACGCATTTATGCGTCTGTTACGCATCTGTCACACGCTTCTGCGTCTGCCGTGACAGTCTGTTGACAACCTATCTTATCCGTGTCTACGGAGGCAGCTGGAACGACAGGCTTCAATAAATGGGCTCTGTTGGGCTGATGGATGGATGGTGGGCTTGGGTCACTTCTTCTTTTCTTCTTTACTCCTTTATTTCCTAAAAACAGAAAATATAAAAACATTATTCGAATAAAATAAACCTTATTTCCTAATAAATAATAAATAATAAATATAAATAAAAAAGAAAAAAAATAAAATTTAGGTTAAATTAGGGGTGCCTTGTGGGGCATCTCCTAAGGTAACCACTTCCTGTATTCCTGGGGCTTCAGTCCCCTGATAATGCTTGAGGCGCTGTCCATTGACTTTGAATTGGTGCCCGTCTTTTAATGATCGGATTGTGATGGCACCATGGGGAAAAACTTGTACAACTTGGAACGGGCCAGACCATCTAGATTTTAGCTTCCCTGGGAAGAGTTTCAGTCTAGAATTGAACAACAGTACAAGCTGCCCTGGGCAGAACTGTCGTGGAAGCAACTTCCTGTCATGCCACTTCTTAGTTTTCTCCTTGTAAATTCTTGCATTGTCGTAGGCCATTGTTCGTATTTCTTCAATCTCGTTCAGATCTAATAGCCTTTTTTGGTCTGCCTTGTCCAAGTCCATATTCACTGCCTTGATTGCCCAATATGCTTTGTGCTCTATCTCGACAGGCAAGTGACAGGTTTTTCCATAAATCAGTCGGTATGGAGACATGCCCAATGGAGTCTTAAAGGCTGTCCTATATGCCCATAATGCATCATTAAGGAGTAAAGACCAATCTTTCCTAGTTGGCTTAACCATCTTCTCAAGAATGTTCTTAACTTCCCTATTGGATATCTCAGCTTGTCCATTGGTCTGTGGGTGGTATGCTGTCGCGATCCTATGCTTGACACCATATTTCTTCAGGGCGGCAGCAATTACCCTATTATCAAAATGTCTCCCTTCATCACTGATAATCGCCTTAGGGATGCCAAATCTCGAAAAAAATGTTTTTGTGTAGAAATTTTTGGACTGTCTTGGCATCATTCTTTTGAGTGGCGATGGCTTCAACCCACTTAGACACATAATCCACTGCTAGGATGATGTATAGATTTCCACATGAAGATGGAAAAGGTCCCATAAAATCAATCCCCCAAACGTCGAAGATCTCGACTTCTAAAATGTTCTGCAGTGGCATCTCGTTTCTCCTCGAGATGTTACCTGTCCGCTGGCACCTGTCACAGTTCTTGTAGAAGTCCTGTGCATCTTTATACAGTGTCGGCCAGTAGAACCCTGACTACAGCACCTTGGCAGCAATTTTGTTGCCTCCTAAGTGACCTTCATATTGTGAAGCATGGCAGTGATGGAGAATGTTTTCTTGCTCTTCTTGTGGTACACACCTCCTTATAACTTGATCTGCACACATTTTGAAAAGAAGAGGTTTGTCCCAATAATAATGCTTAACATCATTTTGGAACCTCTTCCTGGCTTGATAATTAAAATTAGAAGGAAGTATTTCACTAACTATAAAATTAACGAAATCAGCATACCAGGGGAGTTCAGAAGACTTACCTGCCGCTATGGCTGTCGCGCCAGCGATTGCGGCAGCAAAGAGCTGCTCATCTGGGAAGGTCTCCAGTATGTTTGTCTCATCTATCGGAAGACTCTGTCCCTTCTCCAACCTTGACAAGTGATCTGCCACCTGATTTTCTGTCCCTTTTTTGTCCTTGATTTCAAGGTCGAATTCTTGCAATAGCAAGATCCACCGTATCAATCTAGGCTTTGCATCCTTCTTTGCGAACAAATACTTCAGGGCAGAATGGTCTGTGTGCACTATTACCTTCGTCCCAAGTATGTAAGAATGAAACTTGTCGATGGAGAACACCACATCTAATAGCTCCTTTTCTGTGGTGGTGTAGTTCACTTGGGCGTCATTAAATGTCTTGCTGGCATAATATATGACATGAAACAACTTGTCTCTGCGCTGCCCAAGTGCTGCCCCGACAACATAGTCACTAGCATCAAACATAATCTCAAATGGCTGTGTCCAGTCTGGTGGCTGTACTATGGGGGCTGTTACTAGTTTTTCCTTCAGAACCTTGAATGCTTCAGTACATTCATCATTAAAGTCAAAGGGTCGGTTCTGCTCTAAGAGATGACATAGGGGCTTAGTTATTTTTGAGAAGTTTGCAATGAATCTCCGATAAAAACTAGCATGCCCTAAAAAACTTCTAATACCCTTGACTGTAGTTGGCGACAGCAGCTTCTCAATTACTTCAATCTTAGCCCTGTCGACTTCTATCCCACGACAGCTAATCTTATGGCCAAGGACTATCCTTTCATCCACCATAAAGTGGCATTTTTCCCAATTTAAAACTAGGTTTGCTTTTTCACATCTTTCAAGTACCTTTTGTAGATTGCCGAGGCAGCTCTCAAAATCGTCTCCAAAGACAGAAAAATCATCCATAAAAATCTCAAGGAAGTCCTCTACCATGTCGGAGAATATGGCCATCATGCACCTTTGGAAGGTGGCGGGTGCATTGCATAGTCCAAACGACATCCTCCTAAAAGCGTATGTTCCGTAGGGGCATGTAAAAGTCGTCTTTTCTTGATCCTCCGGTGCAATAGCAATTTGATTGTAACCTGAATAACCATCAAGAAAACAATAGTAAGGTTTTCCCGCTAATCTATCAAGCATTTGATCAATAAAGGGTAAAGGAAAATGGTCCTTTCGGGTAGCTTTGTTAAGCTTCCGATAGTCCATACAAACCCTCCAACCGGTCACAGTCCTGGTTGGGATCAACTCATTGTTCTCATTGGTTATCACAGTCATTCCTCCTTTCTTAGGAACGCATTGCACCGGGCTCACCCATTTGCTGTCGGAGATGGCATAAATAATACCAGCATCTAACCACTTGATTATCTCTTTACGCACCACCTCCTTCATCGCATGGTTAAGCCGCCTTTGGGCATCTATAGTCGGCTTATGATCTTCCTCGAGGAGGATTTTGTGCATGGATAACGCTGGACTAATGCCTTGTATATCAGCAATCGTCCATCCAATCGCCTTTTTGTGCTGCCTTAGCATGCCGATTAGCTGCCATTCCTGTTCCTGCGGCATCTTAGAAGAGATGATTACGGGCAGTGTGTCATTTGAACCAAGAAAAGCATATTTTAACTGCCCTGGCAGGGGCTTCAGTTCTAAGGCAGGTGGTTCAACAGTAGATGACTTTTGGATTAAATGGTTACCCGAAGTATAATTCAAAGGTTCGAATAACTTACCTGGACGATTGCCTAACCAGTTTACCTCCTCCTGACCTTCAGTATCAGTGTATCAGATTCAGAGGAGTTGCTGTCGTCGGTGCTGTCGTCGTTGCTGTCGTGACAGTCCTGTAGGTGGCTGCCGCGGCAGTGACCAAATTTAATATCGTGACAGCCCGACCTGATGCAGGGTTGATCAAGGGTAACGTCAGTGATAGCCTTGCATTCCTCGTCCACATCAGCATGTTTCATCGCTTGGAGAACATTCAAATTAATCTCTTGATCGTTCACTCGCATGGTGAGTTCTCCTTTCTCCTCATCAATCAGTGATCTTCCCGTGGCTAAGAAGGGTCGCCCAAGGATGACTGGTGCATTTTCGTCTGCCTCACAATCTAAAACAAGAAAGTCAGCAGGAAAAATAAACTTATCCACTCTTACCAGAATATCTTCAATTTTTCCCTCTGGATGAACGTAAGAGCGGTCTGCCAGCTGCAGAGTTACTGTCGTGGGCCGCGCCTTTCCAATACCTAGTTTCTGAAAAACAGACTTTGGCATTAAATTAACACTAGCACCAAGATCACAAAGTGCCTTACCCACGAATTTATTTCCGATTACGCAAGGTATGATGAAGCTCCCCGGATCCTTCTTTTTCTGGGGTGGCTGCCGATGAAGAATACTCATGCAACCTTCTGTCATCTTTACCGTTTCAAACTCCCCAAGTTTAGATTTTTTTGACATAACATCCTTGAGAAATTTAGCATAACCGGGCATCTCCCTAACGACATCTAACAGTGGAATATTAATATGAACCTACTTAAAAATATCAGAAATCTTTTTAAGTTGAGATTCTTGCTTAGCTTGCTATATCCGTTGGGGAGAAGGTGGTGGAGGACGATAGTCAGCAATACATCCTTCCCACTGCATACAAATCTGAGGAGGTTTAGGTTCATCAGTTTTCTCTTCTGTCGCTTCTGCTGTCGTGACAGGCTCATCGGCAGCAGTCTGCTTATCACCTGTCAGGTCAGCTTCCTCAGCAGGTTTATCCAAGGCAGGTTCCTTTACTGTTTCAGCTTCTTTTTCCGGCCCTGGTAGTTTCTTCCCACTCCTAGTAGTAATTGCTTTACACTGCTCATGTGTGGGCTGCATAGCATTTTCAGTATTGCTAGGGAATACTCCAGTCTGCCTCGGCTTAATATGTTGAGAAACCTGGCCCATTTGCGTCTCCAGAGATTTCAAAGTAGCTTCATGATTTGTCATCCTCATCTCTGTTTTATCCATGAAATTATCTGTTTTCTTGACAAACTGATTCATATTTTCAATATAAGTACCTGTCTGAGACATAAAGGTGGCCAGAGTCTGTTCCAGTATACTGCTCGTGGCAGCTGGTTGCTGCGGCGGCGGAAGTTGCGGCGGCAGTTGCTGTCGCGTCAGCAATCTAGGTCCTCCCTGATTCTGATTATGTGCTTGAGGATTCAAGGCATTATTAGGATTACTCCAAGAGAATTTGGGATCCTTCCTCCAATTGGGATTATAGTTGTTGGAATTGTAATTTGGCTTATAGTTTCCAACATATTTCCCTCTTCTACTTGTATCGGGCACTCATCCCGACTATGATTTCCCTCACAGATATCACATACCTCCTCAACAGCAAATCCATGTAGTCCATCATCATTCAATAACCTTTTCATCGCTTTAGTAAGGAATGCTACCTGTGATTTCATCGTGCTGTCGGCCTCATAATCCTTGACGGCAAGTACTCGTTTACCCCCTCTTCTTGCAGTCGGAAACTGCTCTTCATTTTTGGCCAGATTTTTCAAAACTTGTAATGCATTGTCCGGATCTTTGTCCAATAATAGTCCATTTGCTGCAGAATCAATTTGAATACGAGTTTGTAAGTTAGCATCATTATAAAACTTAGTTACCTGATTCCAGACGGGGAATCCATGCATTGGGCAGTTCCTTAGACGAGTAGTAAATCTGTCCCAGGCCTCGTGCATTGGCTCGTCATCTTTCTGTTGAAAAGTAGCAATTTCATTACGTAATCGCTCAGATAAATGCGAAGGATTAAAACGAGATAAGAATTCACGAGATAAATCTGCCCAAGTTATGATTGAACCCGGCGTAAGTTTATTCCACCAGGTTTTAGCTCTGTCCCTCAATGAATGAGGAAATAACCGAAGCCTCAGTATCTCCGGATTAACTCCTGGTAGTCTAAACGAACCACGGATCTCCTGGAACGTTTTGAGATGCTCCCTAGCATCCTCTGTCACAGCACTGCTAAACTGCCCGGCATTGTTGATCATACTAAACATGACAGGTTCAAGCTCGAAGTTATCAACATCAATATCCGGCAGTGTGGTCTCCAACTCTACATGATCGTTCAACATGTAGTCACGGCAGGACCGTCGTCCGGCTGCTGCAAGCGGGTCGCCGACATGCGGTATACCATCACCAGCGGGCGGGTTACGGGCCATCTTCTCTAGCTGTTCCTCAAGGTACTCGTTCCTGGCTAAAAGGTGACGAAGTTGTTTCTTGAGATTGAAGGAACGTTCAACTTCCGGATCTAATGGATACTCAGGATCTTCACCTCTTTTAGATCTGCGCATAAACAAGAAAACCTCGTGAAAAGCAAGAGTTGAAAGCACCAAAGAAAAATAGAAAAAGAAAAATTGAAAGAAAAACAAAAACAAAAACGAAAAGTGCAATAAAAGAAAGGTGTAGTTGTGTTGCCAATCCCCGGCAACGGCGCCAAAAACTTGGTGCGTGTAAAATAGTCTATCGCAATGGTAGTGCAAGTGTACACGACGCAAGTAGTAAGTGATACGAAGTATCGGATATCGTCTACACAGGGATTGGGCTATAGCTTCACCTTAATTCACTGCACGAAAGTAAAGGAAATATTTGAGAGAATTGTCACGAAAATAATAAGGAAAAACGCAAATAAAAGAATTGGGATATCAAGATAGAGAGAATGGGCTGGTATTGAATTGCTCAGTAGTGCAGGTATCACAATGCTTAGGAACTCCAGTTCTGTCGTTGCGCCTGTTGCGGCAGCACCTGTCGCGGCAGCAGTCCGTTGGTCGTCGTGGCAGCAAATACACCAACTCAGTACTCCAAGTTTGGCAAGAATCCCAGAATTGCCTTGGCCTATCCCTAGGTCCAAGTCTGTCGATGATCGCGTCTTTGATGATACCTCCCGGCGTGAATCGAAGGATGAACACCGATGTGTATGAATTCTTCTTAGCCAGTTAACCTTGCCCTATCCCTAGGCACAAGATAGTTCAACTATAAACTAGAGAACTCGCTCTTATTCCTTTCGTATACTTAACTCTCCCAATGCTAAGTAAATGGATAACCTCACAATGCTCTCCCGATGCTCTTGCAAGATATTAATAACAAAAATAAGAGAACTTGAAGTTTATTTTATTGAACTTGGAAAATCCTAAAACAAAGCAACCCTTGCAACTACTTTACAAATCAACCTGTGGCCCTAGGGGTTTTTTTAGAACATATCGACGGTGGGTAAACGGCGAAGGGGTTTTTGTTGTCGGTTATGGGGTATGATCTCTCCTAGGTTAAAATATATGCCCTTATATAAGCTTTGGGCTCATGTATTCTAAGTTAGCAAGGATTACAACTTTAATTAAAAGTAAGATTCTAATAAAGACTTAATCTTCAAGTATCCTACTTTTCATCCGTCCTCCTTGTTTCTTGGGATTTCCTCTCCTTGAGCTTTGGCTTGACATATCTTTTGATCCGGGGCTTGGAAAAATATATGGTTTTCACACGATAGACGAGCATAATTTTCTCTATCTATCGAGGTCCACTTTGCTTTTTCTCCACTAACTTGCTGTCGTCCTCTGCTGTCACGGCAGATCCATGGCAGCATCGTCCTCGTCATCTGCTTGTCCAGTTCAGCTCTTCTGCTTCTCTGCCCTGCGCCCGCCTTCTCCGTCTACTATGGCAGCAACCTGCAAAATTAGCCATCTTTTAGTAGAATCCGTGCCTTTAATATATTTGTAACGTTTTGCTGTAAACTAACCTAAATGCAATGCAATGATGCTTGAATGCAGCAGAAATATGGGTTAAAAAGGGTGTAAATAATAGAACTTTAACACACTCAACAAACACTCCCAAACTCGCTGCTCTACCTAAACCCAACATTTCAGCTACCAAACACTACCGAAATCACCTCCAAACTCTTCCAAAACATAACCCAGCCAAGATCCATCACTTCTAATCATTTCTAAACATCAATTAAAATCAAAACAACTCTAAACTCGTCCTTATACCTCCAGCTATAACATAACACAAAAATCACCCCAAAAACCACCATTATCACAAGAAAAAACTTAGGAAAAACAACCTATTCGGGATTGAATTGATAAAACCTCATTTCTAAATCATTTAAAATCCAAAATACACTAGAAAACCATCTCAAAATAGAGCCCAATCAATTACCACGAAAATCTTCAAGATCTCTTTCAAAATCTTGAGTTTTAAGCCAAAATCTTGTTTCTAACATTAAAACCATTCATAAATCTTTAATAAAGAATTGACAACTTGGGAATTTCAGTAAATAACTGAGTATTTAGAGGAGAAGAAAAATCTTACCTCTAAAAGATGATTTCTCCTTGATTTGGGCAAGTTTCCAAGAAAAATACAATGTAGAAATCAAGTGAATTTGTTGAAAGATTGATTAGGAATCAATGAGTGATGGAAATCTCATCAATTGAAGTAAAAATCAACGTGAATTTTGCTAGAGAAAAAGTGTTTGGTTGATAGGATTTTGAGAGAAAATGAAATGAGAGAAAATTAGAGAAAAGTGCTTATGAAAGTCAAAGGTAGTTTAACATCTTTCTTTTATTTAATTAAATCATTAATTAAATCACCCAAATTAAGGAAAAATCTGATGAAAACATTTTTGGTAAATTAGCTCCTTAAAGATTCAAAGTTTCAATCCTTTACAAAATAGTCACTACTAAACTTTGCAAAAATCGCAATTTGGTCACTACACCGAAATGTAGTATTTCCAAACCCTATTTTGTAAAATTGATTTCACCATTCACCTATATATATTAAATAAGGATTTTTAGATATTTTTCTATATTTTTCAAAGCATCCCGAACTAGGCTTTCCTTAAAACTCCCTTTTATATTCGAATCGTTTCTCAGACCGGTCCGGTTCAGACCCTAAACCTCTAAGCCCAAAATTGGGGTGTTAAAACTCTCCCCCTCTTATGAAATTTCATCCTCGAAATTTACCTGAAGGAAAAAGGCAAGGAAATTGCTTCTTCATGTCATCTTTTCTTTCCCACGTGGCTTCCTCAACACCACGTTGCCTCCACAACACCTTAACCAACTCAATGGTCTTACCTCGAAGAACTTTATTGTCTGAATCTAGAATCTCAACCGGCTCCTCATCATATGCCAAATCTGGATTCAACTCAACTTCCTCCACAGGCATAACATGCGAAGGATCCGATCTATACCTCCGTAGCATGGAGACATGAAACACATCATGTATCTTCTCTAACTCTTGTGGTAGCCTCAGCTTATACGCAACATGACCCACACGTTCTATCACATCATATGGTCCAATTTACCTAGGGCTCAACTTACCCTTCTGGCCAAATCTCATCACCTTCTTCCAAGGCGAAACCTTCAAGAACACACAGTCACCCACCGCAAACTCAATCTCCTTACGCTTCAAATCCCCGTAAGACTTTTGTCGATCAGAAGCTGCCTTCAACCGTTCACAAATGAGCTTCACCTTCTCGGTGGTTCCATTCAACAAAGCCGGCATCGAGACCAACTTCTGGCCTGTTTCTGCCCAACACAGAGGAGTTCTACACTTCCTCCCATACAAGGCCTCATAAGTTGCCATTTGAATACTTGCCTGATAGCTATTATTATAAGCAAACTCCACCAAAGGCAAATTCTTGTCCCAAGAGCCTTGAAACTCAATCACGCAGCACCTTAACATATCCTCAAGCACTTGGATAACATGCTCAGACTGTCCATCCGACTGTGGATGATAAGAAGTACTGAAATTCAGTCGCGTACCCAAAGCTTGATGCAAACATTCCCAAAATCGTGATGTAAACCTCGGATCTCTATCCGACATTATAGATTTAGGTACACCATGCAAACGCACAATTTCAGCAATGTATAACTCTGCAAGCTTATCCAAGGTATACATAGTATGCACAGGTAAGAAATGCACACACTTTGTAAGGCGATCCACAATCACCCACACCGAATTCTTCTTCGATGGCGACAAAGGTAAACCGGACACAAAGTCCATGGTGATTCTTTCCCACTTCCATTTAGGAATCCTCAACGGTTGCAACAACCCTAAAGGAAACTGATGCCCAGCTTTAACCCGCTGACAAACCATACACTTACTCACATACTCTGCAACATCTTTCTTCAATCCCACCCAATAGTACTCATCCTTCGGTCAGAATAGTACGCCTCAACTCTACATCATTCGGCACTACTATCCGTCTTCCGAAACATAATACACCATCATCATTAAAACAAAAATCCGATGGCCTATCCTCAGCAATATCCTGAACATGTGGAACCAAGGAATCATCCAACAACTACCTATCCTTTATCAACTGAACCAGGGATGGTTTCACTTGTAACTCAGCCACAAGATCTCCATCTCGCGAATTGCTCAAGCTAGCAAACATAGCCCTTAACTCTACCGCCACTTTTGCTCAAGGCATCCGCCACAACATTAGCTTTTCCCGGATGGTACTCGATTGTTAAATCGTAATCTTTAAGCAACTCCACCCAACGTCGTTACCTAAGATTCAACTCTTTTTGAGACATTAAATACTTCAAACTCTTGTGATCTGTGTACACAGTACACTTCTCACCATATAGATAGTGTCTCTAGATCTTCAAAGCAAACACCACCACAGCTAACTCAATATCATTCGTAGGATAATTGCGCTCATGCACCTTCAACTGTCGCGATGCATAAGCCGCCACCTTACCCTCTTGCATTAACACGCACCCCAAACCAACATAGGATGCGTCACTGTACACCACAAACTCTTTTCTTGATTCAGGTTGAACCAAAATAGGAGCTTGCGTCAAAGTTGCCTTAAGCTTCTCAAAAGATTGTTGTCTTGCTTCCGTCCACTCATACTTGACATCTTTTTGCAACAACTTTGTCAAAGGGGCGACAATCTTCGAAAACCCATCCACAAACCTCCGATAATACCCTGCCAACCCAAGGAAACTACGGACTTCATGAACGGACTTAGGAAGCTTCCAATTCATCATCGCCTCAATCTTCTGAGGATCAACACGAATCCCCTCCGCCGAAACCACATGACCAAGGAACACAACTTCCTTTAGCCAAAACTCACACTTGCTCAGCTTAGCATAAAGTTGATTTTCTAGAAGCGCTTGCAAGACAATCCTCAAGTGACCTTCATGCTCCTTCTCAATACGAGAGTAGACAAGGATATCGTCGATAAACACCACAACAAACTTGTCCAAGAATTCATGGAACACTCTAATCATCATGTCCATGAAAGAGGCAGGAGCATTCGTCAAGCCAAACGACATTACAAGGAACTCATAATGCCCATACCTCGTTCTAAAGGCTATTTTTGGCACATCCACATCTTTCACCTTAAGCTGATAGTATCCTGACCTTAAATCAATCTTGGAAAATACAGCTGCTCCCTGAAACTGATAAAAAAGATCATCAATCCTCGGTAAAGGATATGGTTTCTTGATGGTCAACTTATTCAACTGACGATAATCGATGCACATTCTCATAGTGCCATCCTTCTTCTTCACAAATAAGACCGGTGCACCCTACGGGGACACACTAGGCCGAATGAAGCCACTGTCAAGCAACTCCTGAAGTTGTGTCTTCAACTCCTTTAGCTCCTTAGGTGCCATGCGATAGGGAGCAATGGACACCGGAGTTGTGTTTTCATACAGCTCAATTCTAAATTCCATTTCTCGACTAGGTGGCAATCCAGGTAACTCCTCCGGAAACACTTCAGGAAACTCACGTACAGTTCTGATATCCTAAACGCGCAACTCCTTTGAACTAGGATTCATCACAAAGGCTAGGTAAGCCTCGCAACCTTGCCTCAGCATTCCTCTCGCTTCTAATGTAGACACTACATTAGCCAGAAACTTCACATTCTCACCCACAACCACCACTACGTAATCATCTGAAAGTTTCAACGAAACTCGCTTGCTTTCAAAACCCACTACAGCTCGATGCTCAACAAGCCAATACATACCAAGGATTACATCAAAACCATAGAGTGGTAATTCCATGAGATCAACAAGAAAGACATGATTTTGCACTTTCAAGGGACATCTCCTATACAACTTCCGCGTCACAACCGTTTCACCAAAGGAACTAGTCACACGCATACCCACAACCAACGACTCAACAGGTAAACCAAGCATTTGAGCATGTTCACGCAATATCTATGAGTGTGTAGATCCAGAATCAATCAAAGAAAGTAATGACAAGGATTGCAAAGTAAAAGTACCTGCGATCACATCCGTATCATTCCTTCCCTCACGTTGATCATACACTCGAGCCTGACCACCACCCTCAGGTTGAATAGCCACAATATGTGCTACATTCCTGCCACCATCATCTCTGAGCTGAAAATTACCACGGCCGCGCCCACGGCCTCTCTGTGGCTCAGCTGCTCTCACCGGAGCCAGTCCCTCCTTCAAAGGTTGAGGACAATCTTTCTTCAAATGTTCACGGTTCTCACAATTCCAGCATGTGCCAAGATTACCCCAACACTCACCACCATGCCGTCTACCACAACGGTTACACTCATGAGTCCTTAGAACAACATTAGGTCCTTGTTGACCTCTACCAGGGTTACCACTCCCACGCCTAGCATCATAGTGTATCATCCTATCCTTATGCCTCTTGTTGCGATCTCTACCATAATTGCGTTCAACCGCTCGCTTTCCGGAGCTAGATCCACCCGCTCGACTAGTTAGACCAAGATTTGACTCAATTTCTTTGGCTCTAGAGACTAAGACATCGAAATATGAGTAATCAGCCGCAAGCATAAAGGTCTTCACATCCGTTACCAAACCATATCGGAATCATTCACATCTCTCCCGTTCATTAGGGATTAGCTTTGGTGCATACTGACTGAGGCGAACAAATTGAATCTCATACTCAGCTACGGACATGCTACCTTGTATAAGAGACATAAACTCTCTTTTCTTCTCGTCCTGGTAACGTACACGCAAATACTTTAGCACGAACACATTCAATTAGAACGTCCAAGTCACCTCATTATCATCCATTCTAGAGATAGTGGCCGTCCACCACGTATAAGCATCACCATGCAGCAGTGATACAACACAACCCAGTTTCTGCACATTGTTGCAGTTCTTCTGTCCCAAGATTCGCTTGGTGCTCTCCAACCAAGAATCAGATCCTTCTGGGGATAAACCCCTGAACTCAGTCCCTCCTAGACTACGAAGACGTTTCAAAGGCAACCTCACGTTGGCATCATCCTGATGCACGACTCCATGAGCTCCACCTACTGCTGCCTGGAAAGCTCCAGCAATAGCCTGAATCAACATGGTCATGTCAGGAGCAGCTTGCCCCTGCACACCCTCGGGTCCAACAACCCCAGCGCCAGCTCCATCATTACCAGCTCCAGCACCACCACCACCGGGTGGTCCACGACCAGGGGAAGGAGGAGGTAGATTCTCAGCATTCTCCTCATTCTCATTAGCAACGGTCGATCTAGTATTGATTCTTAGCTCTCTACGTGGCCCCATTATATAGGAAAACAATGCACTGACAAAAATGCAATAAACATAATTAGGCATAATAAGGTAAGTAATCCAAGTACTCAAGCTCAGTTTCGAAAACAATTTCTCCTCATTAGTTTTGATTTGGCAATGGGATCCCCTATTACACTCCAACCATAGCATAACATCACAACACATCCCAATTGAACCAAACATCACTATTCACACAATATTCTTTTACCCAAAAGACACATCATGCAATTACACATACATCACGCACCTATCAAACCCCAATTATTCGAGAACCTGGCTGTGATACCACCAAATGTACCCTCTTAGCCCGACCTAGACGATTGACCCAAACTACGAAGGTTACACGGGGAAAACCAAAGTCAACCCGAAAGTTAACCTTGATTCACGACCTTTTTTTTTCTTTTTAATCTTGTCTAGATACACGTTAACCCTAGGTGAGTACTCATAAAATACGACTGAGAAAGGCACAGCGATCGGATAACATATAGGGACTCAATTGCATTTTATACGAGTTTAGGGACCAAAATGTAATTTGTAAATTGGCAGCATTATAAAACTTGGTTACCTGGTTCCAAACGAGGAATCCATGCATTGGGCAGTTCCTTAGAAGAGTGGTAAATCTGTCCCAGGCCTCGTGCATTGGCTCGTCATCTTCCTGTTGAAAAGTAGCAATTTCGTTACGTAATCGCTCAGATAAGTGTGAAGGATTAAAACGAGATAAGAATTCATGAGTTAAATCTGCCCAAGTTCTAATTGAACCCGGCGTAAGTTTATTCCACCGAGTGTTTGCTCTGTCCATCAATGAATGGGGAAATAACCGAAGCCTCAGTATCTCCGGATTAACTCCTGGTAGTCTAAACGAACCACAGATTTCCTGGAACGTTTTCAGATGCTCCCTAGCATCCTCTGTAGCAGCACCACTAAATTGACTGGCGTTGTTGATCATGCTAAACATAACATGTTTCAGCTCGAAGTTGTCAACATCTATATCCGACAGCGTGGTTTCTAGTTCTACATGATCATTCAACATGTAGTCTCGGCAGGACCGTCGTGCGGCAGCGGCAGGCGGGTTGCCGACAGGAGGGATAATCTCTCCATCTCTGGAAGGATCATCAACCTGTGGGTTCCCTTGGTTTTGCATCGTTTCTAACTGTTCCTCAAGGTACTCGTTCCTGGCTAGTACGTGACGAAGTCGGTTCCTAAGATTGAACGAACGTTCGATTTCAGGATCTAATGGATACTCAGGTTCTTCTCCTTGTCTCGATCTGCGTATAAACAAGAAACCTTGTGAAAAGCAAAAGTTGAACAAACCAAATTAAAACAGAAAAATAAAAAAAAAAGTGCAGTAAAAGGAAAGGTAGAGTTATGTTGCCAGTTCCCCGGCAACGGCGCCAAAAACTTGTTGCGTGTAAAAGTGTCTATCGCAATTGTAGTGCAAGTGTACACGGCGCAAGTAGTAAAGTGATACGGAAGTATCGAATATCGTCACCACAGGGACTGGGCTAATAGCTTCACCTTGAATTACTGCACAAGAGTAAAGAAAATATTTAAGATGTTGTCACGAAAATAAATAAGAATACTGGAAAATAATAGTAGAGAAATCAAGATAGAGAGAATGGGCTGGTATTGAATTGCTCAGTAGTGTAGGTATTGCTAAGTCTAGGAAATTCAGCTATGTCGTCGTCCGCGTCGCGGCAGCACCTGTCGCAGCGGCAGTCTGTTGCTTGTCGCGGCAGCGAACACTCAACTCCGTATTTCAAGTTTGGCAAGAATCCCTGAAGTGCCTTGGCCTATCCCTAGGTCCAAGTCTGTCGATGAACACGTCTTTGATGATACCTCCCGGCGTGAATCGAAGGATGAACACCGATGTTGTTGAATTCTTCTTTAGCCACTTAACCTCGTCCTATCCCTAGGTCCGAGATAGTTCAACTATAAACTAGAGAACTCGCACTTATTTCTTTCGTATACTTAACTCTCCCGATATTAAGTAAATAGATAACCTCGCAATGCTCTCCCGAAACTCTTGCAAGATGTTAATAACCAGAATAAGAGAACTTGAAGTTTATTTTATTGAACTGAAAATTCCTAAAACAGAAGCAACCCTTGCAACTACTTTACAAATCAACCTGTCGCCCTAAGGGGAATTTAGAACATGATGAGAGGATGAAAACGGCTAGGGTTTTGGGAAGAAGGCTAGAGATAGATGATGTCCTTCCTAGGTCGAAATACATGCCCTTATATAGGCTTTGGGTCCAAGTTTTCTAAAATAGCAAGAATACAAGTTTAAATTAAAGTACAACTCTAATAAAGACTAAATCTTCAGAGAATCTAACTTTAAATCGTCCTCCTTCTTGCTTGGGATTTTCTCTCCTTGAACTTTGGGCTTGGCATTCCTTCTGATCTAGGGCTTGGAAAAATATAGTGATATTCCACGACAGACGGGCTTAATTTTCTCTTTCTGTCGAGGTCCACTTTGCTTCTTCTCCTAAAAAATGTTGTCGTCCTCTGCTGTCACGGCGGCAACCATGGCAGCATCGTCCTCCTTAACTGCTTGTCGAGTTCCAGCTCTTCTGCTTCACTGCCCATCGCCTGCCTCTCCATCTGCTACAGCAGCAACCTGCAAAAGCAACCAATTTCAGTAGAAATTGTGCCTTTTAATATATTTGTGATGTCTAACTGTAAACTGACCTAAATGCAATGGATTATGCTTGAATGCAACATAAATATGGGTTAAATAGGGGGTAAATAATAGAACTTTTACACACTCAACACTTGTTTGTTATGTATCATATGGGAGTTAAATATGATTGTTTGTTGATGATGTGGTAATGACGTGCGCTGGTTGTGGATGATGTAAAGCATGATGAATGTGATACGCTATTGTATGATATGTTATGCTTGAGGGAAATCGAGGTGCCCATTGCCTTATTACACTAGTTAAATGTTTTAAATTGGTTTTGTAAACTTGGATCCTTGCTTGTGGCTGGCCTAAATCATGGTTTGTTTCGTTTTTGTTATTATGCCTTGTTAAAAATAGCACAATGGGTTCGAGGAGAGAGCTTAGATCAAATACGATCATGCCTGCGCTTGATCAGGGTAAGCAGGGGGTCGAGAACCTAAATGATGAAACTCTACCTCCGCCACCACCACCTGGAGGTGGGGAGCCGGAGCAAGATGGACAGGCTGGTCCAGGATTGGATGATCTAGCGCCACTGGTTCAGGCGATCACCGGAGCGTTTCATGCTGCGGTAGCTGGAGCGCAGGTTCAGGCACCTGCAGCTGGGCAAGTGGGTTTGCCTTTGGAAAGGCTGAGGAATTTGGGAGCTGTTGAGTTCCGCGGTATGTGTCCTGAGGCATCAGAGGCAAGGTTAACTAATACGATCCGCATTATGGATCAAATGGGATGCAGTGATGTACGAAAGCTGGGATGCGCAGTTTCCTTGCTTCAGGGTGACGCCTATAGTTGGTGGATGATTATCACCGCTGGTTTGGAGCCCAATGATGTGGATTGGGAGTTCTTTCAGAGTGCCTATAAGAAGAAGTATCTTGGTGTGAGATACTTTGATGAAAAGAAGCGCGAGTTTATGTCGCTTGTGCAAGGAAATCTTTCCGTGGCTGAGTACAAGGTCTAGTTTGTACGTCTGAGACAATATGCCCATGAGTTGATGCCGAGTGAGAGGCATCGTTGTGATCGCTTCCGGTATGGGCTTGTACAGGAAGTGAAGACCTTTATGTTAGCCACGGATTACACAGATTTTGACGTGCTCGTGTGTCGGGCTAAGGACATCAAGCAGAGCTTGGGTCTAACATCTCGTGGAGGTGGTACTAGCTCCGGTAAGAGAGCCTCTTATTTAAGTTCTTGAGGTGGACGTAACAACAGAGGTCGAGATAGGAGGCATAAGCCTGATGCGAGGCGAGGTGCTCCAGGACGAGGTGGTCAAGCTCAAGGTGGACGAGTGAGGTTCGAGCAGCACACGTGCTGCACGTGTGGATCGAGGGACCATCTGAGGCGAGATTGTCCACGTGCGGCTAGAGAGGCACAAGCTCCTGTTATGGTGACAAGGAATTCTTGCTGGAAATGTGGATCAGTTAATCATATGAAGCACGAGTGTCCTCTGTTGGCTGGTGAAGGGCATAGGCGTACACCTACTGTAGCTTCACCTCAGAGAGGCCGTGGGCACGGCCGAGGTAACTTCGAGAGGAGGTAAGAGGGTCAGAGAGGTATCGCTCATGTTATAGTAGTTCAGCCTGAGGGAGGCGGTCCTGCGAGGGTCTATGCTCAGCGCGAGGGGCGCAACAACATCGATGTCATCGCAGCTACCTTTTTTCTACATTCTTTATCATTGTTGGCATTGATTGATTCTGGATCCACGCATTCTTATATCGTGAGTGAGCATGCGCATTTGTTGGATACACTTGTTGAGTTGTTGAGAGTAGGAATGCAAGTGACTAGTTCTTTTGGTGAGACTTTAGTCTCAAGGAAGTTGTATAGGAGATGTCATTTATCTGTTCAAGGTCATGTCTTTCTTGTGGATTTGATGGAGTTACCCTTTTATGGATTTGATGTGATTCTTGGTATGGATTGCTTGTCTGAGCATAGAGTAGTGGTTGACTTTGATGTTAAGCGAGTCACCTTAAAGGTTGTTGAATATTATGAGGTGGTGATAGTAGGCGAGAATGTGAAATTCTTGTCTAATGTTGTTTCAGCTTTGGAAGCAAGTTGTATGCTAAGAATGGGTTGTGATGCTTATCTTGCGTATGTGATGAATTCTGGTGTAAAGGATGTACGTGTACAGGACATTAGAACCGTTTGTGATTTTTCGGGTGTCTTTCGGAAGAGCTGTCTGGGTTGCCACCAAACAGGGAAGTTGAGTTTGGTATCGAGTTGTATGAGAATAGAACTCTGGTGTCAGTTGCTCCTTATCGAATGGCACCTAAAGAGCTGAAAGAGCTGAAGGCGCAACTTCAAGAGTTGCTTGATCGTGCGGTGCGCCAGTCTTGTTTGTAAAGAAGAAAGATGGGACAATATGGATGTGTATTGACTATCACCAACTGAACAAGTTGACAATCAAGAAAAAATATCCCTTTCCAAGGATTAAAGATCTCTTTGATTAGTTTCGAGGAGCCTCAGTGTTTTCTAATATTAATTTGAGGACATGGTATTACCAGTTGAAGGTGAAGGATGTGGACGTACCTAAGACGACATTTCGGACGAGGTACAAACATTATGAGTTCTTAGTGATGCCTTTTGGTTTAACCAACGCACCTGCTGCTTTCATGGACATGACGAATCGCGTGTTCCATGAGTTTTTGGATCAGTTTGTGGTAGTGTTCATCGATGACATCCTTGTGTAATCTCGTACCGAGGAGGATTGTAGGGCGTGTAGGTGTTCCCTTTTTGTAAGAGCGCAAGTGCACACTCCTGTGAAGTTATAGTATATAAGATGTCAAAACCCACGAGGATTGGACATCTTGTCTCGTTCCTTAGTACATGCACAATAGTAAAGTAAAAACACAAGTGAATGATTGGTTGAGATCGAAGAGTAAATAAAGACACAAGTAAAAGAGAAGAGGTGAATTAGGTTAATAGAGCAGGCATGGTTATGCTCCCACTTAATGTGAAAACTGCGCTGTAATAGGCATGAGTTATCCTTTGCTGCCACGATATGCTGCCTCGACGGGTACGACAGGCAGAAACTACGAACCTGTCGCGCGGCCGCAGCAGGTCACTACCACTACAGGGGTGTGTATTGTCTCGGCAGGTGGAATGGAATGATTTCCTGACAGCAATTCTAGCAGATACTCCAAGTTCGGTAGGATAGTCGATAGTGATCTCTCCTATTTCTAGGTTAGGATGCTCGAGATTGATAATTTGAGGACTAGTGTGGAACCAAGTCAGTCAACTCGGTTAGTGATCCCTTTTAGCCGCTGAAACTGGTGGACTATTGTGGAACCAAGTTAGTAACGCCTCCCGTTGTGAGCGTAGTTAACCCTTTCGTGAGCCTTGCACTTTCGTGCCCGACAAATAGATTCTCTCAAACGACTGATGTAGAAAGATTGAAAGAATGAAGAACAATGGATTAAGTAAACTTGGAATATTTTATTGAAGAAATAACTCAAAACCCTAAAACAATTGTTTCACTCTAGTTACAACATAACCCTAATCCAAATAGAATTTAGAACATGACGGCAGAGAAGAACACAAGAGTCTATAGAAAACCTAGGATAGTTTAAACTAGAAGTACAATGGGTATTTATAGACTCAAAACGAGGTTAAGTCCTCCTCAAAGTAGAAGTCGTCTAAAGTAGCTTTCCTTCTTTCAGGTATCTTTAAATGCTGACTTCTTTTCATGGAATATGGACTATTCCTCGTTTGCCTTAGCCCTCAAGTAAGCTTGGGAATTTCGCTTCGCAGCCCTATCCGCTGCTACAAACGTCAGAAAATCACATGACCACCGATGATAGATTTAGGAGTTTTAGCTCTACAGATCGTGCCTCAATTCTCCTAACTTCCATAGTCAGCTCCTGCGGGCAGCAAGGTCTGCAGCAGCTTTGCTCGGCAGGTGTTCAACAGTAACTTACTTTAGATGGAACTGCTTCAGTACAGCTCCTGGGTTTGCTTCTCAGCATTGTGTCTTCCGTTCCTCGGTTCCCTCGTTCAACTGTTAGTACCTACAAGCAAGAATACACTAAAATAGTATCTCTTGTTCACCAAATGAATGATAAGTTATAAAAGCAAGGTAGAACAATGAAATGTTGTAAAATGCTATGCATGAACCTAATTATGCCTAAAATGAGCTTAAAAACAGTAATAATAAGAGTTGGAAAGTGCATGAAATATAGGACTTTTGGACACTTTACACCCCCCCAAACTCGAACTATTGATTGTCCTCAAGCAATGCAACCTAAAGTACTTGCTCTAATAATAGTCAGAAAGAAAAGCATGTTTTTAACCTGATTTTCTGCCTCAAGGTTGTGGCACCTATATATATAAAACAACTTAGAATTAAATTCCTAATGCATATGTGATGTTTGCAAATATGTAAACAAGCTAAATACACAGAATAACGTTTAAACAAAGATATTGTTGTAATTTAGAGATTGTTGCCGAGGCAGCACAGTTAAGCATATTATTTTTAATCATGGCAGTTAGGGCTTCAGCTTATCACAACTACTCTTCTAGGTCTAACGTTGAGATAGGAGCAAATTATAGAACCCCTAACCCTTGGAGTAGAGTCATCACGTGAAGGCTTTCATTCACTCATGCTAATTTGTCCGTCACTCTTAGGCTTTCAGCTTCATGGACTTTGATAGCAGCGGAGTGTCCTCGCACATGATTCTTTCTAGAGCCTGTTGTGGGCACCTCTAGGGTAACACAACACTTTTTCTTTGATTTTGGTTTTGTTACCATGGCAATTCTACATTTTTCTATGTCTTTTTCTTGCTTCGGCGGCTACCTGCAATTATCGTTAGAATTTTGCAAAGAAAACAAACAAGCAGTTTTTATCAAATATTCTAACACATTTAGCAAGTAACAAAGATATTTAACATTTCCAGGCAAAAAGAAAAAAAAATCTAAGTCATATTTCATGCTTTTTCCTAAGATTAAGTTTAATTT
This sequence comes from Hibiscus tridactylites, assembly GCA_958450335.1. Lineage (NCBI taxonomy): Eukaryota > Viridiplantae > Streptophyta > Magnoliopsida > Malvales > Malvaceae > Hibiscus > Hibiscus tridactylites. The sequence goes on along the minus strand of OY288287.1, from coordinate 3,437,197 downwards.
TTAATAAGGTGCGAAAGTAAGTTAATTGGCTATCCTATCGTAGACACAAGTCATAAAAAACTTTTCTTTTCCGATTAATACTAAGGCAAGTACAATGCAATCTAAATATAACTAAGAATGCCTACAAATGATGCAAGAGCTATCCCCCCAAACTCGAGACGGACATTGCCCTCAATGCACAAAATAGAAAAGTCAACTGAATTTGAGTAAGAAGTAGGGATAACGCCTGAAGTTGCTGCCAATGGCTGACGCCTACAACGGGCTTGATATTGCTGCCCTGTGTTTCGCTTTTCTTGGTTTTGGATCTGCAAAACTGATTGTGAGACGGGAATAAATTAAACATAAAACAAAAAAAAACGTAATCCTAAAACTACTCCTACTAAAAAAAGAAAATAGAGGCTTAGATAAGGTTATGTCACAGTGGGGTTGCCATCCCCCAATGTGAGTACTTCCTGTTCTTTTATGACAGAGTCCCCTGTGTAGTGCTTTAGCCCCTGCCAGTTGACCTTGAACTCTGTCTCTCCTTTTATTGATTTTATTGTTATGGCACCATGTGGGAAGGCTTCGACTACTTCCTAAGGTCCCGACCATCTAGATTTTAGTTTTCCCATAAACAGTTTGAGACGGGAATTGAATAGCAGTACTTGCTACCCTGGTAGGAACTGTCGCTGCTGGATCTTGTTGTCATGCCATTTTTTGATTTTTTTTCTTGTACATCTTGGCGTTCTCGTATGCCTCCAACCAAAATTTTTCCATTTCTGTCAGATTGAGCAGTTTTATTTTCCCAGCCTGTTTCCAGTCCATGTTAACTGCCTTCACTGCCCAATATGCCTTATGTTCTATTTCAATAGGGAGATGGCAGGCTTTTCCGTATACTAGAAGATATGAGGACATTCCTAGCGGTGTTTTATATGTTGTTCGATATGCCCAAAGAGCGTCGTCTAGTTTCAATGACCAGTCTTTTCTATTAGGATTTACTACCTTCTCCAAAATAGTCTTGACTTCCCTGTTCGAAATTTCTGCATGTCCATTTGTTTGTGGATGGTAGGCTGCAACGATCTTGTGCTTGACCCCTACTTTCTAGAGTACCTTTGCAATTATTCTATTGTCAAAATGGGTGCCTTCATCGCTTATGATTGATCTTGGTACTTCGAACCTCATGAAGATGTTTTTCGTAAGAATCAGTGAACAATCTTTGCATCATTGTGAGGGGTGGCAATGGCTTCTACCCACTTAGAAACATAATCCACTGTTAGGAGGATGTATAGGTTTCCGCACGACGATGGGACTGGTCCCATAAAATCTATCCCCCAAACATCGAATAGCTTGACTTTCAGGATTGTTTACAGGGGCATTTCATTCCTTCTTGATATATTTCTTGTTCTTTGGCTGCTGTCACATTGTTTGTAAAATGTCTAAGCGTCTTTATGCAGTGTTGGCCAAAAGAACCCTGACTGCAGCACCTTTGTTGTTGTGCGCTTCCCACTGAAATGGCCTCAAAATGGTGCTGAGTGGCATTGTGAAAGTATAGCATGATATTCATCCTCTAGTACACATCGTCTGATGACCTGGTCTGCACAGTTTTTAAACAAGAAAGGTTCGTTCCAAAAGTAATGCTTAGCATCATGTTGGAAATGTTTCTTTCCTATATAGTTTAGTCCATAAGGAAAAACACCTTATACTAAATAATTAACAATATTCGCGTACTATGGTGTGTCTATTGAAGTTGTTGCCGCTGCTTCTGCATGGGCGATAGGTATTAATCCTTCAGCTTCTAGGGTGGCTACCAGGGCAGAGACTAGCAGCAGCTGTTCATCAGGGAATTCATCCTGAATTTCGTTGTGGGACATGTTTTCTTGTCTGTTCTCAAGCCGAGAGAGATGATCCGCTACTTGATTTTTTGTACCCTTTCTATCTCAGATTTTGATGTCAAATTCTTGCAGTAGTAGGATCCACTGAATTAGGTGGGGCTTTGTGTCCTTCTTTACAAATGGGTACCTTAGGGCGGAATGGTTTGTATGAACTATCACCTTTGTACCAATAAGGTAGGGTCAAAACTTATCGAAAGCAAATACTACTGCCAGCAATTCCTTTTCCGTGGTGGTGTTGTTGGTCTGGGCGGTATTTAGTGTTTTGCTAGCATAGTATATAACATGGAAGACCTTATCTATATGTTGCCCTAGGGCGGTGCCAACGGCAGTGTCACTAGCATCATACATGAGCTCGAAGGGTTGACTCCAGTCCGGGGGAACTACAATAGGGGCTATGATGAGCTTCTTCTTTAATGTTTTAAACGCCTCCTGGCATGGTTCGTTGAAAATGAATGGCTTTTCCTGTTCCAGCAAAGTACACATCGGTTTAGAAATCATAGAAAAAATTTCAAAGAATCTACGATAAAAACCTGCATGTCCCCGAAAACTTAGTATGCCCTTGACATTGGTCGGCGGCGGCAAGTTGGCTATGACTTCGATCTTTGCTTTGTCCACCTCTATTCCTTGTACGGAGATTTTATGCCCTAAGACTATGCCTTCGTCGACCATAAAGTGGCATTTTTCCCAGTTAAGCACTACGTATGTTTCCTCACATTTGGTCAGCACTTTCTCAAGGTTGCTGAGGCAGCTGTCGAAGCTGATGCCAAAGACAAAGAAGTCATCCATGAAGATGTCCATGAAGTTTTTGATCATGTTGGAGAAGATGGCCATCATGCATTGTTGGAATGTGGTTGGGGCATTGCGCAAACCGAACGGCATTCTTCGAAAGGCATATATACCATATGGGCATGTGAAGGTTGTTTTGGCCTGGTCATCCAGTGCAATGGCGATTTGGTTATACCCTAAATATCTATCCAAAAAGCAATAGAAGGGTTTTCCAGCAAGGTGGTCAAGCATCTGATCAATAAAAGGTAATGGAAACTGATTTTTTTTGTTGTCTTATTTAACTTGCGGTAATCCATGCATATTCACCAACCTATTACTGTTCGAGTTGGGATCAATTCATTATTATCATTGCTTACCACAATGATTCTGCCTTTCTTTAGTACACATTGTACCGAGCTTACCTATTCGTTGTCTATAATTGGATATATGATGCCATCATCCAACCATTTGATGATCTCCTTTTTGACCACTTCTCTCATGACTTCGTTTAATCTCGGTTTGGCGTCTATGGTTGGTTTTTGGTCTTGCTCTAGCTGAATTTTGTGCATGCAAATGACAGAGCTAATTCCCTTTATGTCTGCAATGGTCCAGTCTATTGCCTTCTTATGTTTTTGCAGCAGTGTAGTTAGTTGTCGTTCCTGTTCAGGCTGCAACTTGGATGAGATTATAACTGGCAGTGTGTCATTAGGTCCCAGGAAAACGTATTTAAGTTGTTCAGGTAAGGATTTTAATTTGAGGGTAGGTGGTTGTTCAAAGGATGGTTGTGCAGCAAGTTTATGCTCGCCTCTAGGTCACATAATGCTCGTACAGAGTGGTTGCTACCGATTTTGCAAGGGATTATAAAGTTGTCAAGATCTTTTTGTTTGAGTGGTGCTTTGTTGTGCAGCATAGCCATACATCCTTTCGTTACTTCCACTGTTCCAAATTTCCCGATCCTTGTTCTCTTGGATACCATATGCTTTAAAAACTTAGCATAGCTTGGCATTCGTTCAATCAACTCTTTTAGTGGAAGGTTGATTTTGACTTGTTTTAGCACATCCAAGAACTTTTTATACTGTATTTCTTGCTTTTGTTTCTTTAGTCTCCGGGGAAATGGAGGGGGAGGTACACGGTTGGCAGTTTTTTTAATGTTGGCCATCCTATTTTGAGCAATTGGTTCAGGTTCTGTCTGTTCATTCCTGGTGTCATTTGCTGATTCATGCTCAGCCGTTACCGCGGCAGAATGTTCGGCAAGTTGGATTGGTTCGACAGTTGTTGTTTCTCTTGCATTTGGCATGAATGGGTCTTGTAGCGTTGTCCCGCTTCAGGTTGTTACGACCTTACATTGCTCAAGGGCTTTTCCTTTTGTTGATTCAGTGTCACTAGGTAATCCGCCCATTGGCCTAGTGCTGATGGTCTGGGCAAATTTCCCAAACTGTGTTTCCAGATTTTTCAAAGCTGCCTCTTGATTGTTCATCTTGTTTTCAGTCTTGTACATGAAAGATTCATTTTTATCAATGAATTTAGTTGTGCTAAAAATAAAATCTTTAGAATAGAACATGAATTCATGCAGAGTATATTCTAAAGATGAAGTATTTCTGTCATGTTGTGGCAGCAGCTATCGTGACAGGTTCTGTTTATAATCCCTTCGTTGTTGTGATGGGTTTGCAGCTGTTCTGGGTTGCTCCACGAGTAATTAGGGTGGTTCTTCAATCCTGGGTTGTAGCTATTCTTTGTAGGTCTTCTATTCCTCTCGTATCTTCCCATATAATTAGCAGATTCGGCACAGTGCGTGGAATCATGGTTGCCACCACATTCTTCGCAGAATGGCTCCACAACTTCATAGACTCCTCCAGGGGTTTGTACGATATTCATCACCAGCTCCGTTAGTTGATCAAGGAGAATTTTAACATATTCTAAAGCCTCTACCTCATTATTGTGGCTTGTCGCCTTGTGCCGCCTCGGCGGGTTGTATGATATTTGTAATCATTTTTGGCGGCTATGTTCAGCAGTCACAATGCTTCCTCTGGAGGTCTGTGTAGGATGATCCCATTGACCGAGGCATCTATCATCATACGCGTTGGGTAGTTCACCCCGTTGTAGAAAATAGATACATGAGACCAAGTCCGTAGGCCATGCAGCAGGCAGTTATTCAACATTTGTTGATAACGCTCCCATGCCTCATACATTGGCTCATCATCTCCTTGTCTAAAGGTTGTAATCTCATTGACGTTGGACGGACAGAAGCGATCTAGGAAGTCTTTGCAGAGCTCCGCCCATGAACTAAAAGATCCGGCTGGCTGGTTGTCTAACCACTGTTTTGCCCTATCCCTCAGTGAATAGGGAAATAACCTCAGCCGCAGAACGTCCTAGTGTACCCCTTGAATTTTGAATGCTCGGCAAATGTCCAAGAATCCATGTAATCTTGTCGAGCATCTTTTGTGGCACTCCCTCCGTAATGCCCTAATGTGTTTATCATGTTAAACATGACATGATTTAGTTCAAAATGATCTGCCCCTATCTCTGGTTCCGTCAGTATTGGCTCGAACCTTTGGAATTCATGTTTAAGGTAGTCTCTAGTTGTCTGCAATTGGGGTGGATCGGGGGGATCCTGCCTCTATTGTACTTGTGGTCCTCTGGGGGGCAAATCTTGCTGCTCGCCCCTGCCATTGATGGCATCAATTGGGGGGTCCTCGTTTACCATGGTCTCTTCATTTGCTTTGCCATTGTCTTTGTTCTTTAAGGCTTCCCTAAGCTCCCTCTTGATTTGTCTAGTTTCATGCTCAAGATCGTCGTAAATAATGAAGTTTTCTTTAGGGTTAGCCCTGGTCATACACTTGCAAAGGACACGGTAAAAAAATTTTGATTAAATAAAAATAAAAAGTAAATGAAAGGTACAGAAATTGAAAAACAAAATTCGCTCTTAACAATCCCCAGCAACGGTGCCAAAAACTTGTAGGGCGTGTAGGTGTTCCCTTTTTGTAAGAGCGCAAGTGCACACTCCTGTCAAGTTATAGTATATAAGATGTCGAATCCCACGAGGATTGGACAACTTGTCTCGTTCCTTAGTCCCTACACAATAGTAAAGTAAAAACACAAGTGAATGATTGGTTGAGATCGAAGAGTAAAGAAAGACACAAGTAAAAGAGAAGAGGTGAATCTGGTTGATAGAGCTGGCAGGGTTATGCTGCCACTTAGTGTAAAAACTGCGTTGTAATAGGTATGAGTTATCCTTTGCTGCCACGATATGCTGCCTTGGCGGGTACGGCGGGCCGCAAACTACGACCTTGTCACACGGCCGCAGCAAGTCACTGCCACTACAGGGGTGTGTACTGTCTCGGCAGGTCAAATGGAAAGACGTCCTAGCGGCAAGTCTGGAAGATACTCCAAGTTCGGTAGGATAGTCGAAAGTGATCCCTTTTAGCCGCTGAAACTTGTGGACTAGTGTGGAACCAAGTTAGTCACGCCTCTCGTTGTGACTGTACTTAACCCTTTCGTGAGCCTTGCACTTTCGTGCCCGACAAATAGATTCTCTCAAACGACTGGTGTAGAATGATTGAAAGAATGAAGAATAATGGATTAAGTAAACTTGGAATATTTTATTGAAGAAATAACTCAAAACCCTAAAACAACCATTTCACTCTAGTTACAACATAAGCCTAATCCAAATAGAATTTAGAACATGGTCGCATAGAAAACCTAGGATAGTTTAAACTAGAATTATAATGGGTATTTATATACTCAAAACGAGGTTGAGCCCTCCTCAAAGTAGAAGTCATGTAAAGTAGCTTTCCTTCTTTCATGTTTCTTTAAATGCTGAATTCTTTGCTTGGAATATGGACTCTTCCTTGTTTGCCTTAGCCCGCAAGTAAGCTTGGGAATTTTGCTTTGACAGCCCTATCCGCTGCTACAGACGTCAGAAAATCACATGACCACCAGCGATAGATTCAGGAGTTTTAGCTCTATAGATCGTGCCCCAATTCTCCTAACTTCTAGAGTCAGCTACCGCGGGCAACAAGGTCGGCAGCAGCTTTGCTCGGCAGGTGTTCGGCAACAACTTACTTTTGTTGGAAGTGCTTCAGTACAGCTTCTGGGTTTGCTTCTCAGCGTTGTGTCCTCCGTTCCTCGGTTCCCTCGTTCAGTTGTTAGTACCTACAAGCAAGAATACACTAAAACAATATCTCTTGTTCACCAAATGAATGATAAGTTATAAAAGCAAGGTAGAACAATGAAATATTGTAAAATGCTATGCATGCGCCTAATTATGCCTAAAATGAGCTTAAAAACAGTAATAATAAGAGTTGGAAAGTGCATGAAATATAGGACTTTTGGACACTTTACAAGGTTCATGATAAGCACCTAAGGATTTTGTTGCAAGTGTTGTTGGAGAGCCAGCTTTATGCTAAGCTGAGCAAGTGTGAGTTTTGGCTTAGGGAGGTAGTCTTCCTTGGACATGTTGTATCAGCCGAGGGTATTCGTGTTGATCCACATAAGGTAGAGGCAGTGATGAGTTGGAAGGTGCCTAAGTCGGTGACTGAGGTACGAAGTTTTCTTGGCTTGGTTGGATATTACCGTAGGTTTGTTGAGGGTTTCTTGAAGATTGTGACATCTTTGACCAAACTGTTGCAGAAGAATGTTCACTTTGAGTGGACGGATGCGAGGCAACAAGCTTTTGAGAAACAGAAGGAAGCTTTGACGCAAGCTCCTGTCCTGATTCAACCTGAGTCTAGTAAGGAGTTTGTAGTCTATAATGATACGTCCTATGTTGGCTTGGGTTGTGTGTTGATGCAGGAGGGTAAGGTAGTGGCGTATGTATCTAGGCAGTTGAAGGTGCATGAGCGTAACTACCCTACTCATGATCTTGAGCTCGTGGTTGTTGTGTTTACTTTGAAGATTTGGATGCATTATTTGTATGGCGATAAGTGTGTGGTATTCACAGATCATAAGAGTTTGAAGTATATTATATCACAAACGGGGTTGAATCTTAGGCAACGTCGTTGGGTGGAGTTGCTTAAGGATTATGATATGTCAATCAAGTATCATCCTGGAAAGGCCAATGTTGTGGTCGATGCTTTGAGCAAGAAAGTGGTTGTGGAGTTGAGGGCGATGTTTGCTCGCTTGGGCATATCGCAAGATGGTGGTCTTGTTGCCGAATTTCAAGTGAAACCATCCCTGGTCCAGTTGATCAAGGATAAGTTGTTGCTTGAGGATTCCCTTGTCCCTCACGTTCAGGATATTGCGGATGGTAAGCCTTCGGATTTTAGTTTCAATGATGATGGTGTTCTATGTTTTTGGGAGTCGAATAGTGGTGTCGAATGATGTTGAGTTGAGACACACTATACTGACTGAAGCTCATAGTAGTCCTTTTGCTATGCACCCTGGTAGTACGAAGATGTATCGTGGTTTGAAGGATGAGTACTATTGGGTGGGGTTGAAGAAGGATATTGTCGAGTTTGTTAGCAAATGCATGGTTTGCCAGCGAGTAAAAGCTGAACACCAAGTTCCTTTTGGGTTGTTGCAACCTTTGAAAATCCCATAATGCAAGTGGGAAAGGATTACTATGGATTTTGTGTATGGTTTGCCTTTGTCACCATCGAGGAAGAATTTTGTTTGGGTGATTGTTGATCACCTTACGAAGCTTGCACATTTCTTGTCTGTGCATACTATGTATACCTTGGATAAGCTGGAAGAGTTTATAGTGCCGAAGTCTATAGTGTCGAATAGAGATCCGAGGTTCACATCGAGGTTTTGGGAATGCTTGCATCAAGCTTTGGGTATACGACTGAATTTCAGTGCTTCATATCATCCTCAGACAGATGGACAGTCGGAGCGTGTTATCCAAGTGCTTGAGGACATGTTGAAGTGTTGTGTTATTGATTTTAAGGGTTCTTGGGAGAAGCACTTGCCTTTGTTTTAGTTTGCTTACAACAATAGTTACCAGGTATGCATTCAAATGGCTCCATACGAGGTTTTGTATGAGAGGAAGTGTAGAACGTCTTTTTGTTGGGCGGAAGCTGAGGAAAAGTTGATTTCGATGTCGGCTATGTTGAAAGGAACTACCGAGAAGGTGAAGCTCATTTGTGAGCACTTGAAGGCAGCATCGAATCGGCAAAAGTCTTATGCGGATCTGAAGTGTAAGGAGGTTGAGTTCGTAGTTGGTGAACGTGTGTTCTTGAAAGTATCGCCTTGGAAGAAGGTGATGAGATTTAGACATAAAGGTAAGCTTAGCCTGAGGTTTATTGGACCATAGGAGGTTGTGGAGCGTATTGTTCCCGTAGCATATTGGTTGAGGTTGCTTCCTGAGTTGGAAACGATTCATGATGTGTTTCATGTCTCGATGTTGTGAAGGTATAGATTGGATCATTCGCATGTGATGCTTGTTGAGAAGATAGAGTTGAATCCGGATCTATCTTATGACGAGGAACCGTTGAGGATCCTTGATTTAAGCAGCAAAGTTCTTTGTGGCAAGACGATAGAGCTTGTGAAAGTGTTGTGGCGACACCGAGGAGTTGAGGAGGCCACGTGGGAAAGCAAGGCGAACATGTTGAAGCAGTTCCCACATCTTTTTCCTTCAGGTAAAAGTTTGAGGATGAAATTTCCTAAGTGGGGGAGAGTTGTAACGCCTTGGTTTAGGGCCTAGAAGTTTTTGATATTGGATCGGGCGGGTCGGAAGCGGTTTGAATCGTATTAGGTGGTTTAGGGAGATCAAGGTTCGAGATAGGATAAAAATATGACAAAAATTGCTATAATCCTTTAAAATCATACTTAAGAGGTTGGTCAAATCTATTTTACAAAATGAGTTTTGAGAGAGGTGCATTTTGGGTAGTGAACAAAATGTAATGTTTTAAAACTAAGGGAAAATGCAAATTTCAAAAGAGGAGTCAAAATCTTAGAATCCTTAGGGAGCTTTTCTGCAATTACACCTTTCTTTAAATTGACATGTGTTTTAAATGGTTTTTAGATGAATTGTTTAAAAAGAGATTTTATTTTATTTAATTGTTAAAATAGTAAATTGAGAAGTTTTTGACGTAACTAACTTTTATCTTCTCATTTTCAGCAAAACCCATTTCTAAAACCATTTCTCTAGATTTCATTTCTCCCAAACACTCTCTCTTTGATTTCTTATGCATTTCCAAGAATTCTCTTCAATTTCTTCAAATTTTGTGAAGCAAAAACTCGTCAATCATTAAGAAAAGCTAAGATTGTAGGTAAATCTCATTCTCAACCTCTAATCAAGGTTCTTTATTGAAATTCACAAGATTATTGGCTCCTAATTGTTGTTTTTAACTGAGTTTTGATTATAGTTTTGATTTAATATCAAAATCTTGGAAAATAAAGGTTTAAATCTTGATTTTTGGAGTGTTGTTGATGAGCTCTATTTTAGATTGATTCTAATTGAGTTTTGAGATGATTATGATGTTGAAAAAGTGTTTTTAATAATAAAGATCCCAAAATCCTTGAGATCGTTGAGTTTCATGATAGTTTTAGTTGAGCTTTTAAGGTGTTTTGGTGGTGTTATGTTTGTTGGAGGTATAAGGAAGGGTTTAGGTTGTTTATAGATGTGTTTTGATGGAAATTAATGGTTGAAGTGATGGTTGTTGGCTGGGCTTGGTTTAGGAGGCAATCGATTGAGTTTTCGGTTGTTTCGGAATGGTTAATTGGTGTAGTTTTGATGGGCAACGAGTTTGTGTTTAGTTGCTAGCGTTGGAATGCATTTTAATGTATTTGGATCTCAGTTTTGATGCTCTAAAAATAGGGACCCTTGATCTGGAAGCAAGCAAGGAATTTTCGGAAGCTACGGACGAGTGATCTTCGCGTCGGCAAGCGAAGTTTTGCGTATCGGTGAGTGGAAAAGAGTTTTCTAGCTTTGAAACGTTTTGTACATAGATTTGGGAGCTTAGTGTAAGTTTGAAACATTTAGCTAAGCTCAATAGTAAGTGAATCGAAAGTCTCTCTCGGATTGTGCTATGTTTTGGTTTGAAATGCACTTGATTTAAATGTGGTTTGATTATTGTTTTAAAGCATGATTTGAGCATTGATGTTGCTGGTTTAAAATGCCATTTTGTTAAGGATGCACGTGGTAAGTGATCCTTGGGTTTGTATGATTTATGCATTTGGTTTGAAGCATGCTAATGCTTGTGAAAGTGGCATTGTGGTTAATGCTTGTAAAATAGTGAATTGATGATGGTTAATGATTATATTGGCAAGTGATGGAAATGGTTTTGGTTACTTTAATCGGTTATAGTTTGCCGGCTATAGGATTGGGTGCACCGTGAATAAAGTCGCCTTGGATGTCGACGGGTTGTGATTGTGTCGTAAACTCCATCCAAGTACCCTAACGATTGAGGCTAAGATCACAACGATGGATGGTTTAATCCCGTGTGTGAATCTTGTGGTTTGTGTCACGTGTTCTCGTTAGTGGAATTATACAACTACCAATGATTGATGTTGAGGGGTTGTGATTGTGCCATTAATCTCCATCACGGGTGTTGAGGGGTTGTGATTGTGCCATTAAACCCCACCTTGTGAATTTGGTAGTGTGTATGAAGCGCGTGGGACAACGCTTGTAATCCGCATATCTGATTGTGTCAATTGTGTTGGTTTTGATATGGTTTGTTATTGATCACTTGTGAGTCAATAGAATGATGTTGATATAATGATTTAATGTTGCAGATTTATTTTGAGAAAGCATGAGATGCTTGAGTGATATATTTGAATGCATATGATGCTTGGATTAAGCATGAGCAAAGGTTTTTGTTGTTGTAATTAAAGATGCTATGAGCATGTGGATTTGGATGGGGAAATGAAGTTTTAAAGTGCATGATTTTGAGAAACGCATATGTTTACAAAGAATCATGTTTTTGTTTTATAAAATGCATTGATTAATGTGTGTTGCTATAGCGGTCCTCACTAAGCTTTATGCTTATGCTCATTTGTTTCATCAATGCAGAGAATTAAGCATCTTTGGTAGCAAGAGAGGAAGGGGAATCCAAGTGATATTTAGCTAAGCAAAGTATGTGATTTACTTTAGTGTAATAAGAGGCAATGGGAGGGATTTTCACTCATGGATTGTTTGGTGATGTTAAACACCTTGACCATGTTTGGTTTGTGTTTTGGGACTTGTAAATGGTCTCTTTATGGTTTGTGGTCTTGTATTTGGTATTTGGCTATGCTATGGTTTGTGTCTCAAAGCATGCTTGAGTAGTTTAATATTCCTTCATGAATCGTCATGCTTGATGCTTATTTTGTGAACGTTTGATGATGCACAAGTGTTTGGAATGTTGGATATAACATGTATGGATGTTTTGGACATGTTTAGTTGATATTAATTGTTGTTTTGTGGTTGTTAGAGGTGCTTTCCTGGTAAGTGTATCAATACTCAGGATTGAGTATCGATACACCAAGGCTTTTCTTAGGCAATTCAGCTCAGGGGTATTGATATGAGTTGCTCGCGTATCGATATGCCTAGGTAAAGTTTGAAGGTCATACCGATACGCGGGGAAACGTATCGATACCTTTTTCCCAATTTTGGCTACTGCTTTCTTTCGTATCGATACGGGCTAGAGTGTACCGATACCGAGTCGTTAATTTCTGTTAAAAGTATCTTTTAAAGTTTTGAAATGTTGCATTATGGTCCCTGAATGTTGCTTGTTCAATTGGTTGCGCTTGGATGATCTGTTTGTGATGAAATTTGACATGGAAGCATGTTACATGAATAATTAAGGATTCGTAATCTTAAAATTCGGCTAGTCTCTGTAATTCTCAGAAATTACATTTTGATCCCTAAAAGTTAGATGTTTGTAATTGAACCTCTAAACGATCTTCGATCGCTGTATTTTTTTCTTCTAAATGTTTTTCTAAACACATAGGATCTTAATGTGCATCTAGAGAAGACAAAAAGAAAAAAAGGGTCGTTAATCGAAGTCGGCTTTTAACGAGTTGGCTTTAGTTTTCCCCGTGTAATCTTCTTAGTTCGGGTCGGGTGTCTAGGCCGAGCTAAAGGGGTTACAATTAAGAAGGAGGATGAGAAATGACAGATGTTCATTGCAGGGCTCAATTATGAGTTATGCCCTATGTTTACTGCATTGAGCATCGTTGATTTTCAAGACCTGATAAATCGAGTTAAGGCCACCAAAGCTGCATAGAGAGCTCAACGAGCTGGTGGGTTCGTTAAATCAGAGAAGAGGTTTAGGGATGATTCTCGACCTCCCAACTGGAATAAGAAAGGAAAATATCAATGCCCTAAGTAGAATGTTTATCCACAACCCTATCGTTCTAGAAATATTGATAGGCCTCAGTCTATGACTCAATCCTTTGCTAAGGAAGTATCTATTGATAGCACCAGAGGATCGAATCGAAGCAACCAACATCCAATTTGTAACTACTGCCAGAACAAGCATCTAGCAGGTCAATGTCGTAAGCAGACTGAAGCTTGTTATTACTGTTGTGAGCAAGGTCACTTCATTCGTGATTGTCCACTGAATGCAACCAAGTCTACTGCCACCCCGACTAATTCTGCCTCACCTACTCAATACTTTTAAGGTAAGGGATCAAAGCAAGGATCAACAGGAACCCATGGAATATCGAGTCATTCAGGGAAACCATTCAATAAGCAAGATTCTAAAGCCCTTGCCCAGATGTATCATGTGAGGAGTAAGGAAGAGGAGGGTGAGCCTAATGTCATTACAGGTACCATTGAGTTATATTCACATCCTTTATATGCATTGATTGATCCTGGTTCTACTCACTCTCTTATAAGCACCATCGTAGTTAAGAAGTATAGCATGTCTTCTGAACTAATAGCATCGAGAATCTCTGTAACTAATCCCTTAGGAGATTGTGTCACCGTAAGGGTAGTGTGCAAGAACTGCCCCTTATTGATTCAAAGGATTCCGTTCCCGACCAATTTGTTTGCTTTACCGATCCATGAGTTCGATGTTATCCTAGGTTTGGATTGGCTTAGTGAGCATCAAGCTTGGGTAGATTGTTGTAAGAGGAAGTTGTATCTTTGGGGTCTTAGCAAGGAAAGCGTTGTCTTGATGAACGCGAGGAATCCTTCATTGTGTGCTTTGATGTTAGAAGCGAAAGGTGAAACCCAGTTACGAGACACTAACAATATATGTGAATTCTCTGATGTCCTTCCTAATGAACTTTTGGGATTACCCCCAACCCATGAAGTGGAGTTTGGTATTGAGGTACAACCTGGGACTGCTCCAGTTTCCATTACACCATATCGAATGGCAGCCGTGAAGTTAAAGGATTTGAAAGCTCAAATTCAAGAACTGTTAACCAAAAGATTCATTCAATCGAGCTCTTCGCCTTGGAGAGCACCGGTTCTCTTTGTAAAGAAGAAAGATGGTTATATGTGATTGTGCATTGATTATCGACAGTTGAAAAAAGTAACCATCAAGAACAAGTATCCATTGCCTAGAATAGATGACATGTTCGATCAACTAAAGGATGCCTCCGTGTTTTCCAAGATCGATTTAAGGTTGGGATACTATCAAATGAGAGTAAAGGAAACGTACCTAAAATAGCCTTTCGTACAAGGTATGGACACTACGAATTCTTAGTGATGCCCTTTGGGTTAACCAATGCACCGACAACTTTTATGGATTTGATGAATCGAGTCTTTAGACCATATCTTGATAAATTCATAGTGGTGTTTATAGATGATATATTAATCTATTCCAAGAATGTTGCGGAACACCGAGATCATCTTCGCATCGTGCTTCAAACCTTACGAGAAAAGCAGTTGTATGCAAAATTCTCTAAGTGTGAGTTTTGGCTCACCGAAGTTGCTTTTCTTGGACATATTGTGTCAGCCTCAGTTATTCAGGTGAACCTGAAGAAATTCCAAGCTATCGTAGATTGGCATCCACCGAAGAATATTTGTGAGGTCAAAAGCTTCCTTAGGCTTTCCGACTATTATAGGAGATTTGTAAAAGGGTTCTCTATGATAGTTGTTCCTTTGACTAAGCTATTGAGAAAAGAAGCTCCTTTCGTCTGGACCAAGGATCAACAACAGTGTTTTTGATCAATTGAAACAAGTTTTGACTCATGCACTAGTCTTGACCCAACCCGAGTCTGGAAAAGACTGCACGGTTTATAGTGATGCATCACATCTCGGGTTAGGATATGTATTGATGCAAGAAGGCAAAGTCATCACTTATTCTTCGAGACAACTTAAGTCGCACGAAATGAATTACCCTACTCATGATCTTGAATTGGCTACAGTTGTCTTTGCATTGAAAATCTGGAGATATTATCATAAAAGCCTTACGTACTTATTGACCCAAAAAAGAGTTGAATCTTCGACAGTGAAGGTGGATGGAACTACTTAAAGATTACGATCTTGTCATTGATTATCATCCGGGCAAGGCCAACGTCGTAGCTGATGCACTCAGCCGTAAACCTTTGTCTTGTAACCCCTTTAGCCCGGCCTAGACGGTTGACCCGAACTTCGAAGATTACACGGGGAAAACCAAAGTCAACCTGAAAGTCAACCTTGATTAACGACCCTTTTTTTCTTTTTAAACTTGTCTAGATGCACATTAACCCTAAGCGTACTCTCGAGAAACACATACGTGAAAAGCACAGCGTTCAAATAATAATAAGGGACTCAATTGCATAAATCACAATATTAGGGACCAAAATGTAAATTTTGGTAAATAAAAGGACTTTCAAGATTTTAGTTTTACCAAACCTCAATTAATCATATTCCAAGCCTCTATGCCGAATTTCAGCTTAAAAAGACATTTCAAGCTCAAGCAATTGCAATTACAACTTTCAGGACTAAAATGTAAAGCATGCAAAAGATGTCCAATGGTCACCCGTTTCGAAACACTGACACCCGTATAGAAACACCCTTGTCGTACGCCCGTATCAAAATGGTGTTCACCGTTTCGAAACGCGGGTATGTTCCGAAACTAGTTCAGAAACGGACACCTCCAGTAGCCAAAGTGTTTCGAAACACCTTTAGTCGTTTCGAAACGCCCAGGCCAATTCATGGACCCGTTTCGAAACAGCCAGGGGTGTTTCGATACACCCTGCCCAGAAACAGCAGAAAATTCTAGTTTTACACATCCAAACACCAACAAACATACTTTAAACCATTCCTCAACATATCAACAACATGCCAAGCATCATAACTATCAAATTGCATTAAAATCTAGATGCAAATCAAACCTTAGGTGCACCAACTCATTCAACACATCCAACACTTGATCATGCTTTTAAAACAAGAAGCATAGCATAAAAACTTATGAAGAAGAAGATTCAAATGTTGCAAAGCGATAATCAACAAGGTTCAAACCATAAACCAAACATGGTCAACATACACAATCTCATTACACATCAATATAAAAGACTCTCCCCCCATTGCCTTTATTATCTATAACTATAAACCAAGACATACTTTTCAAGTGGAGCTCTTCTTGAATGCCCCAACTTCAATTATCTTCATTGATGGACACAAAGGAGCATAAGCACATAATGCTTAGTGAGGAATGCTCAAAATCGAAACACCATCAATGCAGCGAATCATAAAACCTTCTTAAAAAGTAGATACAATTCAATAAACCAAAGCATTGTTTGAAAACCTCTTTTGAAACAACATGCTTTAAATCATGCATTGCTCAACATGAAAACCAACCTTTAGCTTAGAAAAGCTAAACAACTCACCCCAAAACACATTCTTGCAAAAACTATTATTAAAACCTTTCCATGCATGAACACCACATGCAAAGTTAAACTCAAATTCCTTGGAAAACACTTCCACTTCACAACATACTTTTTTCACGCTTGATGATCATTTCAAAGCAAAACCTTTCGAAAACCATTTGTTCCTTCTAACTATTTCATGCATTCAACAAATGCAAAACACATGAACTACAAAAGCAACATTTGCATTACATGCCTTTTTCCAACAAGCCTTCACAAGACTTCAATGCACTAAAGAGATTCTAAGCACATATGCACCACTCACAATAGAAGATATACACTTGCATCATTTCAAGCATCTCTTGCTTCATTACATTCAAGTACATTATATTGGCTTTCAAGTGATAGTTCACAAATCATTTCAACTCAAGACACAATCGGATACGCGGATTACAAGCGTTGTCCCACACGCTTCATACACACTACCGAACAACATAAGGTGGAGTTTAACGGTACAATCACAACCCCTCAACACCCGTGATGGAGTTTAATGGTACAACCACAACCCCTCAACATCACTCATCGGTAGTTGTATAATCTACTAACGAGAGTACGGGACACATAACACAAAATCCACAAACGGACTTTTAACCACCGTTGTGACTTTAACAAGATCCACACACGAACTTTTAACCACCATTGAGATCTTACCAACATCCTCACACGGACTTTTAACCACCGTTGTGAGCTTACCAAGATCCACACACGGACTTTTAACCACCATTGTGATCTTACCTCTCTCGCTAGGATACTTGGATGGAGTTTACGGTACAATCACAACCCCTCAACATCCAAGGTGACTTTATTCACGGTGCACCCAATCCTATAGCCGGCTAACTATATCCGATTAAAGTAACTAAAAACCACTTACATCACTTGCCAATATAACCATTTTACCACTTTAATCCACTGTTTTTACAAGCATAACTACAATGCCATTTCCACAAGCACCACATGCTTAAAATCATATGCATTCAACACATGCAAGCCAAAGATCACTTACCTAGTACATCTTTATCATAATGAAATTAATAAACCAACATTAAACCATGTCTAAACATGCTTAAAACAGTAATTAAAACACATCCATCCCAAGTGCATTTAAAACCAAAACATAGCACAATCCAAGAGAGAAATTTCATTCACTTACTCTTGAGCTTAGCTAAGTTGTTTAGACTTAAACTAAGCTCCCGAAACCTCGTTCAAAATGTTTCAAAGCTGGAAAACTCTTTTCCACTCACCGATACACAAAACTATGCTAGCCGACAAGCCTTCCGAGCATCCGAAATCTCCAACGCCACCTTTATTGCTTCCAGATCATTCTCCCCTGTTTTAAACACATAACAACAGAGGATTAATGCATCTCCATGCATTAAAATCACAAGCAACACACCTAAACCGCTGCTCTACATAAATCTAATATTTCGGCTACCAAACACAACCGAAATCACCTCCAAACTCTTCCAAAACATAACCCAGCCAAGATCCATCACTTCTAACCATTTCTAAACATCAATTGACATCCAAAATGAACCCAAACTCGTCCTTATACCTCCAACATTAACAGAACACCAAGACCACCCCAAAAACCACCATTTTCATAAGGAAAAACTTAGGAAACATAACCTATTCGGGATTGCATTGATCAAACCTCATTTACACATCATTAGACATCCAAAATACATTTAATAATCATCTCAAAACAGAGCCCAAACAAACACCGCGAAATTTTTCAAGATTTCTTCCAAATCTTGAGTTTTAAGCCAAAATCAAGTTCATATCATTAAAACCATTTATAAAACTTAAATTAAGGATTGATAACTTGGGAATTTCAGTAAAGAACTGAGTATTTAGAGAAGAAGAACAACCTTACCTCTAAATGTAGATTTCTCCTTGATTAGAGACAATTTTCTTGAAAATCCAATGAGCAAATCAAAAGGATTTGATGTAGAAAGGATTAGGAATTAATTGTTGATTGAATCCTCATCAATTGAATTGAAAACCAATGGAAAAGATGCTGGAGAAAAGTGTTTGGATGAGGGAATTTTGAGAGAAAATGAGATGAGAAAGTTTTAAGAAAAGTTAGTTATGATTTAATCAAAAGGTAATTTCTCTCCTCATCTAATTAATTAAAACATTAATTAAATCACTTAAATTTAAGAAAAATCTGGAGAAATCTTTCTTGGGTAAATTAGCTCCTTAAAGATTCAAAGTTTCAATCCTTACAAAACAGTCACCACTGAACTTTTCAAAAATCGCATTTTAGTCACTATTTCAAAATGTTGTACTTCCAAACCTTATTTTGTAAAATTGATTTCACCACTCTCTTATATATATTAAAAGAGGATTTTTAGACATTTTTCCATATTTTTAAAGCATCCCTAACTAGGCTTTCCCTAAAACCTCCTTTTATATTCGAACCGAAAATCAGACCGGTCCGGTTCAGACCCTAAACTTCTAAGCCCAAAATTGGGGTGTTACATGTCTGCTAAGTATTGATAGTGAATATAGAGTTATATGTATCGTATGGCACATTGAATTGGTGCAATATCATTGCCTTG
The DNA here is from genome assembly GCA_958450335.1 of Hibiscus tridactylites. Taxonomy (NCBI): domain Eukaryota; kingdom Viridiplantae; phylum Streptophyta; class Magnoliopsida; order Malvales; family Malvaceae; genus Hibiscus; species Hibiscus tridactylites. Next base: position 3,418,278 of record OY288287.1, on the reverse strand, counting down.
TATCCTCTCGGGTAATTAATGCTCACTTCCGGCTTCAGAAGCATTGTTGTCTTGTAGCTAAACTTCAAGTTCAGTCTACCATCATTTCATGAATCAAGGTTTTGCAAGAGCAAAACCCTGGGCTTCAATCCATCATCTCTAAGTTATCAGACAACCCCGACTTTAGAATTAATTCTGAAGGGCTCTTGTGTTTCCATGATCGGGTCTCTATACCTAATGATGAATCTCTTTGTACTGACATCCTTTCAGAAGCTTATTCAAGTTATTTTTCTGTTCACTCCGGGTCCTTGAATATGTATAAGGACCTTCGTGAACTCTACTGGTGGTCGAGCATGAAACATGCCATAGTCGATTACATATCAAAGTATTTCACGCGTCAATGTGTTAAAGCATAATATTGTGTTCCTATCAAGCTGTTGCAACCCATTGATCCACTGAAATGGAAGTGGGAGAAGATCATTGTGGATTTTGTTAGTGGTTTACCTTTAACTCCCGCGAAGCATGATGCCATACGGGTCATTGTAGATCGTTTCACCAAGTCAGCTCATTTTATACCGGTTAGAATGGACTATGGTCTCCCTAAATTAGCTGACTTGTACATCAAGGAAGTGATCCGACTCCACAGAATACCCAAGTCTATTATCTCCGATCGAGACCCTCGATTTGCATCTTGGTTCTAGAAAACCTTACAAGGAGCTCTGGGCAACAGAGTTAATCTTAGCAAAGCCTTTCACTCTCAATCTAGCGGCCAGTCAGAAAGGGTAATTCATGTAATTATCGAAAGACTCTTCCATTGAACCCTTAGAAATATGAATTGTTGTTGAACCTTCCTATATAGATCTTGGAAGATATGCTTCGAGCATGTATCATCGACTTTGGTGGGACTTGGGAGAATTCCCTACCCCTTGTTGAGTTTGCCTACAATAATAGCTATAAGGCTTCTATCCAAATGGCTCTGTAGGAGGCATTTTATGGTAGACGATGTCAGACTCCATTGTGTTGGTCTGAACTTGGTGAAAGCAAGATGTTGGGCCCTGACTTACTTCGGGAAACTAAAGAACGAGTTACCATCATCCAATATCGCTTGAAAGCTACTTTTGATCGGCAAAAGGCTTATGTTGATCTCAAGATAAGAGACATTGAGTATGAAGTTGGTGAAAAGCTTTTCTTAAAGTATCATCATGGAAGAAAGTTCTGAGGTTTGGCAAGAAGGGAAAATTAAGCCCCCGATTCCTTGAACCCCTTGAAGTCATTGAAAGAGTTGGCCTCGTGGCATATTGATTGTAGTTACCCTCAAAATTGAATAAAATCCATGATTTCATCCATGTATCGATGCTTCAGAAGTACCGTTCTGATCCTTCGCACATTGTCGAACATGAATCTGTAGAAATTCAACCAAATTTGTCCTACGAGGAAGAACTGGTTCAAATTATGGCAAGAGAAGTAAAGAGGCTTTGTAATAAGTCTGTACCATTGGTTAAAGTGTTATGAAGAAGCCATATTGTTGAAGAAGCTACCTAGGAACCTGAAGAGACCATGAAACAACAATATCCCCATCTCTTCAGTTCAAGTAAAATTTCAGGACAATTTTTTTCTTAAGAGGGGAGAGTTATAACACCCCAAAGTCCGGTCTAGTCAGAATTAGGTTCCAGTGATCAAAAATCTCACTTTGAAAAAGTTTAAATATTGTATCGGTTTGTTAATTATTTGACATTAGACTTTAATTGAGTAGATTTATTGAATATAGACTTTATTGAATAGTATCGAGACTATTTAGTGGCTAAATTGTAGAAATCAGGAGTTTGGGGTCAAAACTATAGAGAATCGAGAGTTGGGGACTAACCTTGCGATTATCCCCTCCTCAATTTAATCTCCCAAATGTGGGATAATCTGGTGAAATTGCTTAACCTTAAGGAAAGCCTATTAAGTGAGTAATAAAAAAAGAAAGGAATTGAAGAGAGATAGAACACTTACCCGAAACCTTATCAAGCAAGCACCTCCCTATTTCTTCATCTTCATCATCTTCCTCTAAGCACACACCTCCATTGGAGAGAGACGTAAGTTTGTTTTTTTTTATTGCTATCGAATTGTTGCTATTGTACGGATAAGAAATATTCCTCAATCAATCATTGGATTCCATCGATGTACCAAGCTTAATCTCAAGCTAGGGTTTTGACCAAACATGGATAATTCATCGTTGATGTTTATTTTGAATTCGGATATCAATTTTGATATCGTTATATTGATTTTGATATCCTATTATCGATCTTATTAATCTCCCTATTGATTTTCTAGCTCGAGCAGTAGAGAGAGAGAGATTTCACCATCTCCATCGAAAGCTAGAAATAAGGGCGTTGTCATCCGAGAGTAGTAAGAGCATCGGATATCAAGGTGAGTGTAGTCGAAGTCTCGGGATTAGGCGAGGAGCCTTCCCGAATTCATTAATGTTGATTTCGATCAAATAGCTAACATGTATTTTAAGGAAGTTGGATCGGATTGTTAAACGGATCTATTGGTAAGCATCGATAAGTTTGGTAATGAACATCGGACATAGTTATTGACATCACCATCATGCATTGTTATCAACATAGTTATTGGTATTGAAACATTGTAAATGATTCGTCAGACATTGATATTGAAACATGGTTTACCAATAACATCATTGAAGATATTGGTCATTGCATTTATCATTGAATATTAAATATGGATATAATCATTAAAACCTTGGATTTGAACAAACCTTGGATACAATTGGCATGCCATAGAATTCATGAGCCCAGTGTACGGGTGGACCACGGTCCTAAGGCTACGACCTATATTGATTTGGCGAGGCAAAGGGATGTGTATTGTACTTGGTCATTGGCGAGGCGGAGAGAGTAGACCATTTTTTAATTCGGTGAGGCATAAAAATTCGTGTATCCACTATCTTGATTCAATCCAAGGGTTAATAATGATTATGATAAGTTAAACAATGTGTATTGAAGCATGGCATTGATATTGATAAGCATGAGTCTATGTACATGTATCTTTGATTGATAGTTACATTGTTTATGACCACATCACTAGGGAAAGTATGCCTAACGTGTCTCATCTCTTGCATTTCAAGTTAAGGAATCGATCGTTGTAGAAGATCGGATAAGTCAAGGAAGGACAAGTCACTACAAGCCAAGAGTAATGTATTTTTACCTTACGAACTCCTAGGAAGGTGGCAAAGTAGTTGAACTAGTATTTTGTGTCCATTTCGGTATGTTGTAATGTGTATAAGTTGTAATGTGGTTAAAGGCCCTAAAATGACTTTTGGTATGGCTAAAAGTTGGAAATAAAATGGCATATATGGCTGACATAGGTGAAAATTGTAACGCCCCGGTTTTGGGCTTAGAAGTCTTGGGCGTTGACCGGTTGGTCAAAGTGCTGTTCGAATCGTAAGTGGTTAAATTAGGAAAACCTAGTTCGGGTTGCATTAAAAATATGGAAAAATGTTCTAAAATCATCTTTTAATATAATTAAGTGAACTGTGAAAACAATTTTGGAAAATGAGTTTCGGAAGGTTGACATTTTGGCTAGTGACCAAAATGTAATTTTCGCAAATTTGGTGGCTGTTTTAAAAAGGATTGAAACTTTGAATCTTTAAGGAGCTATTTGCCCAAAAGTGAATTCTCCAGATTTTTCTAAGATATTTTAATCCTAAAATCTGATTTTAAAGGTTTGATAAAAGGAGGGAAACTCATTTTACTATTTTTCTTTCCTAACTTCCTATTTTCTCTTCTCTTTTTTCTCTCCAACCAAACATCACCATTTTCAGAGATTTTGATCTGATTTCTTCACCTAAATTCATCTTTTCAACTCACAATTGTTAGCAAATCATTGTGTAATCAAAACCTACTCAATTGCTACAAGTTTCAACAAAGTTTTCATTCCAAAAAGTGGAGAAATCACAAGTTTGGAGGTATGAACGATTCTCCTCTGAACTTTAAGTTCTTTAATGAAATTCCTAAAGTTTTCAATCCTAAATGTATGTTTAATTAAAGGTTTTCAAGTAGATTTATGGATCTTGGCTAATTATACAAGATTTTGGTGTTTTCATTTGATTTTCGTTTGATCTGTTAAATCTGAGTTTTGAGAAGTGTTTTTGATGATAAATGATCATTAAATTGATGTGGAAGTGAGTCTTGATTAATGCAATCCCGGATAGGTTGTGTTTCCTAAGTTTAGCTTGTGTTTTAAGGTTGTTTTTGAGGTGATTTTGGTGTTCTGGTGTTGCTGGAGGTATAAGGTTGCTTTTAGGTTGTTTTTAGATGTGTTTTGGTGTTAATAGAAGTGTGGTTTTGCTGGTTTATGGCTGGGCTTTGTTTGGAAGTGTTTTGGATGCAATTTCGGTTGTGTTTGGTGGCCGAAATTGGAGTTTGGATGAGGGCAGCGAGTTTAGGTGCTTTCATTGAAGCAATTAATACAAGATGATGCATTAATCCTCTGCTTTGATGTGTTGAAACAGGGGAGGCATCATTGGATTCAAGTTCGGTTGATTTGGAGGCTTGATTTGGTGCTTAGGCTTGAAGCTAAGTGGTTTTTGGTGAGTGCAACTTTGGAATTGGATTTTCAGCTTTTTAAACAAAGGTTTGAAGGTTATGGGAGCTTAGTTTAAGTCTAAACAACTTTGCTAAGCTCAAGTGTAAGTTTCCGGATTTTCTCTCTAGTGGTGGCCATGACTTGATATTTTGCTAAATGATGATTTGCATGTTTTACTTACTGTTTTGAAAGCATGTTTTAGCATGGATTATGCTGTTGATTTAAGCCATGTGTTGAAGGTAACTCTAGGTAGGAGTTCCTTGATTTGTACATTGTTTAAATGTGGATTTGATGCATGAAATGCATGACGAAATGGCTTGGTTTAAATGCTTTAAAACAGTGGATATTATGATGAAATTGATGCATATTGGCAAGTGGTGGTTTTGAAAAAGTGGAGGTCACTAAGGTGGTTAAAAGTCCTTGAGTGAGCCTTGTTACATGAACATCAAGGTGGTTAAAAGTCCTTCGATGTTGCGGACTCTAAGGTGGTTAAAAGTCCTTAGGTGCTCCTTTCCATGGTGTTTAAAAGTCCATGGGGCCAAGGTGTTTAAAAGTCCTTGGGGCCAAGGTGTTTAAAAGTCCTTGGGGTGATTCAAGTTACGGACACAAAGGTGGTTAAAAGTCCTTGTGTGGTCCATGATCATGGTGTTTAAAAGTCCATGGCCAAGGTGTTTAAAAGTCCTTGGGGTCAAGGTGTTTAAAAGTCCTTGACAAATATGTTGATCTTGTTCATCAAAAATGGAATTTGTCACTTGTGCCAATATGACATGGAAAGTGTGTAAGAAGCATGTGATGCTTGGTTTGATTATGTTATAAGCATGTGGTTACATGGTTTTAAGAATGCTTTGAACTTATGCATGGATTGATTTAAAGCATGTTTTGTAAATGTTTTTAAATGCGTTATTGAATTGTTTTAAATGAGCATGCCTCACTAAGCTTTTGCTTACGCTCTCTACGTTTTCTTAATTCAATAATGCAGAGAATTAGAGCATCTTGTGGGCTGCAAGGGAGGGCAAGCAATCAAGTTCTACTTAAGCTCAATGTATGAGGTTTTACAAGCACTTTTAGCTTTTTGGTTGTTTTGGCAATGGGGGACCAATGTATATGTTTTGGGAGGTGTTTAAGACTCCCTAAGTCTGTTAAATGTTGTTGAAAATGTTGGTTTTTGATTTGGAACCTTATATGCTTGTTTTGCAAGTTTGGAGTTGAATGGATAGCTTAACTAGGAAGCATGCCTTATAAATTGGGGTTTTTCTTACGTGATGTTAATGTGTTAAATTGATGATGCAATTGAGGTTCTTGCATGTTGATTGACTTTGTGTAATGGTTTGGTGATGTTAATTTGATGTTTGGAGCATGTTTGATGCTGTTTTGGAGTTGTCTGCAGACAGGGGTATCGATACTTGGGCTTGGGGTATCGATACACCTGAGCCAAATTTGCAAGTTTCAGGCCAGGGGTATTGATACCTGATGAACGAGTATCGATACCATATGAGTGGAGTATCGATACCTGATGAACGAGTATCGATACCCTTGCATGAATTTGTTTTGTTTTGTTTATATTTTGGTCCTGAATCTTGTATGATCAATTGCATGAGCTGTGGATGTCCTTTTGAGCTGAAATTTCACAGAGAAGCATGAAACCTGACTAATTTCAAGATGGTAACTTCAATTTGGGTTAAGTCCTTTAATTTATCAGAAATTACAGTTTGGTCCCTAAAGTTGTAATTTGTTCAATTGGGTCCCTGTTTGATCTCTGATGTTTGTGATCTTTTAGTATGTTGTTCGTTTGATCACACATAGGTTAAATGTGCATCTAGATAAGATTAAAAAGAAAAAAAAAGGGTCGTTAATCAAGGTTGACTTTCGGGTTGACTTTGGTTTTCCCCGTGTAATCTCCGTAGTTCGGGTCGGGCGTCTAGGCCGGGCTTCGGTGGTTACATTTGGTGGTATCAGAGCCAGGTTCTTGAGTAATTGGGAATGTTGTTGTGCATGATTGAAGCATGGTTTGGTTTGTATGCTTGTTGGGTGAAAGCATGTCCAGTGATTTATGTTGATGATGTTTTTGTGAAGTATGTTGTGATGATGCATAATAAGGGTACCCATTGCCAAACAAAAGCTAAAGAAATGATGTTGTTTTTGAAAGAGATTGAGCTTGAATACTTGAAATTGCTTACCTTGCTGGGCCTGACTTGTTTTATTTTGCATTGTTATTGCATGGTAAGTATGGCACCACGTAGAGAGTTAAGGAGTAACGTAAGAGCTACGACTCCTGAAGGAAATGTGAATGATGAGCACACTGGTAGTGCTGTGCTACCTCCTCCTCCACCTGGTGGTGGTGCGGAGAGGGGAAGAGCTGGAGCTGAGGCAGCTGGTGCTGGAGCTGCAGGACCTGAGGTTGGTCAGGGACAAGCGATGCCTGACATGTCTGCTTTGGTACAAGCTATTGCGGGTGCTTTTAGAGCAGCGGTAGCCGGAGCTCAAGGAGCTGGGCATCAGGGAGATGCTGGTGTAAGACTACCCTTAGAGCGTCTGCGCAGTCTTGGTGGGACTGAGTTCAGAGGTATGTCAGCTGAGAGGTCGGAAGCCTGGATGGAAAGTACCAAGCGTGTTCTGGGACAGATGAGTTGCACGGACGTGCAAAAGTTGGGCTGTGTGGTATCTTTGTTGCAAGGTGATGCCTATACGTGGTGGACGACCACAATCTCTGGGATGGCTGAAGCTGACATCACTTGGACATTCTTCCTGAATGCATTCAAGAGGAGATATCTGGGAGTGAGATATCTGGATGAAAAGAAGCGTGAATTCATGTCTCTGACTCAGGGGAACATGAGTGTGGCTGAGTATGAGGTACAGTTTGTACGCCTTAGCCAGTATGCACCGGAGCTGGTACCTGATGAGCGAGAGAGGTGCGAAAGGTTTCGTTATGGCTTGGTGCCGGATGTTAAGACCTATATGTTGGCAGCTGAGTACAGTGATTTTGATGTGTTGGTTGGTCGAACCAAGGATATTGAGATGAATTTGAGCTTGTCTGCGAAAGGTGCTGGAGCTAGTTCTGGGAAGAGAACTGCCGAGTATAGTTCCGGAGGTGGACGGAACAAGAGAGGACGTGATCAGAGGTTTCAGTCTTCAGCTAAAAGAGGTGGAGGTGCACCTGCTAGAGGAGGTTTTGCTAGGGCTGAGCCTAGTGCTTGTTGGATTTGTGGTTCCCGTGGTCACTTGAGGCGTGACTGTCCTCGTGCTGGTAGGGAGGTGCAGGCTCCTGTTGTGGCAGCTGGTAATGTTGGTTATGAGTGCTGGAATTGTGGTTCTGCTGACCACTTGAGACGTGATTGTCCGAGGATGGCTGGTGGCCAAGAGCGTGCTTCTGCTGTTGCGGCACCGCAGCGAGGTCGTGGGCGCGGCCGTGGTAATTTCCAGAGGCGTGAGGAAGGTGGCCGAGGAGTAGCTCATGTTGTAGCTATTCAACCTGAGGGTGGAGGCCAGGCGAGGGTGTATGCTCAGCGCGAAAGAAGGAATGATGCTGATGTGATTGCAGGTACCTTTACTTTGCAATCCATGTCTTTGCTTTCCTTGATTGATTCTGGATCTACTCATTCATACATTTTGCGTGAGCATGCTGAGTTGCTTGGTTTGCCTGTTGAGTCTTTGGATGTCGGTGTTAGAGTCACTAGTTCTTTTGGTGAAACTGTTGTGACTCGTAAGCTGTATAGAAGGTGCCCTTTGGTTGTTCAAGAGCATGTCTTTCATGTTGATCTTATGGAGTTGCCCTTTTACGGTTTTGATGTGATCCTTGGTATGGATTGGCTTGCTGAGCATCGTGCTGTTGTGGATTGTGAGAATAAGCGGGTGTCGCTTAGGCTTGCGGATGATTATGAAGTAGTGGTGGTTGGTGAGAATGTGAAGTTTCTTGCCAATGTTGTTTCTACCTTGGAGGCAAGTAGGATGCTGAGGCAAGGTTGTGAAGCCTATCTTGCCTTTGTGATGAATCCTAGCTCTAAGGAGTTGAGAGCGCAAGATATCCGCGTGGTGAAGGAGTTTCCTGGTGTTTTTCCTAAGGAGTTGCCCGGTTTACCTCCTAATCGCGAGGTGGAGTTTGGTATTGAGCTGTATGAGAATACCACTCCTGTGTCCATTACTCCCTATAGAATGGCACCTAAGGAGCTGAAGGAGCTGAAGACGCAGTTGCAAGAGCTGCTTGATCGTGGTTTTATCCGGCCGAGTGTGTCGCCTTGGGGTGCTCCTGTCTTGTTTGTGAAGAAGAAGGATGGCACTATGAGGGTGTGCATTGATTACCGTCAGCTGAACAAGTTGACTATCAAGAATCGGTATCCTTTGCCGAGGATTGATGATCTCTTTGATCAATTTTGGGGAGCTGCTGTGTTCTCTAAGATTGACTTGAGGTCGGGGTATTATCAGTTGAAAGTGAAGGATGTGGATGTGCCTAAGACAGCTTTCAGGACAAGGTATGGGCATTATGAGTTCCTTGTGATGCCGTTTGGTTTGACAAATGCTCCTGCTGCTTTCATGGACATGATGAATCGTGTTTTTCATGAATACCTGGACAAGTTCGTTGTGGTGTTCATTGATGATATCCTCGTGTACTCGCGTACTGAGGAGGAGCACGAAGAGCATTTGCGGGTGGTTTTGCAAGCTTTGTTGGAGAATCAGCTTTATGCTAAGTTGAGCAAGTGTGAGTTTTGGCTTAGAGAGGTGGTGTTTCTTGGACATGTCGTTTCAGCTGAGGGGATTCGTGTTGATCCTCAGAAGATTGAAGCGGTGATGAGCTGGAAGGTTCCTAGGTCTGTTCATGAGGTCCGTAGTTTCCTTGGTTTAGCGGGATACTACCGGAGGTTTGTGGATGGTTTTTCCAAGATTGCTGCTCCTTTGACGAAGCTTTTGCAAAAAGATGTTAAGTATGAGTGGACGGAAGCGAGGCAGCTAGCTTTTGAGAAGTTGAAGTGGGCTTTGACGCAAGCTCCTATCTTGATTCAGCCTGAATCAGGGAAAGAGTTCGTAGTCTACAGTGATGCATCCTATGTTGGTTTGGGGTGTGTGCTGATGCAAGAAGGTAAGGTTGTGGCTTATGCGTCGCGGCAGTTGAAGGTGCATGAGCGCAATTATCCTACGCATGATATAGAGTTGGCTGCAGTGGTTTTTGCTTTGAAGATCTGGAGGCATTATCTGTATGGTGAGAAGTGTACTGTGTACACGGATCACAAGAGTTTGAGGTATCTGATGTCTCAGAAGGAGTTGAATCTTAGGCAGCGACGTTGGCTGGAGTTGCTCAAGGATTATGATTTGACGATTGAATATCATCCTGGAAAGGCCAATGTTGTTGCGGATGCTTTGAGTAGGAAGGTAGCTGTTGAGCTGAGGGCGATGTTTGCTAGCTTGAGCATATCGCGGGATGGTGGCCTTGTCGCTGAGTTGCAAGTGAAACCTTCGTTGGTTCAGTTGATCAAGGATAAGCAGTTGTTGGATGTTTCCTTGGTGTCTCATGTTCAGGATATCGCGGAGGGTAGACCTTCAGATTTCTGCTTTAATGAGGATGGAGTGTTGTGCTTTGGTAGTCGGATAGTTGTGCCTGCTGATGTTGAGTTGAGGCGTGCTATTCTGACTGAAGGTCATAGTAGTCCTTTTGCTATGCACCCTGGTAGTACCAAGATGTATCGTGATCTTCGCGATGAGTACTATTGGGTTGGTTTGAAGAAGGATGTGGCAGAGTTCGTGAGCAAGTGTTTGGTGTGTCAGCGGGTTAAGGCTGAACATCAGGTTCCTTCTGGTTTGTTGCAACCGTTGAAAATTCCCGAATGGAAGTGGGAGAGGGTTACCATGGATTTTGTGTCTGGGTTGCCTTTGTCTCCGTCGAAGAAGAATTCTGTTTGGGTGATTGTGGATCGCTTGACGAAGTGTGCGCATTTCTTGCCTGTGCATACTACGTTTTCTTTGGATAAGCTGGCAGAGCTGTACATTGCTGAGATAGTGAGGTTGCATGGTGTGCCTAAGTCGATCGTGTCGGATAGGGATCCGAGGTTCACATCGCGTTTTTGGCAGTGTTTGCATCAAGCTCTGGGTACAAGGTTGCATTTCAGTACATCCTATCATCCTCAGTCGGATGGTCAGTCTGAACGGGTTATTCAGATTTTGGAAGATATGTTGAGATGCTGCGTGATTGAGTTTCAAGGTTCTTGGGAGAAGCATCTGCCTTTGGTTGAGTTCGCTTATAACAATAGTTATCAGGCGAGTATACAGATGGCACCTTATGAGGCACTGTATGGGAGGAAGTGTAGGACTCCTCTTTGTTGGGCTGAAACTGGTCAGAAGTTGGTTTCTATGCCTGCTTTGTTAAAGGGGACCACCGAGAAGGTGAAGCTCATATGTGAGAGGTTGAAGGCTGCCTCTGACCGGCAGAAATCTTATGCGGATTTGAAGCGTAAGGAGATAGAGTATGCGGTGGGTGACCGTGTGTTCTTAAAGGTTTCGCCTTGGAAGAAGGTGATGAGGTTTGGCCGGAAGGGTAAGTTGAGCCCTCGGTACATTGGACCGTATGAGGTGGTGAGCGAGTGGGTCCTGTTGCGTATCGGTTGAGGTTGCCTCAGGAGCTAGAGAAGATTCATGATGTGTTCCATGTTTCTATGCTCAGGAGGTATAGATCTGATCCTTCGCATGTGATGCCTGTTGAGGATGTGGTTTTGAATCCGGATTTGACCTATGATGAGGAACCGGTGAAGGTTCTGGATTCAGATAGTAAGGTTCTTCGTGGCAAGACCATTGAGTTGGTGAAGGTGCTGTGGAAGCATCGAGGTGTTGAGGAAGCCACGTGGGAGCGAAAGGAAGACATGTTGAAGCAGTTTCCTTATCTCTTTCCTTCAGGTAAATTTCGAGGACGAAATTTCTTAAGGGGGGGAGAGTTGTAACGCCCCGGTTTTGGGCTTAGAAGTCTTGGGCGTTGACCGGTTGGTCAAAGTGATGTTCGAATCGTAAGTGGTTAAATTAGGAAAACCTAGTTCGGGTTGCATTAAAAATATGGAAAAATGTTCTAAAATCATCTTTTAATATAATTAAGTGAACTGTGAAAACAATTTTGGAAAATGAGTTTTGGAAGGTTGACATTTTGGCTAGTGACCAAAATGTAATTTTCGCAAATTTGGTGGCTGTTTTAAAAAGGATTGAAACTTTGAATCTTTAAGGAGCTATTTGCCCAAAAGTGAATTCTCCAGATTTTTCTAAGATATTTTAATCCTAAAATCTGATTTTAAAGGTTTGATAAAAGGAGGGAAACTCATTTTACTATTTTTCTTTCCTAACTTCCTATTTTCTCTTCTCTTTTTTCTCTCCAACCAAACATCACCATTTTCAGAGATTTTGATCTGATTTCTTCACCTAAATTCATCTTTTCAACTCACAATTGTTAGCAAATCATTGTGTAATCAAAACCTACTCAATTGCTACAAGTTTCAACAAAGTTTTCATTCCAAAAAGTGGAGAAATCACAAGTTTGGAGGTATGAACGATTCTCCTCTGAACTTTAAGTTCTTTAATGAAATTCCTAAAGTTTTCAATCCTAAATGTATGTTTAATTAAAGGTTTTCAAGTAGATTTATGGATCTTGGCTAATTATACAAGATTTTGGTGTTTTCATTTGATTTTCGTTTGATCTGTTAAATCTGAGTTTTGAGAAGTGTTTTTGATGATAAATGATCATTAAATTGATGTGGAAGTGAGTCTTGATTAATGCAATCCCGGATAGGTTGTGTTTCCTAAGTTTAGCTTGTGTTTTAAGGTTGTTTTTGAGGTGATTTTGGTGTTCTGGTGTTGCTGGAGGTATAAGGTTGCTTTTAGGTTGTTTTTAGATGTGTTTTGGTGTTAATAGAAGTGTGGTTTTGCTGGTTTATGGCTGGGCTTTGTTTGGAAGTGTTTTGGATGCAATTTCGGTTGTGTTTGGTGGCCGAAATTGGAGTTTGGATGAGGGCAGCGAGTTTAGGTGCTTTCATTGAAGCAATTAATGCAAGATGATGCATTAATCCTCTGCTTTGATGTGTTGAAACAGGGGAGGCATCATTGGATTCAAGTTCGGTTGATTTGGAGGCTTGATTTGGTGCTTAGGCTTGAAGCTAAGTGGTTTTTGGTGAGTGCAACTTTGGAATTGGATTTTCAGCTTTTTAAACAAAGGTTTGAAGGTTATGGGAGCTTAGTTTAAGTCTAAACAACTTTGCTAAGCTCAAGTGTAAGTTTCCGGATTTTCTCTCTAGTGGTGGCCATGACTTGATATTTTGCTAAATGATGATTTACATGTTTTACTTACTGTTTTGAAAGCATGTTTTAGCATGGATTATGCTGTTGATTTAAGCCATGTGTTGAAGGTAACTCTAGGTAGGAGTTCCTTGATTTGTACATTGTTTAAATGTGGATTTGATGCATGAAATGCATGACGAAATGGCTTGGTTTAAATGCTTTAAAACAGTGGATATTATGATGAAATTGATGCATATTGGCAAGTGGTGGTTTTGAAAAAGTGGAGGTCACTAAGGTGGTTAAAAGTCCTTGAGTGAGCCTTGTTACATGAACATCAAGGTGGTTAAAAGTCCTTCGATGTTGCGGACTCTAAGGTGGTTAAAAGTCCTTAGGTGCTCCTTTCCATGGTGTTTAAAAGTCCATGGGGCCAAGGTGTTTAAAAGTCCTTGGGGCCAAGGTGTTTAAAAGTCCTTGGGGTGATTCAAGTTACGGACACAAAGGTGGTTAAAAGTCCTTGTGTGGTCCATGATCATGGTGTTTAAAAGTCCATGGCCAAGGTGTTTAAAAGTCCTTGGGGTCAAGGTGTTTAAAAGTCCTTGACAAATATGTTGATCTTGTTCATCAAAAATGGAATTTGTCACTTGTGCCAATATGACATGGAAAGTGTGTAAGAAGCATGTGATGCTTGGTTTGATTATGTTATAAGCATGTGGTTACATGGTTTTAAGAATGCTTTGAACTTATGCATGGATTGATTTAAAGCATGTTTTGTAAATGTTTTTAAATGCGTTATTGAATTGTTTTAAATGAGCATGCCTCACTAAGCTTTTGCTTACGCTCTCTACGTTTTCTTAATTCAATAATGCAGAGAATTAGAGCATCTTGTGGGCTGCAAGGGAGGGCAAGCAATCAAGTTCTACTTAAGCTCAATGTATGAGGTTTTACAAGCACTTTTAGCTTTTTGGTTGTTTTGGCAATGGGGGACCAATGTATATGTTTTGGGAGGTGTTTAAGACTCCCTAAGTCTGTTAAATGTTGTTGAAAATGTTGGTTTTTGATTTGGAACCTTATATGCTTGTTTTGCAAGTTTGGAGTTGAATGGATAGCTTAACTAGGAAGCATGCCTTATAAATTGGGGTTTTTCTTACGTGATGTTAATGTGTTAAATTGATGATGCAATTGAGGTTCTTGCATGTTGATTGACTTTGTGTAATGGTTTGGTGATGTTAATTTGATGTTTGGAGCATGTTTGATGCTGTTTTGGAGTTGTCTGCAGACAGGGGTATCGATACTTGGGCTTGGGGTATCGATACACCTGAGCCAAATTTGCAAGTTTCAGGCCAGGGGTATTGATACCTGATGAACGAGTATCGATACCATATGAGTGGAGTATCGATACCTGATGAACGAGTATCGATACCCTTGCATGAATTTGTTTTGTTTTGTTTATATTTTGGTCCTGAATCTTGTATGATCAATTGCATGAGCTGTGGATGTCCTTTTGAGCTGAAATTTCACAGAGAAGCATGAAACCTGACTAATTTCAAGATGGTAACTTCAATTTGGGTTAAGTCCTTTAATTTATCAGAAATTACAGTTTGGTCCCTAAAGTTGTAATTTGTTCAATTGGGTCCCTGTTTGATCTCTGATGTTTGTGATCTTTTAGTATGTTGTTCGTTTGATCACACATAGGTTAAATGTGCATCTAGATAAGATTAAAAAGAAAAAAAAGGGTCGTTAATCAAGGTTGACTTTCGGGTTGACTTTGGTTTTCCCCGTGTAATCTCCGTAGTTCGGGTCGGGCGTCTAGGCCGGGCTTCGGGGGTTACAAAAATCTAGTAAACATATTCGAATCATCATGAAATTTGGCATGTCGGTAGTTTATAGCATTGAAGTATTGTGTATAAAGTTTCATCGCATTTGGACACCATTCGATAGGTCAATTCTATTAAAAACCAGTAAAAACTTGTCATTACAGGTCAGGGCATATCGATACAGTTAAGCATAATTAAACCTGAGAAGCAGGGTGTATCAGTACGGTTTGGATCTATATCGAAACTTTTTGCCACTGCAATTCCTTGTCTCGATACGGGCTTAACCTGTATCGGAACTAGTCAAAGTTAAAGTCAATGAAAGTCAACCCGTATCGAAACAGGTAATGAGCGAAGTCACTGTATTGATACGGGTAATGGGCAAAGTCAACCTGTAACACCCCAAAATCCGGTCTAGTCATAATTGGGTTCTGGTGATCGGAAATTTTGCATCGAAAAAGACTAAATATAGTATTGACTATTTCATCATTAATATTGGACTCTAATTGAATTAAATCATTACCATCGAACCCTATTGAATAGTACCAAAAACATTACAGTGACTAAATTGAGGGAAAATACAAGTGGGAGGTCAACACCATGGTATAGTGAGAGTTGAGGGACTAATCTTGCGATTAGCCCCTTCTTAATGAAAAACCTCACCAACATGGAATAGTCTAATAGCTTTCCTTCAATTGAAATAAAGCTAAATAGCCTAATATACTTATGTAAAACAAGAAAAAGAAAAAGGGAAAGAACATACATGATTATTAAGCTAAGCAAGCACCTCCCTATCTCTTCATCTTCATCATCTCCTACCTAAGCAAGCACCTCCATTGGAGCTAGCTTCAAGCTTCGTTTTTCTTCAATTTATTGTTATCGAATCGTTACTATCGATCGGGTAAGCTATATTCCTCAACCGGTTATTGGATTCCATGGATGTATCGAGTTTAATCCTAAGCTAGGGTTTTGACCATCCATGGATATCTCGTCGTTGTCATATATATTGAGATCAGTTATCGATTTTGATATCGTTATATTGATTTTGATATCATAATATCGATACTAATAGTCTCTTTTTGATTTCCTAGCTCAAGAAGTTGATAAAGAGCATACATCGTCTCCTTCCAAAGCTAGGAGTTTATACCATTGAAATGTTATGCGTGAAGTTTCGTTGCATTTGAACATTGTTCGGTAAGTCAAATTGAATAAATACTAGAAAATATTTGTTATTACAGGTCATACCGTATCGAAACGGGTGATGGCGTTTCGATAAGGGTAAGCATAATTGAACCTGAGGAATAGGGTGTACCGAAACGGTTCATGGCCGTTTTGAAACATTTGTCACTAGAACCCTCGTTTCGATACGGGTTTATAGCATATCAAAATGAGTTAAAGTCAAAGTCAAAAGAAGTCAACCTATTTCAATACAGTGCATCCCCGTATTGATGCAGTTTACAGGGTAAAGTAAACAAGGATTGACCATTGTTCACCCGTTTCGAAACAGCCATGGGGTGTTTTGATACGGGGTTAGTTAAGCTAGTTAAAGGCATATGAAATAGATTGCAATATTCACAAATTAGTCACTAAATTTTGAAAGATTAAATTGAATGAACTAATGAACTCCAAATTGTATGGAATTTTATAGGTATGTTAATATCGTGATGAATTTCATTCAAGTATAATCAATTGCATCGAAAGACCCCTAATTTATCGAGTTTACAAGTTGGTCCCTAAAACTTGTATTAGTTGATATTTTATTCTTGATTGATTAATTATTGTTTTTTGGGGGATTAATTAGACTAAGATACATCAAAGAATTGTGTTATTGAATGTTATTGATGTAAGTGTTAAGATTAAACTGAAATTTTGTTGCACCAATTACAGTATTGATTATCGATTTCACCTTCTGACCCGGTTCTCGACCAGACAGAGAAGGGGTGTTGTATTTGTGGTATTAGAGCTAGAGTTTAGTCGATTCTAGGACTAAACCGAAGCTTGTTGCATTTTTATTGTGTTACTTTGCCACCTAGGAGTTATATATTGTGTATATTGTGACTTGTCGACTAATCTGATCTTTCATATAGATATGTCTGAGACTAATGAAGCTCACATAGACAAGTTTGCTACCGGCTCCTCAACGCATGGTGAGGAGATTAGAGGAGGTAATCCTCAGAACCCACCTCAACTGCAGGACCCACCTGTTCAAGGTACCGAGCCTGCAGCACCTACCGCTCAGGTTGAATGTTACAAGAACATGGCCGACATGTTCAGGCAGTTTATAACTACTATGAGGTCCGAACGAAATGTGCAACCTATCACCCATGTCGTTCAGTACACTCGAGCACCAATTGATAAGCTCTCACAGTATCGAGCTTATACTTTTACTGGACAAGATGATGACAACCCTGAAGTTGTCGAATGCTGGTTGGACAATAACTTGCAAATTTTGAATAAGCAACTTCAGTGCTCGGATGAGTACAAGCTTGAGTGTGCCATTGCGTTATTGGCCGATGAGGCACTTCATTGGTGGGAAACTACCATTTTGACAGTTTCTGAAGACAAGGTGACTTGGGAGTTCTTCCTTAGAGAATTTCGTATGAAGTATATCAGTGAAGTTTACCTTGCCGAAAGGCGAAGCATCTTCCTTCACCTCAATCAAGGCGGGCAATTGATCGAATAGTACATCCATGAGTTATTTAAGTATTGTAGATATGGTGTTGAGTATATAAAGAAAGAGGAAGAGAAGTGTCAGATGTTCATTGCAGGGGTTAATGATGAACTACGCCCTATGTTCACTGCTTTAAGCATTTCTGATTTCCAAGACCTTGTGAATCGAGTCAAGGCCACTGAAGCTGCATAGAAAGCTCAACGAGATGGTGGGTCTGGAAAGTCTGAGAAGAGGTTCAGGGATGATTCTCGACCTCCGAGATGGAATAAGAAAGTGAGATATCAAGGTCCTAAATAGAATATCTATCCACAACCCTCCTGTTCTGGAAACATTGAGAGACCTCAGGTTGTGACGCAGTCTTTGCTAAAGCAGCGTCCCTTGATAGCACTAGAGGTTCGAATCGAGGCAACCATCATCCACTCTGCAATTATTGTCATAATAGGCATCCAGCAAGTCAATGTCGTAAGTAGACTGGAGCCTGTTACTACTGTGGTGAACATGGTCACTTTATACGTGATTGTCTTTTGAATGCAACTAAATCTATTGCTACACTGACTACAGCTGCCTCTTCTGCTCAATCCTTTCGAGGTAAAGGATCGAAGCAAGGATCGTTGATAACTTTTAGACGATTGAGTGGTCCAGGGAAACCCTTTAATAGGCAAGATTCAAAAGTTCATTCTCAAATGTATCATGTGAGGAGCAGGGAAGAAGACGATGAACCTGATGTCATTGCAGGTACCATCGAGTTATATTTTTATTCTTTATATGCATTGATTGACCTTGGTTCTACTAATTCTTTTATAAGCACCATTGTAGCTAAGAAATACAATATGTCTTCCGAACCAATAGCATCGAGAATTTCTGTAACCAATCCTTTAGGAGATTGTGTCACTGTACGGGTAGTGTGAAAGAATTGCCCTTTAATGATCCAAGGGATTTCTTTTCCGGTCAATTTGCTGGCTTTACTGATCCATGAGTTCAATGTCATCCTAGGTTTAGATTGGCTTAGTGAGCATCAAGCCTGGGTAGATTGTTGTAAGAGAAAATTGTACCTTCGAGGATTGGGTAAGGAAAGTGTTGTACTGATGAATGCAAAGAATCCATCACTGTATGCTTTGACGTTGGAAACCAAAGGCGAATCACACTTGCAAGACATTGATATTGTGTGTGAATTTTTCGATGTCTTCCCTGATGAACTTCCGGGATTGCCTCCAACCCTTGAAGTAGAGTTTGGCATTAAGGTGCAACCTGGGACTGCTTCAGTTTCCATTGCACCATGTCATATGGCAGATGTGGAATTAAAAGAAATAAAGGCTCAGATTCAAGACTTATTGAACAAAGGTTTTATTCAACCAAGCTCTTCGCCCTGGGGAGCTCTGGTTTTTTAAGAAGAAAGATAGTTCTATGCGATTGTGTATTGACTATCGACAATTGAATAAAGTAACCATCAAGAACAAATATACATTTCCTAGAATAGACGACATGTTCGATCAATTAAAGGATACTTTTTTTTGTTTTCCAAGATCGATTTAAGGTTGGGCTATTATCATATGAGAGTTAAAGAGTGCGATGTACCAAAGACTGCCTTCCGTACAAGATATGGACACTACGAATTCTTGGTGATGCCCTTTCGGTTAACCAATGCACCAACGACCTTCATCGATTTGGTGAATCGGGTTTTTAGACCCTACCTTGATAAATTCGTAGTGGTGTTTATAGATGACATGTTGATCTATTCCAAGAATGAAGCGAAACACCGAGATCATCTTCGTAATGTGCTTCAGACCTTAAGAGAGAAACAATTGTACGTGAAGTTCTCCAAGTGTGAGTTTTGGCTCACCGAAGTTGCCTTTCTAGGACATATTGTGTCAACTTTGTGTATTCAAGTGGACCCGAAGAAAATTCAAGCTATTGTAGATTGGCATCCATCGAAGAATATTGGAGAAGTCAGAAGTTTCCTTGGGCTTGCTGGCTATTATCGAAGATTTGTGAAAGGATTTTCTATGATATCTGCTCCTTTAACTAAGTTATTTAGGAAAGAAGCTCCTTTTGTTTGGACTGAAGTTCAACAACGAAGTTTCGATCAGTTGAAACAAGTATTGACCCATGCGCCAGTCCTGACCCAACCCGAGTCCCGAAAGGACTACACTGTTTACAGTGATGCATCACATCTCGGGTTAGGATGTGTATTGATGCAAGAAGGAAAAGTTATCGCTTATTCTTCGAGACAACTTAAGCCACAAGAAATGAATTATCCCACCCACGACCTTGAATTGGCTGATGTTGTCTTTGTATTGAAAATATGGAGACATTACCTCTACGAAGAAAAATGTTACCTCTTTACCGATCATAAAAGCCTCAAGTATCTATTGACTCAAAAGGAGTTGAACCTTCGGCAACGAAGGTGGATGGAACTCCTTAAAGATTACGATCTTGTCATTGATTACCATCCGGACAAGGCCAATGTTGTAGCTGATGCGCTCAGCCGCAAACCTTTGCATGGTAAGCATTGACAATAAATTTGGAGTTATATGTATTACATAGTACATTAACTTATCGTAATATTGCTATATTGTAGCCCATCAATCAATTAACGCTCACTTCTGACTTCGAAAGCATCGTTGTCTTGTAGTTGAACTCCAAGTTCGGTCTACCATCGTTTCGTGAATCAAGGATTTTCTAGAGCAAGATCTTGAGCTTCAATCCATCGTCTCTAAGCTATCGAACAACCCTGACTTCAAAATTAACTCTAAAGGACTCTTGTGTTTCCACGACCAAGTTTGTATGCCTAATGATGAATCTCTTCGCATCGATATCTTTTTTGAAGCTCATTCGAGTTCTTTTTCTGTTCATCCCGGGTTTGTGAAGATGTATAAGGACCTACGTGAACTCTATTGGTGGCCAGGAATAAAGTAGACCATAGTTGTTTTCATTTCTAAATGTCTTACGTGCCAACGTGTTAAGGCGGAACATTGTGCTCCTACTGGATTATTGCAGCCTATCAATCCACCGAAATGGAAATGGGAAAAGATCACTATGGATTTTGTTAGTGATCTACCGTTAACTCATGTGAAGCATGATGCCATATGGGTCATTGTAGATCGTTTCACGAAGTCAGCCCATTTTATACCGGTTAGAATGGACTACGGTCTCCCTAAATTAACATAATTGTATATAAACGAAGTAATCCGACTCCACAGAGTAACTAAGTCTATTATCTCCGATCGAGATCCTTGATTTACATCTCAGTTTTGGAGAACCTTACAAGGAGCTTTGGGCATCAGGGTTAATCTTAGTACAGCTTTTCACCCTCAATCTGACGGCCAGTCAGAAAGGGTAATCCAGGTAAATCATCGAAAAACTTGTCCATTGAAACCTTATAAATTTGCATTGTTAATGAACCTTCCCATACAGATTTTGGAAGACATGCTTCGAGCATGCATTATTGGCTTTGGTGGAACTTGGGAGAAATATCTACCCCTTGTTGAATTTGCCTACAATAATAGTTACCAAGCATCAATCCTAATGGCCTCGTATGAAGCATTGTAAGGTAGGCAATGTAGAACTCCATTGTGTTGGTCGAAGCTTGGCGAGGGCAAGATGTTAGGCCTTGACTTGCTTCGAGAGACTGAAGAGCGAGTCACCATTATTTATGCACATTTAAATGTTGCCTTCGATCGACAAGAAGGTTATACTTATCTCAAAAGAAGAGACATTGAGTACGAAGTTTGTGAAAAAGTCTTCCTCAAAGTATCACCGTGAAAGAAGGTTTTAAGGTTTAGCAAGAAGGGAAAATTGAGTCCCCGATTCATTGGACCCTTTAAAGTTATTGAAAGAGTTGGCCCATTGGCATATCGGATGTTGTTGCCTTCTGAATTGAGTAAGATCTACGATGTTTTTATGTATCGATGCTTTTAAAATATCGTTCTGACCCTTCGCACATTGTGGAACCTGAATCTGTAGAACTTCGACCAAATCTATCCTACGAGGAGGAAACGGTTCAAATTCTTGCAAGAGAAGTCAAGACTGTTAAAGAAACCACATGGGAGCTTGAAGAGACCATGAAACAACAATATCCTCATCTCTTCAGTACAGGTAAAAATTCGAGGATGAATTTTTCTTAAGGGGGGAGAGTTGTAACACCCCAAAATCCGATCTAGTCAGAATTGGGTTCCGGTGATCGAAAATTTTGCATCGAAAAAGACTAAATATAGTATTGACTAGTTAATCAATGATATTGGACTCTAATTGAATTAAATCATTGCCATCGGACCCTATTGAATAGTACCGAAAACATTACAGTGACTAAATTGAGGGAAAATGCAAGTGGGAGGTCAAAACCATGGTATAGTGAAAGTTGAGGTACTAATCTTGCGATTAGCCCCTCCTTAATTAAAAACCTCACCAACGTGGAATATTCTGAGAGCTTTCCTTCAATTATAGCCTAATATACTTATATAAAACAATAAAAAGGAAAAAAAGGAAAGAACTTATCCGATTATTAAGTTAAGCAAGCACCTCCCTATCTCATCATCTTCATCATCTCCTACCTAAGAAAGCACCTCCATTGGAGCTAACTTCAAGCTTCGTATTTCTTCGATTTATTGTTATCGAATCACCATTATCGATCGGGTAAGCTATATTCCCCAATCGGTTATTGGATTCCATGGATGTATCGAGTTTAATCCTAAGCTAGGGTTTTGACCATCCATGGATATCTCGTCGTTGTCACCTATATTGAGATTGGTTATCGATTTTGATATCATTATATTGATTTAGATATCGTAATAACGATCCTAATAGTCTCCTTTTGATTTCCTAGCTCAAGAAGTTGATAAAGAGCATCCATCGTCTCCATCCAAAGCTAGGAACAAGGGGATTATCATCCGAGAGCCTTAAAAACTTCGGATTGTCAAGGTGAGTGTAGTTAGAGTCTCGAAATTAGGCGAAAAGCCTTCCCGAATCTTTTATTGTTGTTTTAGACCATATCGCTAATATTACTGTCATTGAGGAAACTGCATGGGATTGTTAATCGAACACTTTGGTAAGTGTCGATAAGTTTTGTTATTGAATATTGGACATATTTATTAGTATTGTCATTGTGCATTGCCATTGATATACTTACTGTCATCGAAACATTGTAAAGAAATCATGGGATATTGATATTGATATTGGACCATAAAACATTGATAATGAGATATGTTTGTCTTTGATAACATTGAGATCATTGGTCATTGGAATTCTCATTGAATATTGAATATGGAAATGAACATTGAAACCTTGGATTTGAATAGACATTGGATACAATTGGCATGCCATAGAATTCATGAGCTCAGTTTACGGGTGGACTGCGGTCCTAAGGCTACGGACTATACTGATTTGGCGAGGCGGAGGGATGTGTATTGATATTGGTCATATTGGATAGGCGGAGGGAGTAGACCATTCATTAACTTGGCGAGGCGTAGGAATTCGCGTATCCACTATCTTGATTCAATCCAAGGATTAATGAGGAAATAAAAATGTTAAACATTGTTCCTTGATGCATAATATTGATATTGATAAGCATAAGAGCATGTATATGAATACCTCTTTCATTGATGTTCATATTGTTTATGACTACCTCACTAGGCGATGTATGCCTAACGTGTCCCATCTCATGCATTTCAGGTTGAAAGATCGTGTGTTACAGGTCATACCGTATCGAAACGGGTGATGGCATTTCGATACGGGTAAGCATAATTGAACCTGAGGAATAGGGCGTACCGTAACAGTTCATGGCCGTTTCGAAACATTTTGTCACTGGAATCTCTCGTTTCGATACAGGTTTATAGCGTATCGAAACGAGTCAAAGTCAAAAGAAGTAAACTCGTTTCGATACAGTGCATGCCTATAACGATACGGTCTACAGGGTAAAGTCAACAAGGGTTGACCATCGTTCACCCATTTCGAAACAGCCCTAGGGTGTTTTGATACGGTGTTAGTTAAGTTAGTTAAAGGCATATGAAACAGATTACAACATTCACAGATTAGTCACTGAATTTTGAAAGAATAAATTGAATGAACTAATGTGCTCCAAATTGTATGGAATTTTACAGGTATGTTAATATTGTGATGAATTTCATTCTAGTATAATCAACCGCATCGAAGGACCCATAATTTATCGAGTTTATAATTTGGTCCCTAAAACTTGTAATAGTTGATATTTTAGTCCTAGTTGATTAATTATTGTTTTATGGGGATTAATTAGATTAAGATACATTAAGGAATTGTGTTGTTGAATGTTATTGATGTAAATGTTAAGATTAAACTCTATTTTGTTGCACCGATTACAATATTGATCATCGATTTCACCTTTCGACCCAGTTGTCGACCAGACCGAGAAGGGGGTGTTACACAACCCAGGTTGACCAACGTACACCTGTATCAGAACAGCATCAAAGTTTTTCGATACAGGGTTAGTTAATTTGATTAAAAGGCATAAATTTAAGGTTTACAATGTTCACAAATTGGTCACTGAATTTAGGACAATTCAATTGATTGAGTAAATGAACTCCCAATAGAATGAAATTTTCCAGAGTTGCTCTTAATGTATTGAATTTCATTGTGGTTTAATCAATTTCATCGAAGGACCTCTATTTTTTTATATTTACAATTTATTCCTTAAAACTTGTAACAATTAAGAATTGGCCCTAAGTGATTAATTATTGGATAAATTGGACTAAAATGTGATTTGGTAATGATTTTTAGTATAACATTGATCATATGTTATTTATAAATTGAAATTTTATCACATCGACTATCGTATTGTTCATCGGTAGCATCTTCTAGCTCGATTCTCGACCAGATCGGGAAGGGGGTGTTACAGTCATCATAACACAATCATGGCTATAACACAAATACACATAACTTGCATTTAGTCCAAAATTCATGGAAACACGTTTAAGCATGGCATAACATTCATTTAGGTTTACCTACGCATAGAATTAACATAACATATCACATTCAAATCACAAAAGCTAGCTACACTTACCCAAAATCCTAGATTTAATGCATTGGATTATAACTCTTGAAGCACTTTGGCTTTCCCCTTTCACTTGCCTTGAATAACCATTTTCTTCCACATGAACTTTAAGAATAAATTATCAAATTAACATCACAAACATTCATGATCTATTCATGCATGAATAAAAATATAAAATTAGGGTTTAAGTGTTTACTGAATCTTGTTTGGATTCAAAATTTCTCTACATCAAATGGTAGATTGAAGCTCAAGTTACCTAAATATGACCTTGTATTCTCTATCATTTTAAATAAGAGCTGATGGGCATAACTCGAACTTTCCGCAATGTCTCCCTGACAAACCATCAGGTACTAGGGAATATCCCTTACTATTTAAAGCCTCATAAGAAGTTGATAAATACTAGGAGAGACCGTTGAGCTTACTCTGCAAACGAATATTCGATTGTCTAAACTACTCTATTGATAGCATATTCACTTTTTAGATGGATGATTGAATGGTGCAATTGTTATACAAATGCACGAGTACCTCATTTTGATGAACGATTAATTGAACGAGTTTGGATGATTGAATTGTGTAACTAATCTACAAAAGCATGGATGCCTGCTCCGAAAGACGTTGTCTTTGTTGATCTGATGCAGAATGCCTGAGTACCTCATAAGAAGGGAAATTCCTCTACCCACTCAACGCTCCAACATTGTGTTTTTCTCCAAGGGTGTTGAGATGCCCACACTTTTGTATCTTGCAAATCATATGATCTACAAAAGTGTGGATGTGTGCTCTGACATGTGCCGCCTCCGTTGATCTTATGCAAAATGCCTCAATGATCAAATAAGCGGAGAAGCAGGAAAATGTATCCACCCATTCAATGCGTCGACATTGTGTTTTTCTCCAAGTTCTTTGATATGCATACACTTATTTATGTCGGACGACACATGATCTACAAAAGTGTGGATGATTATGCACCATCGATGTCCTAAGAGACATCGATTTTGCAAAGTATAGATGAATTGAATGCCTATGCACATTCAATGCTTCGAAATTGTGTTATTCTCTAAGGGCGTCGAGTTTATTACACTCATGTGTCATGGTCGACACCTGATCTGCTAGAGCGCAGATGTCTGCTCTAGCAAAAGATTGGCCTCTGCTCATTCAATGCTCCGACATTGTGTTTTTCTCCAAGGGTGTTGAGATGCTCACACTTTTGTGTCTCGAAAGACATATGGTCTACAAAAATGTAGATGCTTGCTCTGGAAAATGTTGCCTCCGTCGATCAAACGTTGAATGCCTTGGTGATCAAATAAACAGAGATGTTTGTACAAAGTTGTACACGATCAACACATCCAACATTGCGAAGATTATAGATATACATAAGCACATAATGCCTCCGCGCGTCTAATGTCCAGTGCATTGTTGACTTAAAATAAATTTGGAGATGTATATTCATGCGTTGACAACATTGAATCAAAAAATGTACACATGGCTAAATTCATATACCTATGCTAATCTGATGTTGAATACATCGTTGATCATAACGAGCCAGGGATTCCTGTTGTAACACCCCCTCCCCGGCCTAGTCCAGAACCAGGTCGGAGCGTGCTACCGGTGAGCGATACGGTTATCGGTGCGATAAAATTTCAACTTATGATCAACACTCAATCAATATTACACAAACAAAACATTACCAATATACATTTTAGTCCAATTCATTCATAAGAAGACCACAATTAACCATTAAGGACCATTTCACAACTTTTATAAGTTTTAGGGACTAGTCTGTAAATATGCTAAATTATAAGTCCTTTAATGCAATAGACTACAGCATAGTGAAATTCAATAAAACATTAGCAGGTCTGTAAATTTTCATGCAATTTGAAGCCCTTTAACTCATTCAATTTAATCTTTCAAAATATAGTGACCAAATTGTAAATGATGTAGACCTTTAGATTAAGCTTTTTAACCATTTTAACTAACCATGTATCGAAATGCTCATGCCTATTTCGATACGGGTGGGCGATGGTCAACCATGTTGACTTTTCCTCTTTGACCGTATCGATACCGGCAGGCCCTGTATCTGCACGGGTTGACTTCATCTGACTTTGACTTTGACACGTTTCGATACGCTATGAACCTATATCGAAACAAGGAATTACAATAGCAAAATGTTTTTGTACGGCTCTAATCCGTTTCGATACGCCCTGTTTTTTTAGATTCAAATATGCTTACTCGTATCAAAACGCCATCACCCATTTTGATACGGCCTGACATGTGATGACATATTCTTGCAGATTTTTATTCGATTTAACATACCAAATGATGTCCAAATGAAATAAAACTTTATACACATTATTTCAATGCTATAAACTATTGTCATGCCAATTTTCATCATCATTCGAATACGGTTACTACGTTTTCACCTTTTTAATCCAAATATGCATATTAAGTCATTTTTAAGCAAACAGAGCAAGTCAATTAAGACACTTTAACCACATATAACACATAGCTTTTATACACATAAACAAAACATCATCATCAACTACCTTAACTACTTTGCCACCATTCTAGGAGTTCAAAGGGACAAAAGTACTTTACATTAAGCTCGTAGTGACTTTCCAAACTTTAAGCTAATCCCGATCTTGATCCGATACTTTCTTTATCCTGAAATGTATGGACAATGAATGCATTAGACTTACATAGTCTAAGTGAGGTAGTCAATAACAAAGAATATGCATGGTGTACTATCATGCTTTAATGACAATCATTACATCAACATACAATGATCATAGAATACTCTTCAATCTTGTTGAAGCATAGTCTCAATAATCAAATCATCAAAGACAATATCTCAATCTCATGACAATACAATATCAGTATCATCAATGACAATATCAATATTCAACTTTCTTCCTTGGATTGATTTCAACTGTATTTGGAAACATGAATTCTACCACTACACCAACGATGAACAATAAGGTCCAATATCCTCCACTACACCGTTTTGACCAACACACATCACATCCCTCCACTACATCATATAATCTCCGTACCACTGAGCTCATGAATTCTATGGCATGTCAATTGTATCCAATACTTCGATCCCAAGGTCCGATAACAATAACTCAATATCAATGATTCAATGACAATATCTCAACAATCACATGGTTATATCAATAGGCAATAGCAATAAACACATGTCAATGATTTTTATATGGCAATGCTTCAATGATTTCCATAACAATAATTAGCAATTCTATGGACAATGAATCGATGCAATACTTACCCAACTTACCAAAATGGTTTTCAATGATGTTTTATACAAAGCCCCTTTAATTCAATAGTTAGTAAATCATATAAAATCAATAACGGTAAATTCAGAAAGGCCCCTCGCCCAATTCTGAGACTCCGACTACACTCACCTCAATATCCGAAGCTCCGGAGGCTCTCGAATGGCGATTCCTTTAATTCAATAGTTAGTAAATCATATAAAATCAATAACTTAAGGCTTTCACTTACCCGATCGATGGCTATGAATCGATGTCCTTAAATTAAGGTAAGCTTAAGCTCATGAAATCCAACTAGAGAGGTATATGCTTGCTTAGTGAAGAAGATGACAATGGTGGTGCTTGCTTATCCCTTTGAACAAAAGATGGGTCTTTGTGTCTCGGTGAAGCCAACAAAGATGAATGCTTTCCTTTTATTTATTTAATAAAATTATAATCTTTAATCATTT
Source organism: Hibiscus tridactylites (assembly GCA_958450335.1). Lineage (NCBI taxonomy): Eukaryota > Viridiplantae > Streptophyta > Magnoliopsida > Malvales > Malvaceae > Hibiscus > Hibiscus tridactylites. Next base: position 3,390,244 of record OY288287.1, on the reverse strand, counting down.
CCCACCACTCAAAGAACCAATGAGAATCTTTCTCTCAACCAAAGGTAAGCTTATAATATTATTATTTATCCTTTCTATATTTACCAATATCAAATATATAGATGACCACTAGTTAGCTTTCCTGATGATAATCATATGGGAAGGGCAGCAATAAGCATGTGAGTCATCACCTTATTCTTTCCTCTCAATTTTTCCTTTAAATATATTCGAAACAGTGGACCCATTTCGAAACGAGTGAAACCGTATCGAAACGGTCAAGAAAAAGTCTAAAAGTTAGTTAATATGGTTATGACCGTATCGAAACGCCCCATACTCGTTTCCAAAAGCCTCACCTAGGCCGTTTCAATACGTGTCTGAGTGTATCAAAACGCCTAGCTCAAAAACATTAATTTGAGAATTCATAATCTATAGCAAGGATTCGGAATTTCAATATTTTAATATTAATACTCCGATCATCGGAATTCAATTCCGACTTGATCGATTTTCGGGGTGTTACACCTATTCGATGCTCAATCAGAAATACATGCCCTCGACTTATGCTTCAGAATCACCTTTTTAAAGGGTGTAGGCGAACATTATCATTTTTGGGAAATTTCTCAAACATACCTCCGCTAATCAAAATCCCAAGTGCATTGTTAATTCGAATAGGATGGAGACAATTATGCCTCTCATGCTTTGATGGCATCAACTCCACAAAAACATATGTTTTAACCTCTTACGACTCTCGAACTACGTCAGTATATAATGCAACAGCATGTCTAAGAAATAGTGCATTGCTAACCAAATAACACCAATATATGAAAGAAAATACAAAACAACACCCTTGTTCGGAATGACACACCCGACCACTGAGGCACAATTTCGTCTAGTACCACTTTATGGTACTCTTCTATTAGGGGACAAGTGTTACATATAAGTTCTCCGCCTCTACATTACTATGTAGGTATCCCTTGGCATCTCAATTTTGGTAAACTTCGGAGGTAGCTCACGACAGCAACCCCTTCGATGTCCTCAAGTTATTTTGAGAATAAACATTATCAGGCGCTACAGTAATCACACCTGCGTGATTAATATGCAAAGCCTGACATTCGAAGGTTAGTATATCTCTATCAACCCGTCCATAGGTTTTCACGGCGTCTGGGATCGTCCAATCACCAATAGTACTGAAGGACTATTGATATCCACATCCCAATGAGAGAACAAAGGGGTCTAAGAACAGACATGATGTGTCTAGGCAAGGCTAAATTAAGAGAGTTGTACCTCTCTCTTCTTCCTCATCTTCTCTACTTCGATCACCGAATTATCTACGGCTCTCCACCTCAAATTTAAAAGGAGGAGGGTGAGTCGCCTGAAATCACCATCAACCACGGTGTTTCTCCTCTCTACCTCCCTTTTTAAATTCCTATCAACAATTCACTTGATTTTTTTCTTACATATTAATGTACTTAATTACGGCATAAACCAAATAATATACTTGAACCAGACTTTCTGTTTCCTAGCAATTTGATACGATGTTTAGAAAATGAAGAGTGGATTTCACCATTCAATTACTGAACTTTTACCAAGATTTCCTTTGAAGTCCCGAATTCAATTTGTATAGACGGCTAAGCTTCATTAACTGTAACAAGTATTAACATTGAATTGGGACAAGAGATTCAATTCAAATATACAAATCCTTGTTAACCCTACATATGTTGCAGCTTTAGTCCATACTAAGAATCTTGAACTTCATGATCTCACGAGCATATGAGCTTAAAAGCTCAAACCTTTTATTTTATTAAATAATACTCGTAGTTTTGATCCGTAGTAAGTACATTGAACTTCATGGAGATCATACGAGCATACAAGCTCAAACTTTTTATTTTATTAGATACTCGTGTCCGACGCATATTCATCCATAATAAGTATGATCTACGAAAAAGTTCAATACTATTAAACATATACGTGTTGGGCACATATTTGTATCCTAGTACCATCCCTAGGTAGCATAGCCTAAAACTAAGTGACTACGTGTACTAGAGAGACAATTTTCACTCATTTTATTTCTAAAACTGCACTGGCACTGGCAATGGCAAAAGCAATTCATGAAACCCTAAATGTTAACGTTGAATACAATCCTCAAGTTGAGGGTGGAATTTCCCAACCACTTGGCAATGGACCGAAATCATATATGATTTCCCTGTGACATGACCAAACAAGCTTTATTGCTTCTGGTGTTCCAATTCCTGCTCCTCTAGGATCACCAGCTGGTCCAAACCTAACCGGGAAACCATTGCAGATTTAGATTTAAAAAATTTCAGAAGAATGAATTGAAAATTTGAAGGTGTAACTTCACTGTCGATTTTCATTCTTTGTTTTCTGTACATAACAGTCTTCCATTTTCATCTCCAGCTACCAAATATGATGCATACATGGAAATGGTTTTTTATTTTCATTTTAACTTACCAGTGGTTTTGCGGAGCTCCAGTAGTCCTTGCTCTCAATCCAGCATAAGTTGTCCCATTCACCGTTTTCCCGATGACATCCTGTGGATTAAATTTTCAGAAAATTACAAGTCTGTTCGTGTCAAAGAGCTAGGCTTTGAAATTTCATGCTTAGAACTGACTGAAAATAGTTCAAGTCTTACCTGCAAGAAGATTGGATCATTCGAGACAACTGCAGCTGTTAGATGTGCATGCATTCTTTCCAAAGCATCAAATACCATTGGTAATTGATCCTTCTTATAATCGGTTATAATCTACAAGCAAACATATTAATCAATGTTATTACCTTCCTTGTTAAGAAAATGTTCCATCCTTTGGATGATACCTTAAATGGTTATACCTGAAATGGCCCGAAAATTTCTTTGGTTACGAGCTCATAATTAGCTTGCTTTAAAATTTCTTCAAGAGGTACGCATATGGCAGTTGGCTTCAGAGCACCATAAATGGTTGGAATTGAATGATTTTCTAAGGGTTCACCTCCAAAAAGTAACTTAGAACCTGGAATTTGAAGTAATTTTTTCTTGTGCTCCAACATTGCTTCGGTTGTGACCTGCACAGGTATAGTACACATTAAAGGGGGCGATGGCATGAAGTGTAAATAAGTACTTCAACCAAAGAAGTAAGAATTCAAACTACTAGAAGAGACGGAATACTATTTTATATACTATGAATAAAATTTAGAATGTCTGATTCTTTCATTATATCAGTTCTATTTGTAGCTTTAAACAACTAAATGATCGCAAAATTTCCGATTGATCCTACTTGAAATATATACAACATACTTTTGGTGTGTTTGTGTTCATATAGACGTTACTTAATTAGTGTGAAAGGAAAAGAAGCATAAGGAGGGTTTAATCTATGACATGACATTGATCAAGTTACTAGGAACCATTTTTCACACTGAATATATACAACATATTTTTTTATCAAAATTATATTCCGATTTCTAGAGTTCCAACAGTTTTTTCGAAAATAATATTTGGTTCGGTGTTATATATGATTTTAAAGTCCTTCCTACTGAAAAGAAGAAAATATATATAATAAATGAACCATGCTTACAGTAAGGACAGGGCCAACAGTTAAATCTTCCAGCTTCCTTCTCTCAGCAAGATCTTTTATTTTAGGTATGAGTGAACTCGTAGACCAATTCTGAAATATATATATATAAAACACAACTTCAAAAAATAGAAAGCATACAGAACATCTTGTGCTACAAATATAAACGAAGAGCAATCTTCTTTCTCCAGATCATATATTTTTCTAGAAGTACTCATCTAAGACCATATCCAGCCCATTTGGACGTAAATAGGGATATGACCAAATGAACCTCCAGATACATGAAAAACTTTTAAAAATTGAACATATTTGTGTTAAAGATATGCACATACCTGACACACTCGAGTCCAAGTAACATAGATGATAATGGGCTAAATTAATGCAAATATGCTAAATGGAAGCAACTAACCTCATGCATGAATAGTATTGATTGTGCTGAGCATTTCTGACCACTGCATGCATATGCATCCTGGTCGCATACCCAAGCAACATAATCGACCTGCCATAGGAAGATAAAAAGAATATCCAACATTGGATTAGATTTTGGAAAAGAATATTTAAGTTTTGAACACAGCTTCAAATTTGTTTTGTAAGAAACCTCTTCAACATCAGGACCAAGAATTTTCCAATCAAATCCAGCATCTTCCAGTTTCACGCGACCTTTCAAGTCAACGGCTAATTTCTCTGCTACTCTTGAGCTTCCGGTAAAGAGGGTCATTCGTGGATTTGCCTGCTTAAAGGAAACATCATAAGATAGACAATGACACAAATAAAAGTAAAACGTATCACTAATTTTTCTTTAGAGCACAGAAGCTGAGGATTTGTGATTCAAAGGAAGAAACAATTGAATGGTTTAAATAAATCCCAATATATTATAGGCTCAAATATTTAAAAACTCTTGAAACTATTTCACTTTTCTTAAGCCTTACACTTCTGTTGTATGCAAATAAAATTTTACTTTAACTTTTACCCAAATAAATGCTTATCTCAAACAAAAGATTGATTTATGTCAAAGGGCTTATTTAGGTGCAAATTAAAGATTAAGGACTGATAAAATTAGAAGTTAAGGGATTACTTGGATGCAAATTAGAAATTAGGGGCTTATATGGATGTAATTGAAGTATATGCTTACCTAGATAAAGCAATAAAATTCAAGGGGCATGTTAATTAAACCTATCCTATAATAACTGTAGATAATTGGTATGTAAAATAGAGATTAGATTGTAAATTGCATAAAGTTAGGAAATTATATTCCCAAATATTTAGCTGCTAACATTTAGGAATTTAGCAATAATATAGCTGATGATTTTATGTAATTTTCCTAGATTAGTCTCCTTTTGTAACCTATAAATAGTTACTACTTTATCAATAAAAGAGATCAAGAAATACAGAGAAATAATCTTTCTTCTCTGCACATACCATTTTTCTACATGGTATCAGATTAGGTTTTGTGAGAATTCTGGCATGATTGCCAGAAAGATGAACGACGGTGAAAAATAAACTATAAAAGTGAAAAGCTAGAGTTTAATGATATAACCAAAATAGAGATAAAGGAATGAATTTCCTTGTATTTCTTGATATTGCTTAATTTTGTTACGGGCAGAAATAACACTTATTTATAGTTTACAAGTAGTATCTAATCTAGGAAAGTCTTAATTAGATAAGAATAACCACTGATTTCTGCATTAACTGCAGAGATTTTATTCCTATTTTATGCTTGCATTGACTTAGATATTAGGAAATAATTTCTTAAATATCAGCAGCCATTTATAAATGGGATACCATTCCGAAATCTTCACTTGGCAACCTACAGGTTTTAGATCCTAAAACTTGCGAGATGTATACATCTTCTGCAATCAGTTCAGAAAATATTTCAGATGATGTATTTCAACCTTTCAAAAAATTTCAGTAGCCCACTGCTGTTGGCAATTTCCAGCCTTACAACAGATTTCAGCAGCTCAATATTGTTGATAACTTCCAGCCATCTTCAACCTTCTAGCAGCCCATTGATGTTGATAATCTACAACCACATTCATCCTTTCAACAAACTAATGTGACTTCTAAGACTCATGGAGCTAGTACAATTTTTACAAATTTGGCTGATAATAATTGTACATCATGGATCGTGGATTCAGGGGCATCAGATCACATGACAGGAGATGTGACGTTTCAGAAATTTCAGAAATTAAATTTTCCCTCTCACATAAAGACTGCGGATGGCTCTTTATCACCCACTGAAGGGAGTGGTACAATTCGAGTTTCTGAAAACATTGAATTATTGAATGTATTATATGTGCCTAATTTAGCTTGCAATCTTCTCTCTGTCAGTAAACTCTCTACTGATTTCCGTTGCACTATTAAATTTTCTCCACATGTTTGTGAATTTCAGGCTATGGACTCGGGGAAGGTGATTGGAAGTGCTAGGTTGTGTGATGGCCTCTACATTATTCAAGGCCAACCATCTCTACATAGACAAGCCAACTCAAGTTGCTCTCAACCAAACTATTTTCCTAATCATGGTTCTAATTCTTCTTCAAATGTTTTATTATGGCATTACAGACTAAGACATCCTAATTTTCAGTACCTTGCCAAAATGTTTCCTCATTTATTTCAAAATACAAGTCCAAATTTTTTTACTTGTGAAATCTGTCCACTTGCTAAACACACAAAAAATTCATACCCTCCATCCAAATCCAAATACAAATCCTCTCATCCCTTTTCCATTGTTCACAGTGACATTTGGGGCACTTCAAGAGTGAAAAACATAGATGGTTCTAGGTGGTTCATTACTTTTATAGATGATCACTCTAGAATCACTTGGACGTTCTTAATGAAAGAAAAATCTAAAACTGAGAGTGTGTTTAGAAGATTTCAGAACCTGGTTGAGACTCAGTTTAAAACAAAAATTCAGATTTTTCACATTGATAATGGCAGTGAGTATTTCACTAGAACTCTAAGATCCTATCTTCAGGAGAAAGGAATTCTTCATATTAACTCTTGTGTTGATTCTCCTCAACAGAATGGGGTTGCCGAGAGAAAAAAATAGGCACCTTTTAGAGGTAGCAAGGTCATTATTTTCTACAAATGTTTCTAAATTCTTTTGAGGAAGCCATTTTTAGAGCCACATACCTTATAAATAGGTTGCCTAGTAAACCCTTGCAATTTAAGGTACCTCGAGATGTTTTTCTTCATTTTTCTAATTTTCAGCCACTTTCTTCCAATCTGCCATTAAAAGTCTTCGGGTGTACCGTTTTTGTCCATATTTATCCTCAATCTCGGTCTAAACTTGATCCTCAAGCTCTTAACTACATTTTCTTAGGATATTCTTCCACTAAGAAGGGCTACAAATGTTACTCACCTGTCACTAAAAAAACCTATACCACCATGGATGTTACTTTCTTGGAAAACAATCCTTTTTACTCCAAGGGTGAAATTCAGGGGGTGTAAGAAAACCTCAGCTTTTTGATGATTTTCAGCCTTTTATAGCTCAACATATCATACATATATCTTCTCCTTCAAAACTCATACTTCCTTCAGAACCTTTCAACCCTTCATAACTATAACTTCTCCTTCAGAACCTATACTTTCTTCAGAACCCATACAATCTCCAATTCCTAACTCACCACAAACTCCTCAAAAGACCCAACCTGAACAATTTGAGAAGAGGGAACTTAGTGTCTATAAAAGGAGACAGAAGCCTATTAAAGAGACCAACATACAACCTGGAGACTGCCGAGAACTGGAACTCAGCCCTACAGCCCCAGAACACTTGGAAGGTATGGGAATTTCTCAAAATACAGCTCCTATTCCTATTATTGACACAGTTGATTTGCCCATTGCTCAAAGGAAAGGTGTGAGAAAGTGCACTAACCATCCAATTCAAAGGTTTATAGCATATGGAAAACTAAATCCTTCATTCAAGGCTTTTACTGCAAATGTTGACAGAATCTTTGACCCTAAAACAATAGAGGAAGCTTTAGAAGACCCTCAATGGAAGAGGGCAGTTGATGAAGAGATTAGTGCACTTGAAGGTAATAAAACATGGACTCTTGTAGATTTACCACCAGGTAAAAAACTAGTAGGTTGTAAATGGATATTTACAGTGAAATACAATATTGATGGTAGTGTGGAGAGATTTAAGGGTAGACTTGTGGCCAAAAGATTTACACAATCCTATGGAATAGATTATGAAGAAACTTTTGCTCATGTTGCAAAACTAAATTCAGTTAGAGTGTTGTTATCTTTGGCAGCAAATAAAGACGGGGAACTTCATCAACTGGACATTAAGAATGCATTCTTGAATGGGACTCTGAAAGAAGAGGTCTACATGAAAATTCCTCCAGGTATGAAACTACATCGTAGTGATCAAAAGGTTTGTAAATTGGAAAAATCTTTATATGGATTAAAACAATCTCTAAGGGCCTGGTTTAATAAATTTACTAGTCATTCTTAAAAATGGCTACAAGCAATGTCAAACTGAACACACTTTGTTTGTAAAAACAACTCCATGTGGAAAAAAGGCCATTCTAATTGTTTATGTAGACGATATTATCATTACAAGAGATAATGTTTATGAGATAGAACAACTAAAGAAGATACTGGCCTTTGAATTCGAAACCAAGGATCTTGGAAATCTCAAATACTTCTTGGGAATGGAGGTAGCAAGGTCCAAGATGGGCATTGTTATTAATCAGAGAAAATATGTTTTAGATTTACTTGAAGAAATTGGAATGATGAGTTGTAAGCCAGCAGAAACTCCTATAGAGATCAACTTGAAGTTTAGGAAAGATGAGTTGGGAATTCCTGTTAACAAGAAACAGTACCAAAGACTTGTGGGGAAATTAATTTATTTGTCACATACACGACCAGAACAGTAAAAATCTTTACTGATTCAAGTTGGGCTGGAGAGTTAACGGACCGAAGGTCAACTATTGGATATTGCTCCTTTGTTTGGGGAAATTTGATGACATGGAGAAGTAAAAAACGGTCAATTGTGTCAAGAAGTAGTGCTGAGGCAGAATATAGAGCTCTTGCTTTGGGAATTTGCGAGGGAATATGGCTTAAGAGACTTTTGGCAGAACTGGGACTTGATAGTTGCAGTCAATTTGAATTGCAAACTAATTGCCAATCAGCTATTAGTATTACTAAAAATCCAGTCCGACATGACAAGACAAAGCATGTGGAGATCGATAGACACTTCAATTCAAAAAAGGTCAACAATGGAGTGGTTAAACTTAACTTTGTCTCTACAAAGAAGCAGCTAGCTGTAGCCGATGTACTCACCAAGGCACTACCAAAAGTTACCTATGATGAATTCATATCCAAGCTGGGACTCTATAATATATACTCAACAGCTTGAGGGGGAGTGTAGATAATTGGCATGTAAAATAGAGATTAGATTGTAAATTGCATAAAGTTAGGAAATTATATTCCCAAATATTTAGCTGCTAACATTTAGGAATTTAGTAATAATATAACTGCTGATTTTATGTAATTTTCCTAGATTAGTCTCGTTTTGTAACCTATAAATAGGTATTACTTTATCAATAAAAGATATCACGAAATACAGAGAAATAATTTTTCTTCTCTGCACATACCATTTTTCTACAATAACTAAATCAGATTGACACTTCAATTAGAACTTTCAGGATATTTCTAGGCAAAGCTTTGTAAATAGCTCAAGAAAGGCAAATAACAAATTTAATGAGAATTGGAATTTAAAAACAGGTGAAATGCTTCAAGAAAAGCATTTAACTAGTAAAAGAGCTAATTTATACTTGAAACAACTAACCTCCATCAATAGTTTGTTCATGGTCCTCCCATCGGAATTTATGAAGTCCACATCTTCTTCTGGTAATCCACAATGATGAAGCAGGCGCATCATTTGCTCCATTACAATGCTTACCTATAGAAAGAGGTTTCAAACTATTACTAACTCGTAACCATAAAAAAACTACCAATCAAACCCATGAATGAAAATGAAACTAAGCTTCGAGTGGTAGACCTTGCTATCAACTTTAAGAACGGGTTTGTTGCCCATATAGAGTGCTCCCATAAGTTGAAGTACAGGAATCTCGAGTGGGAAATTGAAGGGTGTAATAATTGCGACCTGTATATTATTACTTTCAATTTCAGAGAATATGAGATATATGACCGGCCAACTACCGTAAACAAATTCAATTTGGATAGCAAATCCTCCATCATTCACGGCAATGTGAAAGCTGTTCATTCTAAATACAAATAACGAAATAAATCATGCCTCGTCAACTATAAGTGATAAAATCACACAAGAATAGCATCAATTCTTTCTAGAAGTTATATAAGACAAATTAGCGTCATTACTATCATCAACCACTGAAGTGAACCACTTACTCTAATGTTTTGTTAAAATAAAATACGAATCATGTTATTCGATCATCATGCCAGTATAGGAAGAGTAGCGTTATTCTAATTATACAAGTAACATAAAATCTTGCATAAAGCTTCTTTTCTCACACAAACTCCTAGAATACAAAGATATGAAGAGCTCTAAAGCTCATCGCTACAGTTAATACCATTGGTAGTCTCACTATATAAAATTCATAAGAGTAGGAATGATTCTATGACACATATTTGTCATTTCCCCTTTTTAATCATTTTATAAGTACTTAAGATGAGCTAATTTCAGGTTACTTTAACTAACATAGGAGGTGAATATTTCTTAAATTTCGTAAACTTATTAAATTTCCCTTCTTCCAGAATAAGTAATTCGCATCATTCTTACAAATGATTTTGAACACCAAGACATGAACGATGACAAGAACCAACCACAAGTAAATTATATGTCTTACCGGACCATAAGGCCAACGGTACCCATGGCTTTGCTGTCCTACATGATTTCCAGGTACTGCAAAAGACCTTGCTAGGAAACGAACCTACAATAAATGTAGAATAAAAGGAATAGGTTAAAGAACATAACTGAATGTCACAAAATTTTATCATAGGTATGGACTTCAGGTATATTTGGTATCTTGACATCCATATCATTTTAATTGAAGAAACTACATATTCATTAAGGCAATTTTACAAAGATATGTGATACTATATTTGTTATCTGTCATGATCACCTTCAATAGATGACTCGGCCGGTGCAACTAGAAAGGCTCAAGTATTGTGTTCATGATGTACCTGATCACCAGAGAAATTCTCAAGAAATTTTTGTGTGACATAAACTTCACCGAAGGCCTGCTGATAACTTTTAGGAGAAACTCTTTGTATTAACCTAGTGAAGAAATCGGACACCTGAAAATCACAAAAGTTTTTTAAAGAACAAAAACAATTTGATACCGAATAAGCATCAAGATACTACATTGCCCGACTAAATAGTTTTCCTTAAAGCACATTACCTTTGGCAAGGAAAGCACGTGTGCTGCCTTAGCAGATATGTCTCCATATAAGAGATATCTGTAGGAAAAATACAAGAAAACTACTAAAGATCATTTCTGTATTATTTCTTCAACTAGAAATGCGGGCAAATGGCACATATGGCCCAGGTATTAGGTTAAAAAAAAGGATAAGTAATAGCTACCTCTCGGGTGATTTGAAGGGATTGTGTAAACCATGTTTTGGGCACTTGGACAAGCTCTCTACAAATGGCTGCATTACATCCCTTACAGAATGCTTAGTTCATACATTTAAAAGCATGAAAAAAAAAACTGCATTTGCAGACAACTAATAATGAGAATAGGCTCAATGAAAAGCACGTTTTTGAAATACAAAGACCCTGAGGACCTGGAAATGCATGGCTTTTGCTTAGACATCTAAAGTTAACTGGTGTAGATTTGACTGAAATGCAGCAATACAAGCATCGAACACATTACATCCAATGGACAAACCTGAATTCCATTTTCATCTATTTCTGCAACTTTAATGAATGGTTCTCCATTCAAAGGATCCACAAGAGTGTTCCAAACTGCAGATCCGTTCCATTTACCTTGCACTTAAAACAAAAACATTCCAATATTACAAGAAATTGCTTATCTCTGGACTTTATTAAAGAACAGTTCTATCATCAAACTTATATGCTAACAAAACACAATCCATAGAGGGAAATGTATCCAACATAAGTTTGAGGCAAAGTCTGAGACAAAAGAACAGGTTAAACCTCCCCCCAACTCTCTAAAAAGCACGGTGCAACCTATGCTTCAAGGCTTCTTTCTGATCAAAAAGTACTGATGCAATGGGAGTACCTACCCAAGTTCTGTACTTCAGCAGGTTGAGAACCTGATATCTCTTCAGCTTCAACAGTCGCAAAAGGTAAAGAATGAACAGACCTAGCATAGGGGGGTCGTCAAATATTAAAAATAAAAATACTCCGTACATTCAACAAAATTCATGTAAAATCGTCAAACTTTCAATCCAGTCATGTATATAAAATATATCCAGAAATGTCTAGGCTTTATAAAGAAAAGATGCCCTTAACTGTATGTCATGAATAAAATCAAATTAACTCTTAAACCAAAAGAGTCAACATATCAGATTATCACAATTTAAAAATTAAACTCTAATTATCACAAAACTTAGTTTCCGGCAAATAATTCTAAAAAAATAAATAAATAAACCAGATTTCCCCAGCATTTATGATCAAAACCTTGGATTTAATATGAAAAATTACAGCACAGGATCAATAGGTTGGCATACCTAAAAAGATTGGAAGAATTGAAGCAAGAAAGAACCTTGTGGGAAGCTCTGCTTCTGATTTCTCTCTTCAATACAACTCTAAGCATTGTGAGAAGGATGCAAACGGACGGAATTAGAGAGATGGGAAACAACAGTGAAGAAAAAAAAAACTATCACTTTTCCTAGGTTTTAGCTTTTAACTTTGAAAGATCTGTGCTTTTAACACAATTTTTCGCATCGCATAATCAATTGCTTAAATTTGATGACTTCGGGAAATAGGATCCCATGTTATCAACCTTCGTCGTATCAATGCAGGTGTGGGGTTTTCCAAATTCCATCTGGACAAATCCTAATCAAACAAGTTATGTTATGCAACAGTTTTCTGATGTGGTGATGTTCATTTACAATCATGGAGGTCAGACTTTAGAAGCAAAGCGCTAGTAAAAGTGAAGGATTAATGACACGTAAGGATGAGTGTATGTAACCCATGAATCGGTAACACGTAAAATGAATTATCGCATACGAACAAAACTTTTGACACCTGGGTCGATATAGTCATTTGACCTATACCTGACAAGTTCCAATTCGATCTTTTATGGTTGAGTTTTTAAAGAAAAGTTTGGGTTTAGATTTTTTTTAAGGATGAGATCAGGTTGAGTCTTGCTCGGATTTAAGATAAAAAAATATCCAACACGGCCCGAAAATTATAAACTCAGATGTCATATTTGAGACTTGGTTTAGGCAAACAAAATATTTCCCAAAATAATTTAAAGCTAACAATTGAAAATATAGATAAATAATCAAAACGTTACAAAGGAGCTTCAATTTAATTTTAAACATTTAAACATTCGACTTAATTAATACAATTTCAACATAAGAATTAAAGACTCCACCACATAACGTCCTATTAATACACATCCCACTAAAAACAAGTATCGTACTCTAGAAGTCAATACATGCTGGAATCTTGTACTAATAGTGCTCCTCGATCCCACGATCCGATGATCAACCTATGCTTGAAAACAATGAACCCGGGCGCTGAGCTTAATAAGCTCAGTGGTACACATCTACTTTACAATACTTCAAGCAAATCATAAACATAAACATGTAAACTAGTACGAGCAATAAGGAGAGATAAATAAACACGTGGCGCTGCCACTAGTCGCCTAAACACACGCTCTCATCAAGCAAAATATCAATCATGGCATACAAGGCCCAACCATACTCGAGATCACACCAGATCATCTGGGCAAAAGCACACACACAATCATAACCAAAAACCTAGAGTGAGGCCCGGTGACACGTTGTGTCAGGATCTTACACTCAGGTGTGAGACCTGGTACCACATACCTTTGATCAAGCACCCATACTCGAAAACTCTCATTGAGTATCAACAAATAAGGTACAAAATCACATAGCACCGGGTCACTCATACAAGCCACTTACCATAGTGTTGCAACACTCTCGTTGGGTATCTGGATCCCATCAATCAAAGGTACACAATTAACTAGGTGCCCATTTCGGCACATAACAAGGACAGGACTACCAAACATCACATAACATTACCCTTATTAATTATATCATTAATTTAAGCATAAATCAATTCATTAATATTCATCATCGATTTACATCTTTAACTCAAATAAGAGATTATTCAGCTCAGTGGGTATCGATACTCGAAAACGAGTATCGATACGATACCTCTGGTGCCGATACTCACACACGTACCGATACTGACATTGCTTATTGTAAATCTTAGATTTCTACAAGTGTCGGTACAAGTTGACCCATACCGGTACGAGTCCCAATCGCATATTGGTACGGCCGAAGCCCGTACCGATACCATACTCACTAGTTCGTAACATTTTCTCGAATTACGATATTACAACACTTTATTCGATCCTTAAATCTTATGAAAGTCATTAGGTTTTGTTTACTAACTCAATTAATCATTTAATATCAATTACCAACTTCATAATCATTTAATTAAGTGTTTATCTCTTAAATATAATTTTCATTAATTCGCGTTAAACCATTCGAACTGACATACAAGGCATCACAATTATCAAGCAATCAACCAATCATCAAGTAGTTATACCAGTACCTCAAACGACCCTACACGGTCTCTAAAGTCTCCATGAGTCTCATCATATTCGCAACATCATCATGCATCACACATATATCAAATATCATGGTACCAATCTCTCAACATGCTTATTTATCGTCTACCTATTTTGCAAACACTAACACGCAATGCAATCACATTTGTTATGATCATGAAGTAAGAGTTTGAGGTGTACTAACCTTAAGCCAAGCGATAACTTCTCATCCAAGCCCCTCCAATCATCTCTTTAAATCCAATATTCAAGTCTACATAACCCTCAGATTAAACAAACACGGCTCTATAAGCAAAATTGCATTATCTAACTACTTTAAGGAATAAAATGCGTAAAACTAGCTTACCAGATTCGACTTTGTCAAAAAAGACTGTGCCAACGCACTCAGAGCATCGAAAACCCCCAAGTATGGTCCCCCAGAAAAAGTTAACATCGGTCAACGGTTGTGGCGGCGGCGGCGGTCAACGATGGAGGCTGGCAACAGTCGTCACTGACAGCTAACGGTGGCGGTCAATGGCAGATAGTGGTTTTGGGTCAACAACAGCTCGATTCAGTGGACACGGTCTGGACCGGCTTGGCCCAGCTGGCTATAAAGCCCCAATCGCTGCTAGAGCATGCCCACATAGGCGACGACGCGTGCGACGGCTTCCGGCGGCAGGAAACGGACGACGAGCTCTAGAGCACGATGGTGACACCATATTCTAATTTTGGGCACTCGAGCTCTTTCATCTTAAAAACCTAAAATTTCCTTTCTCGCGTCCCCTCCGATGGCATCTCTAATGAGGACGCCACTGGTACCGACGAACTTTTCTCGACAAGATGAACACAATGGCGGTGGAGGTGTCAACAAAAGAAGACCGGATCTCGGTAGATCAGAGTTAGAAGATTTGAAGAGGAAGAGAAGAGAAAAGGAAAAGTAGATAGAAAAAAGAAGAGAGAGAAAAGGAAATAAAAATATGATTTTCTCCCCCCTTCCCACCACTTTATTTCAGAATACCATCCTCTAACACAAAATGGTAAGATCACATCATAGGTTCTCAAGCTTACATTCTTACACATCACGGTCATTACTTTCTCCGAAATTAATCTTTCATGGTCTCTTTTATTAATTTTTAACACTTAAATTAAAATGCCCAACCCGAATCAAGATCCAAAAGACTAACTCAAAATTTGGTCCGTTACACATGCTCGTGCCCCACAACCCACAAAAGTGAGACCAAATAATCCAAGACTTTGGTCAAGTAAAGAATAAAAGAACCATTGTTTCTGAATCAGATTTGCAAAGAGGGCAAAAGATACTGTCATCAAAGGCAATTCATATTTTCGCGAGTTTAGTTCTAATCGAAGTTCAACCATGGATAGTCATCAAAACAAAACTTTCAATCTTTGGAGAAGCATAACCACACTAAACTAGCTTTTTCTGGTCAAACTCTGATACCCTAGAAGAGAATTTAAAAAATATATATAGATTTAGTGTAGAATTTCCCATCACTTGAGCCTCCCCATTTAATCCAATCTGCTCCCACATTAGATCTAGTAAAATTAGACAAAAAAAATTATATAAACCATCCATTGCTCGATTTCAAAATCAAAATGTAACAACCCCTTTCCGACCTGGTGGAGAACCAGGTCAGAGCGTGCTACCGAAGAACGATACGGTGACTGTTGCGATAAAATTTCATTTCTTAATCAATACTTAAACAATATTACACAAACAAAACATTACCAGATATAAATCTTAGTCCAATTCACTCATTAGAAAACAATAATTAACCAAAAAGGACCAATTTATAACTTTTACAAGTTTATGGACTAATTTGTAAAACTAACAAATTAAAGGTCCTTCGATACAATATATTATACCTCAATAAAATTAAATGCAATATTAACTAGCTTGTGGAATTTCATGCAAAACGGTGTTCTTTTACTCATTCAATTAATCATCCAAGACACAATGACCAAACTGTAAATAATGCAAACCTTTAAATTATGCCCTTTTAACCAAATTAACTAACTTTGTATCGAAACACTCAAGCCTATTTCGATACGGGTGGACGATGGTCAACCCTTATTGACTTTTCCCTTTTGATTGTATCGATACGGGCAAGCCCTGTATCGAAATGCTATGAACTCGTATCGAAACGAGGGGTTCCAGTGACAAAATGTTTCGATACGGCCCTAATCCATTTCGGTACATCCTATTTTCTTAGGTTCAATTGTGCTTACCTGTAACGAAACTTCATCACCCATTTCGATACGGTCTGACCTATAATGACATGTTATTGCTGGTTTTTATTCGATTTATCCTAACAGACGATGTGCAAATACAATGAAACTTTACACACAATATTTCAATGCTATAAAATACTATCATGCCAAGTTTCATCTTCATTCGAATACGTTTACTATGGTTCCAATTTTTTTCATCCAAATATGCATATTACGTACTTTTCGAGCAAACTTAACAAGCCATTTAGGGAACTTTATCCACATATAACACATAGACAAAATATCATCGACTACATTAACTACTTTGCCACCATTCTAGGAGTTCGAAATGACAAAATACATTACTCTATGCTTGTGGTGACTTGCCGAACTTCCAGCTAATCATGATCTTGATCCGATAGTTTCCTTATCCTGAAATGAATGGACAATGAATGCATTAGACTTACATAGTCTAAGTAAGGTAGCCAATAACAAAGAATGTACATGGTATACTATCATGCTTTGATGACAATCATAACATTAACTATACAATGATCATGGCATTTTGATCATGTTGGAACATAGTATCAATAATCAATTCACCAATAACAATATCTCAAGATCATGCTAATGCAATATCAATAATCATATCATCAATGATCAATATTCTTCCTTGGATCGATTTCAACCGTATTTGGATACACGAATTCCACCACTACACCAACAATGAACATTATTATCCAATATCCTCCACTACACCGTTTTGACCAACACAAATCACATCCCTCCACTACACCGTATAATCTCCGTACCACTAAGCTCAATATCAATCCCAAGGTCCGATAACAATAGCTCAATATCAATGATTCAATGACAATAGTTCGATATCAATGATTCAATGACAATATCTCAATAATCGTGTAGCCATAACAATTGGCAATATCAATAAACTCATGTCAATGATTCTATATGTCAATGCTTCAATGATTTCCATGACAATAATAGTATTGTTATGGACAATGAATCAATGCAATACTTACCAAACTTACCAATATGGTTTTCAATGATGCTTTATACAAAGCCCCTTTAATTCAATAGTTAGTAATCATATAAAATCAAATACGGTAAATTCAGAAAGGCTCCTTGCCAAATTTCGAGACTCCAACTACACTCACCTTGATAATCTGAAGCTCTTACGACTCTCGAATGACTATCCTTTTATTCCTAGCTTTCGATGGAGACGATGGATTAATCTTTTCCACTGCTTGAACTAGGAAGAACGATAAAGAATTATTAGAATCAATATGACAATATCGATACTTGAATAGCCATTAGCTATTAGACAAAGCTTATCTTAGAGCTTGAAATTGGGCATTCAATAATAAAGAGAATCAATGATTAACTTAGGGCTTCCACTTACCCGATCGATAGCTACAAGTTGATGTTCTTAAATCAAGAAAAGCTTAAGCTTAAGGATCTTAAATAGAGATGTGTATGCTTAGGAGCTCAAGGTTGAAGACAATGTAGGTGTGTGCTTGTTCTCTCCAAACAAGAAAATGAGAAATGGGCCTCGGTGAAGCTAACGAAGATGAAAGCTTTCCTTTTATTTGTTTTAATAAAATCATATCTTAATCATTTTCTCACCTCGTTTTTAGCCAATGGAAAGGTTTCTCTCATCCAAGGGTAAGCTATATAATATTATTATTTATTTTTCTTTATCCTTTCCCATTTTAGGCATATAGATAGCTATTAGTTACCTTTACTGATGATAATCACGTGGGAAGGACAACAATAAGCAGGTGAGTCGTCACCTTATCATTTTCTTTCAATTTTCCTTTAAACATATTCGAAATAGGGGACCCGTTTCGAAACAAGTGAAACTGTATCGAAATAGTTGAGCAAAAGTTCAAAAGTTAGTTAATACAGTTACACCGTATCGGAACGCCCCTTAACCGTTTCGAAACGCCTTACCTAGGCTGTTTCGGTACGGGTCTGACTGTATCAAAACGCGTAGCTCAAAACATCATATTAGGCATTTTAAAGGCAATCTTAACTAAAGACTTGGTTTAATTAAGGTCCTATAACAATATAATCTATAGCAATGATTCGATATTTCAATATTTAATATCAATACTCAGATCATCGGAATCTAATTCGAACTAGATCGGTTTTCGGGTGTTACACAAAAAGTCTTTTTCTCAAGAGAATATTCCATACTCAAACAGAACCTACTTTAGCCTTAAAATCAGCGATAACACCTATTCGATTTCTTGCTGGAACAAATATACGAGGAAAGAAAAAGAATCGTCTATCCCAATAGTGTATTGAATTCCCCTGTAAACTACTTAAGTTAATGTTCCTATCATTAGGAAAAAGTCAAAAAACTCTTTAATATTTTCATAATATTTCAAATTTTTTAAACATTTCTTCCGAAGAAATTAGCAAAAGTTGAATTCCCTTTGAAAGAGACTTTTATAAATGATGAATTAAATTGGATGAGATAAAAACAATTTCAAAAGACTTTGAGAATGTAAACATATGTCTACAAGCCATGACTACAATAAGTAACGTTTTTTAAAACCTATTATAGTGTTATTCTAGTATGATTAGTAAGTTGATGAAATTTTGTTTACATATCTTATATGTTATTGACTAAGACATCTTATATTTAGGAATTGATCTCCACCCTAAAGTTAAAAAATGTGGGGTGTCTGAAAGTGATGTCAATATATTCTTGTAGTATGTCTTGTAGCATATAAATTTTCAGTTTATATGCATACGAAATATATTTTTGAAAATTGCATAAGACTAATAGAATTTTTCCTCTTAAATTTGGATGAGATTAATGAAATCCGATAAATTAAAAATTACTGAAATTGATAAAAAGATATTTTTTAGCTAAAGTCTTTCTAGAGAAAATTTAGCAATGATGCGATTTCTTAATAATTCTCTTTAAACTAAGCATATAATGAAACAATGTTTTACATTGTGAGAATGCTAAACTATTGAGAGCTTTATACTAGACCTGACATCTTATTATAGTAAACATACCCACAATCCAAGTTATGAATACGTGGAATCTTAAGTATTTAAGAAATATTATAACTTGGAGTTTACCATTTATCGGTATAAACCCTAAAATCTTTAAATGATCTTATAAACTGGGTAATCGATTTGTGTAGGGGTGAAAACGTCTAGTTTGGTATGTGTTTTAGATAGAGCAACGTTTCTGAAACTTTGTAGGGAATAAATTTTACCTACTCTATTGCAAGTGTCTAGGCTTATGACTTTTGACATAGTCAAGCAAAAGACCAAGTAGTATTGATATTTCTTATGAGAAA
Organism: Hibiscus tridactylites; assembly: GCA_958450335.1. Taxonomy (NCBI): domain Eukaryota; kingdom Viridiplantae; phylum Streptophyta; class Magnoliopsida; order Malvales; family Malvaceae; genus Hibiscus; species Hibiscus tridactylites. The sequence continues at coordinate 3,370,381 of OY288287.1, read as the reverse complement.
ATCCTGCATTTCTAAATTGTTAAACTACCTAATGTGTTGTATAATCATCAAGCCTATAAGAGAATACATATGTTTATGAAACAGAAATGAAGTATATATATATATACTCATAATCCTTGTAATGAACAATAGATTGCACTCAAACACTTAATCAAGTATCTTGAAGGTACAATGAATTAGAAACTAGAATTTGTTGGCTATCTTATAGTTTTAGAGGAATATGGTGATGCTAACTAGGTTACCAATGATGACGAGGTAAGCTCTACGAGTAGATATGTATTCACAATAGATGGAGCAACAACTACCAAATACACTTGCATTTCTCGTTTTACTATCGAGTCAGATTTTATCTCTCTTGACCTAGTGGGGCAAGAAGTTGAGTGGTAGGAACCGACTCATCTAGTATATTTATTCTACGATTCATATTCGGTGATATGTGTAGCTGGCAGCCAAGCTTACAATGTTAAGAAAAAATCGCATTCGCATATGATATGAATCAATAAGACATTTAATAGAGAACGAGATATTCTCTTTAAAATATTTGAAGTTGAAAAGAAATTTAGTTGACCTGCTTACCAAAGGGTTAAGTCAGAAATTGAAACTGAATTCATTGAGGGGGATGGGACTAAAGCCCATTGTTTAAGGACTTTATGGTGGAAACCCAACTTAATTTGTCTAATTTCAATGTGGAAACGAAACCATGAAAAGTATCATTGTGTACATTCCTACTTATCTCTATGACGAATAATGTACATGCGCAAGATGAGATTTAAACTCTTAATAAATTCATAGCCCAAACTTTGGGTGATCTTAGTGAGAAAAACTTTATGAATATATCTATATTGTTGAATAAACTAATCTTAATGAGTACATAATCCAGTGTTTGGGTGGTCCTATAGAGAAGAATTATATTAATTTACCGCTAGAAAATGATGAGTTTCTTAACACTTAATGACCACAATCCCGCGAGTTTGAGTGTTCTTATATGGGAAGAACATATTGAATTCACCGATAAAAGAGGTTGAGTTTTTAATTCTTAATGAATTTTGATCTCATAGTTTAGGTGGTTCATTTTAAATGAACTTGAAGAATTTATTTATTTTTGTTGTGAGGTTGAGCTTATTGAAAAACTCTTAATAATTTCATAGTCTTGATCAGGGTGGTTAATATTAAGATAAATCTGATGAAATTACCTACATAAGTGAGATGGATTAGCCACCTTCTACAAAAAAACTTTGGGTCGTTTAGAACACTTATTAAAATTCTAAGGTAGTATGGTTATGTATATTTCATATAAATACTTTGTTCATTTATCGAGGATTTAGGTGGATAAATGGTGTTAGTTGTGAATTATGAGTTCCCTTTTATCTTAACAACTTCCAGATTTGTTCACATAATCACGAGAAGAATTACTCATTTTTACTATGTACTAGTTCCAGATAAGTTTACTAGTGATTAAGCGACTAGTCTCGCTATTGTTCTTCTCACATATTAAACTTCAAAAATTTTAATTTATAAATATTTATTCGCATCAGTGGGAGAATTATGGTAATGCTCAGATTTAAATCATTTTAATGCTTTTAATTTTTTGAAATACCAGATTATATTCAATGTGAAAGAATTAAAAAGGAATCACACCTCACAACATTGAAAAATCAATGCGTAAAAATAAAACAAAAAAATTCTTAGGGGCGTGAAATACATTAAAATACAAAACTTATCACGTTTAGAAGAACTTGAACAATCTTTTGACATAAATTCAGTAAAGAAACTACTTTAACCAGAAATATTCTATGAAGAAAGCAAATTCTTGCGCTACTTATTTGAGAGAGGAAAGTTTTTTAATGCTTTTAATTTGGTTTTTAATTGGTTGATTATTGAGTAATTTACTACCAATATTGCCGTTTGAGAGGGGCTAAATTAGTGGATAGTCACGTGCATTTATACGACCTATTAAATCAATTTGGATTTAGTATTGAAATTGACTCAGTGGTTAAGGAAACGATTGTTGTTCTTAGAGGTCACGGGTTCGAGCACCAACAGCTGCAGCAGGGTAATTGAACGTTCATTGTCAAATGGTTGATAGTAGATATTACTTGTAATCACTTTAACTTTCATCAAAAAAAATATTGAAATTGACGATTGAATTCAATTTATATTTCCTTCAAAACAGCAAATTCCAAGCGTTGATCGTTGTTATAAAATCAATGGAAATTTAATTGAATTTGACATTTTATAGACAAAGCAATTAATTTCTTTAATGTTGATCTTAATTGGAAGATTTTACCCTCATAATTTTTCCCATAAATTGGAGCTTTACACAGCTTAGTTGTTTCAACTTTGCTAAAAGCTTTCATTTACCTTTTCTTTGATCAACGTTTTTCATTTTCTCTTCAAAGCATTTTTCGAGTTCCTAAGAGAAGAGTAATACTGCTTTTGCCGCTATAATTTTCGGGTGTACAAATTTTCGAAGATACCATACTAAGAGAAGAGTAATAATGCTTTTGCCTGCTGTAGTAATACACACCATGATGAATATGAATTTGTTTTTAAGGTAGTGGTTCTTCACGACACATATATCTTTTCTTGTGTATTTATTATTTATGTTGTCTTATCAGTGCTAACGCTTTGTTTTGCAGTAATATTTTTTCAACAAATATATATTAAGCTTTGATTAGTTTTTAATATAAGAGCTAAGTTTAGTTAAATCTTATGTCTGATATTTAATCTCGTAAAATTTTATGAGTTGAACTTTAAGCATGATTCATGATATTTGTTTTCAATTATTTATTTATAATTAGACTTGGTTACAAATTTAAAATAATATTTTGAAATAAGAAAAAGAAAATATTTTATATGTTGTTATTGGGATAATGTGAAGGTGCTTATCTAGGATTGGTCCCATCAAAGACTTGTATTTAAGAGTGTATTATACTCCACATCTTTTTCGTAGGAACCTACATGGTGCTAGGGGTGTGCAAAAAATATCTGATACGATTGATCCGATCTATTTATCCGTTGATCCGATTTAAATTTTTTAATTTCGATCCGTTTTTTATTTTATTTTTTTGGATAATTTGGATTAGATATCCGAAAATTTCAGCTCGGATACGGATAGGGATATTTATTTCACATTCGAATCAGATATCTGATTATCTGATATACGAAAATTCAAATTTTTTTATATATATGAATCTTGTTATATTTGATATTTTTACTTGTTATATATGAAAAATTGAAATTTTTATGGATACAAATCTTGTTATATTCAATAATTTGTTGATTGTTATATTCGAAAGCCTAAAATTTTCATGGATAGGATTGCCAAATTTAAAAAATAATTAAATCTAGTTATAAATTTGGATATTCGACTCGTAAATTTTGAATATCCGGTTTTTTAAATCGGATACGAATCGCTAAATTACCTATTCAAAAATTTCGGATATCCGAAAATTACACCCCTACCTGATGCATTATTTATTGACTACACCCACGATTTTTATCTACAATTATGATGGCACATTGAGCCACTGTATGACTTAGTACACAATTTTCAATGAGAAACGATTATCCTATTAAGCTTGATATTAATTTAGTTGAAAGAGTTACCGTTAATCAGTTAAGCCAGATATTAATTTGGTTAAAATAGATATTGTCAATCTTTTTAAGTCAAATATTAATTTGGTTGAAACAAATGAAATTATAAAAAAATAATTTTGTTAAGCCAAACTTTAATACTGTCGAAACAGATGAGATGAATTTTGTGGACGTTTCTAAAAGTCGATATTTTGACTAATTTAAAAGAGTGAATGATACAAAATAGTGCTATTGGTACATTTTTGGACATTTAAATGTTTATATGTCCTACTCCTTTGCGGGGGAAGGAAAAGAAATTATCTATTATAGAGACCATTTGAAATTGCACATGTATTTAAAGAGTAGTTTGTAATATATTTATTCAAAATTATTTTACACGCTAGTTATATTTTTTGTCTGGTTAAAATGTCATGATGATTTATGTGATATGCTAGTGTGAGAATTTGTATTATTATGATTAATATGACATGATAAATAATATAATTTGTAAGATGTAAATGTTGAATTTTCTATGTAAAACGATTACATGTTCTTAAAATACTTTAAAGTATGGGGTGTCTTGTCAAATTTATGCTTCTAATTCATAAGATAAAATAATTAGCTCTAAAATATTTGATTGCATGTTCATAATGTTGTATATATACTTTATGCTTTGAATAATAACTTTTTTTATTAAAATAAAATTGTTGAACAATCAGTAATAAGAATTTGTCACTTTTATTGATACGTGTTTCGAAATACATTATATTTTATTTTAAGAATAAAGTGAAATATTTAAATATTCTCTTAAGTATTAAATTGAAGTAAACAATATATTAAATAAAAGATTAAAAGAGATTACTCAGGAAAAAAATATGGTTTTTCTACACAATGATTACAGTATAATGAAAATAGATCATTAAATTGCATGTTTGCTTCTTCTAATTTTTCTATGACTTAATCTACTTTAAAATTGGTTGTACACAATGATTGAGAAAATTTAAACGTCTTAGAGTTGTAAAACTCTTTAGAAGTATTATTTTTATATGTATATTTAGCTGAAAATAATTCAATTTTCTGAAACAATATTTTTTGTAATGATTTTTTTTGAGGAAAGTATATTACAGTTGAACGTAACTTTTATACAACATTTGTAAATTAGTTGTTTAAATCATATAGCAATACTTATCGGTTACAATGAATTTTTTTGGGAATAAATTTTAAAGCTGATGGTTCTAAATATATTGAATTTTTTACATAAAAACAAAATAGATTGTTTTGATATTTTACTCCACTTACAAAAAAAAATTATTAAAATTTTTGCTCTTATTTCAACACACAATTTTTTATCATATAAATGAATGTTAAAATATGTTTTGTTGACTTAAAAGTATATATAGAATAACTCGAAGGATGCATTGGAATCAAGTTGTGAAATTAAAGTTTGTAAATTTCTCAAATCATTATTATAGTCACTAATTTTATCCGACCCTTTAAAATTTATGCTTCTAAATATATTAGAGTTTGTGTATACATTAGAGTTCATAAAAAAGTCAATTAAAAAATAAAAACAAGTCCATGTACATGAGTAAAGGCCCAATTGGCCCATTTTTTTTTATTATTCCATTTATTATTTTTATTAATGTATTTTAGTTATTTCTTGCAGAGCACACAAAATTCTATCCACGTCAAATATGAGAAGATTGTAAGAGATTAGTTTGACGTTTCTTTCAACTGTATATATTACGAGCTGTTTTCAGTAAAACATACGTATCTTGAACAAAAAGGGAAAAATATAAATATGTTATTTTATTATCATACATTTATTATGTACATAGGCAAAAACTTAAATTAATTTTCAATTAATTAGAGCAAATACGGACAAACCTAAATATTTTGTTATTTGTTTTACGTTCATTTCAATTGTATATATTTGTTCTTTCTTCTTAAAATATATGTAATACAGCTAATATGTATTTATATGTTATTTGATTATCATATATATAGATATATTTTTGGTAATACAGAATAAAAACTAGAATCCAAGGCTAACAAAGACATGCATCCTGCTGTACCTATAACACCCCAAATTTTTGCCCAATTTAAAAATCTCAAGTTTTGAAATTTCTAAATCGGTAACCCTAGAATTTGGGGAATTTAATTCAGAAACCCTAACTGAGTTTAAGGGTTAAATTGAGAAAATTCAGAATAATGAGGCTTAGCTTTGAAATTCGTGGGTTAATTTGTAATTAATGGAAACTTAACTGCTCGTTTTCAAACCCTAAATAACTTTAGTGACTCTTATTGTAATTTACCCATTAAATTGGGTATTTAAACATCATTTTCGGCTTGAGAGGGTCTTCTGGGATTCCAATTGATTTTCAGCCGCCTCTCTCTCTCGTTATCCCTCTTCTTCACCCACCCTTGCGTCTCTGGCGAGTCTCCGACCACCGGCCTAGCGCCGTCCGTTGGCTGATCCGGTACCGTCGTTCGGTTCCTCTTCTTCTCGCGAACCAGCCCCAACCCTCGGATACCCATTACCGGCCACCGTTGGCGAGAGATTGGTAAGAAACCGTTCGGTTCTCCTTTGCGCCACCTCCCTCCGTCGTGTGCTCCGCCCCTCTTTTTCCGTGTATGTCTTTGGGTAAGCATCGATTTCATGTTTTGTTATTAATCGATGGGTTTTGAGTTGCGGATCTTGATTTATCAACCTTTTGTGTTTCCACAGCGTCATCCTCGTCGTTTCATACCATCGTTGTTCGTAATCACGCCGCTGTCGTTTGTCTTTTGTCGTCGTCATGTCATCTCTGACGAGTTTGCGCAACCTCATCTTTGTTCGTCAGTTTGGTGGCTTGACTTGCCGTTGTGTTGCTGTGATATTGCTATCGTGGTCTTTATGCCACCATCGTTCACCTTCCGCCGCCGCCTTTGCCGTTATCTCGTTCATCGCCGCCATCGTGTAGGTTTAGTAAACCATATGGTTGTTGCGGATCAGTGTATGTGAGTATGGGTTGTGTTGAGCTTTTGTGTGTAGGATTGTGGTTTGGATGAGCCCAATCGCGAGGCTTAGTGTGTGAAGCATGATGTAATACAAATGGGTTGTGTGTTATGGTTAAGTATGGTAGTGAGCCCAAACTGAATTGAATGACTTGAACCAGATTGTTATTGAACCAAGCCTTTTTTAACAAGTGTTTTAAAACGAACCGGACCTTATCTGGCCTAAGCATTGAATTGGACCAAATCATGTGTTGATTGAACCGATTTGGGCTTTATAACTGACATGAACCAAATTTTGACTTTGATTGACTTTTGACCTGTTGACCTGTTTGACCAAATTTGACCAGTTGACTTTGACCAGTCAAGTCAGTGTTGACCGTTGACCACGTACAGTTAACTTTGACCGACATAGTTGACTTTAACTTTGACCAGAGTTGACTTTTCAGAAAACGTTCATCTTAACCTTTCTCGACGTCCTGAGTTCGTATTCGCTGTCCGTTTTGCCTAATTAGTTTCCAGAAGCTCAGTTTTGCTCATTTTAAGTATTGTTATTGAAATATGATAAGTTATGATTTCAGAATCTAATTCAGAATTTCTCGTGTTCAGGTGCCGACCTTGAGACCATTGGGTTATCTCTAGTTGTTCAGACCGATCGTGCACGTTCTTCGAGATCTTCACATGAGTATATCTTCAGTTCAGTTTCAGTGTTTTAGTCGGTGGCTTAGTGATAAAATAAATGCTAATAAATAATTCATATCTCGTAGGTCCTGATTTAGTGAGATCCGAGCGTGAGGCTCGCCCTTCTCGAGATTAGAGCTTTTGTGGCTAAGGTGTATTTCTTAGGGTGTTTTTAGTAAATATTTTATTCTTGCTTGATTTATTATCTGATTAATTATGGTTTGAGACTATTTGAAACATCATGCATAGCATAATGAAATGTGTTTTAAATCAAGCATCTGGTTTTCGAAAAATATGATACTTGTAAGAGTTCGAATTTATGATTTTACAAATCATATCATGTATCATTTGTTCAGAATAGTATTTGAAAAAAGCGAGGGAAACCTCCACTCTGGCGAGGGCAACCTCCACTCTGTGTGGTATCGCATATTCGGGTATTGCATCATGCATCGGACATCATAACATTTATGATTTTGATTTATCAGATACACTTTGTTTTCGGAAATGAATTTATGGGGAAAAATAAAATACTATTTTGATTCCGTGTTTTGTTTATACAAAATGACACACTAAGCTCTTTAGCTTACACCCCTTTGTTTTTATTTTCAGATACTCAGACTTATTAGGCAACTCGGTACTTGGAGCATCTTTTGTTTATTCAGATATATTAATATTCAGTATGAACTCTTTTGTCTATTTTGATTTACTATTTTAATATTATTTGTAACATTCGTGTAATATGGACATTGGGAATGTTTATAATTTGGGATTATTGGATGCATGCATTTACGTATTTGTTTTCAGATATTTTAATTAATTATCATAATCATATTAATTATTAGGTTTCTACTTGTTCAATTGATTATTATGAATTTTATTATATTTAACCTAAATTGTTTCTTGTGGGACAAGTTTTCAAAAATAATTTCCTAAATTCGGCCTTTTCGTCTAAGTCGGGTTTAGGGGGTTACATTTAGTGGTATCAGAGCCTAGGTTCAACCCACGGACTGTGAGGCCCACAATAATTATTTTTAAATGTTTTTGATTTCTGCATGCATCCAAAATATTTTGAGACAAATGAGAATTTTCTGAAAAATGTACTATGGTATTCTGTGATTTTGACTTTAATGTTTTCAAAGTGTTTTAAATCCGAGACTCCAATACCGAATCTGACTCTAGGTTATTACGTTTTGTAGATAGTTCACTATGCCACCACATAAGAGTCCTAATTTAATGTTTGTTCGAGGAAGTGGTCGTACTGTTGCTTCTGGTAGCGATCATTCGCCTTTTGTTGGGCAAATGGGAAATTAGAATGAGATACCGGATAATGAGAATGTACCATTGGAAGGACATCAGATCGAAAATGATGACTCACTTGATGTTGATGACATTGAGACAGTTCATCCGGACAGTGCTACGGTTCACCGTGAGTTGCTCTGTTATCTTCGTCAGTCAGAGGGTTCGAGGAAACCCATTTCTATAGAATTCATAGCTGCTGGGATGAAATTGTTTGAGGGTAAAATCGGCACACATCCAACTGATGCAGAGTATTGGCTAAAGAAGTTGCAACGACTGTTTGTTGAGATGGATTATCCAGTTAATCAAAAATTGCGAGCTGTTGTATCTTTGTTAGAGGGTGAAGCTCGGAATTGGTGGGAGTCAGTGGTTGATACAGTTCCATCTAGTCATATCACATGGGAGTTTTTCCGACATGCTTTTCAGGATCATTATGTGGGAGCCAAGTTCTTAGCGAAGTGTCGCGATGATTTATGAATTTGAAACAGAACAACATGTCAGTGAATAATTATGAGATAGAGTTTCGGAAGTTGGCCAAGTATGCTCCTGGGTTAGTTGCGACTAAGTGTTGAGATTTTAGGGGCTCGATTCGATCAACTATTCTTGCTCGCCAAGTGTGAAGAAGTTGGATAATTGGGTGTTTTAGTGTGAGATGAAAATTAGGCAATTTGACACAAGGATTTATAGTGGTTCAACCTTCTAGCCAAGGTCTACATCCACTACCTTAGCTCCCCACTAAGGATTTCCAATAAATTCACTAAGAATTTCGTCCCCTTTTCTCGGATTAGGAGGAAACCGTTACAACCCTCAAAGTTTTCTACCCAAAGCTTGAAGGAACACTCTCTTTACAAAGAAAGACTTAGCAAACTTGAAATCCCTCTAATAGGTGTTTGTTTGCAATTCTAAGCACTCACCCAAAACCTAAACACTTGAGCAAATTTAACAATGTAAGCTCACAAGTGTTGTCTAAGCAAGAAATGTACAATTAAAGCTCTAGACAAATTTTGACATCATAATGTTGTAACAATTGAAGCATTAACCATTACAAGATGCTTGGAGGTCCCTTTTGTACTTCCAATTGAGTTTGTAGCCGTTACTAGCCGTTGGGGATAATTTGGAGCCGTTGAGGACTTTATTTCCCTTCATTAATGTTGTTCTACAGCTATCCGTATCGATACGCGTGGAACCGTATCGGTACGGCCTTCATCAGAAACTAGCCGTTGGGCTCTTGTCAGCCTGGGCGTATCGATACGCTTGAGGGCGTATCGGCACGAGTTCACTTTTAAAAGGCCGTTGGGAAATAGCCGTTGGGGTGGTTGAAAGGGGATCGGTACGCTTACTAGGCGTATCAAAACGATCCCGATCCGTATCGAAACGGCCAAGCCTATTTCAATACGAGTTTTGGCAGTGACCAAACTGAGGCAAAAATGTATCGGTACGGGTACAACCGTATCGATACGGGTACTTTGAAAACACAAGTTTGGCTATTAAAAACACGAAAAATCTTGCCAAAAACCTCTTAAAATACCTCAAACATAATTCCAAGTTGTTTGGACTTAAAAACAAGTTTTAAATTCTTTTCAAATTAGTCCAAAACCTTTTTCAATTATTATATCAAAACACTAGTTCTACACTAAGGAAGATAAGTGCGATTGGTTTCTGAAGGGACTTCGGCTACCGATTCAGAGAGATGTTGCAACACATCATGATAAAGTATTCAGCAACATGGTTAGTCCGGCTAAAACTGCTGAGAGGATTCTTGCACTAATGGAAAAAGAGGAACTTCAGATTTCTGACCAAGTCGTGAAGCAACCGGACATATCTGCTCTGCCTAGTTTTGTCAACTCGTCTGGGAAGAGGTCTAGATATTAGTTTGTTCCTCATAGTTATCGGAATGTAAGACCTGCAGTATCGACAGTTCCGTCTGGCAGCCAGGGTAGTTCAAAAGTTCATCGACCTATTTCTGTATATGGTTTTTGCAACAAAAAACATAATGGAGAGTGCAAATTGATGAACATAATGTGTTTCAGATGTGGTTCTCAGAATCACTACTTAAAGAATTGTGCACGTTCAGCTACTGGTTCATCCGTACAGTTTCAGAGTCATACATCAGTTCAGGCACCTCACCGAGGTAGAGCACAGTTTAGGTCAGTTGCTTCTGGTACTTCTAGTAGAGGTAGACATGCTCCGAGTTGTGGATCAGCTAGATCCGAGATTATACGTTCGAGTTCAGTACATCCAACCAGAGCTCAGGTTGGATACGATGGTATACATGATGATATGGATGGTACATCTTAATATGTTTCAGTTCTTTTTCCAATTCTATGTTTTAGTATTTTCGGTTATGATATATTATGAATTCGGAATGGGAAAATATATGCGTGTTATAGTTGGTTTTGAGATCTGTGGTTAAATCTGAAAATTTCGAGGACGAAATTTCTTTTAAGGGATAGAGAGTTGTAACACCCCAAATTTTGGCCAAATTTAAAAATCCCCAGTTTTGAAATTCCTAAATCGGTAACCCTAGAATTTGGGGAATTTAATTCAGAAACCCTAACTGAGTTTAAGGGTTAAATTGAGAAAATTCAGAATAATGAGGCTTAGCTTTGAAATTCGTGGGTTAATTTGTAATTTATGGAAACTTAACTGCTCGTTTTGAAACCTTAAATAACTTCAGTTTCTCCTATTGTAATTTACCCATTAAATTGGGTATTTAAACATCATTTTCGGCTTGAGAGGGTCTTTTGGGATTCCAATTGATTTTCAGCCGCCTCTCTCTTGTTATCCCTCTTCTTCACCCACCCTTGCGTCTCCGGTGAGTCTCCGACCACCGGCCTAGCGCTGTCCGTTGGCCGATCCGATACCGCCGTTCGGTTCCTCTTCTTCTCGCGAACCATCCCCAACCCTCGGATACCCATTACCGGCCACCGTTGGCGAGAGATTGGTAAGAAACCGTTCGGTTCTCCTTTGCGCCACCTCCCTCTGTCGTGTGCTCCACCCCTCCTTTTCTGTGTATGTCTTTGGGTAAGCATCAATTTCATGTTTTGTTATTAATCGATGGGTTTTGAGTTGCGGATCTGGATTTATCAACCTTTTGTGTTTCCACAGCGCCATCCTCGTCGTTTTATACCATCGTTGTTCGTAATTGCCCCGCTATCGTTTGTCTTTTGTCGTCGTCGTGTCATCTCCGACGAGTTTGCGCAGCCTCATCTTTGTTCGCCAGTTTGGTGGCTTGACTTGTTGTTGTGTTGCTGTGATATTGCTATCGTGGTCTTTATGCCACCGTTGTTCACCTTCCGCTGCCGCCTTTGCCGTTATCTCGTTCATCGCCGCCATCGTGTGGGTTTAATAAACCATATGGTTGTTGCAGATCGGTGTATGTGAGTATTGGTTATGTTGGGCTTTTGTGTGTAGGATTGTGGTTTGGATGAGCCCAATCGTGAGGCTTAGTGTGTGAAGCATGATGTAATACAAATGGGTTGTGTGTTATGGTTAAGTATGGTAGTGAGCCCAAATTGAATTGAATGACTTGAACCAAACCTTTTTTTTAACAAGTGTTTTAAAGCGAACCGGACCTTATCTGGCCTAAGCATTGAATTGGACCAAATCATGTGTTGATTGAACCGATTTGGGCTTCATAACTGACATGAACCAAATTTTGACTTTGATTGACTTTTGACCAGTTGACCGAATTTGACCAGTTGGCTTTGACCAGTCAAGTCAGTGTTGACCGTTGACCTTGGATAGTTGACTTTGACGACACAGTTGACTTTGACTTTGACCAAAGTTGACCAAGAGTTGACTTTTCAGAAAACGTTCATCTTATCCTTTCTCGACGTCCTGAGTTCGTATCCGCTGCCCGTTTTGCCTAATTAGTTTCCGGAAGCTCATTTTTGCTCATTTTAAGTATTGTTATTAAAATATGATAAGTTATGATTTCAGAATCTAATTCAGAATTTCTCGTGTTTAGGTGTTGACCTTGAGACTGTTGGGTTACCTCTAGTTATTTAGACCGATCGTGCACGTTCTTCGAGATCTTCACGTGAGTATATCTTTAGTTCAGTTTTCGGTGTCTTAGTGATAGAAATAAATGCTAATATATAATTCATATCTCGTAGGTCCTGATTTAGTGAGATCCGAGCGTGAGGCTCGCCCTTCTCGAGATTAGAGTTTTTGTGGCTAAGGTGTGTTTCGTAGGGTGTTTTCAGTAAATATTTTATTCTTGCTTGTTTTATTATATGATTAATTATGGTTTGAGACTATTTGAAACATCATGCATAGCATAATAAAATGTGTTTTAAATCAAGCATCTGGTTTTCGGAAAATATGATACTCGTAAGAGTTCGGATTTATGATTTTACAAATCATATCATGTGTCATTTGTTCGGAATAGTATTCGGAAAAAGCGAGGGAAACCTCCACTCTGGCGAGGGCAACCTCCACTCTGTATGATATCGGATATTCGGGTATTGCATCATGCATCGGACATCATAACATTTATGATTTTGATTTATCGGATACACTTTATTTTCAGAAATGAATTTATCGCAAAAAAAAATAAAATACTATTTTGATTCTATGTTTTGTTTATACAAAAGGACACACTAAGCTCTTTAGCTTACACCCTTAGTTTTTATTTTCAGATACTCAGACTTATTAGGCGACCCGATATTTGGAGCATCTCTTGTTTATTCAGATATATTAATATTCAGTATGAACTCTTTTGTCTATTTTGAATTACTATTTTAATATTATTTGGAACGTTCGTGTAATATGGTCATTGGGAATGTTTATAATTTAGGATTATTGAATGCATACATTTACGTACTTGTTTTCAGATATTTTAATTAATTATCATAATCATATTAATTATTGAGTTTCTACTTATTCAATTGATTATTATGATTCTTATTATATTTAACCTAAATTGTTTCTTGTGGGACAAGTTTTCAAACCTAATTTTCTGTATTCGGCTTTTTCGTCTAAGTCGGGTTTAGGGGTTACCGTACAAACTTAAAACTTCACCTAGGGGTTCCAAGAACTCAACCGAACCCAGTAACTGCAGCTTGCAGAGTACCGCAAGTTTGTCAGCAAGTTTGTTGCAATTCTGATTAATATGCGAGATCCGGAAAGTCCAATCCCTATCCAAGATGCAACGAATAGAAGCAACAAGGCCATGGCAGGCCAAAGAACGAGAATCACCCTTGAGAATCTGCACTGCTTCAACCTTGTCTGCTTCAAGGCAAACACGACAGAAACCAAGATTCCAAGCGTGTACCAAAACATCGTACATGCCCCAAAGTTCTGCAATGAGGACAGAATAACACCCAACTTCACGAGTGAAACCGAAGATCCAAGCACCCGTGTGGTCTCGAATCACCCCTCCAATAGTTGCCTTACCCTCAACACTCGACACAACACCATCACAATTCGCTTTAACCCAACCATCAGCCGGCACACTCCAAGTACAAGGACGATGCACCGCAGCTGGGCCATTCCATCGCGACAAACCTGCAGCAGAAAAATCTGACGCCAAGCGCAAGCAATGTGCCAAGAAATTTCCATGCTCGACATAGCCCGGTTCTAAGAGCAAAGAACACCGCGACTTCCAAAGGCGAATCGTCACAGAAATTCCCTTGAAACCAGCGCTGAACGGGGCTGGACCTGAAATCGGCAATACTCAGCTTTGGAACCGCAGCAAACCAGGTAACCACAGCTCTGGAGCAATCACAGAGAGTATGGATAACAGATTCCTCGCCTTGCCAACACAATGTGCACGTTGGATCAGTCACAAGGTGGTGCCGACATCTCTCCAGGTTAGTCATTAAGCAACCACGCACTGCCAACCATAAAAAGACACGCACTCTCTGAGAAACATTGAGACCCCAAACCAGCTTCCAAATTTTGCAAGATCCAGAAACATTAACCGAGCCAATTGCCTTGTAGACTGATCGCGTTGAAAAAACTCTATTTTTCTCCCATCTCCACCCAACCGAGTCATGTCCCAGCAGTGGATTTAGAGGTGGAACAACTGCAATTTTCCGCAAGCAAACACGTGGCAACAAGGCCAAAAGAACTGACCAATTCCAGTGACCAGTGTGCAACACAAAATCAGCAACCTGCTTACCTCTAGGAGGGATATCATGAAGGCATTTAGCAAATAACGGCCCCTCATCCTCCAACCACACATCAAACCAAAAATCTATGGATCTCCCATCATGAACATTCTAGCAAACACTATCACGAATTACACCCCACATTTGTCGCAAGCCTTTCCATAAGCGGGAACCATTGCGAGAGGACAATTCCAAAGGAAAACTGTCATGCCATCCATTCTTATGTCTCATAATATGCACCCAAAGTTTCTCCGAGTTCGCTTCCAAATGATAACCAAATTTTAACAAGAACGCTTTGTTTTGGCAGAAAAGACCCCTCATGTCAACACCCCCATCATCAATAGAACATTGCATATCATCCCAACGAAAAAGGGCCAACGCAGAACTACCATCACAAGCCCCCACACGAAACGACAAATGATTTTTTCCATTGCTTCACATGTACCCTTAGGAAGACAAGCCGACTGCATAACGTACGTTGAAATTGCTTGCAAAACAACTTTAGCTAGATTAATCAGGCCCGCCAAAGATAAGGACTTACAAACCCAACCTGCTAACCTCTTCTGCATATTCTCAATAAGATAAACATACGTAGCCATAGTCACACGAGAATGCAACAAAGGTACTCCGAGATACTTGCCTAAGTTCTGCACAATCTCAAAACCAAAATTCTGGGCAATCTCATCCCAGATATCACTCCTAACATTTTTGGAAAAAAACGAGCTGAGTCTTAGAAACACTCACTCTAGGTCTTGAGAAATGACAAAAGTTACCAAGCACATCCCGCATAACCAACAATTGGTCCAAAGTTGCTTCTGCGAAGAGTACAAGGTTGTCAGCAAACAAAAGGTGAGAAAGCCCCAGGCCATGTCGCAAAAGATGGACCTCTATCCAAGAGCCGTCAGACACTTCCCTAGTGATAACCTTCGAAAGGAGTTCCATGCAGAGAACAAAAATGTAGATAAAGGGTCCCCTGTCGGATACCTCAGGTAGGCAAAAAGGATCCCGTTACATCTCCATTCCAAAGAATATTAGTAGAAATAGAACGAACACAAGTCATGATCCTACTAATAAAAGTAACCGGCAGACCAGTATCCATTAAAGTTTCCTCAATATAATCTCATTCTAACCGGTCATAGGCCTTTTCAAGGTCAACCTTGACCGTCATCCAAGCTTTATTCCCCGTTTACGGCTCATTGAGCGGATCGCTTCCTGGGCCAAGATTATGTTATCCGTAATGTTCCTACCTGGAACAAAGCTAACCTAAGTTTCAGAAATTCAAGACGGTAGAAACGACTTAATTTTGTTAATTAATAGCTTGGTAATAATCTTGTAGACAACATTACGCAAGCTAATAGGCCTGAAATGTGAAAGCTAATAGGCCTGAAATATTTAAAATTGGTAGAAACGACTTGATTCTGTTAACTACTAGTAAGGTACGGTTATATGCAACATCCAAAACACCCGTCTCGAAAAAGAGACGGACAACATCAAAAACATTCGGGCCAACCACATACCAATTTTTTTGATAGAACGCTGCAGAAATACCATCACATCCAGGAGCTTTCAGCGGATCCATATTGAACACCACATCCCTAACCTCATCCATAGAAATCGCAAGCTGTGTAGAATTAATAATATCTCACTATCAAATCGGCGAAAGTTACCCGAAGGATAATGATCCAACGTGTCTCTCAATTCGCTCGTAAATAATTTCTAAAAAAACAAAACTGCATGGTTCTTTAAGTCATCCATATTATCACTCTAGATTCCATCCACCAGACCCAACATTCTAACTATATTGCGACGCCGACGAGCCAAAGTGGATGCATGTAAAAAATGAGTATTGCGATCACCTTGATCAAACCAAATGGACCGCGATTTCTGATGCCAAAGACTCTCCTCCTGTTCTCGAACAATTCCCAACTCCTTTTTTAATTCAATATCAAGCACAAATAAAAATAGAGAACCAGATTCCTCAAGCTTCTTCTCAACACCACGAATCCTTGCAAGCAATAAAGTTTTCCATTTTTCGATGTGTCCAAACACATAATCATTCCAAGCCTTAACATTAGACTGAAAAGCAGCAATATTAGCTTCCAAAGACTTTCTGTAATCCCAACAATCCTCCAAAAAGCGAGGAAAATCAGGATGATCATTCCACGCTACAAGATAGCGAAAAGGCCGAAGACTACTCATCTTAATAAAGGGCCCAGAATTCAAAAGTATCATACGATGATCGGAACCTAATTGAGGAAGATGATAAACTTCGCCATTCTCAAAAAGCCTATACCAATCACACTATTGTCTTAGCCTTCAAACCAGAATTCTCACGCAATAATTGATCACGAGCAGCACCGAGAGCCCCCTGTTCGATTGTCTCAGCCGAAACAACAGTAGGCAACATAATGTCATGTTGCGTAGGACTAACCAAACGTTGCTTACCCCGCGTATCAACCTCACTGTTAACAGCTTCACTATTCAAAACCAAATCTGATGTGGAATCAAGTGCCGCAAACCTAGAGTCAACAACATGAGAGCCATGTTCTTTGATCCTCAAGTCAGTAGAGCTAGCCAAACGCGGTGTTGGAGAACGTCGACCTCGATTTACGACCTGCATCCAGGGTCCATATAGGCCCGCTTTAGGATTTGCCTCTTGGATAGTGGAAGACACAACACTCGAAGCCTGCAAATATTTCCCACACAACTCGTTGGAATGACCAAACTTACCACATTCAAAACAAATGATCGGTAACCCCTCATATTCAATTATTTGATGTCGTCCATCAATGATAATACTCGGCTTAAAGGGTTTATTCAAATCGACAACCAATGCTATTCTAGCAAAACAACCACGCTTGCCCTCATTCGTGTTATAGTCAATGCGACTTGTCCGATATCTTGTGAAATGCTCTTAAATAGACTCTTCGTGTAATACCTGTAGCGAAGACCCGGGAGGTGAACCCAAACCATTATACGCGAGGGATGATCCGTAGTGGTTGAGAAGGCGCGGCTCTAGGGCTGTAGCGTCAAATAGCTACTGTATATGACCCATGGACCCCCACTCAGAACCTTCGAAAAATCCTCCTCTAAAGCAAACCTCACCAAATAATATTCAGTTATCAAGATCAATAAGGCTAATAACACCAGTTAGTTTCCACAATAGCTCAATCCGATTCAGAAACGCCTTGTACCCTATTGATTTTCCAAGCAGACAGACAACAACAGAGTGTGCAAGTTTCTGATCGATCGCATTATGCAACTTCTTAGAGAAGCAAATTTCAGTTAAAGGGCCATCGTTTGAGATTATCACATCGAAATCCAAAACTTCCACGTCTAGATCACTAACCATAGCATGCTGCGAAGCAATCACTGACAAGCAATCACTAACCATACCATGTCCCGAAACGATATCAAATGGGTTGGCTTAGGCACGCACGACACTCCAGTAGTAGGTGACACCACTCCATTTAAGGTTGGCGTCTCCTGCATATCCTGATCAACCATTGTTGCATCCAATATCTCCTGAGTCTTGCTTTCCATCGGACTCTTCTACAGACAAGCAGGCACTAGTGACTCAGGTTGCTCCAGCGGCACAGGAGCCACGACCGGCGCCAAAGCATCCGGCGGCCGGCCACTCGAACCATCCATCAATGCAGGAGTAGGGTTTCCTGAATTATCGGGCGAGAGAGAATACATCAAAGCTAATAATTTAGAAATTATTGATTTTGCCTCAATGTTACGAGATTTTTTGTCATTATCATATATTTATTAAATCTTTATTATTATACATTTTTATATTTATATACTTATTATTATGACATCATTATATACGTAATATATATATATATAATGTTTTATGCATGTATATATTTTAATTCTTTTTTGCATATATTTTTATTAACTATTGTAATTGACTAATTAGATTTATCCTTTATTTACATATTTGTTAGTTTAAATTTAATTTGTTAACTTTTAGTATATTTAATTCATTGTTTACATATTTGTTTATATCCTTTTTACCATAATAATTGATTTTGTTTCATTTAATACATACATATGTTTTCTTATAATATTCTCGTATTTAATTTTCTATATATAATATATTTTTATGGCATAATTAAAGTTATTACCATATTATTTATTTATTTCTAGCATATCTATGTGTATATATTTTACATTAAATTTAACATGTTTAATTTGATATTGTATGCATGTTATTTGTTTATTTAATTTTTTTTGCTCAGCGAAGTATGATTTTATTAGAAAAAGAATAATACAAGCCATCCACCCCGAGCCTCATTAAAAACTTTCAGCTCAAGATCGAGAAGGAAAAACCGAGAACAAGACACAACATATTACAACACGCGCACGACCCATCAGCTCAAGACCACATGACCAGCACCCGACTAAGCAATGCTACCCCGACCTATCCACACCAACGGTACATGGCATCACGCCCCCAGGCAGCCTCAAACCTGTACACCCCCACGCAGCCAACACTCCCATCCAGACTAAAAGCCCACACGCAACCAAGCGTGACGGTCCACACTGCCCTTAGCCAAAGTATCGGCTAATCCATTATCCTCCCGGCCAACATGATGGAACACACAATTCACCTCCAAACATGCTTCATCAATACACCTAAATAAAGAAAAATATCTCCATGGCCGACCATCGACATTGAGAATCCATGAAATAGCAACCAAAGAGCCCGATTCAATGAAACAAGGCAAAGCACACCATTGAGATGCACGGAACAAGTCGATCGCATAGCAAATTGCATATAATCAAGTCTCGTTCGAATCCAACAACCCCAACAGCCCTGAGAATAATGCCAAAACCTGGCCTCGATCATTTTCGTAGCAATGCGTCACACCCCTTCGGACAAGGTTTCCCACGCGCCGATCTATCCACGTTGAATTTCACAACATTGTTTAACGGTGGATTCCATGCAATACATGCATGAGGCACAGTCGGCCGCACATCTCCTGCACACCACCGTGGACACTCCCACCAAAGAGATTCAACTAAATTTGATTGCGAATCCAAAACCCTCACCCAATAAAAAGCACTCAATTTAATCAAGAAGAATAATTCAGATACGGACATCCGTTTACCATTGATTATGAGGTCGTTACGAGCCAACCACATAGACCATAGCACCGCAGCACAACCCGCCAACCACCACTGCCGAAGTGATCCCCGAAAAAAAAACTATCCAAATACATGTACATGAAATCAACCACCGATGCTGGTCTCATCACCTCTACACGCCACCAGGCAAAGAACAACGACCATACCACCCACATATGCTGACATCGGAATAGAATATGGTCTACTTTCTCATCACCTTCCCCACACCAACGACATAAGAAGCTTTGAACATCTAATCGCAGCCCCCTATCCCTCAAGAAACACAACATGGGTAAACGTCGCAACAACACGAACCACACAAAACATTTTATCTTCGATGGAACTTGTAACGACCAAATCGCAAAAATTTCAAAGTCATGCTCTAACCCAAATGACGCCATTAAGCGAGACAATATTGCCACACAAAAATTCCCCGTCTTCGTATGTTTCCAAACCAGCCTATCGTCTAAGGCCTCCGATAAAACCACTGACCCTACTACACGTCTAAACTCCTGCAAATGGGCCATTTCAAAGGATCACAACGGCCAATAGAAGTACTCGCACCATCCCTCATGCCACAAAGAATTCCCCCAAGCATAATCTTTTACCAAAGACCAATTATTCGTAGCAATGCAAAATATGCGAAGATAAACAACACATAGAGGCTCATCCAAGCACCAACAATCTCTCCAAAACAACACCTTCCTCCCATTACATACTAGCTAAGTAAAACTCGACAGCCCCAGAAACCGATGTACACAAGTGTCATCTTTGACTTCCACAATCTGTCTCCAAATCGTTGACATAAACCTTTTCCTCACAGTCGGTACCCGCCAAAATAAAACATCCTCCCCATACTTCGAGACTAGAATCGAACGCCACAAAGACTCCCCCTCCACCAAAAAACGCCAAATCCATTTTGCCAAAAGAGCTAAATTACGCTGGTGTAAATCCACCACCCCCAACCCACCAAACTTCTTTGGTCGACACACCACCCCTCCAATTCACCCGACTCAATTTGCGTCGCGTCTCGGAACCTCCCCATAGGAACATCCTCCGTATTCGATCAATTCTTCGGATAATACCCTTAGGCACCAGAAATAGTCCCATATAATAAACAAGTAAAGCGGACATCACTGAATTAAGTAAGGTCAAACGAGTTACAAAAGAAAGAGAATCCATTTTCCAACCTGCCAAACTCTTACAAAAATGTTGCAACAATGGCTCCCACATGCTTAGGCTACGAGGATTAACTCCAATTGGCAGCCCAAGGTAAACCATCGGCAATGTGCCCTGACTACACCCCATAATACCCGCCATAGAGCTTAACACATCCTCCTCGACACTAACTCCATGTTGGAAAAATTTGTTAATTTTGGAGCTTTGAATAAGAAATTGATTCAAATGTTGTTGAGGAAAACGTGGAACCAATTGTTGGTTCGTAAATGTGCAGATGTGCACGACGTGGGTAACGCAAATGTCTGAATCGGTCTGATCCTTCGTGGGTTTGCAGATATTTTGACCCAAATTTGAAATGAATTTTCCTCAAATAAAAGTATAAATTTGCCAAATTTTATCTTAGAATTAAAAGGGTAAATATTGGAAGTTACCTTTAATTCAGATAATAATTTTGGAAATTGCTTTATAGGAGAATCAATTGATTCTCAATATTATGCTCCATTAGGTCAAATTTCCACTTACACCCTCATGACAATCCTATAAATAGGGAGTAAAGCTTCTAGGTTTACAACCCACACAAACCACATAATTTTTTTTATTGTTTTACTCTGTGGATTTCACAATGGTTTTCGGTGATAGGCGAAGGCAAGGGTCGGTTCGTGATCTCCATAGTAGTGCAACTATGGCTGATCTTATGTTGTATCCTGGGAGACAGACGACCAATGAACTCGAGCACAATAGGAGTGGCCGAAAAATCTGTCTTAAGGAAATTGCGTTCGTGGAGGCCTCAACACGTTTCTTTTGGTTCCAAATCGGTTTGATATTTATATTGTTGTATTGTTCTTAATTTTGTATTGTTCGTTTAAATAATATTATTTTATTATTTATTCTTGGATAAACGCTTATTTTCTAACAATCTTAAGACAGATTTTTTCATTTGATCCAAGGCGAACATTATTCCTATGAAACAGTACAACAAATGTACAAATTGTTTTTTTTAAGCAACACTATGGCTATGTGGCTTGATATTGATGGATAATATATATATATATATATATATATATATATATATATATATATATATATATATTTTCCTACCGTTTTGCTAGTTAATGTCTTCAATGGTTTTCTAAGCATTTATTGTTTATTTTAATTGGTATGTTGTATTTCCTATAATAGTGGACAACTACCACGTCTCTATTACTAGTCTTCCGGAAAGAATGGACAAGCTTGAATTAAGAAAATCACTGAGGCTTACGGACGAATATAAATTCAAAGCACTTGGCCTTGTGGATACGCTCTTGAAATGGAAATATAGTAATTTTATAACCATATATTGCATACGGCATTCAATATGAAAGCATTATAACCATATATGCCAACCTTTCTTGGATGAGAAATAAAAACTTTAAACACATGTTTACATGTATTGTTAAGATCTTAAATCATGATATTATTTTGGTAATATTATTATGATATTATTACCTTATAATGCTGACATTTTAATATAAAATATTAAATATGGCATGTATATGGATTATCCGGTGTCATAATTGCGGCCTTAATTGTGATTTCTTGTAGTTTTGGAAATATTTTGGATTTCTATTCTCATACTAATAATTTTCTTTCAGAAATTTTATAGAGACGAACAAAATATTTAGGCGAAATCGTGATTTGTTGTGGAAACAAAAATCTTGTAAATAATTCGTTTCAGGAATTAATTTATGTCGTTTTAACGGATTTACATGATCTTTCCAAAACAAGAATAAAAAATTAAATGATCAATTCCTTTGATTTTGTTGCCTTGATATCTTTGGTTTGGATTTTAGTGCTACTAATCCCAATATTTAACAAAAGATATATGAGAAATAAATCACTGAATTTATTTCTTTGTTAGAATCTTGTGTTGATTCTAATTTTGGAAAAGAAGATAAATCATTGGATTTATTTTCAAGAGAATCTTGTATGATTCTAACGTTGCAAGGAAAATAAATTATTGAATTTATTTCCGTAAGAATCAAGTATGATTCAATTTTTGTAAAAGGAAATAAATCATTAAATTTATTTCTATGCTAGAATCATGCGTTGATTCTAACTTGTTAAGAAAAATAAATCATCGAATTTATTTCCGTAAGAATCAAATATGATTAAATTTGTGTAAAAGGAAATAAATCATTAAATTTATTTCTGTACTAGAATCATGCGTTGATTCTAACTTGTTAAGAAAAATAAATCATTGAATTTGTAACACCCTAAATTTGGTAAAAATATGAGAATAAAAAAAAAGAGGTTATTGCTACCATGGGGTGTTGAACCCATGACCTATGCTTGGTAAACCCATATGTTAACCATTTGAGCTAAATGATCTTTATGTTAAAGGTTATCTAGTCCAATATTAAAGATAGTCTTGGTTAAAATTTCAGATCGAATTAAAGACTCAACCGACTCCCCATATGCCCAAAAAATTTATCTGGGAATTTGCAGATATGTTCGATATCCCAAAATTTCTCCCCCTCACCAAATCCTCTCTGTTCACCGCCGATCTCGGCCACCGCTTGGTCGTAGTTCTCACCGCCGACGTTATAGTGACCGGTGGCACGTCGCGGTTCCAGCCCAGTGCACCACTCGCGGTGAGCCAACACTGTTTGCCGTGGAGATTCAACCGAAGGTTGTTCGAAACCTTTGGTTGCCGCCCCTCCCTTTTTCGCGATTCCGGCCGCCTCCGTCGACGGCAAGGCGCGTCGATCGTGCGTGAGTGTTCAGCGCACGGAGGAGAGCAAAACCCAAGTGACCACTCTCTGATCCGCCGCTGGGAGAGCCCTCGTCGGAGATACGACCATTTGGTTGTTTTTGCTCCGAATTGGTAAGTCCGGTAAGCTATCCGACTCGATTTTGGGTGATTAAGTGTATAGATAAATTTTTTTAGGTTGTTTTTCGCATTTTGGACCGTTTTCCGGCCATTTTAGGCCGCGCGTGGGCCTCACGCGCCGTCCGGGGCGATTTCCGGCAGCCCTGGACGGTGGCCGTTGAACCGGCCGGCTTAGACCGGTCTGAGCCGTTGACTGACCCGGTCTGACCCGTTGACCGACCCGGTCTGACCCGTTGACCGACCCGGTCTAACCCGTTGACCGACCCGATCCGACCCGTTGACCCGACCTATTGACCCGACCCGTTGACCGAGTCAAACCAGTGACGTCAGCATGACGTCAGCGTTGACCGCCGACGTCAGCATTGACCTGCCCGTTGACTTTGACCGTTGACTTTGACCAAAAAGTCAACTTTTTCCGAAAAGCCCTATTTTATGTTTTTTGACGTCCTGAGTCCGATTTTGAAGCCCGTTTTGTGAAATTCTAACCCGAAAGCCTCCGAATTGGACCTTGAACTTGAGTTTGCTTATGTATTTTAATAATCAATTATGAGCAATATGAATAAGGACTAAAATTGGGATTTGTGCGATTGAAGGTATTCAAGGTTCCTTGTATTCGGGATGTTGAGGACGTCGCATTCGAGTTCGAGAGTGATCGAACGGAGTATCATGATCGACCGATATAACAAGTATTAAAGGTAATACATTACTACCTCTTGTATGCTCTATGTACATGTTGATATCTGGTTAACGCATGCATGCTTATGATGTCGTATACTATAAATTCTGCTTAATTTGAATCAGATTCGAGAGTTAAGTATGGAAATTGATAGTACCAAATTATTCGAATAAGATTACAAATGGGCTAACAGTATCAAAAATTCTAATAGTTAAACTCAGTTAAATCCGCAACTCAATCAACAATTTGTAAGAATCGAGGCCCAATATACGGAGTGAGAGATATTAATTATGAAATTACGAAAATGCCCTTGGAGCATAAGTATGACTAAACTACCCCTCTGATAAAGGAAATGACCTAAAGTCTGCATTCGACCTGATTATGCAATTTACACTACTCAAGATGTAGGTTTTAAGGGAAAGACTTCGGCATCTTTATGCAATACGTGTGATACAAACTCGGATAATCCTTCAAACTTTGTATAACACATGAATGAGTATTCTCTGGAAATATTGTTGAAATCCTAAGTCAATCCTTATGACAGTAATGCATGAATTAAATGAGAATAGTCGAAATGACCAAAAAGACGATAACGCCCTCGAGCACCTAAATGTCTGATTAATTTGAATGACGTTATACCCTCAAGTTCTGTAATGAATGAATCGTCTATAAAGGGCTGGAGAGTTAAGACGACTTAATACCGTTTGAGTTCGTGAATGATGGAGGTACCAAATGGTAATTCAGAAAGAAATGGTGGATTTATCCCAATTTCCAAAATGACTGAAAAGCCCTCTTGAGTCAAATATACAGTTATGCATTTGATGAAATTCTGAGATTTCTAATAAGACCTTAAGGGCTAAAGCGCCCCTAAGTGTTAGGAAGCACACTCATGTATGATAATCACTCCTGATATTATAATAAGGTTGGAAGTTTTTCCGCACAGAATATAAGTTCGACTACTCCGCGGCAGGTCTGGTGGTGAAATATGAAAGCAACCGTTCAGATATACGATACAGTCGGATACTTTAGAAGGGATATGTTAGTTCGAATGGTTTTGGAGGCTCGATAAACTTCTAGAAATTTTAAATATTGTAAATCATAGTGTTCTCATGATGGGGCTAAATTACAAAATCACCTATGATTGTTAAAAGACCAAAATGCCCTCGTTGGCTAAAGTAATCAAAATAGCCCGAATATATCTGATATCGTGAAAGATCTTGATGTAGAAATCTCTGAACGTCTGTTTGGATACCTGATGGGCAAATAGAAGTTTTGAGCCACCGTTTACGCCTTGTTGGTATAAATTACCAAAATGTCCGTGTATGATATAATGACCATAATACCCTTGTAGGCTTAAATGAGTAAATCACTCATGATATGCGTTTAAACTCTCAAAGACCTTGATGTATCACCTCCTTAATATCTGGGTTAAACCGTTAGTATGAACCCCTTCTAATAGGGGCCACGTTTCAGAAATCCGTTCAAATCGTCCCAAGCACAATATGTCTCATTCCGTAAATGCCAAACATCTTTGAGAAATGATCTGTCCCATCTAGTGTGTTCCATGTGTGTGCTGTATTCTGTTGAATGAACTGCATAATGACATTCTCTGCTTACTTGATAGTATGATATGTTAGCTTGATATATGATGGCACAATCTGTTTGCATGATGAATAATGAGTGTCTGCTTTGCTCAATAGTATGCCTATTACTTGTCAAAAGCATGAACTTCTGTTTCTGATACTCTGAATAAAATATGTCTGTTACATGTATAATGTTACTCATGTCTGAAATCTGATTACCGATTGTCATCTGGGGTATACTGTTGGGTTATGATATGAAGTCTCTGTCGGTACAGCCCTGACCAAGCTGGTAAGTCCTTATGGACCTAAGGCAGCCCTTTAGGTGGCACCTATGCCCATCGGGCCTAGGGTAAGTCCTTATGGATGCAGTTCTGGGGGACTGCATTTTGGTGTAAGGTTGGAGGGTATTTCTTGTAAATTTCTGTATGAACATTGGATATTTGCATTTAATCTGTTATGTGCTCATATGATATGATGTTAGGTACTTATGTATGTTGATCTGTAATTATTGGAACACACTAGACGCCAAACTCTCTGATTCCTACCTCGTATGTTACCAGCCTATATAATTTTCGTTTAATTCTCAAGGTCTGATTAAAGTACACCCTAGGCGTTAAACTCCTTGTTTCCATCTTCGAAATCTATTAGCTTGAATAATTCATGTTTGTTACTCGATGAATATATAAAGAGCTAGTACCGTTATTCTCAAGTATAACATCATCCTTAAATATCGGAAAGGGAAAAGTGAACTGTCACTTCTTGGATCATCATGAAAATGTTATGCTTACCATATGTCTGCATGAGCTTATAGCATCTTTTGGTTGTTCTGTATTACTGAGCTTTCCCAAGCTCATGTTGCTTTTACCATCTCAGGATAAAAGATTAGACATGTTGCACCTATCAACGTCGGTATGGGAGTTTCTTCGGCTCGTCAGGGAGTATGGTATCTGTGTAACTAGGGGCATGTGTGTCGTGTTTGCATTATATAAATGAGTCTGAAACTTATTTCCACAACTGGTATCATAATTGTTTTATCGTTTTGAACGATTTTCTGAAATTGTATTTTAAATCAGATATTTGTTTTGTGATTTTAAAGGTTTACTATATGATTATTTGAAATCTTATCGTGGGTCGCTCTAGTGACCCTAATGTGACTTCCTAGGATCCGTTGAAACGCATAGGCGGGTCTAGGGGGTTACAGAATTTATTTCCGTAAGAATCAAATATGATTCAATTTGTGTAAAAGGAAATAAACCATTAAATTTATTTTCTGTACTAGAATCATGTATTGATTCTAACTTGTTAAGGGAAATAAATCGTTGAATTTAATTTCGTGAGAATCTAGAATGATTCAACCTTGAAATAAATTGGTGAATTTATTTTGGAAAGAAAAATAACTTAAAGTTATTATTTCTTAAAGAATGAAGTATAATTCTATTTTAGAAATAAATCGGTGAATTTATTTTGGAAATAACATTGGTTACTAAATTCCGACTAAGGTCTCGAATCAAAGCATAGAAGAATTTGGTTCTCTATGTTAAATTAAATTCTTAAAGCCTATTCTGATGCATGCTATGAAGTGCACAATGTTTAAAAATGGCTAAAGAATTGAGAGGGTCGTTGGACCATAAATGAAAGATTCCAAATTGTTGTGAATCAAAGGTAGTGATTTCGATTGATCATCCATGCTTGAAATGATTTCAAGAATAGAATCCATAAATAGTGATTGAAAGAAAATTTAAAAATACATGTCTAGGATTGGTTCTTTGAGAGACGTGGTATTTAAGTGTGTCTAGTGCACCACCTCTCTTTCATAAGTTACCTACCTGGTGCATTGTTTATTATTGTTCTTTCTATTAATATCGTGTGAATTTTTGTTTGGGGTTTAGTTTACTAAATCACCGTCGTCTAACAAAAGTTAGAAAATATGTTTATGTTTCTAGTTTTAGTCTTTGACTAAATTTATGACGTTTAACAGATTCATAATACTTGGTTTTGGATTGTGTCTACGTGACACAATGAAAAAATCACTGAAATTTATTGGAAAGAATTTCATACATGACAACAAAAGATGTTGCATAATTGACCGTGATAAACTTGGTTAAATATCTGAAGGATGATCCTCCTATTATTAGAGAGGATAAGGTAAATATTGTTACCACCTTCAAATGTTACTAAGGTAAATATTGCTAAGACAAATATTATCACGACAAACGTAGTGGAAGTCAAAAACGACTTCAAACCGTAAATTAGATGGTGTGTTCAAGAAGCAAAATTTTATGGAAAAAATGCTTCAATTGCCATAATATGGGAACAAGTATTCGGACTATAGACTTCCAAACAAGGGCAATGTTATTGCCATAACAATTGATATGACAACATATTGGTTGAAGGAATATGTTTATTACCTTCATTGATGATAGCACAAAAATAAAGTAAAGATAAAGCTATAGTGAAAATTATTCTCTATGAGCATGATGTTGAATCCCAAACTTAATTAAAGGTTTAAGACGAGGAGAAGCTCTATATGAGTAACGTTGGTACTATAATGTGCCTAACATGTGGGGGAAGCTGTTCTATAAGCTAATTACCTTTTAAACAAGATTCCCCATAATTAAAGAGACTAGACACCATATAAGTTATGGAAGGTAATTAAACCTTCCTACAACTACTTGAAAATGTGGGGTGTCTTGGAAAGGTAATGACCTCATTACTAAAGCAACTGAGAATAGATCCCTAAAAATGGTGGATTTTATTTTCATTGGCTATATAGAACATAGCAATGTATATCGATTTCTTGTGTATGAATCGAAGAACCCTGAGATTCACAAGCATACGATAATGGAAGTAAAGGATGCATTTTCTTTGAAAATGTATTCCCTTGCAAAGCTAGGGAAGTTGATCAAAGTTCAATGAAACGAACTTCGGAGATTATCGATAAAGATGACTCAAATGATCAACAAGGGTTTGAGCTTGAAATAGAGCCACAAAAAAGTAAATGAGCAAGGGTAGAAAAATTCTTTGGATCTTTTTTCTAAACTTTATGCTAGAGGTTGAATCTCAAACGTATAATGATGTTATACATTCATCTGAAGGCATCTTATGGAAGGATTCCATTAAGAGTGAAATTGATTTCATCATGCAAAACTGTACGTGGGGAATTAGTGGATCATGCAAAACTGTACGTGGGGAATTAGTGGATCTTTCATCATGAAATTGATTTCATCATGCAAAATTGATAAGTATAAGGCCAAATTGGTAATAAAAGGTTACCGAATGCCTTGACTATTTCGATACATACTCTCATGTATCAAGGATAACCTCCATAAGTATTATACTTACAATTGTCGCTTTGAAGAATCTAGGCGTACATCGAATAGATGTTAAAAGAGCTTTTCTAGGCGTACATCTTGATGAAGAAATATACAGGGAACAACCTGAGGGTTATGTAATTTCAAGTCAAGAGAGAAAAGTATGTAAATTGGTGAAGTCCTTGTATAGACTTAAACAAGCACCAAAGTAAAGACATGAGAAGTTCGATTATGTCATGATGACAAACGACTTCAAGATAAATGAGTGTGACAAATGTGTATATGTCAAAACTACTAACATTGGATATATTATTCTATGTTTGTATGTTAATAACATATTCATTGTTGGAAGCAACAATAAAATGGTAAACGTACCAAAGACTTATCAAATTCAAGATTGACATGAAAAATATGAGATTAACATATTTGATTTTGGGCATCCAGATCAAACGGTCACTTGAAGGTCTCATATTGACGTAGCCACACTATGCGGGCAAGAGAAGTTTGGCAAGGATGTTTCCGGCATAGCCAGAACTCCAATAAATACATGCCAACTTTTGTCCAAGAACAAAGACCAAAGTGTTGACCAAGTAGATTCAATAGACCAGATATTGTTTCTACTGTGAGCAGTTCAAGTAGATTCACAAGCAATTCAAGTGAAAATCACTAGAAAGCAATTGTGAGGGTATTGAGATATCTTAGATATTCTCGAGATTATGAATTGCATTATTCTAGAGATCCTACTATTTAGAAGGATACTTTGATGCGATTAGATATCTGATATTCAAGATATCAAAGGCACAAGTGGATATGTCTTCACTTTGGGAGAAGGAACCGTGTCATAAAAAACCTTAAGAAAATGGTTATAATCAAATCCATAATAGAATTTGAGTTGTAGTTCTAGACAAGTCTAGAAAAGAAGTCGAATGGCTTCAGAAATTTATTGAAGGATATTCCTGAACGACCAAAGCCAATGCCCACAATTGGTAGAGCACATAGCTTTATGTATAATGGGTAAGTCGAGACATATGCGTCGTCGACATGATACCGCTAGACAACTGATCTCAAATGAAGTTATCTCTATTGATTTTTTGAAATCAAATGATAACATTGCAGATCCACTAACCAAAGGGTTAAGTCGAGATCAAGTTAAAAAAATGAAAGGAATGAGACTAAAGCCCATGTAAATTTAAGGTGCTATGTGAAGGAAAACCCTACCTAGTTGACTGGAGATCCCAAGATTTAGGTTCAAAGGGACAACCTAATTGCATAGACCTGTGCGGTCACTGTAGGGGCTCTTATCCCCAAGTCCATTCCTATGATGTAAACAGTGATCAAAGTGGTTTAGGCTAAGCAATGCTTTTAATGACCATTGTGTGCTTTTGTGAGTCAAGCAACATAAGTCACCTATGTGAGAGTGAAGTGGGGCCGCTTCAATGAGACTATTGGGCATAGTTCTTTCAAACTCTTGCAGAACCAAGCGATGTCCACGACCATATGGACATACCCATGAGAACTAATACTCTTGTTAGAGAGGTAGTTGTGTGAAGTATATCATCGTTTACACAAACGGCAGAACAATTCAAGGACATTACGTCTACTGGTCAGCTAGTAAAGTAAATATACTTTCACAAGGGAAGCTTCAAGGGTGGACACCTACCTATCCTATGCAGCTATCGATTGTAGAATCTATCACCACATCGAGTCAAAATATTTTTGATTAAATCAATTTCATTCATGTGGGGGATTGTTGGAAAAATTTGATAATTTTGGAGCTTTGAATAAGAAATTGATTCAAATGTTGTTGAGGAAAACATGGAACCAATTGTTGGTTCGTAAATGTGCAGACGTGCACTACGTGGGTAACGCAAATGTCTGAACCGGTCTGATCCTTCGTGGGCTTGCAAATATTTTGACCCAAATTTGAAATGAATTTTCCTCAAATAAAAGTATAAATTTGCCAAATTTTATCTTGGAATTAAAAGGGTAAATATTGGAAGTTACCTTTAATTCAGATAAAAATTTTGGAAATTGCTTTATAGGAGAATCAATTGATTCTCAATATTAAATGCTCCATTATGTCAAATTTCCACTTATACCCTCATGACAATCCTATAAATAAGGAGTAAAGCTTCTAGGTTTACAACCAACAAAAACCACAGATTTTTTTTATTGTTTTACTCT
The DNA here is from genome assembly GCA_958450335.1 of Hibiscus tridactylites. NCBI lineage: Eukaryota > Viridiplantae > Streptophyta > Magnoliopsida > Malvales > Malvaceae > Hibiscus > Hibiscus tridactylites. The sequence goes on along the minus strand of OY288287.1, from coordinate 3,338,780 downwards.
GTGGATTTCACAAGTGGTTTTCGGTGATAGGGGAAGGCAAGGGTCGGTTCGTGATCTCCATAGTAGTGCAACTATGGCTGATCTTATGTTGTTGTATCCTGGGAGACAGACGACCAATGAACTCGAGCACCATAGGAGTGGCCGAAAAATCTGTCTTAAGGAAACTGCGTTCATGCAGGCCTTAACACGTTTCTTTTGGCTCCAAATCAGTTTGATATTTATGTTGTTGTATTGTTCTTAATTTTGTACTGTTCGTTTAAATAATATTATTTTATTTTATTATTTATTCTTGGATTAACGCTTATTTTCTAACACTCCATACATACATGATTTATCATAGTTAATTTTCAACCGAGAGTAATACTCAAAACAAGTCAACACCCTCTTCAAATTCGTGGCGAAACAAGGCTCACCTTGTAAAAATGTCACTGTGTCGTCCGCGAATTGAAGAAGTGACACAAAACAATCTTTCACAACTCGAACACCCCTTATGTAAGCTTTCCCTTCAGCCCCACGTAACATTTGATGCAACAATTCAGCTACAATAACAAACAATAAAGGATTTGTTTATTTAATTGTTTAGTACTATTCGATCACCTTAATTTAATTTGTATTATTTCATTGGTAATTTTAAATTGTATGTAACTTGAATATTTATGACCTCTTATGTTAATTAAACATGTTCTTTAATTCTTCCGTGTGTATATTTATTTCACTTTATTCTTGTAAATAAATGTGTACATTTATGTAAATTAAATATTGTCTATTTTAAACACCTTTAACTTATTAGATCGCATAATTAATTTCATGTATTAAATAATAGTTTGGCTACTTTAATTCAATTTGTAATTAATTCAATTTAATGTTAAAATGTTACTAATTAAGCATGATTCTTTCCTTATATGTATATATTTTCTTAATTTATGGACTACTTTCTTTTAATAAATTCATTAATCACAATGATACCTTAATTAAGATCCTTTTAAATATTTTGGTTATTTGATAAAATCGACGCTTATGATAGATAGTTTAGAATAGTTTCCTTTGATTACTTACAAGCCTCTTAGGTTAGTTCTTTAGTATTTTTGATAGAGCCTCGGATTTAAGATCTTGTAAATAATAAAGTATGACCTTTAATTAGAGTAATTGCATGTAAAAGAAAGCCACTAGAATTAGTTAGATTCTTGTAACTCCCTCGACCCGGCCTAGACGCCCGACCGAACCAAACATGTAACACGGGGAATATTGAACTAAACCGATAAGTTTACCTCAATAAACGACCCTATTTTTTATTTTTATCTTTTCTAGATACACATTGTTACCCTAAGTGTTATACTCACAGCGGAAGAAACATCAACTCAAATAGACATCGATTAGGCATTCAATTGATTACATACACGCGTTAGGGACCAATATGTAATTTTAGCAAATTAAAGAGGATTCTTCAAATTTTAAGTTACCATCCTTTAATTAGTCACATTACATCCCACAGTATCAAATCTCAGCTCAATTCGAACATTCAAACATGTTTAATTGCATCCACAACATTCATGGACTGAAACGTAAATAAACAAAACTTCAAGAGAATCTGATTAACTAACTCTACAGCTTCTTGTATCGATACACTTAGCCCTGTATCGATACACCTTGTTTCAGAACATGTCTTGGTGTTTTAGAACACAAGCTCTTTTTTGATACGGTCTCCAAGACGTTTCAATACACAAAATTCTAGTAGCCAACTTAACTGAGCTTGTTTTGATACACCCTTCCTTGTTTCGAAACCCCATGCTCATTTAATGCTCACCGTTTGATACAGCCTTAGGCATATCGAAACACTTGGGGTTAAAATGTCATATTTTGCTAGTTTTTCACACTTTAATGCACTCATAACCACTTAAGCATGTTTCCAACATATATATAACACATCCAAACACCAAACCTCAATCATTCATGGCATATTCAACATCATATCATGGCAGTTTGCATCAAAGGTAAACTATAGACATGCATCCTAGTATACAATCCAGGCAAGATACCAAAATGCATAGCAATGCACAAACAAATAACCAAAGGTCATTTACAAGTCTAAAACAACAATGGACACTTGCTCAAATAGGGAGTTTGCACTAATCTCCCAAAAACACAACTGATCCCCCATCGCCCTTATTACTCATAGTCTAAACCAAAACATACATTCTCAAATGAAGTCTCTTGCGATCCCTTGCTTCACGCTGCCTCCAAAACCTCAATTCTCTGCATTGATGGACAAACTAGAGTGTAAGCACACAAGGCTTAGTGAGGAGTGCTATAAAACAAAACACCATCAATGCATTAAATCCATTTTTTCAAGTCCACATTGAAATCTCAATCAATTAACTTAAATCATTATTTGAAAACCATCAAGCATTTAAAACCATCCACTTTCCTTAATAAAAAAAATCAGCATAATAAACCTTACGCAACATGTATCATGAATCAACAACAACTCCCATTGCTAACACTCAATTTAAGCCTTCCCATGCATAACTACCATATGCAAAGCTTAAAGAGTAAAACATGTATAAATCTCAATATTCAACATAAACCATCTCATGACACATCATCAATTATATTGGCTTACAAGTGATCATTAGGCAAGTCCATTTCTCAAAACAACATATCATATAAATCCCTCGACATCCAAGGCGACTTGTTTATAATGCACTCAATCTTATAGTCAGCTAACTATATCCGATTACATTTACAAACAATTTTCATAACATCACTTGCCAATATAATTTCACATTTCACCACATACCTCATTATTTTCAAAGCATCATCATTAAATCATTTTGCAAAGCATTAAACCATGCTTTAAATCAAAATTATAAAACGTATACTTACAAGGATCACTTACCATATGCATCATTCATCAACACATCATTAAGAACAGCAAATCATATACTTTAAACATGCTTTAACAGTAGGTAATATGAATTCAAAACCAAGTGCATAAAAACCATTTCATAATAGCACATCACATCATTAAGATGTTTTTGGACATGAAACTAAATACATGTTTTAGAACAAATGGTTTTAAAAGCATTGTTGAGTGTTTTCTTGAGCGTCCTTCACTAAGCTTTATGCTTACGCTCTCATTTATCATCAATGCAAATAAATAAGTGTTCGAGGCAGCAAGCGAGCAAGAAAGAGGATTTCCAAGTGTGATTTTGTTCACAAGTATGGTTTTCAAACTAGTTACGTAGTAATAAAAGGTAATGGGTGCTCATTGTGTTTTGGGAGTAGGTTTAATGAAACTCTCTGTTTTGATGAAAGTTTATGTTGGTATTTTAGACTTGTAAATGGCCTATAATGTTTGGTATATGCTTTGAATTGCATTTCTGGTATTGAATGGTTGTTTGCTTAGGATGCATGCCTCTAGTTGATAATATCGAGCTTGAATTGGTATGTGAATTGATATACAAGTCTTTGGAAGCATGTTATAGGTGTGATGTATAATTAAAATGTGTATTAGAATATTTAGGGCTAACATGGATATGTTTAATATGGTTTTAAAGTGTTTCGAATATGCATTTTTTGCAAATCTGCAGGTAAGTTTCAGAAACTTATGAACAGGTTTCGAAACCTGTTGAAACTGGTTTCGAAACCTTGAGTCAAATTTTAAAAATTTTGAGTTACTAGAAAAAAAATTATGAAACCTTTCCCAAAGATTTTGAAACTTTCAGTGTGGATTTTTTCTGCAAAGCTTAAAAATATTTTTGAAACATTATATTTTGGTCCCTGATTTTCGTAAATACAATTGTAAGGGTTTGGGTTGTCGTTTTGAACTAAAATTTGGCGAGCAAGCATATAACCTGATTAATTAAAGATTGGTAAAATCAAAATTGTATAAGTCCCTCTAATTTTCTCTATTTTCAATTTGGTCCCTTAATATCCGTGTATGCAATTGAATGTCTCATCGGTGATTGATTTGAGTGTAAATTGAACTGTTGTCAGAATGTTCACCATAAGTTAATAATTTGCATCTAGACAAGATAAAAGAAAAAATGGTGGGTTATTGAAGGAAACCTTCACGGATTTTCTTCGATAATCCTCGTATAACTCACTCAATTCAGTAGAACGGTTAAATTGGGTCAAGAGATATAAAATTCAATAGGGCTTAGAGGATTGGAATTAACACATGCGAACTAGTTGTAACTTTCAACTAAAACAAGTGTCATGAATATTTTTATGATTTTTAGTTTTTGTTTTTGTTTTTTTGGCTCGGAACATAGAAACTTTGGGTTGGTCTTATTGTAACCCCCTCGTTCCGGTTTGGCCGGATGACCGGTCCGAGTGGGCCACACGGGGAAAACCGAAGCGAAACCCGTTAAGGTTCCCCCTCGGTTAGCAACCCTATTTTTTAACTTAATCTTTTCTAAAGGCTCATTCGAATCCTATATGATCAAACAACGGAATAAAATTGTAGAAGGTAAACATTCGAACCCAAGACAACATTTAAACAGCCCAATTTTAATCCTTTAAACATGCCGTTTCGAAACACCCTTGAGGCGTATCGAAACGCCTTGACCAGGTCAACTGCTCCAAAGCCCATACGAAGGGGTCGTATCGAAACAGAGGTCAACCGTTCTGAAACGCCCTCAATGGTCAACTTCTCGTGGTTAACGAGATTTTGACCGTTTCGAAACCCTTAGGCCCGTTTCGAAACGCTTTCATCTCGTCATTTTCTCAGATTTCCTGTAGCCAAAACGTTCCGAAACCCGTATCGGAACAGGGGCTCTTTGAGGCCAAACCGTATCGAAACGCGTTCCGATATGGGGTCCTTGAAGCCTACCCGTTCCGAAACAGCCCAGCTCGTTTCGAAACGCGGGCTGTCTGCAACCTTTGAGAACCAGACTTAGGCGTTTTTCCACAAGTCTAAAGGTCCCAAACGACCTCTAATGGCACACAACACAAGCAAACAAGGTCTAGAGGCATATATTCTATATCAAGCATGCTCAAACACACACAAGGCATATGGTGAATCATTCGTACATGGGAATTACACATTAGTAGCCTTTCATTCAAGTCATGCTTGAAGACATTAAAAAGAACCAATAGGCATCATACATCCCAAATAAGTTTACATGCCAACAAAGCAATCTTAAACCTCCTTAAGGCATACATCACATAAGCATTTGGCAAGATATATCATGTTTACAATCCACGACAAAATATAAGTATCTAACATATACATGAGTCATACATAGCTCATTCAAAACACACACTCTTGCCACATTGCTAAGCTACTACATAATTAGTAACCGTACTTGAGCAAGAAAAACTTGGAAAGCCCTTCTTGCCTTGCTCCGAGCTAACACCACGCTAATGATCTGCATTGTTGAAAATGAGAGCGTAAGCTATAAGCTTAGTGAGGATGCTCTAAAATCGAAAACATCAACAATGCAGGGTTCAAGCATGTATTCCCTAATTCTCATTTCTAACATGCATAGGTAAAGCATCAAGTAGACATATCTAGTCTTTCAAGAGTCATGTATGGCATCTCACATCATACTAAGCTCAAACATCACATATCAATATCACACATTACAATTTATAGAACAAGTTCAATTGGCCACTATTAGATTACCCGGATGTGCGGATTTAATCTCAACAATCACTTTACCTCGGTGGGATTACACTCATCATCGGACCTTGCATGGGCGGGATTCCACTCACCACCACATGCCCTACGGATGGGATTCCACTCATCATCCCGTAGAATATATATAAATTTCTGGTGGAATGTTGCATCACCGTACTCCTCCTTGATGACTCAACGCCATCAAGGCCACGTACGTTTTGACTCAATTTGTGTGCACACTAATCCTAATGATCGATCATTTACACCCGGTAAGTTAATTAGTGCCAATTTCATTTATCTCATCACATATCCACCATTCATGTCTCATACACATTGTATATACAAAGCATGACATACATATACAATCAATCCACACATCACAATAACTATTAGACAATGGCATGAATAGCATACAAAAATTCGTGGAGTTAAGCTACCAATTAACTCTCACTTTGGAAAGGCCTACCAAGCACTTTCCACCATATACCACACACACTTGAACCAATCTTTAAAACGTGTTTAAAGTCACTCACCACCCTTCCTTAGCAACCAAAGCAAGCCTCCTACAAGCCCGGATTCGATCCCGATGCCTCTCCAACGCTGCCTCTTGCTTCTAGCCAAACAAAACACATCCATTACTTCACAATTCAATGCTAAAACTCAGCCATCATCTCACCCCATAAGCACAAGTCAACTTCAATAATTTCCTATCCAAATAACCACCCCAAAATACCCATTTTCGTGCTCACTAAAAACCTAGCTGAAAATTCCATTTTCAAACATCCAAATGACACCCAAAGGGTCCCAAAACATCCTCCTAACATACATAACCCATCAGCCCTCCAATTTAAACCTAAAACCCACCAAAAACCAAATTTTTGACACCTTAAAAATTGCCACAAGAACCCATTTCGGGTTTTCACCCAAACCTAATCATTTTAACATATAATATACATTTTAATGTGAATAAACTAAAACCCAATTTTATATTTCAAAACAAATTGAAAATCTCCATAAAAACTCAAACTTTCACCAAACCCTAACATTTCAAAAGTTGGTAGTTTCAAAATCTACAACCATGTATGGATAGAGGATGAAGATGAGAGTGAGAAAATGTTATTACCATTGAAAATGGCCTTAAGATGAAGATGAAACTCAATGGAATAGTAGATGGGGGTTTATGGAGTTTTGGTTTGGGGTTTTCACGTTGAAAGCAAAGATGAGGGAGGGAAGACCACATTTTTGTTCTTTTTGACCTTTTTAAAAGTTGTCTACCTTTTTTTTATTTCTTTTGGGTTAAATCACCAAAGTGGTCCCTCCTCTTTATTTTAAAACCCAAATAACTCAAGCCATGGTTAAAATGATTAACTTTAATTTTTACCGACTCGGGCCACTAACCCGACTAACTCCTAACCCCAAAACACGGGCGTTACAACTCTCCCCCACTTAAGGAATTTCATCCCTGAAATTACCTGACTGAAAGAGATACGGAAACTGCCTTTCCGTATCCTCCTTCCTCTCCCAAGTGGCCTCGTCCACACCTCGACGTTGCCACCGCACCTTTACTAACTCAATCGATCTATACCGCAACACCTTACTGTCAGAAGCTAGGATCTCAACTGGTTCTTCCTCATAAGTCAAATCCGGATTCAATTCAATCTCCTCTACAGGCATAACATGTGATGGATCGGATCTATACTTACGGAGCATCGAAACATGTAATACATCGTGTATCTTCTCTAGCTCGGATGGCAAACACAACTGATAAGCAACCGGACCAACCCTCTTCACAATCTCATACGGTCCTATGTACCTCGAACTCAACTTCCCTTTTCGGCCAAATCTCATTACTTTCTTCTACGAAGACACTTTCAAGAACACCTTCTCACCCACTGAGAACTCAACTTCTTTTCTCTTCAAGTCGGCATAGGACTTCTGCCTATCCAAAGCAGCCTTCAATCGATCACATATCAATTTTACCTTGTCAGTTGTCCCCTTGAGCAAATCCGGCATAGGTAACAACTTCTATCCCACTTCGGCCCAACAAACTGGAGTTCTACACTTTCGGCCATACAAGGCCTTATACGGAGCCATCTGGATACTCGACTGAAAGCTGTTATTGTAAGCAAACTCAACTAGAGGCAAGTGCTTCTCCCATGTACCCTGAAAGTCAATGATGCAACAACGCAACATATCCTCTAAGATCTGAATAACTCTCTCTGACTAACCATCTGACTGAGGATGATAAGACGTGCTGAAGTTCAAACGGGTACCTAAAGTTGTATGCAGACACTCCCAAAATCGAGAAGTAAACCGCGGATCTCTATCGGACACAATAGACTTCGGTACACCATGCAATCTAACAATCTCACCAATATACAAATCGGCCAATCTATCTAGAGTGTAAGTAGTATTGACTGCCAAGAAGTGAGCACACTTCGTAAAACGATCTACTATCACCCAAACTGAGTTCTTCTTCGTAGGAGTCAAAGGCAACCCCGATACAAAATCCATGGTGATGTTCTCTCATTTCCATTCAGGAATCCTCAACGGTTGCAACAAACCTGAGGGAACCTGATGTTCCGCCTTTACCCTCTGACATACTAAACATTTACTCACAAAGTCGGGTACATCTCTCTTCAAGCCAACCCAAAAGTACTCATTCTTCAAATCACGGTACATCTTCACACTTCCTCGATGCATAGCAAACAGACTATTATGTACTTCAGTCAAGATCGTACGTCTCAAGTCACTGTCCTCTGGCACAACTATCCTATCTTTGAAACACAAAACCCCATCGGTACTGAAACTGTAGTCTGAAGATCTATCTTCGACTATATCTTGCACGTGAGGTGCCAAAGATCTATCCAAGAGCTGCTTCTCTCTAATCAACTGACCTAAAGTTGGTCTAACCTGAAGCTCGGCTACCAAGCCACCATCTCCAGACAAGCTCAATCTAGCAAACATGGCTCTCAAATCCACGACTATCTTCCTACTCAATGCATCGGCCACTACATTGGCCTTACCCGGATGGTACTCAATGGTAAGATCATAGTCTTTTAGCAACTCTAACCACCTACGCTGTCTGAGATTCAAATCTCGCTGAGTCATAATGTATTTCAAACTCTTGTGATCGGTGTACACTGTGCATTTCTCACCGTACAAATAGTGCCTCCAAATCTTCAGAGCAAACACAACTACATCTAACTCTATATCATGGGTCGGATAGTTGCGCTCATGAGTCTTCAACTGTCTTGAGGCATAAGCCACCACTCTCTTGTCTTGCATGAGAACACAACCTAGCCCTCCATAGGAAGCATCACTGTAAACTACATAGTCCTTCCCGGACTCTGGCTGAATCAAGATCGGTGCTTGGGTCAAAGCTTCTTTCAATTTCTCAAAGGCTCTCTGTCTTGCATCTGTCCACTCAAACTGAACACTCTTCTGAAGTAATTGTGTCAACGGAGCGGCTAACTTAGAGAAACCCTCTACGAACCTTCTATAGTATCCAGCTAAGCCTAGGAAGCTACGTACCTCTGTTATGGACTTCGGTTGCTTCCATTCAACAATGGCCTCAATCTTCTTCGAATCAAATCTAATCTCATCGGCTAACACTACATGTCCTAAGAAGACTACCTCTCGGATCCAGAATTCACACTTGCTCAACTTCGCATACAACTGATGATCTAGCAAAGTCTTCAAAACTAGTCTCAAGTGTCGGTCATGATCTTCTTCAGTTCGCGAATACACCAAGATGTCATCTATAAACACAACTACAAACTGATCTAAGTACTGATGAAAAATCCTGTTCATCATATCCATGAAAGCAGCAGGTGCATTAGTCAACCCAAAAGGCATGACTAAAAACTCATAGTGACCATACCTAGTCCTAAAGGCCGTCTTCGGTACATCAACCTCTCTTACCTTTAGCTGGTAGTAACCCGATCTAAAGTCAATCTTCGAAAAGACCGATGCTCCTCTCAACTGATCAAACAGGTCATCAATTCTAGGCAACGGATACTTGTTCTTCACTATCAACTGATTCAACTGTCTGTAATCTATACACATCCTCATGCTTCCATCTTTCTTCTTCACAAACAAAACTGGTGCACCCCAAGGTGAAGAACTAGGTTGAATGAAGCCTCTATCTGTCAATTCTTGCAACTGAGTCTTCAACTCTTTCAGTTCTTTCGGTGTCATGCGATACAGAGCAATCGAAAGCGGAGCTGAATCAGAATAAGTCTCAATGGCGAACTCTACCTCTTTGTCTGGTGGTAACCCTGACAATTCTTCCGGAAACACACTAGGGAAGTCACATACTGTCCGGATGTCTTGAGGTCTAACCTCACTCATGTTAGGGTTCATCACATACGCCAAGTATGCTTCACACCCCAACTCGACTAACCTCTTAGCCTCTAAAACTGAAACTACATTGGACAAGAACTTCACATTCTCACCCACCACTACAATCTCGTAATCATCTGTGAGCCTCAAAGAAATCCTCTTAGTTTCAAAGTCTATCCTAGCTCTATGCTCCATGAGCCAATCCATACCCAGAATTACATCAAAACCATAGAATGGAAGCTCCATCATATCCACTGGAAACACATGTCCCTGAACCATCAACGGACACCTTCTGTACATTTTCCTAACTACAACCGTGTCCCCGAAGGAACTAGTAACACTAACTCCTACCTCTAACATTTCACAAGGCAAGTTCAACGACTGTGCATGCTCACTCAATATGTAGGAATGTGTAGACCCAGAGTCATTCAAAGAAAGCAAAACCAAGGAGTGTATCGAAAAGTTACCTGCGATCACATCAGTGTCATGCTGGTCCCCACGCTGTGCGTAAACTCTGGCCTGTCCTCTTCCCTCCGGCTGGACTGCAACTACGTGTGCTATGTTCCTTTGACCATCATTCCTCGGCTGGAAGTTACCTCTACCGCGCCCGCGGCCTCTCTGAAAGTCATTGGCTCTAGCAGGAGCCTGAGCTGGTGCCTGTCCCACCTGATGTGGACAGTCACGTCTAATGTGGTCTCTAGCCCCACAACTCCAACACGAATGGAAATTTCCCCAACATTCACCGGTGTGGTTCCTCCCGCAAGTAGCACATGTGGGCAACTTCCCACCAGCTCTTTGGCCCTGTTGGCCCCTACCGTGGTTACCGCCACCACGCCTATGATCATAATGATGCATGTTGTCTTGATGTCTCTTGGCATCACCTCTATCAAAGTTATTGGACCTCTTACCCGAACTAGAACCATCAGACCGCTTGGTCAAGCTCAAACTGTGCTCAAAGTCTTTGGCCCTCGCGACCAAGACATCAAAATCAGTATAGTCTGAAGCTAGAGTATACGTCTTGATCTCTTAATGCAGCCCATAACGAAAACGGTTACAACGTTCCACCTCAGTAGGAACAAGCTCAGGTGCATACCGACTCAGTCTGACAAATCGAATCTCATAGTCTGTCATGGTCATACTCCCCTGAAGCAAAGCCATAAATTCCCTCTTCCTCTCATCAAGATATCGCGGACCCAGGTACTTCTTACGGAATGCTGACTCAAAGAACTCCCAAGTAATCTCGGCCTCATCCATACCCGTAGTAATGGTGACCCACCAAGTGTAGGCATCACCCTGAAGTAGAGACTCAACACATCCTAACTTGCGCTCACCAGTGCATCCCATCTGAGCGAGGATACGGACAGTCTTCTCAAACCACAACTCTGATCTCTCGGGAGTAGACCCTCTGAACTCTTCGGCTCCTAGACCATGGAGTCTCTCTAATGGCAACCCAGTGCCCTCTCCCTGATGATGTGCTGCTGCCTGACCCCCAGCTACTGCAGCCTGAAATGCCCCGGCTATCGCCTGAACCAGAGGAGCTAAATCTTTCCGGCCGGTCCTTGGCCACCTTGGCCTCCCTGAGGTCCCTCTTCTTCGGCCCCGGCCTCGCCTCCTACTCCGGATGGAGGAGGTGGTGGTGGTGGAGGTGGTGGAGGAGCTCCAACTCCAACCACAGGCTCTCCCACTTGAGCCTCAACTCTAACTACTGGCTCAACTCCTGGAGCCGCTGCCCGTGGTTCCGGTCGAACCATCCTAGGCCTCTCACGCGGTCTCATGGTACAACTAGCAAGGTAATAACTACAACAACAAACAAATAGGAATTACATTAGCCAAAACAAGGGTCCAATAGTGCTCAAGTACTCCCTTAACAAAAAATCTTTTTAAATTTAAGTAATAGTAGCAATGGGCACACACTCCACACCAGATGCAACAACTCATGTTTCAAAACGTCATACGAACAGTCAAACATTAAGAATTCATGGCAAGGCATGCATCGAACAATACAACCACTTAACATATCAAGCTTACCTCACTTACCTGCCTGAGGTCTCGGTAACCTCAGGCTCTGATACCAATAAATGTAACCCCCTCGTCCCGGTCTGGCCGGATGACCGGTCCGAGTGGGCCACACGGGGAAAACCGAAGCAAAACCCGTTAAGGTTCCCCCTCGGTTAGCAACCCTATTTTTTTAACTTAATCTTTTCTAAAGGCTCATTCGAATCCTATATGATCAAACAGCGGAATAAAATTGTAGAAGGTAAACATTCGAACCCAAGACAACATTTAAACAGCCCAATTTTAATCCTTTAAACAGGCCGTTTCGAAACACCCTTGAGGCGTATTGAAACGTCTTGACCAGGTCAACTGCCCCAAAGCCCATACGAAGGGGTCGTATCGAAACGGAGGTCAACCATTCTGAAACGCCCTTTCGAAACCCTTAGGCCCGTTTCGAAACGCTTTCATCTCGTCATTTTCTCAGATTTCCAGTAGCCAAAACGTTCCGAAACCCGTATCGAAACAGGGGCTCTCAGAGGCCAAACCGTATCGAAACGCGTTCTGATACGGGGTCTCTGAAGCCTACCCGTTCCGAAACGGCCAATCTCGTTTTGAAACACGGGTTGTCTGCAACCTTTGAGAGCCAGACTTAGGCGTTTTTCCGCAAGTCTAAAGGTCCCAAATGACCTCTAATGGCACACAACACAAGCAAACAAGGTCTAGAGGCATATATCCTATATCAAGCATGCTCAAACACACACAAGGCATACGGTGAATCATTCATACATGGGAATTACACATTAGAAGCCTTTCATACAAGTCATGCTTGAAGACATTAAAAAGAACCAATAGGCATCATACATCCCAAATAAGTTTACATGCCAACAAAGCAATCTTAAACCTCCTTAAGGCATACATCACACAAGCATTTGACAAGATATATCATGTTTACAATCCACGACAAAATATAAGTATCTAACATATACATGAGTCATACATAGCTCATTCAAAACACACACTCTTGCCACATTGCTAAGCTACTACATAATTAGTAACCGTACTTGAGCAACAAAAACTTGGAAAGCCCTTCTTGCCTTGCTTCGAGCTAACACCACGCTAATGATCTGCATTGTTGAAAATGAGAGCGTAAGCTATAAGCTTAGTGAGGATGCTCTAAAATCGAAAACATCAACAATGCAGGGTTCAAGCATGTATTCCCTAATTCTCATATTTAACATGCATAGGTAAAGCATCAAGTAGACCTAGCTAGTCTTTCAAGAGTCATGTATGGCATCTCACATCATACTAAGCTCAAACATCACATATCAATATCACACATTACAATTTATAGAACAAGTTCAATTGGCCACTATTAGATTACCCGGATGTGCGGATTTAATCTCAACAATCACTTTACCTCGGTGGGATTACACTCATCACCGAACCTTGCATGGGCGGGATTCCACTCACCACCACATGCCCTACGGATGGGATTCCACTCATCATCCCGTAGAATATATATAAATTTCTGGTGGAATGTTACATCACCGTACTCCTCCTTGATGACTCAACGCCATCAAGGCCACGTACGTTTTGACTCAATTTGTGTGCACACTAATCCTAATGATCGATCATTTACACCCGGTAAGTTAATTAGTGCCAATTTCATTTATCTCATCGTATATCCACCATTCATGTCTCATACACATTGTATATACATAGCATAACATACATATACAATCAATCCACACATCACAATAACTATTAAACAATGGCATGAATAGCATACAAAAATTCGTGGAGCTAAGCTACCAATTAACTCTCACTTTGGAAAGGCCTACCAAGCACTTTCCACCATATACCATACAGACTTGAACCAATCTTTAAAACGTGTTTAAAGTCACTCACCACCCTTCCTTAGCAACTAAAGCAAGCCTCCTACAAACCCGGATTCGATCTCGATGCCTCTCCAACGCTTCCTCTTGCTTCTAGCCAAACAAAACACATCCATTACTTCACAATTCAATGCTAAAACTCAGCCATCATCTCACCCCATAAGCACAAGTCAACTTCAATAATTTCCTATCCAAATAACCACCCCAAAATACCCATTTTCGTGCTCCCTCAAAACCTAGCTGAAAATTCCATTTTCAAACATCCAAATGACACCCAAAGGGTCCCAAAACATCCTCCTAACATACATAATCCATCAGCCCTCCAATTTAAACCTAAAACCCACCAAAAACCAAATTTTTGACACCTTAAAAATTGCCACAAGAACCCATTTTGGGTTTTCACCCAAACCTAACCATTTTAACATATAATGTACATTTTAATGTGAATAAACTAAAACCCAACTTTATATTTCAAAACAAATTGAAAATCTCCATAAAAACTCAAACTTTCACCAAATCCTAACATTTCAAAAGTTGATAGTTTCAAAATCTACAACCATGTATGGATAGAGGATGAAGAGGAGAGTGAGAAAATGTTATTACCTTTGAAAATGGCCTTAAGATGAAGATGAAACTCAATGGAATAGTAGATGAAGGTTTATGGAGTTTTGGTTTGGGGTTTTCACGTTGAAAGCAAAGATGAGGGAGGGAAGACCACATTTTTGTTCTTTTTGACCTTTTTAAAAGTTGTCTACCTTTTTTATTTCTTTTGGGTTAAATCACCAAAGTGGTCTCTCCTATTTATTTTAAAACCCAATTAGTCAAGCCATGGTTAAAATGATTAACTTTAATTTTTACCGACTCGGATCACTAACCCGACTAACTCCTAACCCTAAAACACGGGTGTTACACTTATCATCTCTTCTTTTTTATACTATTAAACAATAGATTATTATCATATATAGTGAAGGTGAAAAATAAATTTTTCACAATTGAGATTATTTAGAGGTTTAAGGATTTAGTTTAGAGTTTGGAAGTTTAGGTTGTAGGGTTTAAAATTTAGGATGTATGGTTAGAATTTAAGATTTAGGGTTTAAGGTTTGTGGTTAGATTGTTAGAGGTTTGATATCAAAATTTTAGATTTTAGATTTAGGCTTAAAATAAGTATGCTTGTATAAACTTTTTTACACCTATAACGTATCAAATATTAATCCTTAAACATTTCATTGAATTTGCTGGATTATATTACACACGTCATTGTGTTTGATCCTCAAACACTTATGTTTTTTTAAGCTGTAGAGTTAAGTTGTTTTACTTAAAGATAATATAAAAGTATAAAGTGAAAAGTACCATGATAATAATATTTATTATTTCTTAATATTATTTATTTAATATTCTTAATATAAATTCATGATAATATAGGTTTTGTTTTCAATCTCTGATAAGATTTAAGCTTTTTTAGAGTGAATATTACATCATTTTTATTGAGCCCTTAAACTAATTTTTTTTTGCTTTTAACCCTTAAATTATTTGTTGGTCAAAACAAGTATATAAACTATTGTTTCTGGTCGTTTTAAATCCCTAAACTATTTTTTGATCAAAATAAGTACTTAAAATATGTCATTTTTTTGCTTTTAGTCCCTAAACTATCTATTTATCAAAAAAAAATATTTGTGACGTATCAACATCTTATTAGCTAAAATATTTTTTTTTGACTTAGATACTACCAGACTTAAAGTGATTAGAAATAATAATTTAGATATTTATTTAAAAATAGTTTCAGAGCTAAAAACAAAGTGTATAATTTATGGGTTGATTTTTCATTTACACCTTTAGTTAATGTATACCACTAACTTAATGAACCATTTAAGGTTAGTAAAGAAGTAAAAGACTTTAGAATTTAAGTGAGCATAAGAAGAAATGGAATTTGGAGTTTGGCTTTAACATCCATTTACGGGACAATTATCAACTCGACTAAAAAAATTTAATTATTTAACTTAACTTAACATGAAAATATCTAACTTGTTTTTGACTCGACTCAAAAAAAATTTAAATAAAATTTGAGTTATACAATGAAAATTCAAATAACTCAAAAAATTTAGTAATTAGTCGATCAATTTTCAAATCGAATCAAGTGTCTTAGTTCTGCATGATATATTATTATGTATATCACATGCAGAAATATGAAGAAATATATATATATATATAACTGTTTAAATTAGAATATATTTGTATTATAATATTATAAATAATTACAATTAAATTTGTATAAAAACTCGAAAATTCAACTCGACTTGACTCGATTTAAATAAATTTTAAATCGTAAAATAGAACTCGTACATTCGACTAACTAAAAGTATTTACTCGACTAGACTCAACTCAATTTAACGGTTAACTCTATATACAATGCATAGAATTGGAACTAGAAATTGAAAACCACAAAATCTTAAAGTAGAGAAAATGGGATAAACTTAAAAAATCCCTCGTATAAAATAAAATAACATAAAACCAAAAGCCCGGGAACTGGGTCGGTGTTATGTAACTCTAGGCCAGGGCTTCGAGTCGGGGGTTTCCCAAGACGACACGTGTGCTGTGGTGCAAAAAAACATCTGCTCTTAGACTTGACCAGTCAACCTCGTTCCACTTTATTTGATGAGAGTTTGCTCCTTCTACTTCAAATTATTATTATTTCAATGTTTTAAAATATTAAGCATAACATTTAAACAATGTCTGAGACTGAGACCCCCTTTTCTTCATACAGATAATATAACGCTTACTGCATTTCTTAGCGTTATTTTTCACTTTAAATTTTCTCTTTTTTTCTTTTCTTATTTATTATGATGCATATATACAAATTTTAAGTTAAATAAAAGAACAAAACAACTTTTAGTCGTGAAACTTATTAATTTCTTTTGAAATTGGTCTATGAAATCTTTTACCCATATTGAATTTTGAATTTAAATTTTTAGTCCTTTGATGATGTGATACAATATAAGAGTACTGCATCATCAAATTAAAAACAAAATAGTATAATGTTCAAAGATTAAGTTGAAAAAATTTGTCAAAATTAAAATTTAACACTGATCAAATTTTATCCCTTTAATCAGCATATCCAATAGTGTTCACAAACCTGATAAAGTAGAATCTCAAGTTCCTTCTTGGGATCATGATACATATATTTAATCTTATTAACAAGTAATGAAAAGCAAAGTGATACACTCTTTTATTCATCCATTGTATCTGCTTTCGCAATTTATAAAAATAACATAAAAGTAACAATATTAGATTTCATAATCATCATTAATGATTACCAAGTGATTAGCTTAACTATTTTTTCCAATGTAGAGAACTTTCTGCTTTTATTGATTATTTTATTTAAGGCAATAATTTGAACTTTTTTATATGTAAATCTAAATATATTTTTTTCAGGATAGTTGTCTAAATTCATACTCTACATTTAGTATAAGCATGATTTAAAAGCATCGTATTTTTTTTTCATTGCATCACTAATATCATACATTAGTTAAAAATTTCCTTCCCTGGAATATGTGATTAAAACTTTTTATGGAACTAACAAGTGTTATTCAAGTGCTAGTACAAAACCTAGTTTTCCTCTAAACCTGGAGCCGTAGGTCTTTTTCATTTTTTTCCCGACAACGACATTGGTTTTAGTACTGATTTTCGATTTTTAATAAGAATATGTATTTTTGTGGTACGCTTTTTATATGACTCTATGACACGTTTTTTTTTGTGTTTGTGTTACGTTTTTTATGTCGTTTAACACGATTTTTGCATACCTTAGCGGTCGTTTGGTGCTCATACAAAGAGCCTCACGACGTTTGTTTTCTAATTTGGGTTTATCGGTGATTATAGAAAAGTTTGTTCCCCTTTGGTTGTTGTTTTTCGTTAAAATCAAATCTGTGTAGCGGAGTAATCTGCCTAAATAAGGAGAAATTATATCATAGGTCTGGCTCGCCACGTCATCCATGGTCCCAACCAATAAAAAATATCCATTTCATTAAAATTTTGCATACCATCTTTTTATCGAGTGAATCTACAATTGGTAAAAAGTGCTTTTTAATTTAATTTACAGTAAATCTAAGTGAAGATTCACTCGACAAAAAAATGACATGGATAAATTAATGAAATAGATGATTTTTATTGGTTGAGACCAAGTATGACATGGCGAGCCGGGCCTATGATATAATTTTTTTCTGAATAAGTGTTCGGTATGCACATACATTTTCAATGAAATAATAGAATAGAAATCATGTGTCCATTTCTGGTGTTCCTATGCTCCAACCTTAAAAAATTAGGTTTATAATTTAGGGGGTTATGGTTTAGTTTTTAAATTTTAGGATTCAATTTTTAGGATTTTGGATTAGAATGTATAGTCTAGTTTTTTAGCATTTGAATATACACATAAACACTAAAAAAAAGGTACAGACAATTTTTTTTCTCAAAAAGAACATATATTTGAATTTTAGAAAAAATATTTTTAGAAGAAACATATTCAAAATTTGAATATAAAATACAAAACACATATGATATATGATATATGAAAAAGTTATTAAAAATTGAATATTTAAACTAACTAGACGAGTTGTTAAAATCTGAGTTTTACTAGCTAGCTAGTTTTAATAATAATGGAAAACACTAAAATAAAATTACTGATATTGCGTGTGGTATCGGCTAATTTGTCAAGATATTCCTTTTTGAGGATTTATCTTGAATAATACCTCCCTTTGAAGAATATTTAGAAAAACACCTCCTATTTAGTCTACATTTGGGTAAATTCGTTCTGCAAGATGCGATATCCAAAATCATGTTCTATAAGGCACGATTTCAGTCTGACGTGGATTATAATATCCGGTAAATATATTTTTAAAAAAATAAATGGAAGTCGCGGTGTACAGGACGCGACTTCCATGAGAATTTCAAACGACTCTTCACGGTAAGATGAAGTCGTGTTGTGGGGCCGCGATTTCCGCGTTGATAAATTGCATTAGTTGAAAATTTAATTACCGCGTTAGGGTTATGAAGAAGTCGCGCTCTGTAGGGTGCGATTTTCCAAAGTCACATCGTGTAGGGCACGATTTTTATTGAATAGTCACACCACAACCGATGCGATTTCCACTATAAATTGGTCCCCACCCTCCCCTTCTACCCCACACCAAAAAATTACTCTTTCTCAAATCTACTTTCTTTCAATTTCTCGGTTGATTTTTCGTGTTTTATATAATGGTGGGATTAATAAGGTTGGATCACAAGCACATGTTTGATTATAATCGGAGAAATGTAAGTTTTATCACGTTATATAGATTAATTTATACATACGAGTTTATTTTTTTTAGAATGGGATGGAACGACGTCTGGACATTTCTTACAATCGGGTGACGAGATCACCCGACTTGTTGATCCAACAGTACATAGAGGAGGTTGGGTTTTTGCACGCATCCAAAATTCTTGGAGGTGCGAAAATAGACGTTGAATTGGTAAACGCTCGTTTAGAGAGGTGGAGGCCGGAGACACACACATTCCACCTTCCTTGCGGCGAGGTGACAATTACCCTAGAGGATGTGTCTCATATCCTAGGTTTGCCTATTGATGGAGAGGCTATCACTGGTCTCGATGCTAAAGATTGGATGAACCTATGTTTGAGTGGGCTAGGGGTTGCGCCGGAGCGTTTTTACAACAAAAAACTAAAATTAGTGTGGATGCAGGATAATTTTGGTGATGTACCCATTAACGCGAGCGAAGATGTGAAAATGTAACGATAAATTTTTTTAGTGAATATTATTGAAATAATTTTTTTACATGTGCTAATATATATATTCGTATTGAAGGCATATGCCCGCGCTTATATTTTACATATGATCGTCGGGGTATTGATGTTTGACAAAACCCGGAACAAGGTTCACACGATCTAGTTGCAGCATTTGCGGAATTTTAAAGATGCCGGTAAACTGAGCTGGGGCTCCGCAGTTTTGGCCACTCTTTTTAAGGAGTTGAGCAAGAACACCGATCTAAAAAAGTATTGCATCAGAGATTGTTTGGTGTTGCTTCAGTCTTGGGTGTGGTGGAGAATGCCATTTTTATACCCTGAGCTTCTGAAACCTACTCCATAGGTTGTTTTGCTAGGCCGAAGGTAAGAAAAGAGTTAATTTTTTTTAATATATGTATTATTATAATTTAAATAATCTTCTTATTTTGTAGGTAGATCGTTCCTTTAACTCATGTTGGTGTTGCGAAGGGCCGGGAGGTTATCAGACAGGATATTGAGAATTTTTCGAAAGTTTAGGTAACACTTTGGTGTATTTATATAAAATAAATTTTATATTTAACTATATGTATTATCTTCTTCTTTTTTAATATACGCATTATATATTGTACAGATTTTATGGTCATCGTTCGCAAATCCGGAAGTTCACCATTGTATCCCGAAATTTTCAGTCGAGACGAAGCTTATTTGGACAACCACTGTACCACTCGTCTGCTATGCCACAATTGAGTGGCATCCAACCGAATGCGTCTTATAAAAATTTGGTGGTTTCCAGCGTATCCCAATTGAGCCTCCAAATCTGGATAAGTTGCACAAACTCACTCGACAAGGGAAGCCCGAGGTAATAAATATTTATATACTTACAATATTCTTTTATTAATTCGAACGTAATTTATATCTAAACAGAATAATAAATTTTTTATTGTTCGATACGTTGATTGGTCGGTGTACCATCATGCTTATATCGCTCACTGGAGGGACAAGATGAATCCGCGATGGCAACCACGAAGTGATTATCGTATGTTTGATACGATGGTGAGCGATGATTATAAGAACTGGTTTACGAAGAATGGGAAGTCGTTTATTCTGACTCGAGAGGAAGCGTCGGTCGTCTATCAGCGTCAAGAACACAACCGCTCACCATCTCAGCACTCGAGGGGGAGAGGAGCAAGGAATACCTCCGAGGGTGCGTCATCATCGATGAGAAGTCGTGGTCCTGCCTCCGCAGCACTGCCACCATCAGATGCTACCCCACTACCGATGCGACCATAATTGACCGAAAGTCCAAGCCAAGGTTATTTAACGCATTTATGTCATACCCCTTTGCTTAATTTACGGCGATGATGAGTGATGCCTCCAGCTATCCTGCAGCATATATGCTCTACGTGCCCCTCATGTCGTTCCCCCCGATGTCAGCCGCATTTGGAACCGAGATTGTCCAACAAACGCCGCCACAGTCGATTTTCTACCTTAGTGGGTCTGGTGAAACGAGCGGTATTGCTGAAGCTAGAACCGGGGATTATGGTGATGATGGTGGTGATGGTGGCGCTGATGACAGCGCTCTCTCCCAACGCAATCCGAAGTGACATCGTCGTGCACCGTTTTGTGGTACCGATGGAAATAGGCGTCATTAGTTTTTTAGTAGTTTATTTTATTTGAAAATATTGAACTTTATATTTTTATTTTGTTTTTAATTAGTATATATTTTAGTTTAATTAAGATTTTTAGTTTATTTATTTAATTCGTATATGTTTTTTAATTTGCGTTTATTATTTTTTAATTAGTTTATATTTTATTTGAATCAATATTTTGAGTTAATTTTTCTAATTAGTATATAAATATTTTGGTGGAGGAATTCGACTATCATTTAATTTTAATTAGTATATATTTTCATTAATATGTCTTTTGTTTTGTAATTAGTATATATTTTTAATTAATATATTTCTTTTAATTACTATAAAAGAAAGAAACACACGTACATTATTATTGTACAATTGTACCCCTAAACATGCTAATAAAGATACTTCTACAATGTCCTCGACTTGTTTTGCTCTCTTGGTCTCATCCTCAGTTAACATACCAGCGGGTTACTTCCTGAGCTGAATACATAACCGGTGCTTGTCTTGAATATCATAGGTCTATTGGAGCCTAGTATTGTACCCCTAAACATGCTTTCATTTTTGGGTCTTTGACTCCGGTTACATGTGGGGGTCATAGCCTAGACAAAAATGTTAAGAACTTTGTCTTCCATTCAAAAAGACCTCAAATTTCTGGATATTGTGATTTGTTGTTGTCGATCCTCGTGAACAAAAATACTGAATAGCTAACATCTACTCAACATCAACATATAGATGCAACTATAAATAACAATAAATCACAATATCTGGGAAAACAGTTTGCGAATAAATTTTCCAGATACGTGGTTTGTTGGCATTAGTAGTTACAATCGAAAACTTCAAGCACTACAATGCATTTTTTCTTCGAATGAGTGGTGGTGTGGGATTCGTTCGACCGGGGTATTTAAAGTGTCAAAGTCGCGTTGTGTACGACGCGATTAACCTGACACGCCAGGAATCCTGGAAAAGACGTGTTCTGTACGACGCGATTTACCTGACAGGTCAGGAATCCTAGTAAAGTCGCGTTTTGTGCGACGCGACTTCACTGACACGTCAGGAATCCTAGCAAAAGTCACATTCTGTAGGACGCGATTTTCCTACTGATCTGGTCTATATATACCCTCATTTTTATGAACAATAGTGGAAAACTCACACTTGTATTGTGAGTTGTGGGTATATGCAGTTGTAGTAGGATACTAGTTGTGGTGCGATGTGTGTACCGTTCGTTTGTTCAAGATGACCGACAAATCACAATATCCGAAAACGCGTGGTGGGGTGCCACAAATATGATCAGTACCACGAAATCACAATAGCTACAACTTTATTTGTCCTGTACAGGGTTACAGATTTTGGTGGGTGCCGGTTACATTTAATAGCGCGGGTCAAAGCTTCTACCATTATCAGTGTTTTCAAAGCTATGTTAAGACCCTCGTATGTAGCGGTGTTGGTGGCATATGTATCGTGGAAGATTATGATTATTGCGTACTTGCAAAATCCACGAAGCTTTAGGGCTCCAACAACATTGACAAAATTTTACACCTCCCGTCGGCCATTTATCTACAACACTAACACATCTCTCATCGGCCATACAAATCTGACAAACTATTACACCTCTCATCTATACCAGTTCATGTATAAATTATTGAGTTTGCATGTTTAGGGGTACAATTGACCACATGTTTAGAGGTACAAGTGTTTTTAACATACAAAAAATAAAAATATAATTTACATATGTAATATTTTACATGTTTCAATGCATGTCTTCTATAAAAAACAATGAATTGAAAGAACCACGTGTTTAGGGGTACAATTGTTTCAATGCATGTCTTCAAGCTCGGTGGTCTATTAGATCCGAGTGTTGTACCCCTAAACATGATTTCATTGTTGGGTCTTTAACTCCGGTTACATGTGGGGGTCGCAGGGTAGACCAAAATATTAAGAACCTTGTCTGCCATTCAAAAAGACCTTGGATTTCTGGATATTGTGATTTGTTATTGCCGATCCTCGTGAACAAAAACACCGAATTGCCATCTCACAAGAGCTAATAACCCACCAAAAGCTTCTCAACATATAGATGCAACTACAAATAACGACAAATCACAATATCCAGAAAATCTGTTTGTGAATAAATTTTCTAGATACGTGGTTTGTTGGTATTAGTAGTTACAATTGAAAACTTCAAGTACTACAATGCAGGGTTTTTTTCTTCGACTGAGTGGTGTGTGCTTCGATCAACCGGGTAGGTACTTATAGTCGCAAAAGTCGCATTTTGTAACACGTGACTTTCTTGACACGTCAGAAATCCTGGCAAAGTCGCATTTTGTAAGACGCGATATTCCTGACACGTCAGGAATCCTGGCAAAGTCGCGCTTTGTAGGATGCGATTATTCTGACACGTCAGGAATCCTAGCCAAAGTCTCTTTTTGTAAGACGCGGTTTCATTGCCAATCTCGCATTTTGTAAGATTATCTGCGCATCGTAGTATACCAAAGCTGTAATAGTTTCTCGTCTCGACATATTATATCGATCAAAGTCCTTACAAAGTAAATTCCAAGCTTCAACAAACCAAAAGTTTTCGTGTTTTTTATGTAAAATTCATTCTGGTGTATATATATAATGATGCTAGCCAAAAGTCGCGTTATATAAAACGCGACTTTTCTGAGGAATCAGAAAGCTGGCTCGTATTCTATAAAACGTTATTTCCCTTGACACAGTACGTATACTACAAAGATGGAATAACTTGCGTTCTATAAAACACGATTTTCCCTAACACGGTACGTATATTGCAAAGCTGGCACAACTCGCATTTTATACGACACGAGTTACACTTTGTCTCTGCTCACACATCAAGTCACCTCCCATTTTATTAAATGAGAGGATAAAACTCGACTTCTTAGAGCAATCAGAAAGCTGGCGAAACTTGCGTTCTATAAAACGCGATTTTCCCTGATACGGTACGTATACTGCAAAGCTGGCACAACTTGCATTTTATAAAATACGATTTTCCCTGACACTGTTCCTATACTGCAAAGCTGGCACAACTCTATTTTATTAAATAGGAGGATAAAACTCGACTTCTCAGAGGAATTTGAAAGCCGTCAAAACTTGCGTTCTATAAAACGTGATTTTCCCTAACACGTCAAGAATCTGCAAAGCTGTCACAACTCGTGTTTTATACGACGTGAGTTACACTTTGTCTCTGCTCACACATCACGTCACCTCCTATTTTATTAAATATGAGGATAAAAAAATTTACGGTCAACAAACTTTTTTCTGCCCAACGTTCAAAGCATTTCGTGTGCGAAGAAGAAACACTGCTTCATTTTTTCAACAATGCCAAAAATAGTGGATGCTCTGGATCACTACGAGGGTGAGATGATCCCTCATGCCAAACTCAATTTCATATTTCAGTCCCCTAACAATATTACGCTACGGATTCTGACCAGAGTAATGTATGAAAGGCTGAAGTGAGCGCTAAAGAGGAAGATTCTACATGCTTCCGGGAGGGAGTTACACTCATTGAGGTATCAACTACCTTCGTCGATAGATTCGATTTATTTTACAATATTTGATGTGAAATATGACGAAGATGTGCAACTGATGATCGACACCCATACGCAGTATTCCATGGGATGTCCTCTAGAGCTCTTTATAACAATTTTTGAACGAAATGTCGAATTCCAAACCATTGTGCCAAATTGGATCCAAGCAAATCTTGATTTCGACCCAAATTCTAATAGTCCAACATAAAGTTTGCGATAAGCCTTCAACTTACTAAGTACAAGCAAAGACTAGGCTTCATCGTTTTCTTCCTCGAGGCCAAGGTATTTTTCTATAGCCAGGTTCGACAGTGACCTGAATATGCCGCAAACCCAACACTCAACGTACAATCCATACAATGCGGGTGTAGGGCCATCATCATCTTTTGGACAGTTCCACCATGAAGAGTTTAACCCATTCGATGACTTCTCTTCCGGGCATCATTCAACTTATATCCACAGTGAGACAAACATAGATGATTTCTCATACGGATGACACTCAACTTATATTCCCAGTTAGACAAACGTATATGATTTCTCATACGGACGACACTCAACTTATATTCTCAATCAGACAAACGTAGATGATTTCTCATACGAACAACACTCAACTTATATCCCAGGTGTAGGGTCGTCATCATCTATGGGGCCGACCTACCATGAAGAGTTTTATCAGTTTGATGACTTCTCTTCCAGATCTCACTCAACTTATATCTCTATTGAGCAAACACAATTGATTTCTCATCGATGGGGACACATTCTCACGATCAGGTTACATTTGCAAAACCTAGCAGGGTACACGTTGTTGATGAATCACAACTATACAATTTTGAAGGGTATAATTCTGATGAGGAACCGCTGATGGAGCTCGGGCCCGAAGATGACGAGATGGGTTTATTTCATGACCAAACAGAAGACCTTGAAGAGCCTGTGGAAGTTTCAGAAGATGTTGCAGACGATGAACTTGTGGAAGTTATTGCCCTAGGCAATTTTACTGGAACTTGCAGAAGCTCCGCGTATTACAATCCACCATCCCACTTTACAATAGTGGATATGAAAGGCTTATACGCTACGGAATTTCCAGAATTCTCACAGTTGGACCAGTTGAACGAACATAATAATGGTGAACTACATGTTGGGATGGTCTTCAAGACTAAAAAACTTGTAGAGGCAACCATCAAGCATTACAACATACGCAACTCAGTTACATCCACTGTGCAAAAATTGAAGCGGACAAATATATTGTTGAATGCCCCTACAAGGACTCCGGATGTAACTGGAGGTTTCGTGTATCATGTCTGAAGAGGATGAACAACCTGTGACATATAACGATATACGAAGGATCCCATACATACTCCATGGGAAGCCTAAATCAAGACCATTCTAACTTGGATGTGTACGTGCTCTCTGATCATATCCTTCCACTCGTGAAAGCAAATCCATGCGTATTTGTTCCGCTTTGTATAGCATCGATCAAAAATCATTTCACGTACACTGTTAAATACGATAAGGCATGGTATGCAAGATATCGTGCCATCCAACAACTGTATGGGTAGTGAAAGGAATCCTACAACGAGTTGTGAACGTGGCTGAACTATATGCAGAAATACAACCCAAGAACTGTTGTGGAACTTGAGACAGTTCCAAGATACGAAATGGATCATGTCGTACCTGGGGAGCGCAAATTTTTCCGCCTATTTGGGAAATTTTCGCAATGCGTTAAGGCATTCCGCCACTGCAAGCCAATGCTGTATATCACAGTACATTCTTGTATAGCAAATACACCCAGATCTTACTAGTGGCAGTTACACAAGACGGCAACAGAAAATGCATTCTGGTAGCATTCACCATCGTTGAAAAGGAAGATATCCATTCGTGGACGTTTTTTCTTACCAACTTGCGCACTCATGTCTTATGTCGGGTTTTACGGGCAAGAGAAGATGACATATGTATTATTTCAAACAAGGGCGCAGGAATCTAGGGATCGATCGAACATTTGGGGCTGTTTTGGGCACCTTCGTATATTCATCATCGGTACTATCTGCGATACATTGCTGCAAATTACTATCAGAGGTATAAGAATAATGATGAGCGTATAATGGTTCTTCGCATAGGTACGCCTTTCACTCTTAAAATTATTAATTAACTTGCCTTATTATTATTAATTCTCGTTAATTATTCTGTATTTTTTGAATAGGCAACGCACACCGAGTAAAGCTGGTTGAGGAGCTACTACAAGAGTTGAAAGTTAGAAATCAATATGGATATAACTATCTTCTTGATATCCTGAGGGAGAAATGGTTGCTATGTTATGATATGGGTCGTCGATATGGTCACATGACGATGAACATGGCTGAGGTGATCAATTCGTTTTTGAAGGGAATGCGTCATTTACCTATCACATCAGTTGTGAAGGCAACATATTATCGACTAGCTACCCTTTTTGCAACCCTCGGAAAACAAGCTATGAACTGGATGGCAGGTGGCCACAGGTTCCATCCAGATCTCCAGAAAAATTTTAGATATACCGTGTGCAAGCAAACGCGATGGGTGCCACATGTTTCTCTCGTCACCAACATCGTTTTACGGTTACTGAATTTTCACGGCCGCTAGAAGGAATTATGCACCACAATTATGTTGTTAATCTACAAGAGTACCCGTGTGCACACGCCTTCGCTGCATGTGCATCCGTTCATTTCGACACAATGACACTCGTTGATCCTGTATACAGATTTTAAAACATTTTCAAGGTATACCGATCTGAGTTTTCTCCAATTAGAAATGAACGTCATCGTGATATGGTTAAAAAAGAACCTAAGATACGGTCAAATGAATCCTTGCGACGCAACAAAAAAGTTCGCCCAAAGTCAAGTAGGATTTATTGTGTCGAGGATATGGTTCCTCGAGAACGGACCGACCAACCTAAGTTATGTGGAAATTGTAGGAACCCTGGACACGACATCAAAAAATGTCCTTCTAGACCCACCCTCGAATCAACTAATTGTGATTGTAACATTAATGTTTTAATCCAAAATAACATTATCGACCTCCGAAGCTACGTTTTCTAGGCACTATTGTAAACATGTGTTCTCGTACTAACACGTGAACGTTAAATAACAAAAAGAAACCACAACCATTCACTAGAACAACAAAATCGACTAAACATTAATACCGACACATGTTTCCATTTTCTTAATGCAAAGGAATATACAAAGATAGCATTTTCACACAATTTCTACACCCTTTATGATGCCTTATACACGCTAATTTCTGCACCATTGTAAACATGTGTTCTCGTACTACGACGTGAAAGTTAAATAACAAAAAAACCAACTCACAAATGAGTTCCGGCCAATGTTTCCATTTTCTTCATGCAAAGAAACATCGTAAGGTAGCGTTTTTAACGCGATTTATACACCGTTTCAGATGTCTTATATACACCGATTTTTACACCATTTTCAAGAGATGCATCACTACTATGAGTTAAAAGATCAAAACCATGAAAATTAACCATAAACAACTCTATCGACCCATGTTTCTATTTTCAACATGTAAAGAAACATGGCAAGGTAGCGTTTTTAACGCGACTTCAATTTATTTTTTTAAAATATATTTACCGGATAATATAATCTACATCGGACTGAAGTCGCGCCTTGTGGAACACGATTTTAGACATCGCATCCTGCAGAACGTGATTTACCCTGACATGGGTCAAATGAGGGGTATTTTTCCAAATGTTCTTCAAACGAATTATTTTTCTAAATAAATTCTTAAAGGGAATATCTGGCGAAAATACGCTGTAGTCTCTAGGGGCACTGACAGAAACTGAGATATAAGTCGAGGAATTGAAGCAAATTGGGAAGTAGACCCAAAGAAAGACAGTGAGGCGAATCCAAAGAGAGTTTAGATTCTTTTTTTCCTTTCTTTCTGGCTCTCTCGAGAACCCTATTTAAGTACTTGGGTTTACCCATCTTCTTTCTCTCATGCAAATTGTCTCACCTTTCTCTTCTTCCATAACTTGTCTCCTTGCCCACCACTTTTTCGTGTTCCTCAACTCTTCTCTTACATAACTCTCACTTTGCATCTTTACCAGCTCTGAAGTGAAAGATACTAGTGAAGATGTCTAGCAGAAGGTCCAGATCAAGGCAATCAGCACCAGGTGGTTCCAGAATAACTGATGAACAGATCTATGATCTTGTTTCCAAATTGCAGCAACTTCTTCCTGAGGTTCGAAACACCCACTCTGATAAGGTATATCTTTACAACTTCAACTATTCTTTTCTACCCTACTTTTCTCTCTCTTTGCATCTTGATTTCATCAAGTAATTTATGGCCTCTTTTCTATAAAAAAATTACTAAGATGATGGAAACAAGTGTTCAAATGGTTCTTGAGTTCGGATCTGTAACCATTTCTCTTGTCCTTGACCTTAGTTCAGTCAGGCATATACACAAGATTTTATGTTAGACGACTAACTTTTATACTTGGTAAGATTATATGAGAATTTAAAAATCTAGGGGCGTGGGATTAGATTATAATATAATATATAATAAAAATAAAATATATGAGAATTTGAATTAAGAGAGGGTTGTCTAGCATCCTTCGATTCATGCTTATTCGAGGGCTTCCTATATACCAAAAGCTTATTGAGGCACGGAAAATCAAAGAGAAAAGGGTTTTCGAAGCATAGTTGTTTTGCTAAGTTACAAGTTATAGTAATTAGAGGCAATTGTTGTTGACAGGTTTCAGCTGCCAATGTGTTGCAAGAAACTTGCAACTACATAAGAAGCTTGCACAGAGAAGTGGATGATCTGAGTGAGAGATTATCGGAGTTACTAGCAACAACCGACAGTGCCCAAGCTGCCATCATCCGTAGTTTGCTTATGCAATAGATCAGTTAATTAGTAGGGTTAATAGGTCTGTTTTAGTTGGTTTATCTTTCTTTGCATTTCCATCTTAATTTGTTCTAGAGTTTTGTTAACTAGCTAGCTACCTAAGAACCTAGTTGAAGTTCAATGACTAGAGAATCAAGGAATTAAATAAATGTATTCTTATAATAATAGATCACTGATCTTGATCCACTCATCAAGCCTCTCTTAACGTGCAAACGTGATCAACTCTCCAATTTCAATATATTAAACTACTTTTTTTTAATATTCTTAAGATGTTATAAAGTAGTATCTTTTCATATTTTTTGTTTCTGTGTATGGTTGATTGTCAATGTAATTCATTCACCAATAAGCATTGAAACCCTATTTTTCCACCGATGTTTTTAGTTAAAATCTGCCAATTTATCAACCTACTGGAGAAAGAATCCAGAGGGCTTTTATTCGTTTACGTAACATAAAAATATTAGTAATAATAAGAATAAAGTTGGGTACCGTAAATGAACTGAAAGATCAAGGGAAAACTCAGCTTTAATGGGGAAATGAACTGAAAAGATGCAAATTTTGAAATAATAAAAACTAATTTTATGAAATTGATAAGAACAGTAAGCTCCACAACCAGCAATGCAAAATCATATATGTATACATGGTCATTGGTAAGGTATCCACAATTGATTCAAATGTATAGAGCTGATACATGCATACAGTGTTTTTATTTAGACTACAAAATCCATTGAAAATATATTCGCTAATGTATTTACTTTGTATAAAGCCAGTCTTTGGACTCCCTCATGAAAACAAGGATTAGTTACAACTTTAAATAATGAAATAATGTGTGAGAAAGATGTAGTATGGGCCAGAAGAATCCTATAAGAAACGAATCAAATATATATAAAGCTTTCCAATATATAAATTTAGCAATGGCCTCGAATTAATTATTTAAAGTATACAGGATAGAATATTTTACATGACGCGAGATCTTTAGTATTTTTTTTTGAGCAAGGCGAGATCTTTAGAATGGTAGCTTAATTAGTCATGTATGTTGTACATCTTAGTTCCAATATCAACCTCCACCATTCTTTTGGTTGTCTAAAACTATACATTTTTACGTATCAATAAATATAATATTTATGTAAATAATCATGGACGGATCTAAGGGACATGCAGCTTCCCTTGTATGAAAAATAGTTGATTAAATCGAGATAAAGGTTAAAAATATGACTTGCTTGAGGCATGTACTAAATACCGTCTTTAATGATATTTCGCGGTGAAACGTACTTTTTAGAATTTAACAAACATTTTCGCCGAAGCATACAATAGAAAGAGAAAAAATTCAATGAATATTCAGATTCAAAACGTTTTGACAACAAGAGAGAAGAAGAAAGTAAGTAGATATTCTACTTTGATATGATTTTTAAAGGCATATGTGCAATGTATTTATAGTAGGGGTGTTCAAAAATACCCAACCCGGTTGATTCGACCTGACGACCAGAACCTAAAAATACCGGGCAATCATCTAAAAAAAATTACCCGACCCAGGATTTTCTTGGGTAGTTAAGCCAGGTCTGGGCTGATTTTTTGGTTATCGGGTACCCGACCTGACCCGATAGTTTTAATATTTTTTAAGTTTTAAATTATATTTTTATTTTAGATTCTTTAATATTTTTACCTAAAACTAAATTTAAATCTCTAAATTATTTCTATGTTTGTATTGTGTACTTTAAAGTTTTAAAATTTTCAAATATTTTTTTATTAAATAGAGATGTATTACATTCTCATACCGAGATTCAAAGGAAAAAAAAACGAGATTAATATTTTTAATGTCTTTTTTGTGATAAACTATAATATATATATATTTCATCTTAAAACTAACTTCAAATCACTAATTTTTGTGTTTGGATTATTTATTATGAACTTTTAAATTTTTTGTGTTCCAATGTAATATTTTACAATTTTTAAACTAAAAAATAAAAAATATTATGTATCGCGTACCCGTTACCCGATTAACCGGGTACCTGGGTTTCACGGGTACCCGAGTAGCTGGTACCCGGATATAGCGGCCAGGGACACGGGCTAGATGAGTCGGGTACCTAGTTTTTCGGCTACCCGGCGGTTCCCGTTACTCGATTACCCGGGTACCTGGGTTTCACGGGTACCCGAGTAGTAGGTACCCGGATATAGCGGGCCAAGACACGGGCCATAAAAAGAGGTACCCGATTTTTCGGGTACCTGACAATGAAGTCCCCTAATTTATAGTACCATGCATGCCCAAAAAAGGTATTTAAAATAGACATTAGTCAAGTGCAAATCTATAAAATATAAAATGAATGATTAAGAATAAAGATAATTTCATTTTAAAATGAATGAT
Source organism: Hibiscus tridactylites (assembly GCA_958450335.1). Lineage (NCBI taxonomy): Eukaryota > Viridiplantae > Streptophyta > Magnoliopsida > Malvales > Malvaceae > Hibiscus > Hibiscus tridactylites. Next base: position 3,306,734 of record OY288287.1, on the reverse strand, counting down.
TAAAATAAAGATACTTTCATTTTAAAATTAATGGTTAAAAATCAAGATCCATTAATTGACATAGTAGTTAAAAATGCTTATATTACTCAATTTGTATAGGTTCGAATTCTAATATAAAAATGTAATACTTCTTTATTTAATAAAAAAATTAATGGTTAAAAATAAATTTTAAAAATAATAAAAAAAATCAAGCCTCTAATTCATGCATAGCGGAAAATCAACCAAATTCAACTAGATTAGATTTCTTGGCTGATGCATGAGACAACCATTATATTTTTCTCTTACATGCTTAGTTCCAAATTTTTATATTTAAACTAAAAACAAGTGTTATAAAAAATGTGGGATTTTTTAAAAGAATAGAAATCATCGACCTCTTTTCAGCGTCTCTATTTATGCCGCACACTACAAAATTAGGTTTAAAGTTTTATATTTAAGGTTTAAGGTTAAAGTTTATGGTTAGAGTTTAGAGAATTTAGGGTAGGGTGTAAGGTGTAGTGTTTATGATTTAGAATTTAGGGTTATGGCTTAGAATTTAATTTTTAATGTTTTAGTGTTGGGAAATTGAAAGAAACACTATAAAGTGACAAATAATTTTTATCTTTTAAAATATACTAAATAATTTTATATTTATACAACATTTGTTTCCTTCAAACTTTCCATGTTTTTAACAACGATCTTTACGTAAAAAAAATACAATATTTCTAAAATATGATAAAAAAAGCATTTTTATCCTTAAAAAATTAATTTAATCATTTTTTATTTTGACCCTCAATCCTAATCCCTAAATTCACTTCTTTAATATTAGAACATACATAACAAGACTAAAAATTATTAGTGAATTTTTATTAATTTAAACTGTGTATTTTAATGCTTAAGTAACCAAACTAGATAGCATATACATCCAATTAACAGTAAGTGAACTCCCCTCGAACATATATATATATAAAAGCATGGATATAAAACTTATTTGAAGAAATTGCCAAAGCCTTTTAAAAGTAAGATTTTCTGTATGATCTTTTTGACTGTTGGGAGTATGGGTGCAATGTTTCTTGTTTCTTGGGGGATTATTTATTTATTTATTTATGTGTGAATGAATGTATGGGTAGCCCCTGCTATACGCACTCAAATTTAGCACAAAAGCTGCATGGGGATTAGCAGCTTTGACTCTGTTTGTCCTCCACTTACTAAATGTAATAGTATATCATTTTCTATCAGAGGGTTTCAAATGCACTATGCTATTATTCATCTTGATTCGGAAGATTTGCCTAAATGATTTCTAGAACTCTAAGGATTCACTGTTAAAGTCCAGGTTTAATAATATTGATTGTTGTTAATACTCAAAATATAAGTTATATAATAATGATATTTAATTCTATTATTAATAGAATTAATTTGTGATGAATATAATTTATAATAATGATATTTAATTCTATTATTAATAGAATTAATTTGTGATGTGGAAATGACGATTTTGCCCTCACTATTTAGCCTATAAATAGTAGGCAATTTCACTCATTTGAGATATACCTAAGCAATAGAGTTTGCTTGAGAAACATTATCTTTGGTTTTTATAAACCTATCATGAGTGTTGATTTTGAGTTGAGAGAAGAGCAGTACCATCAGAGTCCGCTCCATCTTTAGAGTGTACGAAATTTGGAGAGCCGTGCTAACCTCAGAGGGCCGTTCGTCCATTGTAGCGATTACACACATCGGGGCGAATTCGCTTCTAAGGCAGTGGTTAATACCACGACACGGTTTAGTTTTGTTTAATTATTTTATTATTTTCCAGTCAATGCTAACGCCTCGTTTTGCAGCAGTCCATTTTTCCAACAATTTAGAAGCGAATTCAACTGCTGTTAAAATACACTTTGGAAAATAAGATGGTAGAGGTCGATCATATTTCTTCCAAAGCAATCGGGGTTAAGGAAATGGATCATCATCATATAAACAGAAATGCAAATGAATTTGAGGTACTTTGCGTTTGTTTTCATTAAAATGTTATGAATATTTGTGATGATGATTTTTGATGAAATTATTAGAAAGCCGTTTATTAATTAAATGGCTTTAAATGCAAACTTCATCAAAATAATTGAATTTGAAGTGGTAGAATGTCATTTTTAATGTGATATATGTTTACATGGTTAATAAACATGTGTTTATGTTTGGGAATAAGTATGAATTAAATGGCATTGATTAAATTTATGGCTTACTGTATTCTGAAGAAGAAAACATTTTTACCGTTATTTTAATATCGAGGTTGTGCAATATGCTCAATTTTTCATAAAACAGTTTTAATGTTGTGCTCTTAATTATAGTATTATCAGTTCAGGTATTTTAAATGGTTTTTATTATTTTACATTCATGCGTTGACACTGAATGTATAAAATTTTGCATTTTGGTTGTTTAATTACACTAATTAGATTGCAATGTTTTAATGAGTTGTGTATAAAACCTTTTAATGCTTATAAAGCTTTTGCTTTAAATTTTTGCTTTTAAACGACTATTGTTGGCAGTTACAAGACTTTTAAGTTTATGCATGAATGTTAATTATAGCCATTATTTTATATTTTTATATGGCTTTAAGTGTAGACAATGTAGTATTTAAGCTATTCTTAAAGGGCCAATTTATGGTTAATAATTGGTTCTAATAATTTTATTTTGTGAAGTTTATAAAAACTACAAGATAATTGAAGTTTTAGAGAAAGGTTCAGAGCCAATGATGAATAATTCTCTGATCAATTATTTTTGAGTTGTCCAAATTCTGGTCCAATCTTACACCTTGTTGATGTATTGATTTTTTCCTTGTTGTGCTAACAATTTTTGTGAGAAATTTAAACAACATGACAATTGAAGGAAATGCAAGCATATGATAAATGCTGAAATGATTCTCAAGTCAAATATTCTTATCGAGGAACTTTTCATATTCTAGTATGAATCCCATAATTTATTGAAAATAAAAAAGGAGTCTCAAAGATAAGAATTTCAATTACTATTAATAAATTATTTTTGAGAAAATTATTGTTGGTAAAATTCTCAAAGACTAATTTTGTGAAATCTTTTTTGATTTTAGAATTAACAAGTTTTAAAGAGATGTTAATTCTTATGAAGAGATCGAAGATACAAATATGGTGAGAATGAACAAAGTCTACTTGGAATTGTGGTTCTACCTATAAGGTCAGATTATTTAGACTTGTCTATTAATTCATGCTTTTTATCACATGAATTTATATTGAGCCTTTAAGCTAGTCTTTAACTCAGTGAACATGTTTTAGACCATGGTAAAGACTAAAGGCTAGAATGAATGACTTTTCTAAGTAGCGATCCTTATATTAAGTATGCTTAATAAGATACTATTGTGAGTAAAAGTATCAAGCATAATTTTTTTAAGAGACCTTAATTAAAGAAAGAGAAAATACATAAATGGCTTATTGGAAAACATTATGAAAATGCATGTCTAGGATTGGTTTTATTAAAGACATGGTATTTAAGCGTGCCTAGAGCACCACATCTCTTTCATGGTAACCTACCTGGTGCATTGTTCTTTAATGTGCTAACTTTTATAAAAATACTATGACAAATAAGATCTCTTTTAACTTCTACACTAAGTTTATATGGTTGAATACTTATTCAGTTCATAACACAAGTTTGAATGTGTTGTCCTATTGAGAAGAACAAGATGGACTTACCGCCAGAAAGGTTGAGTTTCAAGAAACTCTTAATGAATTCAAAGTTTGAATGATCCTATTGAGAAGGACATTTTGAATTCACCGACAATGAGGTTGAATATTTATTCTTAATGATTTCTTATCCCAAGACTGAGTGGTTCATTTTAAATGGACTTGAAGAAATCACCATAAGTCTATAAGAGTTGAGATTAATTTGGTTTGAGCATAATACCAAATTTAGTCATAGTAAATAAAATATGTGATGGTTCAGGGCTAATATGCTGAATAATATGAATGAGAATATGATAGACATTAGTGCTACTAAAAAGTATGTTGTAGCAATTAAATCTCTTTGAGTTATTTTCTTAAGTAGAGGAAAGGAAAAAGATGATCTATCTTAAGAGTTGTGTTGAAATCTCTTGTAATAAACTTGAGATAATTTTTCCTGTTGCTAGGAAAATTTGTAAAACTCTTCATAAATATTTGCATAATATTTTTAATTTCTCGAATTAAGAGAAAGTTAAAATTCTCTTTGAATGATATAAAAGTAATTTCATAATCGTTTGAAATTATGTATACGAATCATTAATATTTCTCAAAACCTTGAGAATATAATCATGTGTAAACAAAATTTAAGTTTGTTAAAATATTATTTTATGGTTAAAACTCATAAAAAACTTTACTCTAGTATGATTGAGTATTTGTTTACACGTTGTTTAAGACACTTATGGACTTGTTTCTATCTTAAAAATGTTAGAAATGTGGGGGTGTCTAGAAAAAGTCGGTTTGCATGACTTTAAGAAAACTACTATCGGTTCTAAAACCATTGATGCAATATTTATAAGGTATGCTACAAATAGTGTCGCATACAGGTTTATGTCTTTACATGACTTCTCAATTTGTGAATCTAGGGGTGATGTGTTCTTTGAGGAATCCTTCCCTCTTAAGAAATCTAGAATAAATGTTGGAACACAACGAGAAAGTCATACTCCTGCTTCTTCTAGTATTCCTGCCAAGGAAACTCTAAAGTTTGAATTAGAGCATAGAAGAAGTAAAAGACAAAGGGTAGCAACTACTTTCAGACCAGATTTTATAACTTTCTTTATTACAGAAATTAGTGATTTAGACTCTATAACCGAACCTATAGCTCAATCTTTCCTTTTAGATGAGGATCCAAAGACATATAATGAAGCTATAAGTTCAATTGATGCTAGTTTTTGTAGAAATGCTATTGATGATAAACTAGAATCAATAATGTCTAAATCACACTTGGGAGTTGGTTGACTTGCCTAGAGGATTTAAACCTATCAGTAATAAATGGGTTTTTAAAAAGAATCTTAGACTAGATGGGTCAATCCAGAAGTATAAAGCAAGACAAGTAGTCAAAGAGTTCACTCAGAAGTTTGGTATTAACTTCTTTGATACGTACTCTCCCGCGACAAAAATCTCAACAATCCGTGCCTTGTTTGCAATCGTATCCATTCATAAGTTGCATGTACATCAAATGGATGTAAAACTGTATTTTTGAATGAGATCTAGATGAGGAGATCTATATGGAGCAACCACCAGGTTTTGAGACACCTGGTATGGAAGGCAAAGTGTGTAGACTTAAAAAGTCTCTCTATGGCCTTAAACAAGCTCCAAAGTAGTGGTACGACAAATTTCATAAACCATTTTGAGTTTTGGTTTTCTTGTCCACTAAATTTGAGATGACTGATTTGGGAGAAGTTGATGTGATCTTAGGAGTAAAAGTTACCGAAACTAAAAAAGGGTTTTCTTTAAATTAAACACACTATATTGAGAAGGTGTTAAAGAAATTTGACAGTTTTGATGTCATCTATGTTCGAATCCTTATGACTCTAATATCCATCTTTTTAAGAATAAAGGAAGTAGTGTTTCCCAAGAAGAGTATGCTAAAATTATTTGAAGCCTTATGTTCTTAATGAACTATACTCGGCCTGATATTGCCTATGCAGTGAGTAGGTTAAACAGATATACTCATAATCCTAGTGGAGAGCACTGGATTGCACTCAGACACTTACTTAAGTGTAACCCCCTCGTCCCGGTCTGGCCGGATGACCGGTCCGAGTGAGCTACACGGAGAAAACCGAAGCGAAACCCAAAGGATTCCCCCTCGGTTAGCAACCCTATTTTTTTTATTTAATCTTGCCTAGATGAATATTAATTCCTATGTGATTCACAACAGCGGAAAACGTTCAAAGGAAAAACTCATTCGAATCACAACCACGCATAAACAGTCAATTTTAAGCTTATAAGGCAGACAGTATCGATACCCTAATCAGGGGTATCGATACCCTCCTTCTAGGTCAACCCAGGAAGTCAACACGAGAAGGCCGTATCGATACCCTTACCAGGGGTATCGATACCCTCTTCCTCGGTCAACTTCCTTGGTCAACAGATTTGACCCGTATCGATACTCGGGACCCCGTATCGATACGCTCCAATCTAACTCCCCAAACCCAGATTACAGAAACTTTGGACGGTATCGATACCCTAAGGGTATCGATACCCTAGGCAAAATCTGAGGCATTTGGGCAGGAGAGTATCGATACCCTTACCAGGGGTATCAATACCCCCTGCACTGCAACTCCTCAAACTCAACTAAAACGACCCCAAACCGACTCTAAAAGCATTCCTCGACTCACCTAAGCGTATACCAACATGCAAGCACACATATCTAAGCCATAGGTATCAATCAAACATGAATTCAAGCTTTCATACATAGCATTTGATTCAAGGAGCAAAATAGGCAATAATAAGCATACATGAAGGCTCAAATGGTCTTAAAAGCACAAGTCAAACACAAGAGGTTTGCAACCATACATAAAGCAACCTAAACACCCTAAAGCATGCCATCATACACACCAACAATCATCAAGGTATTACATGCATACAATCCATAATTAATTCAAACATCAACATTAGGCATTAACAACAATAAGCCAACACATAGGAGTCTAGATACAAGCTCCTAAGACACGTAGCATTTCCCATTGCTAGACTATTACATTATTTAATTAAATCATACTTGAGCAAACCACCACACGCTTGGACGCCCTTATCTTGCTCCTTGTTAACTCCAAGCTAAAGATCTGCATTGTCGGAAAGAGGAGAGCGTAAGCATAAAGCTTAGTGAGCGGAGCTCTAAAACATAACTACGACAATGCAGGGTTCAAAGCTTTCTTTTAAAAGTAAAGGTCAACGCATACAAATCATCCAACTCCCTAATCCTTCTACTAACATACGAGTTCAACCAAGGGTCAACAACATAGGCATTTATCATAGCATTACACCTCATAGTATGCATAAAGGTATGATCTTAGGTTAAGGCAAACCATAAAAGAGAATGATATAGTGAGATACACATGAACAACACATGGTATGCACAAGCATAACCAAACACACACGGTGGGACTACACATCACCGTTTTCGACTAGTAGTTTTCCAATGGGACTACACATCAAAGTACTCTTCTACTAGTCACTACCGGTGGGACTACACATCACCGGAGTCTTATACCACTTGCTACCGGCGGGACTACACATCACTGAAGCAACGACAACCATCACGTGAGGTTCGACACCAACCATGCAACACAATGCACAATCACTACTATACAACATGTACTCACTATATCATGCACGACCAAATCAAGATGTAACAAAAACCACAATTAGGCATCACTTACTACTTGGAATCTTACCGATCACAAATGGTCTTACTCACCATTTTCGTGCACAACTTGCACCAACTTACTCACACCTTTCAAGGCATATCAACGACATCATTAATATCATCATACATGATCAACGATATAATATTAAGCAATCATAATTCTTCCCAATTTATTTAAGTTTCATGCTTGACAAACCATCACCACAAATAATGAAAACAAATGGAAAAAGGGAAATTAAAGAGGCAATTCACAACAACTTACCCTTGAGTTTAATTCAACTTTTCAAGCCAAATCTAAATCCTTTCAAAATCATCTTTGAACCAAAACATTACTTGAAAACATTTTCACCTCCACATGCTAGAACCAACCTTTGAAATCAATTTAAAACATTAACCACTCACCTAAGCTTCCAAGCTCAAGACCATGCAAGCAACAACCTTCAATTCTCCGGATTCACTTCCGATGCTTCACCGATGCCGAAACTCGACTCTAATCAATCCCAAACACAAACAAAACATCCACAATCAATATCTTGTCATCGAAACTAACCCGGATTATCATTACCAAGCATTCAACACTCAAAGCAAGACCAAAAACAGGATTTTCGAGCAGCCCACTTGACCCACCGAAAACTCTTATTTCAAGCACCCAAATAAGCCTCAATTGCACCCAAAATGATCCTCATATATCATACTACCTACAGCCCCCGAAATCCAACCTTAAACAGCCTCGAAACATACTTTAAAAACCCTCCAAAACCCCCTCAAGACAAATTCCGAAAATTGGTCCAAAACACCCGAAATTCATATATGTAGTATCATTTGGTCTCTATACTTCATTACTAATCATATTAAATCAAAACATTTAACTTTGCAACATAAAGACACCATTTTTAATCAAGATTTTCAAAGTTTCTATTTTCTCAAAACTTCATGAAAACGAAAATGAATAGTACTTTTAGGATGGGGATGATTAGGAGAAGTCAAAAGTACTCTTACCTTTCAAAACGGAGTTGAAATGAAGAAGGGAGATGATGGAACAGTAGCTCCAATGGCTTGGGGAGGTTTGTCTGATATTTTGAAAATGAAGGGAGAAGAAGAAAGTGAAGGAAAACATTTTCACCTCCACATGCTAGAACCAACCTTTGAAATCAATTTAAAACATTAACCACTCACCTAAGCTTCCAAGCTCAAGACCATGCAAGCAACAACCTTCAATTCTCCGGATTCACTTCCGATGCTTCACCGATGCCGAAACTCGACTCTAATCAATCCCAAACACAAACAAAACATCCACAATCAATATCTTGTCATCGAAACTAACCCGGATTATCATTACCAAGCATTCAACACTCAAAGCAAGACCAAAAACAGGATTTTCGAGCAGCCCACTTGACCCACCGAAAACTCTTATTTCAAGCACCCAAATAAGCCTCAATTGCACCCAAAATGATCCTCATATATCATACTACCTACAGCCCCCGAAATCCAACCTTAAACAGCCTCGAAACATACTTTAAAAACCCTCCAAAACCCCCTCAAGACAAATTCCGAAAATTGGTCCAAAACACCCGAAATTCATATATGTAGTATCATTTGGTCTCTATACTTCATTACTAATCATATTAAATCAAAACATTTAACTTTGCAACATAAAGACACCATTTTTAATCAAGATTTTCAAAGTTTCTATTTTCTCAAAACTTCATGAAAACGAAAATGAATAGTACTTTTAGGATGGGGATGATTAGGAGAAGTCAAAAGTACTCTTACCTTTCAAAACGGAGTTGAAATGAAGAAGGGAGATGATGGAACAGTAGCTCCAATGGCTTGGGGAGGTTTGTCTGATATTTTGAAAATGAAGGGAGAAGAAGAAAGTGAAGGAAAACATTTTCACCTCCACATGCTAGAACCAACCTTTGAAATCAATTTAAAACATTAACCACTCACCTAAGCTTCCAAGCTCAAGACCATGCAAGCAACAACCTTCAATTCTCCGGATTCACTTCCGATGCTTCACCGATGCCGAAACTCGACTCTAATCAATCCCAAACACAAACAAAACATCCACAATCAATATCTTGTCATCGAAACTAACCCGGATTATCATTACCAAGCATTCAACACTCAAAGCAAGACCAAAAACAGGATTTTCGAGCAGCCCACTTGACCCACCGAAAACTCTTATTTCAAGCACCCAAATAAGCCTCAATTGCACCCAAAATGATCCTCATATATCATACTACCTACAGCCCCCGAAATCCAACCTTAAACAGCCTCGAAACATACTTTAAAAACCCTCCAAAACCCCCTCAAGACAAATTCCGAAAATTGGTCCAAAACACCCGAAATTCATATATGTAGTATCATTTGGTCTCTATACTTCATTACTAATCATATTAAATCAAAACATTTAACTTTGCAACATAAAGACACCATTTTTAATCAAGATTTTCAAAGTTTCTATTTTCTCAAAACTTCATGAAAACGAAAATGAATAGTACTTTTAGGATGGGGATGATTAGGAGAAGTCAAAAGTACTCTTACCTTTCAAAACGGAGTTGAAATGAAGAAGGGAGATGATGGAACAGTAGCTCCAATGGCTTGGGGAGGTTTGTCTGATATTTTGAAAATGAAGGGAGAAGAAGAAAGTGAAGGAAAACATTTTCACCTCCACATGCTAGAACCAACCTTTGAAATCAATTTAAAACATTAACCACTCACCTAAGCTTCCAAGCTCAAGACCATGCAAGCAACAACCTTCAATTCTCCGGATTCACTTCCGATGCTTCACCGATGCCGAAACTCGACTCTAATCAATCCCAAACACAAACAAAACATCCACAATCAATATCTTGTCATCGAAACTAACCCGGATTATCATTACCAAGCATTCAACACTCAAAGCAAGACCAAAAACAGGATTTTCGAGCAGCCCACTTGACCCACCGAAAACTCTTATTTCAAGCACCCAAATAAGCCTCAATTGCACCCAAAATGATCCTCATATATCATACTACCTACAGCCCCCGAAATCCAACCTTAAACAGCCTCGAAACATACTTTAAAAACCCTCCAAAACCCCCTCAAGACAAATTCCGAAAATTGGTCCAAAACACCCGAAATTCATATATGTAGTATCATTTGGTCTCTATACTTCATTACTAATCATATTAAATCAAAACATTTAACTTTGCAACATAAAGACACCATTTTTAATCAAGATTTTCAAAGTTTCTATTTTCTCAAAACTTCATGAAAACGAAAATGAATAGTACTTTTAGGATGGGGATGATTAGGAGAAGTCAAAAGTACTCTTACCTTTCAAAACGGAGTTGAAATGAAGAAGGGAGATGATGGAACAGTAGCTCCAATGGCTTGGGGAGGTTTGTCTGATATTTTGAAAATGAAGGGAGAAGAAGAAAGTGAAGAGATGGGGTTTTTGGTTTATTTTGTCTTAAGTTAAAAGCCCAATGACTCATTTGCCCTTAATGAAATTGGTTATTCACAAGGGCATGCTTCCCATGGTCACTTGGGGTTTTAAATTCCAAAATTTAGTCAACATCAAATTAATTAATTTGAAAACGAAACCCGAACCATTATTTAATTTATTTAAATTATAAAACCGGACCCGAGTAATATTTTAATATTATTTCCACCCGGCCCCTAAACCCGGGTGTTACATTAAGTATCTTAAAGGTACTATTGACTGGAAACTCGATTTTGTTGACTTTCCTTCAATGTTAGAGGGATATTGTGACGTCAACTGAGTTACCGATAATGATGAAGTAAGCTCCACGAATGGGTATGTCTTTACATTAGGTGGTGTAGCGATTTCATGGAAGTCTGCTAAGCAGACTTGTATCGCTCGCTCTACCATGAAGTCAGAGTTTATTGCTCTTGACCTAGCTGGGCAAGAAGCCGAATAGCTTAGAAATTTGTTAGCAGAAATTCCATTATGGGAAAAAACTAACTCCTCTGGTGTCCTTGTTGTGTGATTCACAAGAATCGATATGTGTGGTTAAAAGCCAAGCTTACAATGGTAAGAAAAGACACATTCACATAAGACATGAATCAATGAGACACTTAACGGAGTATTCTCTTTAAAGTATGTGAAGTCAAAAAGGAACCTAGCAAATCCGCTTACCAAAGGGTTAAGTCGGAAACTGGTCCTAGATTCGTTGAGGGGGATGGGTTTAAAGCCCATTGGTTGAGGAATTCATGGTGGATACCCAACTTAGTTATCTAAGTTCAATGTGGTCAAACGAAACCATAGAAAGACTCATAGTGTACATTTCTTATTACATATCCCTATGACGAATAATGTACATGCACAGGTTGAGCATTGTTGCTCTTAATAAATTCATAGCCCAAGTTTTGGGTGGTCTTAGTGAGAAAGACTTGATGAATTTACCGACTTTGGTTGAATAAACTACTCTTAATAAGTTCATTTCCCAGTATTGAGTGGGTAGTCCTATCGCGAAGGACTGCCTCATGTTGAGTGGGAAGTCCTATCGCGAGGGACTGAATGAACTTGCCGCTAGAAAGGATGAGTTTTCTTAAAACTCTTAAAGAATTCAATCCCAAGAGTTTGGGTTGTTCTATTGAGAAGAACTTTTTGAATTCACCGATTAAAGAGGTTGAGTTTTTATTCTTAATGAATTCTTATCCCAGAGTTTGGGTGGTTCATTTTATAATTGAACTTGAAGAATTCACCTATTTTTTTAGAGGATGAGCTTAAGGAAAAAAGCTCTTAATTATTTCATAGCTCTTATTTGAGTGGTTTATGTTGAGATAAACTTGATGAAATAACCTATGTAAGTGAGAAGGACTAGCCACCTTCTATGAAAAACGTTGGGCCGTTTTTTTAGTACACTTACTAGAATCTTGAGGAAATAGGCTATATATATATATACATTTGTATATATACTTTGTAGACACATCGAGGACTTCGGTGGATGAAGGGGTTAGTTGTGTGTTATGAGTTTACCCTAATCTTAGAAAGTTCAAGACTAGCTTCACTTGTCTAAGAGATGGATTGCTCATCATCACTATGTACTAGTTCAAGATACGTTCACTAGTGCTTAAGCAACTAATCTCACTATTGCTCTTCTCGTGTTTTAACTTCAATGCTCTCATATCTACGAAGGATATTTTTTTGCATTGGTGGGGGATTGTTGTTAATACTCAAAATATAAGTTATATAATAATGATATTTAATTCTATTATTAATAGAATTAATTTGTGATGAATATAACTTATAATAATGATATTTAATTCTATTATTAATAGAATTAATTTGTGATGTGGAAATGACGATTTTGCCCTCACTATTTAGCCTATAAATAGTGGGCAATTTCACTCATTCGAGATATACCTAAGCAATAGAGTTTGCTTGAGAAACATTCTCTTTGGTTTTTATAAACCTATCATGAGTGTTGATTTTGAGTTGAGAGAAGAGCAGTACCATCAGAGTCCGCTCCATCTTTCGGGTGTACGAAATTTGGAGAGTCGTGCTAACCTCAGGGGGTCGTTCGTCCATTGTAGCGATTACACACATCGGGGCGAATTCGCTTCTAAGGCAGTGGTTAATACCACGACACGGTTTAGTTTTGTTTAATTATTTTATTATTTTCCAGTCAATGCTAACGCCTCGTTTTGCAGCAGTCTATTTTTCCAACATTGATCATCATCTTTCTTCTTTTTAACTGAAGAAGAAGCTGAAAATTTGGGTTGTGTCCTCTCTGTCTGTCATGTCTGCTTCTTCAGAAACATAGCTTGGGGTTATTAAGATCGAAAGCTCGTTTGGATGTGGCTCAGATCCTTTTGGGCGTTAGTGCCTCATTCAGTTTCCATTACGAGGAATTGTTTTCAAAATCAAAATTTTGACGTCCGAGTTTGAAGATGATACAGCTTGGATCGACGATGGGACTTCGAACGGTCACCTGGAGCCTGGAGGAAGATCCTGGAAACTTTTTTTTTGTTCAAAAAAGATCCTGGAAACTTCTTTTTTTGATTGTGTGGACCCTGGGGCCGAAAATATCTCTGATCTGGCACCAACCCAACCCAATATCATTTCGTCGAGTTTCCCTATCTTGCTCGGCCCCCCTGGGGATGGCAATTTGCACGATGTTCCTATCAATCTGGTGTTTGAGTCTCCAAAAAAAACTCTTCCTCCCAAATCGAGTTTCTTTCCCCTATTTGGCAACAGGTCTGGTCTGTAGATTCCATCATTGGGCTTCTCTTAATGCTCCTCATGAAAAATCAAAACTCAGTCCTTCTCCGGCCAAGAGAAAATCCCGCAATTATAAATGTAACACCCCAAAATACCCTTAATTCAGAAATCCTAGAAAAATCCCTAATTTAAAACCGTTAATTTAATTTGAAAATCTAATTGAGAAAATTCTGAAAATATTTAGGAATTTGTAGGTCAATTTGTAAATGAGGAGAATCTTAAGTGCACCTTTATAAATCTTCATTCAAGTCAGTGGCTCTTCTTGTGATTTACCCATTAAATCGGGTATTTAATCACCATTTCGGCAGAATAGAGTCTCTGGATATGCCATTTCATTGCAGCAGCCATTCTACCTCACCTCTCTCTCTCGATATTCATCACCCTCACCCAATGTATATCCGATCAAGCTCCGACGCTGTCACCCTCGTCGTGCGTGTCTCGCACCGTCACCAATGTTGTGACCATCTTCATCCCACGAGCAAACCGTAGCCATCGATTCACCCCCATCGGCCAACTTTTGCTTGAGTTTGAAGAGAAACCCTTCGAGCTTATTTCGTGCCGTCGTCATCTCCTCATCTCTTTCGTTATTTGAGTTGGGTAAGCCTTTTGGTATTTGTTGTTTTTGTTTCTTTCGGGTTTACTGTCTTCTAAGCTCGTTTTTTTTTTTCATTTTTGTTGTTTGGAGTCGACAGCTTGGGACCTCCGTCGTGTGTTGCTGGCAAGCCGCGCCGCCGTGCTCGTCTGGACCAGTTGCCGCGCGGCGACCTCTGCCGTCATCTTCTTTGCTGCTGCCGTCAAGGGTTCATAAACCCTAGGTCGAATTGCAACATTGGTTGTGGCTTGGTCTACATGTGCATTTGTGTGTGAGTGGGTTGTTGAGACCAGTTTGTGACCCGTTTAGTGGAGCCTAATCGTGAGTGTTTAGTTTGGGTAAACCAAAATCCTTGTGGCCTAAACGTGTGTCACCCATTTGAGAGCATGGGTTATCATAATTAAGGTGAGCGTTCGATCGAGTCGAGTTAAAATATTTTGAGTTATTCGAGTTGACGCATCATATTTTATAACTCAAACTTTATTTAAAAAGTTTTCGACTGGAGTCGAGTTTATGAAATTCGAGTCGAGTTTTTGAGTTCATATACAAATTTAATTGTAATTATTTATCATATTATAATACAATTTTATTATAATTTAAAAGACTTTCTCTAATAATAAGATATATGCATATATATATATATATATATATATATATATATATATATATATATATATATATTTTTCTTCATATATTTTTCATGTGACATATAATTCTTTATATTTTTGTATATTGATGTATATATATAATGAAAAAATGAGGGACTCAACTCGAACTTAAAAACCAAACCATTAATTACTATAAATTTCGAGTTATTCGAGTTATTTGAATTTCCATTTTATAACTCAAATTTTATTTGAAATTTTTACGAGTCGAGTTTATAAAATTTCGAGTCAAGACGAGTCGAGTTTTTTCGCGTCGAGTCGAGTAAAAAAATTTAGTTTTTTCGAGTTGAGTTTTGCTCGCCACAATGAGAACCCATATGTAAGCCAAACAGAATCGGTTAAGTTAACTCGAACCGCCCAAGTGAACCGAACCGAATCTGAATTTGAGAATTCGAATTGAATTTGACCTTAAACCAGATTTGACTCATTAACCGACCTGACAATTGATTGGACCATACATGTTGACCGTTGACCTTGGACATTTGACCTTTGACCGAATTGACCCATTGACCGTTGACCAGACAAGTAAGAGTTGACTTTTACTTTGACAATGGTTGACTTTGACCATTGACCAAACTTGACATTTTTGAATAACATTCATTTTGACCTTTTTCGACATCCTAAATTCGAATCTGGTGCTCGTTTCGCCAAATTCGAATCAGAAAGCATGTTTTGCTATTTACATTTAATTTGTACTTAATAGTTTTAAAAGAATGGAATATTAGTTTGTTGCGAGTTATTCTTGTGTTCAGGTGATTACGTTTCTGTGGCCGACGAGTTACCTCCTCATCCTGTTCGATCTGATTGTGCACATCTTTCGAGGTTCGTACTGAGTGTTTTCCCTTCGATTTAGTAGTTATGTTTTGTGGTGGCTTAGTGATATTGTGAGATGCTAATAAAGACTTTTATCCCGTAGGTTCTGATTCAGTTAGACCAAGTTATAGGTCAGAACGTGAGAGGCGTTCTTTTCAACGGTAGAGCTTTTGCCCGTTAAAGGTGTGTCTCTTCATTTGATATAAACATGTGTTTTCCTTGGTGCTATAAATAAATGTCTTTATACAATTTGTGTGCATTATTCTATTGCGATTGATGAAAGTTTTCAGATATCATGCATAACATGTGATATTGTGATTTATTAGAAAAATTAGATTTACCGAAATTATGAAATATCAGATTTACTAAGTTGTGAAACATCTGATTTATAGAATTGTGCAACTTGAATTTTAACAATTCAAGTTTCAGATGAAATTTAGATTTTTAAAATCAGCATCATATCATTGTGTGTTCATGGATTGGAATTGTTCGGAGAAATTCAGTGGTTTCACCCTTTGGGCTGAATTCCGTTTCAGATCAGTGGTTTTATCCTTCGGGCCGAGTTCCACTTCAGATGGTGATGATGAAGAGAGTAGGTTCTGGGAAACCTTATTCTTTGGACAGTGTATCATAGATTAGCTATTGAGTCTTCATGAGCATTGAGCATTATATCATTATGATTCAGATTTAACGTGTTTCAAAAAAAATATCAGAAAAACAAAAATAATATTTTACTTTGTGATTGCTTGAACTTTAGAGACACACTAAGTTCTTTAGCTTACACTCCCATAGTTTCTTCCTTCAAATACTCACTCTTCAGGCGATTCGGTACTTGGAGTATCTCGCTTTTACTCATATATTATCATTATTCAGTATGAACTCTTTTCAATTATTTCAGACTAATATTTTTGGGACATTTATGTAACTCAGAATGTGGGACTGTTTATAATTTGGATTTTATTGGATGCATTCATTTATAAGGTTATTTTCGGATATTTAATCAAACTATCATTACAATGTTATACGACTATGCTTTATAATAAATAAAATGTTATTGAGTTCATTTACCTTTAATAACAATTTTGTATTTTTAAATATTTAAACCTAAGATTTATAACTTGAGGGAGAAGTTTTCAATTGCGACTTACTAGATTCGACCTATTTCTTCTGGGTCGAGTTTTGGGTGTGTCTATTCCTGTGCTATAAACTTGTGTTTTCTTTGGTGCTATAAATAAATGTCTTTACACATTTTGTGTGCATTATTCCGTTGTTATTGGTGAAAGTTTTTCAAATATCATGCATAATATGTCATTGTGATTTATCAGAAAAATTAGATTTACCGAAATTATGAAATATTAGATTTACTAAGTTGTGAAACATCAGATTTATAGAATTGTGCAACTTGAGTTTTAACAATTCAAGTTTTGGATGAAACTCAAAATTTTAAAATCAGCATCATATCATTGTGTGTACATGAATTGGGATTGTTCGGGAAAATTCAATGGTTTTATAATAAATAAATGTTATTAAGTTTATTTACCTTTAATATGTAACCCACTTAACCCGGTCTAATCGTTTCATTGACTCAAGTGAGTTAAACGGGGAATATTGAAATAAATTGGTGAAGATTTACTTTAATAAATGACATTTTTTTCTTTTTATCTTCTCTAGATGCTCATACTAAATCCTAAGGTGATCATGTTCATAGCGGATTAAGCTACGACTCGAAGGAGGTCAATTGGACATTCGATTGATTCCAAACATGCTTTAGGAATCATTTTGTAAAATCAACAATTTATATGGACTTACATCAAATTAAGATTACTAAACCTCAATTAATCTTCTTTCATGCTTACATGTCAAAAACCAGCTTGAAACGACATTCCAAATTCAACCAATTGCACGCTTAACATTTAGAGAACAAAACGTAACAAAAGTATACTTGCAGATGCCCAATAAACTAACAAAACGTGATACATGCATGAGAGATGTGAAACTAATCATCTTGGAAAAGAAGTTAAAATTGTTTTGCAAGTCAGAAACTTTAGTCAACTTGTGACTCCTTTTTGTTTGAGAGCCAGGCATTTATGGGTCGACATGTCTTATTAAAACTTGTCCGGCTGTCAATTAGCTTTCCAACGGATCTTGAAACGCCTCAATCAGACATCTAGAACTCAAGATACATCTATTTTAGCGAAGATAGCGCATGCAGAAGTTCCTATACGAGATTTTTGGACAATTATGAATTTTCAAGATTTTATTTGATTATTTGTAATTTAAATCAATATAGGATTCTGCAATATCTATTAGGATCAGATTAAGATTTTATTTTCAACATTTATTTATTATTAGAAGTTACTTATGTAATTAGGATTCCTAAGTTTACCAGGATTAGAACTTCTCCAAGGCTTATATAAGGAGGCTTCAACCACATTGTAGTTCAGATTTGAATGATTAAAAAAATTCTCTTTTGAGTTTAGACTTGAAAGAAGTATAACTTGTGTTCTTTATTTTAGAAGTGATTCTTCAAGTTTGTCAGAATTTGTTGTTGATCTTCACACTCTTGCTTGCCTAGGTAACTGCGTCTAGGAGGGTGGGTTAGAGCCGCTTGAGGTTGCTTGCTTGGTTAATTGCGATCAAGAGGGTGCCAAGGACAAATTATCCATTTATCTTCCATCTCCATCGTCTTCGCCTATCTTCAGCCATCTTTTCACCGATCCAACATTCGCGCCAACATCCTTATCTGCTTCCGCAAGCTCAACGTTCGCGTATACGGGGTTGTGTCCGTATCATTTGGTATCAGATTCAGATCGTTTTTTGAGGATGTCATTGAGCAACGTATTGAATTTTACTCTTTTGGGGACTCGATGTCATTATTGTTGTCGACTAGATCATTCTGGGTATGATTGTCCAGATAAGTCTTATTTTCAAGAAAATTTTTTGAGAGATATGTTGTCTGAAATCATGTCTTCTAATGATATTGAAATCTGTGATTCAAAACATGATAAAGAAATTTGTTATCCTAAAGAACAAGAAGAAGGCGATACCACCGTGAGTTTAACCTTGCCTATTGACGAGGAAGAAATTCTATGTTGTGTGTATGGTTCCAGTGACGAACCTACTATTTTGGTTCAAGATGATCATCAAACGACAAACACTGACGAAGGTACGCTACAATCAAAAGGTACCATTGATTGTTTTCAAATTTCTATTTATGCTTATTCTTCTTCTAGCATTGATAACAATCTTGAAAATGAGAATGAGTCACTTTGCAACCAAAAGAACAATAGTGACAGTCTCAATGAGAATGAAATTGTAAATTACATTGCAAAAAGAGACTATGCACAAGGATCCTTCAAGACATCTTCTCTTTCCTGGTACTTTGATGAACTTCCTCCACTTACCGGTGTAGATTCAAGGGCGAATCTTTTTGAGGAGTGGGAGAATGATACATGCATGAGAGATGTGAAACTAATCATCATGGAAAAGAAGTTAAAATTGTTTTGCAAGTTGGAAACGCCAGTCAACTTGTGACTCCTTTTTTGTTTGGGATCCAGGCATTTATGGGTCGACATGTCTTCTTGAAACTTGTCCGGCTATCAATTAGCTTTCCAACGGATCTTGAAACGCCTCAATCGAACATCTAGAACTCAAGATACGTCTATTTTAGCGAAGACAACGCATGCAGAAGTTCTTATACGAGATTAATACGAGATTTTTGGATAATTATGAATTTTCAAGATTTTATTTGATTATTTGTAATTTAAATCAATATAGGATTCTGCAATATCTATTAGGATCATATTAAGATTTTATTTTCAACATTTATTTATTATTAGAAGTTACTTATGTAATTAGGATTCCTAAGTTTACTAGGATTAGAACTTCTCCAAGGCTTTTATAAGGAGGTTTCAACCACATTGTAATTCAGATTTGAATGATTAAAAAAAGTTCCCTTTTGAGTTGAGACTTTCAAGAAGTATAAATTGTGTTCTTTATTTTAGAAGTGATTCTTCAAGTTCGTCAGAATTTGTTGTTGATCTTCACACTCCTGCTTGCCTAGGTAACTGCGTCTAGGAGGGTGGGTTAGAGCCGCTTGAGGTTGCTTGCTTGGTTAATTGCTACCAAGAGGGTGCCGAGGACAATTTATCCATTTATCTTCCATCTCCATCATCTTTGCCTATCGTCAGCCATCTTTTCACCGATCCAACATTCGCGCCAACATCCTTATTCACTTCCGTAAGCTCAACGTTCGCGTATAGAGGGTTGTTTCCGTATCATTTGGTATCAGATTCAAATTGTTCTCGAGGATGTCATTGAGAAACATATTGAATTATACTATTTTGGGGACTCGATGTCATTATTGTTGTCGACAAGATCGTTCCGGGTATGATTGTCCAGATAAGTCTTATTTTGAATAATTTTTTTTGAGAGATATGTTGTCTGAAATCATGTCTTCTAATGATATTGAAATCCGTGATTCAGAACATGATAAAGAAATTGTTCTCCTAAAGAACATGAAGAAGGCGATACCATCGAGAGTTTAACCTTTCTTATTGATGAGGAAGAAATTCTATGTAGTGTGTATGGTTCTAGTGACAAACCTACTATTTTGGTTCAAGATGATCATCAAACGACAAACACCGATGAAGGTACACTACAATCAAAAGGTACCATTGATTGTTTTCAAATTTCTATTTATGCTTATTCTTCTTCTAGCATTGATAACAATCTTGAAAATGAGAATGAGTCACTTTACAACCAAAAGAACAATAGTGATGATCTCAATGAGAATGAAATTGTAAATTACATTGCAAAAAGAGACTATGCACAAGGATCCATCAAGACATCTTCTCTTTCCTGGTACTTTGATGAACTTGTAACGGGGTTTTTTTCGTCCCGCTACTTTTGAAAAAATAT
Source organism: Hibiscus tridactylites (assembly GCA_958450335.1). Classification (NCBI taxonomy): domain Eukaryota; kingdom Viridiplantae; phylum Streptophyta; class Magnoliopsida; order Malvales; family Malvaceae; genus Hibiscus; species Hibiscus tridactylites. The sequence goes on along the minus strand of OY288287.1, from coordinate 3,286,147 downwards.
GTTCGATTTGATTTAAAAGGGGGAGTTTTAAAAATTAATTCGGTTCGGGTTTGGAAAAATCCCTTTTAAAAAATCTTTTTTTCGGTTGGAGTCGCCACCGGCCACTATGGTAGGCCAGACACCGTAAAAACTAAACCAGAGATTCTTTTGGAAGGGTTCGGGAGTTGGTTACGTGTGGGGTAGGGTTAGCGCCCCCATCACGCCCGGAAATCGGTACCAAAACAATTGTTGCCTTTAATTGATGGAAATTAGTCAAAATTTAAGAAGACTTTAATTAGGGGTTCTTGATTGAAAATCGAACTTTAATCGTACGAGTTCTTTAAAATTGGTGGTATCGGATTAATTTACCATTTAATTAAAAAGGATGACGGTACACCGGACCAAAGACTAAACCGACATCATATAAGACTGACTGCCGTGTTAGTTTAGGGTTCGGATCCCGTACGTCACCTTTATGCATGATGCAAGCAATTAAAGGATGATGCTATGGTCTTGTTCGTTTTAATCTCGAATTTACCTTTAGACGATTCGAATTAATCCGAATATTCGCGGGACATCCAATAAGTTAGGCTAGTCGACCCGAATACGCGAATTAATAGGTATCTCCGTTTTATAATTAAAATTCATTAACATGTAAATCAAGTCATTAAAAATCACATGAAATGACATCAAAAATGCATGTCACACAAACATATTCGAATCATCATAAAAGACCAAACATGCACATATTAAAAAACATACATTATATACACATTAAACGAACATAACAAGATGCAAAATGACATATATTCGATGCAAACACGTACTAAACGGGCATGAATAATAATATAACCAAAATGACATACAATATAAATAAAAATGCAAACTGGCAGGGGCTGCAAATGTAATAAACCCATTAAAAAACTGATTAAAACACGAAATGGGACTCGGTTGAAAAGAAACGGAAAGTCGCAGGGACTAGAACAGGAATTAATCCATCCTAAAGTCAATCGAAATGAAAATGGTGACGGAATTGAAAACACTGAAAAAAACATAGGGACTGCGGAAGAGGTTTTAAAAGACGGAAACCTTGTTTGTGTAATTACAAGGACACGGAGGTCCTTAAAATGTGATTAACCCGATTTTAAAACAAAAAAACACTATAAATACGAACTAAAAAATAATTGACCCCTTTTATCATTTTAAAACCCTAATTCGGGAGAGCTTCTCCCCATTTCCCTGTTTTGCTCCGGCGCCGCGAGGGTTCCGGTCGCCGTTGCCGGCGCCGGAACCCTAAAAAAAACCCTTTTTTTTCTTTCTGAAACCCAAAACAGAGATCGAAAACCCTCTTTTTTACAGATCCAAAACCAAAATCAAATCTTTTTGTAAAACCCAGAAAACGAAACCCCAAAATATTTTAAACAACCACCCTCCGGCGTTTTTCCTCCACCGGCTCACCGCGTGTGGTCCCGAAAGGGACCGGATGGCTTGTCACCGGCGAAGGAAACAAAGCGGCGAAGGAGGAGACGCGACGGTAAACCCTAACCCTTTTCGGTCCTTTTTTACTTTTGAAAAACGAAAATAAGATACGATATACCTCTTGAAGTTTCTTTCTGCTTGTATTGATATGAAACTTTGATTACAATGCTTCCGAGTTTCTTTGAATCCTTTTTTTCTCTCCAAAAAAACCCCTTTTACATTGCATGTTGCTTCGGCTTTTATAGCCGCAATATTACATGTTTTTCCCCTTTTCTAAATATATGAAAATGCTGATAATTGCTGTTGATTTGTACGATTTGTCTGCAATTTCCGTTTCTGATTTCTGATTTCTGTTGCGGTTTTGGCTCCATGCATCTTCTGACGTCCTTCGTTTTTTGTTTGTTGCATGTGACCCGTGAGGAGAGAAGACGGGACGTGGCCGGACATGGAGCGATCCAGACCGTCGGAAGCTGGAGGGGCTCGATCTGAGCGTGCGTGAAGTCCACGCGGGGCGCGTGGGAAGCTGAAGCGGTGCGCGTGCATCGTACGCGCTTGGGAGAGGCTCAATCTCGGCCATTCGATCCAACCTTGATCTAACGGCTCCTGTGCCGCGGCGTCAACCCGGGAGAGGACCCTGCTAGGGTTTCCTACATCTGAGTGATCTGGGCCGTTGGATCTGGTTCCCAGATCCAACGGTGGGAAACGAGGGCGGCTGCAAACATAAGAGGGGCATTAGGGTTCTGTTTAGCATATTAGGGTTTATGTCAGATTAGGGCTTAGGGTTTATTTGGGCCAAAACGGGCCATTAATATATGTATAATGTTTTTGGGTTCTGATAATGCAATGGACTTTAATATAAACTATGGGCTTTTATTTAATTAAATATACTGGGCTTGTTTATATATATATTGGTCTCTTTTTTGGATTTTCAGATCTATTCAGATAATAATAATAATAATAATAATAATAATAATAATAATAATATTAATAGTAGATAAAGATAATAATAATAGTAATAATCGGTAAATATATTATTAATAATAATATAAGTAATACTAAATATATATGATAATGGTAACAAGAATAATAGATAATAATATCATATCAAATATAATAATAATGAAAATATAAATAAGTAGATACTAATATAATAGTAATAATAATAGATATAATAATAATAATAGGTAACAATAAGCAAACATAAATATGATAGTAATATAGTAATAATGATAAGATTAATAGATGATTAATAAGGTAGTAATAATAATATCATATTAAAGCCCATTATTAAAAACAAAAGAAATCGGGTCTAACACCCCGGACAAAATTAGTGATTACAGTTGCCCCCCTTTGCTTATACTTGTAGCACAAGGATAAAGCAAAGACCATAAGCACAAATTTTGTCCGACTTCCCTGTTTGGATTCCGAGTCACCATGCACTTGAACTACTGGCAGTTCGGAAGTCGGTACGGGAAAATCCAACGGTCGCGGAGGCCTGTAGCTGTTTTTCTCATTTCAACACTCTTCAACCCTTCGAGGTCTGATCAAATAGATAATTGGTAGAAGCTCCATTCTCAAAGTGCCCGAACGGATAAGCGAATTCTATTCTCCAAAAGCCCGAATAGATAGGCGGGTTCCATTCTCCAAAAGCCCGAACGGATAGGCAGGTTTCATTCTTCAAGGGCCTGATCAGATAGGCGGGTTCCATTCTCCAAGGGCCTGATCGGATAGGCGAGCTTCCTTTTATGAGAAAAGCTTTGATATTCCATTCTTCACGAGCCTGAACGGATAGGCGAGCTTCCTTGTATGAGAAAAGCTTTGGTATTCCATTCTTCACGAGCCTGAACGGATAGGCGAGCTTCCTTGTATGAGAAAAGCTTTGATATTCCATTCTTCACGAGCCTGAACGGATAGGCGAGCTTCCTTGTATGAGAAAAGCTTTGATATTCCCTTATTCACGAGCCTGAACGGATAGGCGAGCTTCCTTGTATGAGAAAAGCTTTGATATTCCATTCTTCACGAGCCTGAACGGATAGGCGAGCTTCCTTGTATGAGAAAAGCTTTGATATTCCATTCTTCACGAGCCTGAACGGATAGGCGAGCTTCCTTTTATGAGAAAAGCTTTGATATTCCTATCAAAAATAGGTAAAAAAATGATATGATGATGTGAGTTAGCATGCCCCTAATCCTAGGGATGCCTAACTACAAATGATGTATGAATTATGACATCAAAATTGCTCGGATGCTTCCACTTTTCAGATTGGTCAATCTCGACCTTCTTCTTCTTCTTAAACTATAAGCAAACTGGACAGGCCTTCTGACTCTTCTGTCCAGGGATCCTTGAACTCTCTTGCTCTCAGATCGTTGGCATGCCCTCCCTACACGGTCAAAGGACAAAGTCGATTAATTCTTCCTACGCGGTACAGAATGAACTTCAAAATGCGTGCTTTCCCGGAGCGGCGAAAGCAAACTGGGCAGGCCTTCTGGCTCTTCTGTCCAGGGATCCTTGAACTCTTTTGCTCTCAGATCAGTGGTATGTCCTCCCTACACGGTCAAAGGACAAAGTCGATTCATTTTCCTACGCGGTACAAAATGAACTTCAAATTGTGTGCTTTCCCGGAGCGGCGAAAGCAAACTGGGCAGGCCTTCTAGCTCTTCTGTCCAGGGATCCTTGAACTCTTTTGCTCTCAGATCAGTGGTATGTCCTCCCTACACGGTCAAAGGACAAAGTCGATTCATTTTCCTACGCGGTACAAAATGAACTTCAAATTGCGTGCTTTCCCGGAGCGGCGAAAGCAAACTGGGCAGGCCTTCTGGCTCTTCTGTCCAGGGATCCTTGAACTCTTTTGCTCTCAGATCAGTGGTATGTCCTCCCTACACGGTCAAAGGACAAAGTCGATTCATTTTCCTACGCGGTACAAAATGAACTTCAAATTGCGTGCTTTCCCGGAGCGGCGAAAGCAAGCTAGGCAGGCCTTCTGGCTCTTCTGCCCGGAAATCCTTGAGCTCTTTTGCTCTTAGATTCTGATGCGGTAGGTTTCTTTTCTCTTCTTCTTCTTTTTCTTCTTTTATTTCTTCTCGTAACACCTCTCGCAACGCACACACTCAAAGCATTGCCCCCTATTTAAACTGGGTGCTCAACCGTTCTCTCCGTCTTTGCTGAATGTGACGAATTTTCTCTTTTCTTAACATCGGGGGAACACATGCCCCCAAGTCTTTGAACTTTTCTCTTAAGCTCACTAAGGAGTGCTCGGACGCTCCCACTCTTCAGATTGGTCAATCTCGACCCTCTTCTTCTTTTCTTTTTCTTTTTTCCCTCAATTTCTTCGGGTTTTCTCATCTTTGCCAGATATTAGTCTTTTGGCCTCTTCTCAAAAGACGACTGCTGACTTTCACTGGTCAGACTGGTCACAACACTTCTCATAGTGCTTGCCGTCAAAATATTGCCCCTTTCTCAAACTAGGTGCTCAACTACTCTTCGTCTTTACTCAACGCGACGATTTTTTCTCTTCTCAACAATAGGGGAAGCACATGCCCCCAAGTTCCTGAACTTTTCTCCTAAGTTCAATAAGGTCTACTTCTCATCTTCTGAAGTAATCGAAAAATTCGCTTCAAGTCCCTGAACTGTAGCATGTGGAATCTTACTACAATCCTCACCATAGCCACTGACAAGTTGTCATTTCTATTCATGACATTGCATTCTAAACTTTATCCCCGAAGTAATGGGAAATTGATTTGTGTTCAAAAAAGATTTAGATTGCATCTTCTAATTTCAACATGAGATGCGTTTTTGAAAACTGGACTTTCTTTTCAAATCATGGATATATCAAGCTAGATCAAATACCCTGAATATCAAGTGCACGAATGACACTGTTATGGCTTACCAATGATTGCCTCAAGCATCACGTGTCTAGGAGACCTCGAAAGCTGAGCTGATGTCTGAAAATATGACATACTCTCCAAGTTGTTTCGGTTTTTAATCAATTAGATTTATCTTCAATAGGCTTCGCCTTTATCAATTCTTTACGATTTTGGGGAAGTCAACTCATCACATTCCTTTGGCTCGAGAATAAAGATGGAGCATACAACGATACCCCGAGTTACTCGGCATTGTCACAATTTGAGAATATTACCATCACTCATGTAGCTAAAGTGGGTGGTGCATAGCAACCTTATTGGTCTTTTGCTACAGCGGAGTGCCCCAAAAATTAGATTTATCTTCAATAGGCTTCGCCTTTATCAATTCTTTATAATTGTGGGGGAGTCGACTCATCACATTCCTTTGGCTCGAGAATAAAGATGGAGCATACAACGATACCCCGAGTTACTCGGCATTGTCACGATTTTACCATCACTCATGTAGCTAAAGTGGATGGTGCATAGCAACCTTATTGGTCTTTTGCTACAGCGGAGTGCCCCAAAAATTCCACATTTGTATCCGAAAATGCCTATTACCAGGCTTCGAACATTGTTAGGCTTAGTATTCTCGATTTTTTTTAGCCCGAAAGACTTCCGGTTATTCTTCTGAAGGTCATAATTCCATGTGTGTTTGATTAGGTGACCAAATTAACTTGGAGTGTAAGCCACATATTCATCATCTTCAAAGCTTTCGATTTCCACTAGACAAAGGCGGCTCGAAGTCAACCTTTGGGGTCAAGGTCAATGTCCCTTGTGCAATTGATATACGGGGACTCAATAGGCAAATATATACACACAAAGTGAAAAGGAAATTGAAACGTAATGCATCCTTTCATTGAAATTTAAAAATATGCAGTCTGAGGCCCTTACAAAAAATCTTTGCTACCTTCGGGCAAAGGGTAGCAAAGGTTTATTTCACACATCGCTTCAAGGAAAAGATTAAAATGCAATGAAATGAAGACAAGCGGTCTTGGATACACTAAAACTCTTAAATACTGCTGAGCTGACCATCCATTCCACCCTTCAAATTTCTTCGAGGAACTCAACCTCCCGATTGTCCATTAAATCCTGGACCAACTGCTTAAATTTCGGACAACTCTGAATCTCATGCCCCGCAGTCTGATGGTACTCACAAAAGGATTCATGGCCATCATATGCCTCATTCGGACCCTTCTCGAAGCCGACTTCTAACTTAGCAAAACTTTCCTTCATTTTCCTTCTTTGATGACGAGTAAAGTGTGGGTGCAAAATCTTCCGCAGTCACGAATGCTGCCATGACCCCGAACAATTAATTCCAAGACTTAATGATGTAATGCATGAAATGTGTATGCATAACTGAAACAAATGAATGAAGGCAACAAATTGAAAAACACAAAATCGAATGCAAGGAAATGTTGATTCGACGAACATCCTCATTAAACAACTTTCCACAATGGAGATCAAGTCTTGTTGCAACGAGGTAATAAATACATAGGGTACGATTTTCAACAAATTTCTCGTCCCTTCCTTCTAAATTAGCGCGCTCCGGGAGCTTCGTTGCTATGGACTCTTTTCTCCCGTTGTGAAAGTTTTCAGCTTTAGACTGTTCTCGAATCAACACCTCGTATGAGAATGCGATGAGTATGCAAAAATAATCAAAATAAGACAAAAAGGCAACTGGGTTAGTAACACCAATAATGAAGACTGAATAAAACAAACAAAAGGAAACACATCAAGGTAAATTAACGATGCAAGACCTAATAGCAAGAATTCTAATTCTACGGTTAACCACATGGCTCTAATCGGGGTGGGCTTCTTAAATTCTCACTCATGTGGTTCGGTTCTAACAAGGGTACCCGAACCTATTTTATCACCTACTAAGGTGACAAAAGCCCCAATTCTGGCCCATTACAAGCTTGCGAATTGGTTTCGGTTCGGGGGAAAGCACAACCTAATGACGTAGAGGGCTGCTCACATGTCAAAGGCGTGGATTCCGGAAGTGAATTACCGACCCGTGGAGGGAGACTCACGTGGGTATGGGCGTTTCACTCCCACTTAAGGGACGAAGCTCGGGTATAGAGCTTAATGCGTGATGCAACACATGTCGGTGATTCCTTTGAAATTAAATGAAGAATTAATTCAAGACCACCCCAATTATCGAAGCTTATGTAATTAAAGTCTTATTTTCGAGGAAGAACCATCTCGCTAAAGTCAAATTAAGTTTCAAAAAATTTCCATCATTAAAGGCAACAATTATTTATTTGGCCTAACTCTCTTTTTGTTTTGAAAAACAAAATTTATCCCCAGCGGAGTCGCCAAGCTGTAACGGGGTTTTTTTCGTCCCGCTACTTTTGAAAAAATATGTTCGATTTGATTTAAAAGGGGGAGTTTTAAAAATTAATTCGGTTCGGGTTTGGAAAAATCCCTTTTAAAAAATCTTTTTTTCGGTTGGAGTCGCCACCGGCCACTATGGTAGGCCAGACACCGTAAAAACTAAACCAGAGATTCTTTTGGAAGGGTTCGGGAGTTGGTTACGTGTGGGGTAGGGTTAGCGCCCCCATCACGCCCGGAAATCGGTACCAAAACAATTGTTGCCTTTAATTGATGGAAATTAGTCAAAATTTAAGAAGACTTTAATTAGGGGTTCTTGATTGAAAATCGAACTTTAATCGTACGAGTTCTTTAAAATTGGTGGTATCGGATTAATTTACCATTTAATTAAAAAGGATGACGGTACACCGGACCAAAGACTAAACCGACATCATATAAGACTGACTGCCGTGTTAGTTTAGGGTTCGGATCCCGTACGTCACCTTTATGCATGATGCAAGCAATTAAAGGATGATGCTATGGTCTTGTTCGTTTTAATCTCGAATTTACCTTTAGACGATTCGAATTAATCCGAATATTCGCGGGACATCCAATAAGTTAGGCTAGTCGACCCGAATACGCGAATTAATAGGTATCTCCGTTTTATAATTAAAATTCATTAACATGTAAATCAAGTCATTAAAAATCACATGAAATGACATCAAAAATGCATGTCACACAAACATATTCGAATCATCATAAAAGACCAAACATGCACATATTAAAAAACATACATTATATACACATTAAACGAACATAACAAGATGCAAAATGACATATATTCGATGCAAACACGTACTAAACGGGCATGAATAATAATATAACCAAAATGACATACAATATAAATAAAAATGCAAACTGGCAGGGGCTGCAAATGTAATAAACCCATTAAAAAACTGATTAAAACACGAAATGGGACTCGGTTGAAAAGAAACGGAAAGTCGCAGGGACTAGAACAGGAATTAATCCATCCTAAAGTCAATCGAAATGAAAATGGTGACGGAATTGAAAACACTGAAAAAAACATAGGGACTGCGGAAGAGGTTTTAAAAGACGGAAACCTTGTTTGTGTAATTACAAGGACACAGAGGTCCTTAAAATGTGATTAACCCGATTTTAAAACAAAAAAACACTATAAATACGAACTAAAAAATAATTGACCCCTTTTATCATTTTAAAACCCTAATTCGGGAGAGCTTCTCCCCATTTCCTTGTTTTGCTCCGGCGCCGCGAGGGTTCCGGTCGCCGTTGCCGGCGCCGGAACCCTAAAAAAAACCCTTTTTTTTCTTTCTGAAACCCAAAACAGAGATCGAAAACCCTCTTTTTTACAGATCCAAAACCAAAATCAAATCTTTTTGTAAAACCCAGAAAACGAAACCCCAAAATATTTTAAACAACCACCCTCCGGCGTTTTTCCTCCACCGGCTCACCGCGTGTGGTCCCGAAAGGGACCGGATGGCTTGTCACCGGCGAAGGAAACAAAGCGGCGAAGGAGGAGACGCGACGGTAAACCCTAACCCTTTTCGGTCCTTTTTTACTTTTGAAAAACGAAAATAAGATACGATATACCTCTTGAAGTTTCTTTCTGCTTGTATTGATATGAAACTTTGATTACAATGCTTCCGAGTTTCTTTGAATCCTTTTTTTCTCTCCAAAAAAACCCCTTTTACATTGCATGTTGCTTCGGCTTTTATAGCCGCAATATTACATGTTTTTCCCCTTTTCTAAATATATGAAAATGCTGATAATTGCTGTTGATTTGTACGATTTGTCTGCAATTTCCGTTTCTGATTTCTGATTTCTGTTGCGGTTTTGGCTCCATGCATCTTCTGACGTCCTTCGTTTTTTGTTTGTTGCATGTGACCCGTGAGGAGAGAAGACGGGACGTGGCCGGACATGGAGCGATCCAGACCGTCGGAAGCTGGAGGGGCTCGATCTGAGCGTGCGTGAAGTCCACGCGGGGCGCGTGGGAAGCTGAAGCGGTGCGCGTGCATCGTACGCGCTTGGGAGAGGCTCAATCTCGGCCATTCGATCCAACCTTGATCTAACGGCTCCTGTGCCGCGGCGTCAACCCGGGAGAGGACCCTGCTAGGGTTTCCTACATCTGAGTGATCTGGGCCGTTGGATCTGGTTCCCAGATCCAACGGTGGGAAACGAGGGCGGCTGCAAACATAAGAGGGGCATTAGGGTTCTGTTTAGCATATTAGGGTTTATGTCAGATTAGGGCTTAGGGTTTATTTGGGCCAAAACGGGCCATTAATATATGTATAATGTTTTTGGGTTCTGATAATGCAATGGACTTTAATATAAACTATGGGCTTTTATTTAATTAAATATACTGGGCTTGTTTATATATATATTGGTCTCTTTTTTGGATTTTCAGATCTATTCAGATAATAATAATAATAATAATAATAATAATAATAATAATAATATTAATAGTAGATAAAGATAATAATAATAGTAATAATCGGTAAATATATTATTAATAATAATATAAGTAATACTAAATATATATGATAATGGTAACAAGAATAATAGATAATAATATCATATCAAATATAATAATAATGAAAATATAAATAAGTAGATACTAATATAATAGTAATAATAATAGATATAATAATAATAATAGGTAACAATAAGCAAACATAAATATGATAGTAATATAGTAATAATGATAAGATTAATAGATGATTAATAAGGTAGTAATAATAATATCATATTAAAGCCCATTATTAAAAACAAAAGAAATCGGGTCTAACACCCCGGACAAAATTAGTGATTACAGAACTTCCTCCATTTACCGGTTTAGATTCGAGGGCGAATCTTTTTGAGGAGTGGGAGAATGATACATGTATGAGAGATGTGAAACTAATCATCTGGGAAAAGAAGTTAAAACTGTTTTGCAAGTCAGAAACGCTAGTCAACTTGCGACTCCTTTTTGTTTGGGATTCAGGCATTTATAGATCGACATGTTGTCTTGAAACTTGTCCGGCTGTCAATTAGCTTTTCAACGGATCTTAAAACGCTTCAATCGGACATCTAGAACTCAAGATACATCTATTTTAGCGAAGACAACGCATGCAGAAGTTCCTATACGGGATTAATACATGATTTTTGGATAATTATGAATTTTCAAGATTTTATTTGATTATTTGTAATTTAAATCAATATAGGATTCTGCATTATCTATTAGGATCAGATTAGGATTTTATTTTCAACATTTATTTATTATTAGAAGTTACTTATGTAATTAGGATTCCTAAGTTTACTAGGATTAGAATTTAGAACTTCTCCAAGGCTTATATAAGGAGGCTTCAACCACATTGTAATTCAAATTTGAATGATTAAAAAAAGTTCTCTTTTGAGTTCAAACTTGCAAGAAGTATAACTTGTGTTCTTTATTTTAGAAGTGATTCTTCAAGTTCGTCAGAATTTGTTGTTGATCTTCACACTCCTGCTTGCCTAGGTAACTGCGTCTAGGAGGGTGGGTTAGAGCCGCTTGAGGTTGCTTGCTTGGTTAATTGCGATCAAAAGGGTACCGAGGACAATTTATCCATTTATCTTCCATCTCCATCGCCTTCGCCTATCTTCAGCCATCTTTTCACCAATCCAACATTCGCGACAACATCCTTATCTGCTTCCGCAAGCTCAACGTTCGCGTATACGGGGTTGTGTCAGTATCAAAACGGCTGGGCATATCGATACACCCAGGGCCCGTATCGATACGCGTTTGTCTAGTAAGCTTCCTCTATTTTAAAGTCAACAAACTCGTATCGATACGCCCCTGCGTATCGAAATGGATAGGCTAAAACAAGTAGGGCATACCGAAATGGCTTAGCCCGTATCGAAACGCCTAGGTTAATTTAGGCATACCGTACTGGTACGTTAGCCCACGTTTCGGTACGCCTGGGCATGTAATAGCATTTTTCTCAACTTTAACATACCAAAAACCATTCGAAACAATTTTAACATCCTTCCAACCTAAGCTCAAACATTTATGACATAAATCCAAAGGTATTTAACACCAAAGCAAGCATTTAACATCAACGCGATCTTTGTTGAAAACCTATAGGCATGCTTCCTAAGAGAACAACCACATAAAGTCCAAAATGCAAACCAAACCAAATACCAATATTTAAAGACCATTTACAAGTCCAAATAGGCAACATATATGTACCCTCCCATTGCCATTTATTTCTATTTAGTAAATGTAAAACCATACTTCAGCTATGATACGTCTCTTGGAACTTCTCTTGCCTTCTTGCTGCCTCCAAATAGCTATTTCTCTGCATTGTTGGGAAAAGAGAGCGTAAGCATAAATTTCTAGTGAGGGCCGCTCGATTAAAAACCAACAACAATGCATTTTAAAACCATTTTTCAAAAGCAAATCTCTTTTCATCATGCTCAAATACAACTCATGCTTTAAGTCCTTTTCAAAGAAAAATCAATAATCACTTATAAAACATGTATCATTAATCTCATGCATTTACAATAATGCAAAACTCATTGCAAGCTTCTCATACTAGTACATCATAAAACATATCTCAAAATAGAATATCATGTATAAATCAAATTATACAAAACCACTTAAAACCACGATACATGTAATATCATATATTGGCATTAAAAGTGACATGGATGGAATCTACCCCCATCTTTAAATAGCGCTACCCCTATCCATAAATGATTAGACATGTGAACACCTTGATGCCACTACCCCCTTCTGTTGGAGTATGCCAAAAGACCAATCATATGATGATTGAATAGACATACTATTTTACTAGATTTATCAAGTAATGACATTGTCGTTATTATCATTTGATATGTTTCTGTGCATCAAACTAACCATAGGATAATAATGTTCATACAATAATACAATTATTGTTAAATAGGATCCTTAGTCGAATATTATTACGGGTATGGACAGTGATAATATATAAAGACTAATACGTGGTTGATTGATAACAAGTGTTGTCATTGACATAGAGATGTCAAAATCAACACATAAATATTTGTTAGAGAACAACATACTGGATTGACCCGCTATGAGCATGTTTCTTGGGTAATTATGTGACAGTCACAACATTGCTCATGATAAACATATGTATAATCCTCAGACTTGAGATCAACATGATTTCAACATAAAGATTTACGTATTTTGACATAGTCAAACGCGTGTCGTAACTGACTACATTATAAAGACTGATGATTGGATACATGATGACCTATGTAGTGAAATATGGTTGATCAAGAAAGGATTTGTCCCTCCTACATAATGAGAGAAATATCTTCGACCACTTGATTGAGTGAGATTAGAAAATGCATGACCATGCTCGAATATTATGATATGAGATATCATAGAGATTCATTTATCATAATCTACTCAATACATCAAGAAACACTAGATGGACAACGCAAGTGTGACTAACCCATGACTTGTGTTCATCTAAGATATAAAGGACAAAAGGATGAAATACATAAAGGAAGTTTATTCAGAAATTAAGAAAGTCAAATCATGACTTCATGCAACTTAGGTAGCAATGATGTATTGCTAGATGCCACTCATTGTTTGTAAAATTAGAACAGTTCTAATTTTCCTGCTAACATTGCATGAACCTACAAGGGTCACACCCTTCGAATGAAACGAACAAAAAAAATTGGAAACCATACTCCCTATTTTAGGGAGGTTGCCGAAAATCCCCTATGGGATAGGGGAAATCGGCAACTCCTTTAAATGAGAATAATATTGGATAAATATTGTATTTATCAGATATTATTTAGAGTATGGAAAATATTTAGAGACTTAAATATTATAGAATAAGATTCTAGAAATTTAAATATATATTTGGAATTCATATAATGTATATTTAATTCCAAGTTTATGTAGAATTAGATTCTACATAATGAAAAATATATATTTAAATATATTTAAATCCAAGTAAAGATAGAATGAGATTCTATATAATAAATATATATTTATATTTGGATTAAATATAATGTATATTTAAATCCATGTTTTATGTAGAATAAGATTCTACATAATTAAATATATATATTTCATTTAATATTATTAAATATAATGTATATTTAATATAAATCAATTTCAAGTAGAATTAGATTCTATGAATTTTGGTTGAACTTGGATTTGAGGAATTCAACTAGAATTAAGTCTTTGAATACTATTTAAAGGGATAAAGGCTAGCAACCAAATCATCCCTATTCCTCCTTGCAAATTTCGACATATCCTTGGGAATTCCCCTCTGGAAATTTCGAAAAGTCCCATATTTCTTTTGAGAAGCTGTTCGATATTTTTTCTGGTGTTCCTCTTGCCCCTGGCAAATACTTGGCGATTTCCTAGTTCAAATCCAAGTCTCGGTAGAACTCCTGGTCGATTTCAGACTCCCTAAGGAATCCCTGGAGGGATTTCGACTTCTCCCTGAAAGGTGTTTAAACCTGTCGAAATTTATCCCTAAGTGTTAGGGAGGCAGAAACTTTGTTCGTTCTGTTCGGGTGGACTCCGTAGATGTCGTTGCGAACCTGTGACGATTCTGGTTTTCTTGACGTGGTTATTCCGACATACCGTCAGTTTTCCAGTTTCCAGTGTTTTAAAAGGTAACTCTTCATCTTTTCACCCCAGATTCGTTCCTGTACATGGATCCTGGCTGGATTACGTCAGATTATTTTTTTCCGTTGCGCCACAGGGCGTGCCGACGTGTCCCAACAGTGGTATTAGAGCCACTTGTATCATACGAATTCAGACTTAAATTCTTGGGTGATGTTTATGTATGAGATGCATGCTGTTTGATTCGATTTAGATATTTATAGTTTATCGTATCACACCTAATAAAGACTTATTTTTATTATCACTGAATGATTAAGAGTTAATCATAACTATGTTAGGTTGCTTCAATGTTAAATGTTAACATGTTGAGACAAATAGTTAGTCTGGAGAATAAGTAGTTGTTCGTAGTTTCATAGATTTATGAAATCTCTAAAAGGGCTTTTAATTTGTTAAAAGTTATCAAACTATATTTCACGGTGAATCCATAAGAGTTATGGTTAGACGTTATGAAAAATGCATGTCTAGGATTGGTATCATCAAAGACCTGGTACTTAAGTGTGCCTAGTGCGCCACCTCTCTTTCATATTGACCTACCTGGTGCATTTGTTCGTTAACGCAAATGGTTTATGAAACCTCGTGATCCTTCTTTGGCCCATTAACCGCAACATAGGGATAATCAGTCTAAAACTTCGTAAACACGTCGTTACTTTGTTCGCACGATGTTTGAAATGCATGTTAGATTGCACGGTGTTTGTTTTGCATGGTTATAGCCCATAGCCTTTATAGTTTTGGTTTCTATAAATACGGCCTGCATGTTGTGCCTTTCTCTATCTTCTATTGTACTTCTCTTCTCATCTCACCCCCTCGCATGTAACGCGAGTTTCTGAAAATTGTAAATACTCATGGAGATAAAGCAAGAACCAAGGTAGCAGCGTGGTGGGCCTTCCCTGGTGGACCGGGCGTTTCAGAAGCAGATTCTATCTTAAGTAGAATGGTCCTCCCATTGGCTTGGGACGGGTCGCCTTAGGTTAAGAAAGGCTATAATTATTGCATATTTATTTATCGCTTATATTTACCTTGTATGTGATGCAATGGATGTTTTATAAGCATGATTAAACATAGTTCTATTGATAGGATCAATGTTAAAATGATGAGATAATTAAGTAAATCCCTCACTATAATTCTAAGTCTGTTTTAACCATCCAATATTTACCCTCGTTAAAGCTTCGATCGATATAATGCGAGCTTTGCCAAAGCAATGTCACATTTATCTATCTTAGTTAAACGCAAAGAATAAGCTAGTGATATTCGCCGGTTGAGATATTGGTATTGACTTAGCTGGGTTGTTCTAATAGGATTAGAAAACCTAGTGGTTAAAGTTTTGGTTAATCATAAGATGATTTAAAGAACAAGAGTTGTTCGCCAAAAGCTGAGGAATTACATGAGATGTAATTAGTAAGGTGTTACTTACCTAAATAATCATTTCCTAAAAGACTGGCCAAAGCTAATTTAGGAATAGTGAAATACGGATCCTCACTCACTAGAAAAACTATCGAAACGTTTTTCCGAAATTAAAACTAGAGGGTTTTTAATTTTGAAGAAAATAGTGAGAGTAAATTTATAGTAAAGACCTATCTATAAATTTTAAAATTTAGTAAAACTTATGTAGCATATTTTCTTTGTTGTAGAATTAATGGCAAATAATACTCTATTTCTGCGATCTATCCTTGAGAAGGATAAGCTCAATGGCATAACTTCCTTGACTGGTTTCGCAATTTGAGAATTGTTCTCAAACAGGAAAAGAAGGAATATGTCATTCAAGAACCTGTTCATGATGAACCGGTTGCCACTGCTTCCAGAGCTGACAAAGACAAGTTTAAGAAACACATGGACGACATGCTGGATGTCGGTTGTCTTATGCTTGCCTCCATGACCCCTGAGCTTCAGAAGAAACAAGAGGACATGGTAGCTTATGATATGATTCAAAATCTCAAGGAGATTTATGAAGGGCAAGCTCGTCAAGAGAGGCAAGAAACCTCTAAAGCTCTGTTTCAATGCAAGATGAGTGAGGGATCTCCCGTAGGAGCTCACGTCATCAAAATGATGGGCTACATCCAAACGTTGGAGAAGCTCGGTTTTTCTGCTAAAAGACGAATTAGCTACTGATGTCATTCTGCAATCGTTGCCGGATAATTTCAATATGTTCGCCCTTAATTTCAATATGAATGAAATTAACAAGACGCTGCCACAGTTGCTCGGCATGTTGAAAACTGCTGAAATCAACCTGAAGAAGGTAGGACCTAAACCTGTTCTGATGGTCCGCAAGGGCAAGAAGAAAGGTAAATCGGCAGCAAAGTCTAAAGGTGGTGGTAAGACCAAAACCGATGGAAAGGAGGCATTGAAACCTAAGAAGGGAATCAAGAAGGATGGAAAATGTTTCCATTGCGACAAGACCGAACATTGGAAGAGAAACTGCCCCACACACCTACAAGAAGTCAAGAAAGAAAAAACGAGTGAGGTGTCAACCTCAGAAGCTTCTAAAGAGAAGGCATCAGAATAGACATGGACCTGCGAATGGAAATAAAGCAAGAGTTGCTACATCATCCATTATGACATGTGTTTTTGCTTAAATAGATTTGTTTTAGTTTTTAAGATTATTATTTTGTGCCTAAGTTTTAGTTATCTTGTAAGGACAAGATATTTTTAATTATGAGATTATTTAAATAAATGTTATTCTTTTAATCTCTTATGGCATAACGAATCAATGATCTTTAAACTAATCAAATCAATAATATTTACAAATGACTAATCTCAAACTCATAAAAAGTATTAAGGTAAATTTGATGAGATCAAATTCAAGAATATTTAAAGTTTGACGAACTTTCAAAGAATATGAGATTGTCCCATAATTAAATCCCACAAGTGGAACGAAAAAGTCTTTGAAAGAGAATCAAATATGTTAGACATGTTTTGATTCAGAACAAGTCATTTTCGACTTCTTTACACACTAGAAAAACAACTCTCATACTTAATCGTGTCCCCCCCCCCCCCCCCCCCGAAACGTCATATAAGATATGAACTAAGAATTGTTCTAGAATACCTTTGAAGTTTTAAGGTTACTTACATGTTAAAATGTTTACAAAGTTTGAACCTCAAAAACTCCTTTTGTTGTTTATCCTAACGATAACAAAGCGTTTGTTTCTCAAAAGAGAGTTTATCTTGAAAGAGATTAATTCTCACAAAGGGATATTATTTCTTCAACTTTAACGAGAACAAAATATTTGTTGCTCAAACGATAGTTTATCTCGAAAGAAATACTTATCACTAAGGGATTTCATTTTTCAACGAGAACAAAATGTTTGTTGCTCAAACGAGAGTTTCTCTCGAAAGAGATTACCTCTCACAAAAGGAAAAAAATGGAATTTGGAATATGAAGAAATTTTAGACAACAAATTTATGAACCAAAGATTAAGAATGTTCCACAAATGATCAAGGAACATTGGAACAAAACACAACCGTTGTGTTGATCCTTAAGAGAATACCATATACTTGAGAAATATGGATTTCTCACTATCTGTACATGGAAACACTCTTCTTTTCGGATAAAGATAAAGACTAGGTCATATCAGAAATCAATGGTGAGCCCAAAATTTAAGAAATGGCTAAGAGCCACGAGATATGAGATGGAATCCATGTCTAAAAACAAGTATAGAATTTGGTTACCTAAAAGGGTAAAACCTAAGAGGTATGGATGAGTTTTTCAAAAAGGAAAAACTGACATGGATGATAAAACATACAAAGGATGATTCATCGCTAAAAGTTTTCGACAAACTTCATAGTATAGACTATGATAAAGCATCTTCCTTGTAGCTATGTTTAATCCATCTTAATCTCACTTGCAGGTAGTTACATACGATGATTATGGAATCAAATAAAGAAATGTCAAAACCCCTTTCCTAAAGGGAAAACTTGAAACAGATGTGTACATGACACATCTAGAAGGTTTTGTCACTCCAGTAAACACTTGGAAGGTATGTAAGCTCCAAAGGTCTATCCGTAGACTTAGGCAAGCTTCTCGAAGTTGGGATATTCGTTTCAGAAGATACAATCAAAAGGTTTGGTTTATCTAGAAACAAAGGGGAGTCTTGTTTTCAAATGAGCTAGTGAGAGCATTGTTACTTTCCTAAGTATTGTATGTAGATGGCATACTCATCAAAAGGAACTAAAGATCGCAATCCGTTTTGCATTAATAAAAGATACTGCGAGTTAGCAACATGAGACAATATCTAACTCTACAACATAGGCTGAATGTATTACAGTCGACATAGCAATAAAGAAGGATGTTTGGATCTAAAGGGTTCACTTCTGAACTAAGGGTTTGTTGAACTTATTTTGATTTTGATATAACTTAAAAGAAATTTTCAAAGGACTAATTTGTAAAAATTTGTAAAGTAATTTTTAAGAAATAAATTTGTCAAAAACTCGATTTAAACTTGATAAAATGTTTTGAAAAAGTTCGACTCAATACCTATATCAAACTATACTTTTAAAAGTCGACAAATGCCCAAAATACATGTTTTTAGAGGAAAGTTTCAAAACCTCAACAAAGGTTTCGAAACCTCTTTGGGTAGATGGCCAAGAATTAAATATTTAAAGTAAAGTTTCGAAACCTTCATTAAGGTTTCGAAACCTTTCTGGGCAGATGGCTAAAAATTGAAGAACAGTTTCAAAACCTTTATTAAGGTTTCGAAACCTCTCTGGGCAGTAGCTACTGTTTTTGAAACCCTAACAAAAGTTTCGAAACCTCTATAAAGGTTTCGAAACCTTGGCCCTGTAACGGCTACTTTTTACAAATCCCTTCTTAAGGTTTCGAAACCTCTAGTAAAGGTTTCGATACCTCTGTGCAGGTGAGCATTTAATGCTTGGTTTTAATGGCTCCCAACGGCTCCAAACTCCCTCCAAAGTCTCCCAACGGTTAGAAAAGATCAAGAGCATATAAAAGGGGTCTCCAAACATTAATGAAGTGACAAGAAAGTCAATCCAAACTTCCAAGCAATCAAAATCCAATATGTACTCAATTTTCAATCTTTCTTGTAAAACACTAGAGTGTTCTTCATTGTAATTCTTGTGCTAGTGTTTCTTTGGGTGTGTGAGAGAGCTTAAACTTTGCAAACACATTCCTAGTGAGGATTTTCTAGTTTGCTTATTTGTATTCATTCTTGGGATAGGATTCAATAGACTTTGGGGTATAAGTCTATTGAATTGTGTAAGGTTACTCCTTATCCTTAAAGGAAAGACAAATTAGTGAATTTATGGAAAATCCTTAGTGTGGTCACTAAGGTAGTGGATGTAGACTCCAATTAGGGGAGTTGAACCACTCTAAATCTCCTTGCAATTTTACCTTTGCAATTAGTGTCCACCATTCCTTCAAAAGTCCAATTCACCCCCTCTTGGTTTTGTTCGATCGATTGCCACTCTCATCAATTGGTATCAGATCTTGGCTCATTGGAAGGTCTTACAACCTCTTGAGAAGATCCAAGAAGTGTGCAATCATCTACAAGGTCATCCATGGCTTCCAGCTCCACCGTTGAAGCTTGGGGCGATTCTCAACCCACCAACAAGCCTCCATTCTTCAATGGAGTTAATTATGCTTATTGGAACAACCGCATGAAGCTTTTCATTCAAGCTTTTGATCTTGAAGCTTGGAAGATCATCATGAGTGGTTACACCGCACCGACTAGTAACATGGAGACATGGAACAATGAAGAAAGCAAGAGATTCTCCACAAATGCTAAGGCAATGCATCTCATTTTTTGTGCCCTTGGCCCGGATGAGTATAGAAGGGTGTCATCTTGTTCCAATGCTAAAGAGATTTGGGACAAACTTGAAGTTACACATGAAGGAACAAATCAAGTGAAGGAGACCAAAATCGGGCTTCTCAATCTAAATTATGAAAACTTCAAGATGGACCCCGAGGAAGACATCAAAAGCATGTCCGATCGATTCTCCGTGATTGTTAATGGTTTGAAGGGCTATGGTGAAGTGATCCCGGAAGATAAACTTGTGAGGCAGATGATTTACTCTCTTCCCGATTCATGGGATTCAAAGAAAACGGTGATAATAGAAGCAAAGGACCTCAAGACTCTCAAGTTGGATGAGCTCATTGGTTCCTTGCTTACTCATGAGATGATGTCAAAGGGCAAGGAAGAAAAGAAGAAGGAAGTGGAAAAGAAGAAATTTGGCATTGCTCTCAAAGCATCTAAAGAAGATATTGATTCTAGTGGAGATGATAAAGATAAAGAGATGGCTATGTTTGCCAAGAGATTCAAAAGATTCATGAGGTCCAACAAAGGAAGAAGATTTCAAAGAGAAGAGGGCTTCAAGAATGACAACAAAGTGAAAGATCCAATTATTTGCTATGAGTGCAATAAACCGGGACATATCAAGTTCGATTGTCCTCAATTGAAGAAAAAGAGCTATGAGAAAAAGAAGCACAAGGCTCATATAGCTACTTAGAGCGATGATGAATCATCCGACGATGACGAGAATGAAGTAGCCAACTTGTGTCTCATGGCTATTGAGGATGACTCTACGGTAACCTCTAATTCATCTTTTTCAATTGATTATACTTTTGATGAATTGCAAGAGGCTTATGATGAATTAGCCTTGGAGTATGAAGAGTCAATTTTGAAAAATAGAAAAACCATTTTAAAATTGAAAAATGAAAATGACTCCCTCTCTAAGTCTAATAAGGAATTTGAAAGTAAAATTGAGGAAATGCAAGTTAAAATAAAAGAATTTGAAAAGAAAAATCAAGATTTGCACAACTTACTTTCAAAGGTCCATGATGATCATCAAAAGGAGCTTGATGATCTTAAAGTTTCTTTCAATAAAGTTGGAACTCAAAAATTTGAAAAAGGTGAAAATTCAAGACCCAACTATATTAGGAAGAACTTTTATGGGTATAGACAAGGAGGTCATCAAAGATCATTTAATAGAAAGATAATTAGGAGCATTTGGGTTCCAAAAGGACTCATTGCTAACAAAGAATATGATCTATTGTCTAAGTGGATACCAAAAGGGACTAAAATTATAGGAACTAACTCTTATGGACCCAAAAGAGTTTGGGTACCAAAACATGCATAATTCCCTTTTTGTAGGTGTGTTGGAGCCATGATAAGCAAATTGAAGAAACTTGAAAGCTCTAGACACACTAAATGAAAGGACACTTGAAGAGGATAAAGCCTAATCAATCTATCTTGGCTCAAGTGGTAACATTTTCCTTTACATGCAATATTTACTCTTTCATGTTGCTTTATATATGGTTATTTGTTTTAAAGCATGTTTAAGGTTCCCCATATGTTGTTTGAATGCTTTTAGTAAGGGGGTGTCTTGTGTTGCATGTTTGCTTAATTTTTGGCCCTGTGTGTTTTTGTATGTCTTTTGGCCTTAAAATTAGCAATTTTGTGTGCTTACATGTTTTTCTTTAATCATTTGTTAGTTAAGTGACCTTAGTTAAGTTAGTCACTTTTGACTCAAATTTGAACGTTTTTAGAATCCAACTTTTAGCTTAAAATCATTGTGATTCGTTTTTGTTTGATCTTAGCTCAAAATGGTCTTTAATGCTAATAATAATCATAGAATTATTAGAATGCTTTTCGGAACTTATTTGAGGCAAAATTTTTGACAAATTTTGTCAATTCTGGACCTACGTTTCAAAACCTTAGTAAAGGTTTCGAAACCTTCTGGGTTTTCCAGATTTTAGGAGGTTACTGGAATGCAAAGTTTCGAAACCTTTCATAAAGTTTCGAAACCTGCTGCTTAAAAGTTTCGAAACCGTACCCAAGGTTTCGAAACCTTCATTAAACCTGGCCGTTTTCGCACGGGCTTTAAAGCTTAAAATCAAAATATTTCAAACCCTAACCTATTTTCTTCAAACACCAAACGGCCATAACCCAAAACTCTCTCAAAATCCTCAAATCCTTGACCCTCCATTGCAAGTTTACATCAAGCTTTTGTGGTTTCATCATCATCATCATCAATTTTTGAGGTAATCTCACTGTTAAATCTTTTAATTTCTATTTTTCCGAAATTTTTTATCTCTTGGGTAATCAAATTTTTTTTTATGAAAATCAATTTTTTTTGCAAATTACGTTATTGTGGGTTGCTTAAATTGCTATATATATCATGATTTTGCAGGAGGTATCACCCAATCTATCTAGAACTCTTGTCAAAATTCTTTTAGGTTCTTGCCCACAAAGTGTTTGATAAAATTCCCCAACCAATTTTTAAAGCCAATTTTTTTTTAATCATGCCTCCTAGAACAATCCTTCCTAGAACCAACCCTCATAGAGCAAAACGTTCTCGTACTGAAATTGGTCAAAATTCCGGTTCTAATCCTAATCCTCAATTTGAGGATGTTTGTTTTAGAGATGCCGAAAACTGAGATCGTTATCGTAATATTTATGAACCTAAAAAGGTTAGAGAAGAGCGAACAATAGATTTCAATTTTCTTATGTCTCAAGAATATAATTTTGACCTCTTTGAACTCTTTGCCGAATGGGAATGGCTCGATTACTTGAATATCCCTCCTTATACCCATCGTAAGTTGGTTCGTGCATTTCATGCAAATGCCGAATTTATTCGGTCCCCTAGTGAGCAAAATTCTATTATTGGTATCCGTTCTTATCTCATGGGTACCAAATTTGTTTTAATACCTCAAGTAATTTCCGATCATTTAGGTGTTCCACTTGGTGGAAATTTCAATGAAAATGATGAACATTATATTCCCGCCTTTCTGGATGATAGCCCTACCCAACTTCCTCTTGAGGAACGTCTTTTCTTACTCCTTACTACATGGTTCTTTCGTCCCTCCGGAGGAAAGGCCACTAGTATGCGAGTAATTGACTATTGGTGGCTACGCCAATATCGTGATAGGACTCGTCCCGATATAGCTACCATCATTTTCCTCAACCTCATCAAAGTCATCTCTAACCCCACTTCATTCTCCCTTTCCTTTGGGAATGTTCTTAGCCATATTTTTAGGAAGCTCAACATTGACACTTCCTTAGATCCACAAGTTAAGAACAAGAGCTTCATTGATATAAAATCTTGTCATAAATCTCAATGGTATCATGGAGTTCATGGTTGGGTTCATCGAGGAGGAATAGAGGAGATTGCCATGGAGGATCGTGAGGCTCCGGTAGAAGAGGATGCACCGGCACCTTTGACTTTGGAGACCATGTTTGCGACCATGGTCACACGCTTTGATAGCATTGATGCCCATCTTCGTGGCTTAGACGGTCGTGTGGCATCATTGGAGCATGATATTCATAGTCACTTTTTCCCACCTACATTGCCTCGTGACGCACCGGATGTTTAGACCTATATGCATTCTAGTATGACATTATGATTTTATTATAGCACTTTTAGACGTATTTTGATTTAGGATTCGGTCTTTGTTTTTAGACTTGTTATGATCTTTGTTGAATACTTTTGCCTATGGATTTTATATTGTTGGATTTTATATCTTGAATGGATGTTATGTTTAATATGAATATTGTGGTTATTTTGCTATTGCTTTTTGGATTATACCTTATTACTCTATTAACGTTTGTTCTTGTTGTAGCTATTTATCCTTTTTGCTATAACAAAAAGGGGGAGAAAATTCACTTTAAACAATTTGTTTTCTCAAAATTTGGAATCATGTCTTTAAAACTTATGTTTTTAAAAAATTACACAAAGACATTTATTAAGGGGGAGCTTATGAAGGAGATTTGTAAGTTTGACAAATTATTCAAAAACAAATTTTTACAAAATGTTTTGTTATATCAAAAAGGGGGAGATTATTGAACTTATTTTGATTTTGATATAACTTAAAAGAAATTTTCAAAGGACTAATTTGTAAAAATTTGTAAAGTAATTTTTAAGAAATAAATTTGTCAAAAACTCGATTTAAACTTGATAAAATGTTTTGAAAAAGTTCGACTCAATACCTATATCGAACTATACTTTTAAAAGTCGACAAATGCCCAAAATACATGTTTTTAGAGGAAAGTTTCGAAACCTCAACAAAGGTTTCGAAACCTCTCTGGGCAGATGGCCAAGAATTAAATATTTAAAGTAAAGTTTCGAAACCTTCATTAAGGTTTCGAAACCTTTCTGGGCAGATGGCTAAAAATTGAAGAACAGTTTCGAAACCTTTATTAAGGTTTCGAAACCTCTCTGGGCAGTAGCTACTGTTTTTGAAACCCTAACAAAAGTTTCGAAACCTCTATAAAGGTTTCGAAACCTTGGCCCTGTAACGGCTACTTTTTACAAATCCCTTCTTAAGGTTTCGAAACCTCTAGTAAAGGTTTCGATACCTCTGTGCAGGTGAGCATTTAATGCTTGGTTTTAATGGCTCCCAACGGCTCCAAACTCCCTCCAAAGTCTCCCAACGGTTAGAAAAGATCAAGAGCATATAAAAGGGGTCTCCAAACAGTAATGAAGTGACAAGAAATTCAATCCAAACTTCCAAGCAATCAAAATCCAATTTGTACTCAATTTTCAATCTTTCTTGTAAAACACTAGAGTGTTCTTCATTGTAATTCTTGTGCTAGTGTTTCTTTGGGTGTGTGAGAGAGCTTAAACTTTGCAAACACATTCCTAGTGAGGATTTTCTAGTTTGCTTATTTGTATTCATTCTTGGGATAGGATTCAATAGACTTTGGGGTATAAGTCTATTGAATTGTGTAAGGTTACTCCTTATCCTTAAAGGAAAGACAAATTAGTGAATTTGTGGAAAATCTTTAGTGTGGTCACTAAGGTAGTGGATGTAGACTCCAATTAGGGGAGTTGAACCACTCTAAATCTCCTTGCAATTTTACCTTTGCAATTAGTGTCCACCATTCCTTCAAAAATCCAATTCACCCCCCCTCTCTTGGTTTTTTCGATCGATTGCCACTCTCATCAGGGTTGTTCCCAGCATATTAGATGCTACATAACTCTGTTATGATGGAACCTTTACGTAAGCAAATAAAACCCAGATCTCATCAACAAATCCAAACATATTATAAAGTACTTACATCTTGGAGATGTGAAAGTATGCAACATACGCACAAAGTTGATAACTTTGTCAACTCCCTGACAAAGCTTTTGACACAACATAAGCATGTCAGTTACACTAAGCCATATCGTATTAGATACGAGAATGATTGGTCTTAGTTCTAGTGGGAGATTGTTGGAGTATGCCCAAAGACCAATCATATGATGATTGAATAGACATACTATTTTACTAGATTTATCAAGTAATGGCATTGCCGTTATTATCATTTGGTATGTTTCTGTGCATCAAACTAACCATTGGATAATAATGTCCATACAATAATATGATTATTGTTAAATAGGATCCTTAGTCGAATATTATTACGGGTATGGACAGTGATAATATATAAAGACTAATATGTGGTTGATTGATTACAAGTGTTGTCATTGACATATAGATGTCAAAATCAACACATAAGTATTTGTTAGAGAACAACATACTGGATTGACCCACTATGAGCATATTTCTTGGGTAATTATGTGACAGTCACAACATTGCTCATGATAAACATATATATAATCCTCAGACTTGAGATCAACATGATTTCAACATAAAGATTTACGTATTTTGACATAGTCAAACGTGTATCGTAACTGACTACATTATAAAGACTGATGATTGGATACGTGATGACCTATGTAGTGAAATATGGTTGATCAAGAAAGGATTTGTCCCTCCTTCATAATGGGAGAAATATCTTCGGCCACTTGATTGAGTGAGATTAGAAAATGCATGGCCATGCTCGAATATTATGATATGAGATATCATAGAGATTCATTTATCATAATCTACTCAAGACATCAAGAAACACTAGATGGACAACGCAAGTGTGACTAACCCATGACTTGTGCTCATCTAAGATATAAAGGACAAAAGGATGAAATACATGAAGGAAGTTTATTCAGGAATTAAGAAAGTCAAACCATGACTTCATGCAACTTAGGTAGCAATGATGTATTGCTAGATGTCACTCATTGTTTGTAAAATTAGAATAGTTCTAATTTTGCTGCTAACGTTGCATGAACCTACAAGGGTCACACCCTTCGAATGAAACGAACAAAAAATGGAAACCATACTCCCTATTTTAGGGAGGATGCCGAAAATCCCCTATGGGATAAGGGAAATCGGCAACTCCCTTAAATGGGAATAATATTGGATAAATATTGTATTTATCAGATATTATTTAGAGTATGGAAAATATTTAGAGACTTAAATATTATAGAATAAGATTCTAGAAATTTAAATATATATTTGGAATTTATATAATGTATATTTAATTCCAAGTTTATGTAGAATTAGATTCTACATAATTAAATATATATATATTTAAATATATTTAAATTCAAGTAAAGATAGAATGAGATTCTATATAATAAAAATATATATATTTGGATTAAATATAATGTATATTTAAATTCATGTTTTATGTAGAATAAGATTCTACATAATTAAATATATATATTTCATTTAATACTATTAAATATAATGTATATTTAATATAAACCAATTTCAAGTAGAATTAGATTCTATGAATTTTGGTTGAACTTGAATTTGAGGAATTCAACTAGAATTAAGTCTCTAAATACTATTTAAAGGGACAAGGGCTAGCAACCAAATCATCCCTATTCCTCCTTGCAAATTTCGACATATCCTTGGGAATTCCCCTCTAGAATTTTCGACAAGTCCCATATTTCGACATATCCTTAATTTTAAAAATAAATCGTCCAAGTTATTTTTAGTTTTTTCAAAAATGGTTTCGAAAAAAAGATAAAAGAAAATATGGCCATGAGCTGGAGTTCATGTTGCTCCACCTCCTGAGACAGTTGTGCTTAAACTAACCTTAAAATTGAAACAGATGTCTAACATGACTTAGTATAGCAACAATTTTAGTCCCGAAATTTATATGTTTTTATCAATTTGGTCTTAATTTGATATAATTTGATAAATTTAACAATTCATATTTAAGAATTTTATTAACGAAATAGATGTGTCTACTAGCATGTGGCATTAGGTTCATAAAGAGTTTGTTTCATTAGTCTCTCAGCTATATAATACTTTTGTATGTCGAAGGTATCCCATTTTTCGTTATTGAGCTAATGGACTATATCAAAAGGTGAGGAAAATTACCAGATGGTGTGTCAAGAGGGTGCAATGTCAAATTTTTTAAACATTAATGGTTAAATTTATTGAATTGTTTTGAATTAGGACTAAATTGATACAATAGATAAATTTTAAGAACTAAAACTAATATTATATCATGTCATGTTTCAATTTGAGCAATAGAGTGACATATATGTAATAAATTTTGAATTGAGTGACTAAATTATAATTTTTTTAAAATAGCAGTTATAATAAAACATATAATTGAATAACATAGATTGTATTTTATCCTTAAAACCACATTTGAAAAATAATAAGGAATTGTTCCTAAAAGAATTATAATGATAACATAAAAATATGGATACTTTTATGCATGGAAGAGAGGAGAAATACATTTAGATTTTTATTTATTATTTCTTTCCTAACTTTAATTTTCCCTTTACCCGTCGCAGCTTCTTCATCCCTGATTTTTTGGTCGGTGGTCGGTAATTAATTTTAGTGTTGGTTTTGGACCACCGAGTTCATTATTTTCTTTTTTTAATATTTTTAATAAAAATTTTTGCCTTTGTGGCACACTTTTTCTTTATTTTTTTGTTCGTTTCATCTGACATTTTGGTATGATTTCAGCATACCTTAGCGGTCGTTTGGTGCTCCTACAGATATTTTGATGGCGCTAATTTCTAATTATGATTTTTTCGGTGGTCATAAAAAGATAGACACCCACTCGGTTGATGGTTGTTTGCCGATTTAATCAGACTTGGTAGCGGAGAAATCTGTCTGATAGTTGGTTCGCTCACCACCCCTTTTTACCCTATAAACCGTCTCATTTGGATACAGACAAGAAAATTCAGGAAGGCTTCTAGATTTTAACAGTATGCTATCTTTATGGAAGTATTTACTTTTTTTTTTTTGCATCTTTAGGATTTTGTATGAAATTTTGATGGACAAGTCCCTATTATTCTCCCTTCTAAATGTATAGATACATTGTATTTGTAATATCTTTCATATTTTTTAATAGAAATTTAGTCGCCATTTGTAAAGAAAAAAAACTTTTTATTTATTATTTCCCTATGTTTCTTTGTTGTACCGTTCTCTAAAAGCAAACAAACTAAAAAAGTCAAGTGGAAAAATCAAATAGAAAGTTAGGAATGGTTTGTAGGTGTTATTTTATCCAAATATCTTATTTTTAATATTATTTGCATTTAGAGATGGTAATAGGATTTTTCATATTGAGTTTGGATCGAATAATTTTGGGTGTATTGACTTTCTGTTCGAGATGCTTTCGGATCGGGTCAATATCAAATCGATAAATTTTCGTCTTGAGTTAAAATATGAAGATAGTATTTTAAAGTAGAAAAGATAATATTAAACTATTACTAAACGTTGTTATATTACAAAAGAGAGTAAAACATACATATTTGAACAAATTAAATTTAGTTTCCTTTCGATTCGGGTTGATTTTCAGTTTAGATAATATTAAAAATTCATGAAACTCAACATGTTGATATATTTTTTGATGAAACTTGATATACCAATCAAACGAGTTCAAAAATAAATTTATTTGAATGTAGGAAACATAAAAAATATATATATTAAAAATGAAATATTTGATTAAAACGCAGCTTATAGGTTTTAATTCTTGATGTGCCGTATCTTATCCAACACTTTTTTTGTCTCATAATTTTTAAAAATTCTTCAACGGCATTGCTATCTAAACTAATTAATCTGATGATTCACAAAACAATATATTTGGGTTTCTTTTCTTTTAAAAGAGAGATTGCCATTTGCCACTATCTAAACTAATTCATCGGTTAATTAGCAAAATAATATTTTTGGGTTTTTTCAACACAAAGATTAATTGTAATTCGCCATATTAAAGGAGGGTCGGTGGCTGGCAATTGGCATTGCCGCTCCGCCTTTCTTTCTTCCTTCTTTCTGTTTTGATGTTGAGAATTCAATTCAGCCATCCATTTCTTTCAGTTTTTTTTATACTATTTCTAAATAATTCAACCAAAATCCAAATTTGAAATCATTTTCAAAAACCCCTTCCCTTGGATTACGCCTTAATCTTTCCTTCTTAATACCCACATTTTCTCTGATTCTCTCACTCTCCCTCTCCCTATTTTGTGTTTTTCCCCCTTCTTTTCTTTGTCTCCTATTACAAGGAATTTTTGTTTTTAATTTGATAAGCTAAAACAAAAAATCAAAGTAATAACAGCAAAAAAAAGCAGAGAAAAATGGCGACGAACATAGGGATGATGGATAGTGCTTACTTTGTTGGAAGAAATGAAATTTTAACGTGGATCAATAACAGGCTTCAGCTCAATCTCTCTCGCATTGAAGAAGTATTTTTTTAAATAATATATGCTAATTATTCTTGTCTATGAGTAATGCTTGTTTCTTTATGAATTATTGTTATTTTTTCTCAACTTAATGGCTTCCCATTACATTCTATATGCCAATGTAGGATCTGTTTAATTTGGTTTTTGGTTTTTGATGGGAAATGTCGGTTCTTATAAGAAATGAACAATTTTTGCCTCTCGTTTTGGTTAATTTTAATGGGGAACGCAGAGAATTCTTTGAACTGGGTTTATATTTTTCTTCATTGAAATGGGATTGTTTTGTTCCATGCTAATAAATTTTTAATTTTGGAATTTTGTTTAAGGTTTCCTGATGTTTGAAACAATTTCTTTTGTTAATCCATGGATAGAGAAATGGTACATGCAATATGTTAATTATTTCACCCTTTCCCAACCATATTGTGGATTTTTATACATATTTCTGCTTAAGTAATTCCGCTGATATAGCCAGAAGCTGAGAAAAAAAAATTAGGGACATTCTTCCTTTGCTTGTTTTTGTAGATTGGGATAATGTTGAGACCAGATGAGTGTTATTATGTCTGTTTCCAAGATTTTACACTGCCCTGCTAGATGGTATCATAATTAGGATAAAAACTGGGTGATAATTTGTGTATTTCTAACATTTCAGTCTATGGCTTGTTTGAGGTTTCCTTGGCAATATGATCTTACTAGTTTTTATTAAATGTGTTTGGTAAATCTTGACATTCATTACTTATCTTCACTTTAAATCACTATTTGTTTGCAGGCTGCCTCTGGTGCTGTACAGTGCCAGATGATAGATATGACCTATCCAGGAGCTGTGCCAATGCACAAGGTGAATTACTCTGTTTCGCATAATTTTTTTCTTGCCTGCGATGTTTTCTCGATTGAAATTATTTTCCCTGATTTTAATTGAAATGCAGGTGAATTTTGATGCAAAAACAGAATATGATATGATCCAAAATTACAAGGTTCTGCAAGAAGTATTCAACAAGTTGAAAATTGATAAGGTAATTAAATCTCTGTATTTCCTCTTTCAATGCCTAACATATACTACACATGTTTTAAAAGAATTAAAGAAAAATACCTTGAGTGTGCTTCATCACATCATTTTGCCCAAAAAAGGAAGCAGAAAGTTGGTTTAGCTCACATGTGACTTGCACTTCTTTTGGTGGTAGGCCAAAATGAGATTGCGGGAAAACAGAAAAAGTGTCATGATTCCATCTATGGGATTTCTACAATTTTGTTTTTGGCATAAAAATGGATGGTATTAGTTAAATGCTTTTATAGGAGTTGAAGCTTACACCTCACATTAATTAAGATTTGAGTTTAACATGTGTCGTTCATTGCTATCGGCAATTGAGCATATGCATGCACATGAATAGTTCTCTATGAGTTGGATTACCTAATGTTTTTCTGAATTTGATCTTGAAAAAACCGGTATATATTAGTTTTATTTGTGATTATTTGGATGATAAATTAGATCGAATTTGATGCCCGTAATTTTTCCATCTGCAGCATATTGAAGTCAATAGACTTGTTAAAGGCAGACCTTTGGATAATTTGGAGTTCTTACAATGGCTGAAACGGTATTGTGATTCTGTAAATGGCGGAATCATGAACGAGTAAGCTATTTTTTTCAGTCAGTTTATTAATCTTCCTTCCTTCCTGACATAATTACAATGTTATGATTGAATTATTTAATTTATTTCATGTGATCTCGTAGGAATTACGATCCTGTTGAAAGAAGACTTAAAGTTGGAAAAGAGAAGAGCTTGAAGGGTTCTAAGACCTCAAAATCTCTGCAAGCAAACAGTCTCCATAACTCTGCCTCGGGAGAAGCAGCTGGCATTAATAAAAACATTGGTCTGCTTATGCAATGCGATTTCTTTTGTGTTAATATCCTCATCTGTATTTTTTTATGCATTTAATCCTCATCAATATTTTTCCATGCTTGCCACTGACTGTTGTCACCACCGTATGATGCTTAATGTCAGTTTCCAAGCAGGGGAAGTCAGGTGTAGCCGCAGCTTCGAGCGACATACGGGCGTTGTCCAAGGAGGTAATCACATTTGAGTTCTTAGGTTCTTTTATAATCTCCTAACCTATATTTATAAAGGTTAAGCGACACTCCATGCTTTTAGTGCTAATGATTGCTGTCTGACCTGGATGTCTCCTCTTTAACAATTTCTTGATAGCAAGGAAAAATGATATTTGGTTGTGATTTTATCATATCATCGGTCTAAATACCACTTCATGTTGTTCTTGTACAGATTACTGATTTGAAGCTCTCGGTTGACCTTTTGGAAAAGGAAAGAGATTTTTACTTTGCAAAATTGCGGGACATCGAAATACTTTGTCAGACACCCCAAGTGGAGAATCACCCGGTAAGGGTTACTTTTAAGCCCCCAACTTTACATTTCTCACAAATGAGTATATGCATGCATTACTCAAGTAGTCTTTCCGGGTTCATTTCCCATTAGCATCTTCAGTCACTCGGATTTCCCGTCTTATTCATCCTAGTAGGCTTCCTCTATCTTGATATGGTGATACATATATGTAAGGGCTTGTGTTGTGCATGAATTGTTTTAATATGATACACTGTTTATCATGATTATCGAAGCGAACATGTACATCCAGTGCTGGAATTGGAGTGCTTTTATAATAATGTTTCTTCGGATGGTATGCTTATTGAATAAAAAACGGATTGCAGATAGCAGTAGCAGTAAAGAAAATACTGTACGCAGCTGATGCAAAAGAATCTGCACTTGAGGAAGCTCAAGAGTATATTGCCCAGGCTTTTGATAATGGCGAAATTGAAGAGGAAGCAAATGATGATTGACGCATTGACAATTGAAGAAACCTGGTGGCTCCTTTGAAAAAAGCTTCTTAGTTCTTGTGTTGATTATGAATGGTGGAAACAATGGGGGCTTTTTTGAAAAAAATACAACGATTAATGATTGTGAATTGATCCAAATTGAGGTCCTGAACTGAACGTCTTACTATTTGTTTAATGTTGATAAGGAAAACCTGTTGTTTTAGCCAATCTGTGCCCAACATCGCTTCTCTCTTCATCTTCACCCAATTAATTTGTTATAACCTTTAAATTTGATTCAGATTTAACAGCTTCTTAACTTGGCAACCCATGTTGCAAAACTCGACGGGCAACCCTAACAAGAGCATACATGAAAACTCACAATTCGTAATGTATATAGAAACTTGCATTGTTTAACAAGCAAATTAAAGATAATTACATAAACCTTATACAAACATTCAAGAGTTATTCACAACAAAAAGTCTCTTCGGGATGATACCGAGATATACAGGAGCTACTGTAAGGATCAATGCCTGTAGCCATCATCATCGTATATGTAACCATAACTGCTACTCCTGGACTTGTCGGCTTGCGAAACAAGGGAGTGAATAATGGCTAATAATAGTTTAATTCCCAGTTCCAAGATAGGTGGACCGAACCAAAAATAAGGATACTTAATTCTTGAAAAGAATGTAAACGAAAGAGAAGCAATCAAGGCCGCTGCATAACCGATGAATGAGCTTCTCAAATGCATTAGTTCCATTCTCCTCAATGTATCGCTCAGCAGCAGTTAAAATATCATCTGGTTTACTCAAGTCCTTTTTTCTCGGAACATACCAGATGTTAATTGTCTGTTGAGGGTTCAAAAAGAAAGGTCGCAAAGAATGCTAGTAAACATAGGCAGCGCCGGAGAAGTACGAAATGACCAGCCAGCAAGTGAAAATCAGCTTTGCATAGGACCAGATGAAAATCCTGCAATAGATTGCAATGGTTCAATCTAGGAAGCCAAGAAATAGTCGTTGTGATGTTTAAATTCTTGTTAAGCCGTTATTTCGTTTTAAATTTAAGTTGTAATCGGATTTTAATGAAACAGTGCGTTTGAGTGTTTAGCTCTAGGGCGGAACGCTGCCGTTTTGGTTATGTTAGGGTTTTAAGGCTTGTTGAGAAGCAGATAACCTTATCGTCTTTCTGAACATGTTTTGGGATCTCTTAACGAGATATTTCTCTATCTTTTCCCCCTTTCTGATTTTCATTTGAATTTCATTGTTGGATATTTGGAATTTCATTTTTCTTTGCTTACAAAGGTCAGAGCTACAATCGGTCCGAACTATGGTTGAAACCCGTCAACAATCGAGCCAGGCAGCTACCTGGCAGCTAGAATCGGAGCGCCTTCAATCGGAAATTACTAAGTTGGATGATAAACTGGAGACAAGGCTAGATGAGTTTAAGGTTCAGCTGATGGTCGATTTTAAGAAGCTTCTCGACGATTCCATCGGAAAGGTGTTGGATTCAGTGACCATGAGCACGGATAGTCCGGAGCGTTGGTAACGGGTTCGGGCTCTTCGATCCAAGCAGGAACGGCTCCCAGGGTGCGGCCCAAAACAATACCACTCCGGAAGTTACCATATTG
This sequence comes from Hibiscus tridactylites, assembly GCA_958450335.1. Lineage (NCBI taxonomy): Eukaryota > Viridiplantae > Streptophyta > Magnoliopsida > Malvales > Malvaceae > Hibiscus > Hibiscus tridactylites. The sequence continues at coordinate 3,251,884 of OY288287.1, read as the reverse complement.
GATGCGGAAACACTGAAGGGGCAACACGATGACCAGAAACTACACCGGAAATCTTGCGTACAAGTTGATGTGCCCTAGGTTTGATGGTTCCGATTTCAAAGGGTGGCTTTGTAAGGTAGAGCAGTACTTTGAAGTTGAATGCATTCCCGAGAATGCTAAGGTAAGGTTGGTGATGCTTCACTTGGAAGGGAAAGCTTTATAGTGGCATAATTTTGCGACCAAGAACAACTCGGAGCTGAACCAGATTTCTTGGAGTCAATATTTGTCGAGGATGAAGGAGAGATTCGCTCTAGGATGACTTGAAGATCCGTTCTCGGAATTGGTGGGGCTGTGGCAAACAGATTCCGTGGAGAAGTACTACGAGGATTTCATAGACTTGCTTAATCAAGTAAACCTCTCAGATGATTATGTGTTGAGCCTGTTTAAAGCACATTTGCGGTTAGAGATAAGTCAGTATGTTCAATTATTGCATCCTGCATCATTGTCTGAAGCATTTCAAATGGCCAAACACTTAGAGATCATGTTTTTCCCTGGTTCGAAGAGATCATATTCGAGTTTCAGTAGAACTGTAGCACCCTCTACCATTTTGATTCCCCCTAGACATGCAATTGTTGGATTTAATGGATCAGTTAGTGGGGTAAACTCGTCTGCTCCATTTGTTGCTTCAAGGAACACTACCCCGAAGGTGTTGAGCCCAGTTCACCCCAAGGCTCCTGGAAATAGTAATTCGAGAGGGGCAGGGAAGGCATTATCAGCTGCAGAGATTGAGGAGAGACGTCGAAAGGGTTTATGTTTTTTGTGCGCTGGAAAGTACACACTGGGGCACAAATGTCAAAAATCTCAGTTATACCAAATCCTGGTGGAGGGAATTGAAGAGGAAGGTGATCAAGAGGAATTTCTTGACTGTGAGGACCATGGAGACTCGGTAGCGATTGATGGCCCAGTATCAGACTCACCAGTTTTGTCCTTACAAGCCATGTGGGGTGCTGCTCAGTGGGAGACTATGAAGCTACAAATTATGGTGGAAAACCTAAACTGCATTGCTCTGCTAGACTCAGGTAGCACACATAATTTTATCAGTTTGTCTCTGGTTAAAAAGTTGGGGATGTTGATTAATAAGAGGAAGCAATTGAATGTAACAGTGGCTGATGGTAATTCCATGGGCACTTTGGGAGAATGTCTGAAGGTGAAATGGGAGGAACAAAGGCATAGTTTTGTGACTGGTTTTTTGGTTCTCACACTAAAGAATTGTGATGTAGTGTTAAGAGTACAATGGTTCTCCCAGTTAGGTACTATTAAGTGGGACTTTGCTGCCTTGAAGATGGAATTTCTGCATGAAGGAAGATCTGTTGAGTTGAAGGGATGCAGACCTGAGTCTTTTCAATGGACATGTGCTAAGTCTTGTGCTAAGATAATATGGGGAACCAACAGTCCTTGCACTATTTCCTTGATGGTTATGAATGCACTGTTGGAAATGAAAGGGGCAGCTGGGAATGGAAGTCAGGAGATCCAGAAACTGTTGGGAAAGTACTTAGATGTTTTTGATGAACCAAAAACTTTGCCTCCAGAGAGAGTTCAAGATCACAAGATTCCCTTGGTGGATGAAAATGTTGTGATCAAGGTGAAACCTTATAGATATCCTAGTGCTCAAAAAGACATAATTGAGAAGATGGTGGAAGAAATGCTTCAAGCAGGAGTAATTAGGGATAGTACAAGTGCTTTCTCCTCTCTCATTGTGATGGTTTGGAAAAAGGATGACTCTTGAAGAATGTGTATTGACTATAGAAGGCTAAATCAGGTTACAGTTAAAGACAAGTTCCCCATGCCAGTCATTGAAGAACTATTGGATGAGCTGGGAAGGGCTAGGGTCTTTTCTAAGTTAGATTTGAGGTCTGGGTAGCACCAAATCAAGATGTGGGGCCTTGACATCCACAAGACATCATTCAGAACTCATGAGGGGCATTAGGAGTTCTTTGTGATGCTATTTGGACTCACTAATGCCCCTGCAACTTTTCAGGAACTTATTAACAAGGTTTTCAAGGGATTGCTTAGGAAGTCAGTGTTAGTCTTCTTTGATGACATCCTAGTCTATTATGAGGATTGGCAATCACACTTGAGGGATTTGGAGGAAGTTTTGAAGATTTTGAGGGAACATAAGCTATTTGCAAAACAAAGTAAATGTTGCTTTGGTGCCATTGAAATAGACTACCTGGGCTATGTAATCTCTAATGGGGTGATATCCATGGATCAGGGTAAGGTGCAGTGTATTTTGGAATGGCCAGCACCAATTTCAATAAAGGAGTTAAGAGGGTTTTGGGGCTCTCGGGCTATTATATGAGGTTCATTCAGCATTATGGATGGATTGCTAGACCCCTTACCAATCTTTTAAAGAAGGGAGGTTTGAAATGGTCCCAGGAGGAAGAAGTGGCATTCAAGAAACTTAAAGAAGCCATCAGCTCAGCTCCTACACTAGCTTTGCCAGATTGGGAAAAAGAGTTCATTGTGGAAACTGATGCTTCTGAAATAGGAATTGGGGTTGTGTTAACTCAGGTTGGGAGGCCTTTAGCCTTCTTCAGCAAGGGTCTTGAAGTGAGACATCAGGCTTTATCAGTCTATGAAAAGGATATGTTGGTTGCTTTGGTGGCAGTTAAGAAATGGTCAAATTACATTATTGGCAGGCATTTCAAAATTAGAATGGACCATCAGAGTCTGAGATTTCTCACTGAAAATCAAGCTGTGACACCAGCACAACAAAAGTGGGTTATCAAGATGATGGGTTATGATTTTGAGGTTTGCTATAAAAAGGGAATTAACAATACAATTGCAGATGCACTTCCTAGAAGACCCATAATAGCTCAATTTTGAACTATGTGTGTTAGTAGCATCTCCACTGATTTCTTCAAAAGGGTGGCAGAGTCATGGGAGAAAGATGATAAAGTAAAGAAGATCATTAGAGAGCTCAAGGATGGATCTGGAAAGCATTCTAAGTATTCATGGGATGGGAGACAGTTGAGGAGGAAGGGGAAGTTGGTTGTGGGTAACAATTCTGATTTAAAGAAAGAACTATTGGAATTCTTTCACTCAAGTCCCACATGAGGCCACTCTGGAGCTCACTCCACCATAAAAAAATAGCTACAATGTTGTATTGGTAAGGGATGAGGAAAGAAGTGAAGAGGATGGTCCGAGAGTGCTCAGTTTGTTAGAGAAGCAAGTATGATTTGGTGCATCCCAGAGGCCTTCTACAGCCATTGCCCGAAATCAGGGCGTTACACTTTGATGTGACGTCTATGAATTGTGACATTTTCCATGATCTATCTGACTTATGTTTTGTGACATGCTTGCATGATGACATGTCATGCATCATGCATCATACATCGGAATCAGAATAATGAATTAATATCGAAAAATGATACATGCATATTCAGATAATAAACAAGTATACATTTGGATATAGAAATCGAATCATCATGACATATCATATGGGTTGGGAAATGTACGGGGAAGATCAGTGGTTTCACCCTTCGGGCTGAATTCCACTTCGGACTTGGTGACGATGTAGAGAGTGGTTCTGGGAAACCTTAATCTTCGAACGGTGATGTAGCAGGGTGCACTGCATTGTATCATGTGCATCATGTTCTATATGTTGTGTATCAGAATGTCTGTATGAGTTTGAGCATGTTGTTGGATTGTTCTTGTGATTGTTTGCTTAGGCACTTAGAGACACACTAAGCTTTCTAGCTGACTCCCACTTAGTTTCTATTTCAGATACTCAGACTTAGGCATACAGTACTTGGAGGACCTCATTTATCAGGCTTATTACATATTATCAGTATGGACTATTTCCGATTTATGGACTTTATTTTATCATTGGATTTATATGTAATTTCATACTCTGACACTTTTATTTGGGGATTTATTATTTTTAGCATGCATGACTATTTCATTAACTTTTCAGGTTACTATTATACGACTACGTTTTGTGTAATTGAAATATTATTGTGCTTAATAAGATTTTACTAATTAATATGAATATTAAATTTTCAAACCTAATGACGTTTCTTGAGGGTCAAGGTTTTTAACGCGATTTCTTAGATTTAGCACATTTCTTCTGGGGTCGGGTTTAGGGGGTTACAGTACTGGTACCTAAAGGGTACTCGTATCGGTATGCGAGGACCAATACCGGTACCCACAAGGCAACATGCCCAAAAATATAAACTTTCACTCGGATGGCTAGAAATTTATGTTGTTCGATCCAATGAACCATAATGGCAAAAAATGAGTTGCAAAATTGTGAAACTAAGAAATATCCTTATACTCGAGCATAAAACTTAAGAACTCGGCAAAAGTCTTGTGTGACTTATATGTTGATAGCAACCATATGAGGGTATGGTTATGTGTTGATGTGGTGTGCCATGAGGGCACTTGATTGATGGGACTCGGGTAAACAAGAAATGTTACAACGTCATGGTAAGAGAAATATCGACTGAAGGTTACCGATGCTTAGTGGTCATATGCCTCAATCGAAGATGCTTGATGAAAGATTCTGAGCATAGGTGTATGATTTGGATGCTTAGTGGATGCAGGCCTCACCCTAAAGAGTGTATGATCCCGATGCTTAGTGGACGTGGGCCTCACTTCAAGTTTATGACATAATGCTTATATGCTACGTGAAACTTATGTATTCTTGTTGTTGCTATATGTTTAGGCGGCTATAGGTAGCGCCATATTTATGTAATGTTGTTACCATGTTATCATCTTTAGTTGCATGGTCATATTTATGATTTGTATAAAGCATGGTTGAGTGGAAGTGTATCCATTGAACTTCTTTAGCTCAGTTTTTAGAATTGTTGTTTCCGTTCGGAGATTAGTAGGTTGACGTGCATTGTTAGAGCACCATCAGAGTAGGACTTCAGCATCGAATTGTTGTCCAAGTACTATACTTAGATTGTTTGGGCTATGTATTTGTAGGACCCTATGTTGTATTGTAACTCTTATTTTTGGATTTTAAATCATGAGTCGAATGCTTTAATTATGTATTTTTAAATGGAGATCCCATGTAATGTTTTTAATTGTTTATCTACTTTGAGATATTTAAACTTAACAGATTTTATGAAATGGATGTGATTTGGGCTAAACTAGCTTGAAAGTTTATGGTAATGGGTTTAGGCTTGAGGCCCAAATGTGACATCCGAGTCGAGGGTGTTACATTAATAGTCTAAATTAGAGAATTTGTTTAGTTTAATCGTTCGATCGTTAAATTCATAATAACGTTAATGGTAAACATTTAGTTGGTCACCCAAATTTTAAGACGCTTTCATTTCACTCACAATCTTTTGATATTTTAATCACTCTATTTCTAAATCTCTGAACAAATACTAATTTGACTAAATAAGACACACTTTTACCCGCATATTAAAAGCACATTTTGTACCATCTTCAACTTACTGTCAACCGTCTTCTGTAGCCAACCTCATACATCCAGTCTAGTCACTACACCCTTTAAACCATCGCACATATCCATCATTGTATATGACTCACTCTATAATCAATGGTATTACATTGTTCATGGTATTGGGTGAATCTCCAAAATAGCCCTCTACATCTTAAATTCCCAAAACCAGCACCTAAAATTCTATATTTCCTGGACTAGCACCATTACAGTGAACTCTTCGTACGTGCACGACGAGTTCAAACAATATTATTTTTTATTGAAACTCAACGTAGGTGCATGGCGAATTTTGAATTTGTTTTTCCCCTAAAAAATTTCTTATTAAATATTAGGCCAGGTGATTAGGGTAATCCTAATCCGAACGCGTCGTGCATGCACGACAAGTTTCATATGGAATAACGACTGTTGTAACATTTGAACATAACGCTATTTGGAAGAAAAAAATATGACTATTGGTCAATGGATAGAACATGAAACTAGCCTTCCATGCACGGCGAGTTTCATGTTCTATCTATTGGCCAACGATCATATTTTTTCAAGTTAGGGATTTTTGTTTCCTATAAATAGGTAGTTTGATTTAGAGTATTGAGCACCCAAACATTCTTTAACCTCTTCAGTTCGAGCAAAGCAAACAAGATTGTGAAGTCGTATGATTTTCTTAGAGCCCCAAAAAAAGCAATCACTCAAATATTTTGAAAGATTGAAGGCAACGGTTTTTATGTCTTTAGATTATGGTGTTTGTGAGTCTTTATTGGTAAAAATTATTGTGAGATTAGGGATTAGGGTTAGGTGAATGAAATTTTTATATATGAGTTATTTTGCTTAATCAGAATATTAAATAGTGTTGAATTTTTTTTATTCGATTGATTTGTGACGATTTAAGGTTTTTTGTGTAGAATTATTGGAAAAAGAATGGCATTGTTAAGACTTGAAGATTCCCACATCACGAAGAACATGGAATTATTGGTAATAATTGATGATTTTTTTACGATTTTTAATTTTTTGTTTCTAAATGATAAAGTACTAATTTAATTTAAATATTGTGTTTGTAGATTGAGGAGGCAAAATTTCGACCTCGCTTGATATGCAACAATCTACCAAGCATGTATATAAGAGGATTTCTAGAGGCGGGTGGTTTTAGTTACGCTTCAAAGATTTGTGACTTTCAAGTCATGCCAGAGTTGATTAATGGGTTGGTGAAACGTTAGAGACCGGAGACGCATATGTTCCACATGTCGCCGGGAGTGCACAATCACCCTGAAAGATGTGGGTATGCATCTTGGTGTCCCAATTTCAGGCAGTCCAATCATTGCTCAGAACAACTATTTTCCTAAAGTTTACTCTGTCAATTATTTGGAGAAGACACCAGATGTGGATGATCTTTTTGGTAAATGTGTGAAGCTGACATGGTTGAAGAGTCAGTTTCAAGTGGATGAACATTCCACAAATCGATTTTTCATGCGCACACATAGTACATCCCATTCTTGGAGACTTCATTTGTAGCAAGAAGATACAGTTGGAGCTTTGTAATATTAGTTTTCCTCTACTGCGAGTTATGCAAGGCAGCGGCACAGTCAGTCGTCAACAAAAGATTGTTGAATGCTGATATTGGTGGGTGTGTGGTGTTGCTATAGTCATGGGCCTGGTAAAGGCTTCTATTTCTGGCACCAATTTGTGATGCTCCGTTTGAATTCCCACTCGCTTCAAAGTAATAATGTGCATTCACATAATAATTTTAGATGTTATTAATGGAAAGCATGATGTTGGTATTTGTATGCAGATGGAGCCAAAGATTCAGAAAGAAGGAAATGTAGCTCAATTTAATCCTCGAATTTAGAACAAAGATTGACATGTATTGAGCGGAGCAGGTAATAAAAATTTGCTTTTAGTTAATAGTTGCAATATTCAATTAATTTATATGCGGTCAATTTTTTATTATGTATGTATTGTTGCAGTTCAAATGGATGTTATATTTTGATGATGATAGTCGAGCGGTGATTCTGAACAATTCCTACAAAGATGCTGAGAATTGGTGTTTCCTAATGATGTTGATACATTTTATGATTGTTGAGTTATATTACAGCAACTAGGTCCTTAGGCAGTTCGGATACCACCAGCTTGTGTCAGAGGAGCCGATCAGTATGGGTGACATGAAACAAGTGAACTTACGTGGTAAGAGTGAAGCGAATTTGCCAAACAAATAATCGCCATACATAGCATGGTGGCATGAAAGGTCAAACAAGTTGCATGTTTGTGTTCCCATTCGAGCAGATGATTTCGATTTGTCGATTTATGATTACCATCAGTGGCTTGTGGCAAACACCAAACCGTACTTGACAAGCCAAGTCCAACGAGAAGCTTATATTGTTTTGTTTAAAAACCGACAAGGGGAGGGAGCATCAAGTGAGTCGTCATCGGGTGCGGGGTCATTGGAGAAAGATCCGGAGGAGATCTGGAGGTAGAGCTAGACGCTTAAGAATATAGGATGAACAAGAACCTAAACCGGAACCTGAACCTGAACCTCCATTGCAGCCTGATGTGTTCGTTGAAGTTTTTGATGTCAACTCTTATCCATCGTCAGATGAGTCCCTGAGTTGGGAGCAAGCTCTGCAAAGTACACAAGGGCCATGACATTTGCAGACTCCATATGAAGCTGGAATGTGGAGAGGTGGATCTAGTATTTGGGGAACTCAATGACAAGGTTCTGCATCACAAGTACAAGAATCTGCAGGTAATTTTGAAAATATTTATGTGCCAGAGTTAATTGGTTATTTGTCTTTTAATTTTAGATATTTATCTTGGTAGGCTAATTTCGGACAAATTTAAATAAATACATTTTAGATATTTATCTTTAAATTTTAGATAAATTGATTTTTTCACTAATTTAAAATATGATTTTAATAAAATAAATAAGTTTAATAATTTAACTAATTTCGCGAAACATTTTTAGACGTTAAGGGATCGATTCCCTATATCAAGGAATCGATCCCTTTGTAGACAGATTGCTTTCAAAATTTTAATTTCAATTCTCAAGTACAAATGTGCATGCAAGGCGAGTTACCCCTATCATTTCTATCTTCTGCATATCACCATATACATGTTTCAAAGGTTTCAGTTAGGCTTTCCATTGTAATTCCCCATTCAAAAGTATTTGAATTGGTGTCAAATTCAGTCGACATTTTTTAAAATGTATATTTTTCAATGAATAAGTGATTAAGATAAATAAGGAATTTAATACCCTTATCTTGTAGAACGAAAAAATATAAATAGATTTAATTCATATGTCTGTAAATAAATTAAAAAGTATTTGTTATTTATCATACACAACAATTACAAATAAATATAATAAATTCATACAATATTGTGCCCTTGTGGCCTATCCGCAACATCGTATGTAAAGCAACATTGTGCAACATCTAGTGCAACATAGTGCCCTTGTGGCCCGAAGGCAACATTTGAGTTTTATCGTAAATTATGTTGTAAGGAAAACTTCGTGTATAATTGGGGCTAACAATATGATTTCTGTCAGGCCCATACTAGAGATTGGAGGTGGTGGTGCATGCACGACTGCATGACATACATTTAGGAGCCATACACCATTTTCAAAGACCTTCGTTTGTCAAAGGCTTATACCATTAGGGCTTTGATGCTTTTGCAGCAGTTGTTGAAAATTGATATTCAGATATGTCGTTAATGCTTTTGCAGTAGATGACTCGAGTGTAAATGTTCCTAAAAATATAGCTATGCAACGGACTATACAACATAATTATTTTTGTAAAAAAAATCATAAAAATGAATGATACATTTAACTTTATTGAGAAACAAGTCATAGCTTTAATAAATTATTGATTCGGGAAAAAAACACAAATAACAAGGTGAAATGAAGGTGTGGATTGATATAACATCCCACCTGCATCAAAACTGCAGCTACAACACACCCTTATACAATCATACCATCCCACATGCATCAGCTTCAGAATGTCGAGAAAAAGATAGATATAACTAAGGCCTATTATGTCAACTCTATGTATAATGAATATCTAATGGTTTAAGGATGTGTACATCTCCAAATTTATTACAACTTACAAGTTGTGAGAATTTCAGTATAGTTGTCAGAGAAGATGAACGACGGTGAAGAATGCACAATAAAAGTGAAAGGCTAGAGTTTAACAATATAACTAAAATAGAGATAAAAGAATAAATTTTACTGTATTTCTTGATATTGCTTAATCTTAATATGACAAAAGTAACACTTATTTATAGTTTACAAAGAATACCTAATCTAGGAAAGGTTTAATTACATAAGAATCACAATTTATTTCTGCATTAACATCAGAGATTTTATTCTTATTTTATTGTTTGCATTGCCTTATATATTAGAAAATAATTTGCTAAATATCAATAGTCATTTGTTATGGGATATCATTCTCAAATCTTCTGACGGCTCCGTACACCCCTCCTCAAGCTGGTGAGCAAGCACAGTTAAGCACCAGCTTGTATCTTAGATGCGATGCCTTGTTGTTGTAGGAGCAAATTTTCTCTATTGATGACCTTTTCTAAGATAGAGATCTAAGATTTTGCATTCAAATACAAAATAGATCAACATCTTTGCTAAAATAAGTTTTTTTTTATAGCAACTTAAATTTCATGTATTGTTGCTTGTTGCCATTTCAATTTTTGGCACGCTTGAGATGGTTGATGCATCAGTTGGAATATCATGACTAAAAATTGAAGCAGTTCTCGACTGAAAGGTTTGATGTGAACAATGTAAGAGATCAAAAAAATCTACACTCCTTCAAGCTGGTAGGTACACGTACTAAAGTCCCAGCTTGGATCTTTGATGTATATTTTTTCCCTATCTTTTACAATAGATGGCTAAGATAGAACCAAATAAAGAAAAAAAAAATTAAGGTGACGTTGATCGGATCATTTGCTACAAGAACTGTTAACGAACAATGCACCAGTTTCGATTATTCGTCAGCAACAAAAGAAAAATAATTGCATGACTGTCGGCAGCAGTGGAAGAGAACCGACGCCAGGATTGTCGGTGACTTTGATACCATGTGAGAATTACGACATGGTTGTCGGAGAAGATGAACGGTGGTGAAGAATGAACAATAAAAGTGAAAAGCTAGAGTTTAACGATATAACCAAAATAGAGATATAAAAATAAATTTTCTAGTATTTTTTGATATTGCTTAATCTTAATATTGACAAAAATAACATTTATAGTTTACAAAGAGTGCCTAATCTAGGAAAGGATTAATTACATAAGAATTACCGTTGATTTATGCATTAACTGCAAAAGTTTTATTCTTATTTTAATGCAAGACTTAGATATTACTCTATCCGTCCCACTAAATATATATCTTATTGACTTCTTAAAAACAAAAAAATTTAAACTTTAACTATAATTATATTAAATAATTAAAATAATTAAACTTTATAAATTATAAATTTTAAAACAACTTGATTGGAAGTTTTAAAAATATATTTTTCATATTTTTATCAAAAATAAATTTTAAATAATAATGAGTCATCGTTAAAAAAATTTAAACAAAAAAAATTTAATAAGGGACAAAATTAATAGGACGGAGGAAGTAGGAAATAATTTCATAAATATAAGTAGCCATTTATTATGGGATATCATTTCCAAATCTCCTGACGGCAGCCTACAAGTGTATGTTCAATTATGTATTACAAGACACAAATGTCCAAATCTGCACCATTCATTGCCATAGTTATCCAGGTCCAAGTGTATGTTCAATTATGTATTACACACATTAATGAAAGATAAAGACAATTGAACCGAAAATTACAGTAAGCAATATATTGATCTTAATGGTAATAAAGAGAACATTCTCCATCATATTCTGCTGCATCCAGACCACAGTTTACTCAGGTATCCTTCACTAAACTTCCATTTCAAGCTGCTGCTATCTGTTTATCCTTCATAAAGTATTTCAATTCATTGCTGTCATGTTGTACCCTCCCAGTAATTTCCAAGCACAACCCATTAACGGGGCTCATGCTTGGCTGTTTACTCTTGGAAGGCTTCTTACTGGGGACTGGATTTAGAAATACTGGTTGCAGTTTAAGGTTTGGATTCGGTTTAATCCTGTTTGCTTCCCTTTCATCCGGTGGACGTAGAAGTATTCTGTTCTCGGATTCTAGTTCTGAAACTTCATCTTCATTCAATAAGACCTGCAAAAGTATAAATACAGTATGTTTGAAGGGAAAAAATAGAAGTGGAAAATGTGGTATCTGTTAATGTTCAAAAGCAATTTATGCACAAAAGGAAAGATCAAAGCAGTTTAAGGCTACATGCTAGATCAAAAATATTGCAAAAGTTGGAAACATTGTAGACAATAGTGACTAAAAGAAAACACAACCAGGAAGAAGGGAAGACTCGATGCAATTGAAATGGCTAATTCGTATTTGAAAATGTATTGCCAAGTTCAAATTATACTTTATGATAAAAGATTATGCATGTAGAAATGAGGTCATTGGTAAGAGCTAAAACCTTGCGTCCCACTAAATCAAAAGTCACAACCACTTTGCTTCTTTTCAAGCGTTCAGCTTCTTCGATCTCTTCTTGTTTCTTCTTCAGAAGTTCCTTCTCCTATGAAGAAAAGCAAATGCAGTGCAAGTGAACTTGGAGCAAATTCAAGCAGCATTAACCTCCAATCTCAAAGAATAAGAATTTAGAAACAAGAGATACCTCCTTTGATAGCCAGCTGTTTCCCTCAATCTCATAGTAGTCACTTTGGTCATCAATAACTGTTGTACGTGCAGCAGCATTTCTGTCGTATTCAACGAGCCTTTTTGCGTAAGCTTCAGCAGCTGCTTCAGCATCTGATACGGGGGTGAAGCTTCCTTCAAGGCCGGCATATGTGCTCCCTTCCCTAAGCACTAGAGCACCACAGAATTTGCAAGGCCCCTCTCCTTCCTGCTCACAGACTATCTTACCACACGAAAGACAATTACTGACCAGTCTGTGTTGGCGAGCTTGGCACGAGCATGGCTTCCCCTGGTGGAAGACAATAGAGCCTTTGGCTGCCTCAGCAAGAGAAACAACTTTGCCAGCTTTCTTCTTTTTAGAATTACCTTGGTTCCCTTTATGGGTGTTTCTTGAAACAGTAGCATCATTCAGGACTCTAGTTTCCTGATTATCCGAAATGACATTCATTCTCGGTTCAGCTTGGTAACTGGAGCCAGTAGCCTCTTTTGGTGTTTTGAATGGTTTCTTCGAAATTTCACCCGAAGGTGGTTTGACATAGGCTTGAAGTTTTGAAGTAGGGATGGCTACATTTCCGGTGCAGAGATCTGAGTGACCTCTCCGCTGCAAGTACTCTTTAGTTACAACTGTTCCTGCTTCCTGCCCAATAATATTCTGCAAAATGAACGAAATTCAACACATTGATGAAGAGTTAAGTTGTGGGTGGTGAGAAAACAACAGACAATGTAGGTACAGAAGTAAGAGAGTAGAAAATTCAAGATAAAAAATTAAACACATATCTATAAAATGATAATCTCTACTCTTGGATTCACAAATAAAACTTGAGCATAGAGTATAGACATAGCTAAGATACCAAAAGGGAATAGGAAGTGAAAAGAAAAACATCATAACAATAAATACATATTATTTGATTTTGAAATGCTTTCACAATCAAATCTGTTTATACACTGACATTGTAAGTTTTCAATTCTACGAACATGATTAAAAGATCCCTTTAGATATACAGTAGGAAACATGTATCAGCTCAATAACCCTGCTTGTTGGGTTATTAAAACGATCAAACATCGTCTCTTATACAAACTAAACCCAATCCCAGGTCAACAGAACCCCAAAAACAATCCGCCCTTTGAATTAAAAGATAAAAGAAAACAATCCGCCCTTGGAATTAAAAGATAAGAAACCCATGAACCCAAGATCCTAACCGGACCATCAAAAAGAAGGAGAGGACGGGGGAAGAATTACGTCAAGATATTCTTTGGCGTCCAGGGGATGAGCCATCTCGCAATAAGAGACTAAACCAGAAATGATTTCCCTATCCAAATCCAAACCCGTCTCGATTTTCTTACATAATTCCATCAAAGCCTTCTCCAGCCATTCTCCTGTCGTCTCCATTGTTTTCCGCTCGATGCAGAGAAGAAAAGTCGGCAGCTTGTGAAGGGCAAAAGGCGAGCTTGGTTGGAAATTTTAGATGATCTTGGTAGCCGTTAGATTGTGGGTTCCAATGTTTTGAGCTGACATGGCAATATCTGAGTCGTTGACTCCGTGAAACTCCAACTAGAGATAATCAATCGTTTCGTATGGATTACCCAATGTAAATTTAGGGTAAAGTAAAAATAAATATTTGTATTGTATGATTTGTATGCCTTGTGATGATAAATAAGCTATGCTGAAGAGTTGATGACATGTTTGATGCTGCAAAGTTGCAAGATGAAGTAAGTGATGGGTGAATTTTGTAGACAAAGTACTAAATGGTATGGATCAGGGAAGTTTCGAAATTTATGTCCCAGTTTTGATACTTGACACGGAGAGTTTCGAAACTCAAATTCCATAGAGTTTTAGAATTCTGTCACTTTAATTTAATATCATAAATTCAATATGAGTTTTGATACTACCTGTAGCGAGCCTTTAAATTCTGACAATTAGTCTTAATATATTGTCATATTGACACTTTGGTCTTTAATGCTTGTTGTAGTCATAAATTGCTCCCTAAATTATTAAAAGTTCAAGCCGCAGGCACGCACACATATAAGAGCAGCCTAACAAACTTAAACCAACTCCCATATTAATAAGTCATACAGATTGTTTAAACATTTTTTTGAAAAAATTATTCAACCCCTGTAAATTTATAACACGCCAAAAAAAGCCTCTAGCAATACAAAAGAAATAACATATTTAAACACTATCGATTAAAATTTGAATCAACCAAAAAATATAAAAGAAACTTCTCACAACCTTTACATCTTGAATTAGAGAGTAAAGAGTGTTACACTTATTACCTTGACATACATCAGATCATATATACGGGGAAGCTTCTTTATTTTTGGCCAAAGATCTTCTAGATTGTAATCTGGTTTGTCTTAAAATTTTTGGGTGGTCTCTTTCATTTGCTAAGCTAAACACTTTCATTGAAGTGGAGTGTCGCGAGTATTCAGCAAAATCAGGAGGTATTGTCCGATGCAGTCCTCATCAACTACTGAATCCTTGGCAGACCCTGCAAGAAAAATGAGTAGTTGAAGTTCTTTCAATTGGTACTATGAAATGTAGTGAACTAAACTTACAATTTTTTATATTGACCTAAAAGATTTAGACACATCCTAAATCTTATGAAAATTTTTATTTTTTGAATGAAAAATCTTAGAAAAAACTTGAATTGACAATATTGAGAAAAAGAATGGAACGTAACCGAAGGAAAGAATAAATGTATAGCTTCTGAGGAAATTTGTCGAACAAGTTGTGTGCGTAGTATTAGAGTTGGATTATACACATGCAATTGAATTTTTTTTTTGGAGTGTTGTCGTGAAAGAGCGTAAACCACAAAAAAAAATTAATTTTAAAGGTTCATTCCTAACTAAGACAGCATTGGATTTGGTTAGAGGGTTGAATTTGACAGAGAAGTGAAGGAAGACTAAATTATAACAATGTGTAAAATTTGAGAGTTATATTTATTAAATTTCTTTAAATTATAACTAGATTGATTGAATGCGTAATTATGAAGGACTAAATGTGCTATTATACAAAAAAATTTAACAGCCATGTCACTTCTTTAACGGAGGTTAACGACACAATTACCATTTTGTAACAAAATATAAAGTTTATTGTCATTTTGTCGTTTTTGAAAGTTTGATTACCATTTTGTTTTTTCGGGTATAGTTCAGTGACCATTTATGTATTTTACCCTAAAAAATTTTCAATATAAAAAACACATGCAAAAATGATGAAGCATTACAAATTAGTTCCTTACTTAGTATAAATTACAATTTAGTCCCTAAATTATTAAAAGTTTATAAAACATTCATGATTATATTTTGCTAATGAATCACGGCGTGAATGAAAGATCTCTTCATTTAATGGACTATTTGACCTAATAATAAAAAATAGGGTTAACTATACCATTGACCACCGAACTAATTAGGGATTTCTATTTTGACCACCGAACTAACGAACTCGTCAATCAAACCACCGAACTTATAAAATCAACTTATTTTGACCACCGTCGTAAAAAATCTAACAATGGAGTGATGGAACTGCCACGTGGCAATTAACGGGAAAATTTTAAAATTACACATTTGGTCTCTGTTATTTACACATTCTTTTAATTTAGTCCTAATTTTAAATTAATAAAATAATAAATTATTTAATTAGATGGTGACACGTGTCAACACCTTATTGGAGAGGACTTTAATTATTTATATTTTATTTTATTATTTTATTATTTTATTTTCCTCCCCCAATTAGGTGGTGACACGTGTCACCACCTATTTAGAGGGGGAAAATAAAATCCCTCGCGTTGGGGGTGGATCAAACCTGTGCAATGCTTGGGTAAAGGCAGTGGCTTAGAAACTGCACCAAGCACAACTTTGTGTTTTAAATCACCTAATTTAATATATATCTCTTATTGGTTTCTACATTTATAAATCAAAAGCTCAAACCATGAACATTAATTTCTCATATATAACTTTAAACCCTAATATTTCAAATTAATTTTACACCAAACATTTTAAATTAATTATATATATATAAACTCTAAACTCAAACCTTTAAGTTTAAGAAATATTTAAATATACATGAAATTGTATGCGTAAAACTTGCTTGATTTAATTGAATTCTTCTAGCTCGATATTTGTCATTAGCATCTTCGATCCGGATCTTGACTAAACTAGGTAGGAGGTGTCATTAGCATCTTCTAGCTAAGACTTATTTGATTCTTGGACTAGACGGGTACTTGTTATATGTTTTATGTTTATTATGCAACCTAGAAGTTTAAAATGCGTTCAATTTAGTGACTTGCAACGGATGAAATATGATTTCTTTGTATAGTTATTTCGAGGATGGTTGATGTAAAAAATATATAATAAGTTTTAAAAAGAAAATTATTTTTTTATAAAAAGAATCTTTTGCGAAAGATCTATTGAATTTTTTTGACAATTTTAATAAGAGTTTTTTTTCTAAAAAATACTTAAAATTCAAAAAATCCAAAATAAAGTAAAAAAATAATATAAATTTATTATATTTAAAACAGTTGATATTTTTTGAATTTTTTTTTTAAATGTGAAGTTTTTGAAGTTTTCTCAATTTATTATTCTAATGTGGCACATTCCTAGAGTGTAACATGACTTTTTTTATTAAAAAAAATGGAGCGAGAATAGATAACATATTTCAAGAAGTAAAAATTCAAGGTTAAACTAGAGTGACAATAAATTACAACGCCATAGATAACTAACCTTTGATTATAGTATTTGGATATGTATTGTTTGTAATTGTCGATTGCGTCTTATACTTGGAACATGAAATCATAATATGTATATAATCTTGGAGAAAACTAAAACTTTAATTCAAAACAAAATTAAAATTTTATCTCTTGGGACCCGGGTTCGAGCACCAGTAATACATGTTGAGTGTGCCGTATTTAAAAATATTAAGAAAATTAAACAGATGCTACCCTTACATCACACCAGCATATTAAAAAAAACTTCAAATTTTATTCATTATAAATAATATTCTTTTTTAATATTAAATAATATTCTTTTAGCAAAAACAAAACCTGACTTTTTATTTATTCTATACATTTTAAGTGTCGAATAATTTTTTTATGGTTACAAAAGAGAAAGAAAAAGAAACGACTAATTCCAACATGAATCTCTTATATGTAAGATCAAAATTTTCCAATTGGGCAATTCTGTGAATGAATTTTGAATATTACACACAAATGCATCAAAGATGTTAAAGCAAGCAAGCTTATTAGGGATGAGCTCATTGGCACTGTATGATGGATAATACTCGTTTTTTTTACATAAAGATAGTACTCGTTTATTTTAGGTTTAATTACTGTTTTAATCTCTCTATTATACTGAAATAAAATTCTTCTTTGATAAAAAAAACCCAAATATTTTATCTACTTTAATATGTTATTTGTAGGTCCCAAATTAAAATATCATTAAGTTTTTGTTATTAAAGTGATATCGCGGATTAATAGCCCCGCTCAACACATCTCCTTCAATTTGATAGCCGCCTCTTCTTCTTTTATTTCTTAGCC
Organism: Hibiscus tridactylites; assembly: GCA_958450335.1. Taxonomy (NCBI): domain Eukaryota; kingdom Viridiplantae; phylum Streptophyta; class Magnoliopsida; order Malvales; family Malvaceae; genus Hibiscus; species Hibiscus tridactylites. The sequence continues at coordinate 3,234,163 of OY288287.1, read as the reverse complement.
GGTGATCGACAACCGATTTTAATACTGGTTGTCGATCACCGGATTCATTATTTTCATATTTTTATTTTCTTGTTTATTTATATTTTTAATAAAAATCTCTGTCCTTGTGGCACGTGTTTCTCTGTCCTTGTGGCACGCTTTTTCGTTATTTTTGTGGTTCGTTTCATCTATCGTTTTTTGGCATGGTTTCAGCATACCTTGGCGTTCGTTTGGTGCTCTTACAAAGATCTTCACAACGCTAGTTTCTGATTTTGATTCTGTCGGTGTTCATAGAAAGATAGATCTCCTCTCGGTTGATGGTCGTTTGCCGATGTAATCAGACCTGGGTAGCGGAACAATTTGCCTGATAGTTTGGTTCGCTCACCACTCCCTTTTCACATCGTAAATCGTCTCGTTTGGATAGAGACAAGGAGATTCAGGAAGACTTCTGAATTTTGTCGGTATGCTAATATCTATGAAAATATTTATTTTCTTTGCATCTTTGGGTTGTTTGAGATTTTGGTGTACTAGATCTCATTATTCCCCATTTTGGATGTTTTGTATTTGAAATATTTTTCATGGTTATTAATAAAATTCAGTTGTCATTATAAAAAAAAGTGATATCGCGGATTATTATTTTTACCTTTATTTAGTACACAACCAAGGTCACGTGAAATTCTAATCAATTATGTTTAAACTAATAATATATCCCTTTCGTCTTATAAAAAAAATTTCTTATTGATTTTTTAAAAGTTAAAATTTTTAAACATCGATTATTATTATATTAAATATTTTAAATAATTAAATTTTATGATATATATATATATATATATATTTGAAAACTACTCGGTTAGAGGTTTTTAAAATATATTTTTTCATATTTTTATCAATGGTACATTTTAAATAATTATGAGTCAAAGTTTTAAAAAAATTGACAAAAAAAGTCAATAAAGGACAAAAATTATGGGACGGAGGGAGAATATGTTGATGTGATTACAATGTAACATACGTTCAATTTTCTTAGCCTTTACTAACGCGCACACACCGTGCACACATGGTACTCAAACTTGAGTCACCTTGATGAAATACATCATCCTTTACCACCGGGACTACTCCACAGGTTCAAACCACTAATATATTTTAACAAATAATAATTTTGTATTTTAATTAAAAACGCTAGGTTATTTTTTATAACATAAATCATGTAATCACTTTTGGTAGAAAATAACGAATTCAGTTTTAACTTGCTATTAGGGTTTTTACGTTATTATCTTTAGAAGTGTGGCCTATTTTTTTTTTGTTTTAGTCGGCGACGACACTAGTCATGATGTTAGTCATCAATAGTCATTACTTTTTTTTCTTTGTTTTCTTATATCCTATATTTGTTTTTTCTTTGTTTTTAATTTTTAAATAAGAAAAATTATTTTTATGGCACATTTTCAGTCTTCTTTGTCGCTTTGTCGATTGTTTGACTGTTTTTTTATTTGTTTTTTCTTAGGGTTGGATTTGACATCGTTTCGATTGATCAAGATGACACTTATTTGCTTTCATGTCGATCTTCTTTGCTCTGGACCCTCGGATTTGTCGCAACCCTTCCGAGCCCAGCATTTTTAAAAACGAAAATCAATGGAGTCGCCACCAGTTTTTTTTTTAGAAAAAAGTGTGATTGGATCACTTTTAAAACAAGAGCTATTTTAATTAATTTATTAAAATAACGTTTTTGGTCTACGAAAAACCAGAAAATAAGTTCGGGGGTCGCTTACACGCGGGAAAGGATTAGCACCCCACAACGCAAAAAAATTGGGACCTTATTGATTTCAAAAAGAATTTTCAAAACTGGAATTTACAAGTTCACAAGAGCTTCAATTTATTCTTTCGTTTAATAAATATAAATCTATTTTAACGGCCTTGCCACCCGGAAAATGAACTCCAATCACCGCTGACACTCCTGACGCTAACCCTTCATTTCCGTTTAGTAAGACGCCGTTTGAATTAATTTTCACTTTTTTAACAAACCAACAGAGAAAATTAAATGTGTTGAATTTTTAATTAAAACCTAATTAGTGATTATTACCCTATAAAAAGTCTACGTATATTTTATCTATTAAGGTTAAAGTAGAATTAAGTGTATTTTATTTTAACAAATGAAGAACATTTTTCACCACAAAGAGGCTCTAATCTAAGTTTTGAGATCCTATTTCTAAGGTTTTAAAATTAACTAAACATTTTAACAACCAAAATTATGAAAAGAAATACTAGAATTAAAATACTTTAATTTAAATGACTAAAATTAAATAAATAAATGAATTTTAAAAAAGGGATAATAAAAAACTTTTATTTTTATATATTTTCATAAGATTAGTGATTAAATTTTTAGGAAAACAAAATATAATGGACAAATTGAATGAAAAGCAAAATTTAATGGTCAATTTTTAATAAAAATGACGAAATTGGAAAGATTGAGAACTGTGCAGCTTGCGGTGCAACACCTATGGATAGGCACGGATCCAAAACAGGTATAGGTTAGGTTAACGGGTTTGAATATAACTAAAAAAATAAAAAGAAAATTCATTTATCTCCTCCCATCTCTAAAAAAATAAACCACCTTGCCCCTTTTCTCTGTAATGACCACCGTGTTGTCCGTCGTTGATTGAACCCTTTTAGAATGAAAGAAATGAAGAAGAAAATTACCAAAAAAGAGAGCTTCTTATTCCTTTGAATATTCTGATTACAAATGCTTGCAATTCTTCCCTCTGAAAATTCGAATGCTAGTATATTTTTTTATGTGTATTGTGTATTGTCTCTGTGTGCTTACATGAGAAATTACATGAGTTTATATAGTTACAAAAATACTTGATTTTTAAGCACGAATCCCTTATTTCCACCTTGAATTACTTCCGATTTTATTCAGATTGTGCTTAATCATCGCTATAGCTTCAATTTAGGGATTTGGTCTTATGATATTTTGTCACCTATACTCCATTTTAGGGTTTTAATCCCTTTCATTTCCTTTTGCATGTTTTTGGTGACTGCAATTGGCACCGGCGAGGAGCGGTCTATGGAGGAAATGGTGCAGTCTCCATCGGGGAAGACGAAACAACTTGATGATGCTCAAACGTCGCACGCATGACTGCTACGCGTGAGTGGCGGTCTGAGTGATCAACTTTGTAGTGATCTGGGCCGCTAGATCACTCCATGAACTAATGGCTATGAGGGCGTGACGCTTAATCTCTCCGCGTGCAATCCGTACATGATCTGTGTTTCCATCGAACGACTGCGAATTGGTGCGGTGCCAACTAGGGTTTACCGTGTCCTTATATGCGCCGTTGAATCGGTTTGTGATCCAATCGCCCTCCAATGGCTACGCAAAGAGAAACAAAGGATTATGGCGTTAGGGTTTTATCGAAATTAGGCTGAACATGCCCTTTTGTACATAGACATTTGTTTAAATGGACTCTTTGTATTGTAATGGACTTTATTTATTTCTAATGGACCTATTTCCTTTTAAATAAACAATTCTTTGTAGATTTTACAATAACAATACTAACACTAATAAATTAATAACATCACTACAATGCTACTAAACCGGATATCATAAATATAATACAACAATAAAATGAAAGCAAAATAAATAAAAGGGTTAGGTGAAAATTCAGTGACAACAATTGCCCCTCTTTGGTCATTCCAGTGAAACATGAATAGAACAAAGAATAAAGGACACCGATTTTCACTAAATATCAAATCGTCAAAACTTCTTGCATCGACGAACTGGCGGGCTATGTTCTCCTTTTGCTCAAACGGATAAGCATGTTCTATTCTCCAAATGCCTGAATATATATGTGGTTTATATTCTTCTTATGCTCGAATAAATAAGCGGGTTCTATTCTTATTATGCTTGAATAGATAAGCGTGTTCTATTCTCCCTATGCTTGAATAGATAAGAAGGTTCTATTCTCCAAACGCCCGAACGGAGAGACGAGTTCTATTCTCCTTATGCTTGAATAGATAAGCGGGTTTCATTCTATAAATGCTCGAACGAATATACATGTTCTATTCTCCTTATGCTTGAATAGATAAGCGAGTTCCATTCTCCAAACGCCCTAATAGATAGACGGGTTCTATTCTCCTTATGCTTGAACAGATAAGTGGGTTCCATTCTCCAAACGCCCGAACGGAGAGGCGAGTTCTATTCTCCTTACGCTTGAATAGATAAGCAATTTCCATTACCGAAAAACCTTCGTATACATGTGAAAAATGCGATACATAATGCAATTATGATGAACATGCCCCTAGAGATGCCTAAAACATGAATGCATGTTGAATTTTATGGTTTCTTTTAAGAGTTAATTTTCTATCAGGCATCATACACAGAAAAGAAAAAAATTGTGAAGCTTCAGAAAACCTGGATTGTATCATCTCAAACATTTTCTCAACTCTAGCAAAAGATGAAAAACGTCTATTCTGACCCATCCCATCAAATGTGGAACCAATGTGAATTCCTTTCACTTCTCCACTCTGATTAATGTTATTAGGACCACGACGAGCATGAAAGTTAGCAACATTTCATCTTAAATTGTTCCACCAATTTATTGTTAAAATATTTCCATTCTTTGCACTTTCTGCTTCATTGAAAACATTAGATCTCTCCATGCAAACGTCCAAAAATCTACTATCATTGTAGTTGATACATCAATATTCAGAGGCAAGCTTCCTTGAGTGCTTATAGAGTGTGAATTAGAATCCTTATAACTTTGGGTGCCACCTCCAATGTCTGTAAAATTGTTCTCATTATCATGGAAGAAAGACTAGCGGTTAAAATAAAATACCACTTCAGGGGTATCTAGAAACTTTAAATTCTTACCTACACGAAACGCTTTGGGTTGCTTGCAATTGCATGGGAATCTTTGCAGCAAAGCTTATTTTCACTTTGAATATCCTCATGTGTTAGCACCTTGTGCCCCCAAGTTCTAAAATTAACCATAAAATGCCTCATAGTCCCTATACTTTTAAAAAGCTTTCAAAATAATGCTCAAAAATTCTTTTTGTATGTTTTAAGTGATGTCAAACCTATTAATTCTCGTTTCAATGCAAAATTCTTTTGAAAAGGGAAGGGTATCAACAAAGAAGGCCAATAAAATTTTATTCATATTGTGGCAAATAGAAAAGAAATCACAAGAACAAGTATTCGAATATTAGTGACAAAACCTTCTCCTGGTCAAAACGCTGTGAGATACCTTGAATGCTACTCATACCGAGTAGACTTCAGAAATGGTGATAATGTGAGTAGATGTATCCGTGTCTTGTCCCAGAGAGAATCTCTTGTCATATCAACTACCTGAGCCGCCCTTTATGGGTTTCAACTCAAGTTCTCCCTTGGTTTCAAAATGCCCTTTACGTGTTTTCATTTTGAATCCCCATTTTATTTTTCTTCTTGTTTCTTGTTTCTTTCTTCTTTAAACATAATACTTCTTGACTGAATCAGAATTTATTGGGCTCTGAAGTTCTTCTCCATCCATCTCAGCCAAAATTAATGCCCCACCTAAGAAAACCTTTGTTACAATGTATGGTCCTTCCCAATTTGGAACCAATTTTCCTCGAGAATCACTCTGGATTGGTAACTTCTTCTTTAGCACCATATTGCCTTCCTAGAATCCCCTCAGCCGAACCTTGTTCTCATGACCCCTTATCATCATTCTTTGGTACATTTGACCATGGCGTAAGGCTTTCAACCTTTTCTCATCGATTAGATTCAACTGATCATATCTCGCCTGAACCCATTCTGTCGCGTCTAACTTTGCCTCCATTAAGACACGAAGCGATGGTATTTCAACCTCAATTGGTAATACTGCCTCTACTCCGTACACCAACGAGAATGGCGTTGCCCCGGTAGATGTTCGTACTGCAGTTCGATATGCATATAAGGCAAACAATAACTTCTCATGCCAGTATTTATAAGTGTTAGTCATTTTTGCGGCGATCTTCTTGATGTTCTTATTTGCAGCCTCCACTGCCCTATTCATCTTTGGGCGATATATCACTGAATTATAATGTTTGATGTTAAATTGCTCACAAACCCCGACAATCATCCTATTGTTCAGATTGGAAGCATTGTCAGCAATGCTACTTTCGGGAAGACTATACCGACAAATGATTTCCTTTTTCATGAATTTGCACATTGTAGACCTAGTAACATTTGCATACGAGGCTGCTTCCACCCACTTCATGAAATAGTCGACTGCTACTAGAATGAACCGATGTCTATTTGACGCCTTTGGGTGGATCTGGCCGATGACATCAATGTCCCACATGGAAAACGACCAAGGAGTTAACATGACGTGGAGTGAATAAGGAGGTGTATGAACTTTATCAGCATAAATCTGGAACTTGTGGCATTTACGAGTATTATTGATGCAATCCCCCATCCATAATTGACCAATAATATCCAAAGCGCATGATTCTTCTGGCCATGGTGAAACCACTAGGGTGAGTTCCACAAAATCCTTCATGAACTTCTTCTAGGATAAATTGAACTTCTTTTGCGTCCACACATCTCAAAAGCACCTGATCTCGGCTTCTTTTGTATAGGACTTCTCCATCAAGGACGTATCCTGATGCCATTTTCCTTATCATTTTCTTTTCATTCTCTGTCACTTGTAGTGGGTATTGTTGAAATTTTACATACTGCAAGATGTCATGGTACCATGTCAAGCCATCTGCTTCCTCCTCCACACCATATCAGTGAGTTGGAGAGTCTAACATTTGTAGTTTGATGGGCATCATTTTGGAACCTTCACTTGCCTTCAACATAGCTATTATGGTGGCTAAGGCATCATCCATCTGGTTGTCTTCTCTGGGAAGATATTTGAAGGTGATTGCATCGAATTCTTTGGTCAATTCGAGAACCAATTTATGGTATTCTACCAACTTTGCATCTTTCGTCTCCCATTCCCTTCATATTTGGTAAATAACCAATGTTGAATCTCCAAATACCTTCAAGTTACATATTTTCCTTTCAATGGCCTCCCATCTACCCATTATACAAGCCTCGTATTCTGCCATATTATTAGTGCAGTAGAACTTTAATCGACTAGTGAAAGGGTAGTAATTTCCTTCTGGTGAAGCTAAAACTGCCTCGATACCTCATTCTAATGCATTTGCGGCACCGTCAAAGTTCATGACCCAAAATTCTACTGGGGCCTCATCATGTTCTGAGATGCACATCAGGTCCTCATCGAGGAAATTAAAATTCAATGCCTCATAATCATCACAAGCGCGACTTGCCAAAAAGTCAACTATGTCACTTCCCTTTATTGCTTTCTGACTCACGTACTAGATATCAAATTTTGACAACAACATCTGCCATCGTGCTAATCTTCCAGATAAAGGTGAAGCTTCCATCATCAACTTCAGTAGGTCCAGCTTTGAAATCAGTCATGTAGTGTTATATAACATATATTGCATAAGCCTTTTAGCTGCCTAGACCAGTGCACAACATAGTTTTTTGATTGAGGAGTACTTGGTTTCACAATCGGTGAACTTTTTGCTTGGGTACTATATCGCCTTTTCTTTTCATCCAGTTTCATCACGTTGCCCCAGCACACAACCCATAGAGTTTTCATACACCATTAGGTATAGAATTAACAGCTTTCCAGAAACTAGTGGGACCAATACAACAGGGTTAGTTAGCTGCTTCTTGATCTTCTCCAAGGTTGCCTGGCATTCTTCACTCCATGCACCTAGGTTATTCTTCCTTAGTAGCCTGAACATCGGATTTCATTTCTCCGTCAACTGGGATATGAAGCGGGCAATGTAGTTTAATCTTCTCAAGAAACCCCGAACTTCCTAGGTTTGCGATGGCGGAAGCTCTTGTATGGCCTTAATCTTATTAGGATCAATCTCTATTCATTTCCTACTTACCACAAATCCTAACAATTTTCTGGATGTAACCCCAAATGTGCACTTATTTGGGTTAAGTTTTAGCTGGAATTTTCTCAATCTTTGAAAGAGTTTTTCTAAGTTCATTAAATGCTTCTCCTTTGATCGATATTTAGCAATCATATCATCAACGTACACCTTTATTTCCCTGTACATCATGTCATAGAATAGGGTAACCATGGTTCTTTGGTAAGTTGCACCGACATTCTTTAAGCCAAAAGGCATCACTTTGTAATAGAAAGTTCTCCAAAGTGTTATGAAGGTGGTCTTTTTCATATCTTTTGGGCACATCTTAATCTAATTATACCAGAGAACCGTCCATGAAGGAAAAAAGAGAATGTCTAGCTGAGTTGTCCACTAATGTATCAATGTGTGGTAACGAGAAATTATCTTTGGGGCTTGCCCTATTGACGTCCCTGTAGTCCACACACATTCGTACATTTCCATCTTTTTTTAGGAACTAGGACAATGTTTTCCATCCATTATGGATATTTGGCCACTTCAAGGAAGCTTGTGTCGTACTGATTTTTCACTTCATCCCTAATTCTCAAGAGTGTCTCAGCTTTCATCCTTCTAAGCTTTTGCTTTACAGGCTTGCATCCTAACTTTATTGGCAGCCGATGTATAACAATGTTAGTGTCAAGACCAGGCATGTCTTGGTATGACCAGGCAAAAATATCCTTATACTCTTTTAGGAGTTCGATCAGCCTTTGTCGGGTAATAGTTGTAATGGTTGTGCCAATCTTTACCTCGTGCCTCTCTTCTTTTGTGCCAAGGTTCATAATTTCCAACTCCACCTTGTGTGGTAGAATCTATTTCTCTTCTCCTTCTACCATTCTAAGCAAGTCTTCAGGTAGATCATATTCTTCCTCATCGTCAACATTTTCAACTTTTACTTGGCATGAAGGCACTTCAAAGTCAACTTCGAATTCTGGCTCGAAATCGTTTAAGCCACTGATATCTGAAGACCTGTAAACAACAACTGATATATATATATATATATATATATATATATATATATATATATATATATATATATATATATATATATAGGAAGAAAAGAGATGAGCCAATGAATGGAATGCTTAGTTTTATTTTTATTTGGGTAAACTATACCAATGACCACCAAACTATAGGGTTGGTGTCGATTTGAACACTATATTTTTAATTGTGTCAAATATACCACTTAACTATTTAAATGGTTCCAATTAAGCCACCCGCCGTTAAAAAAACGAAAAAGTTGACGGAACTGTTAAAAAATTGGTATAATTACACATTTGGTCCTCTATATTTATACAATATATCAATTTAGTCTTGATTTTAGTCTAATAAAATAAATTAATTATTCAATAAGATGGTGACACATGTCACCACCTTATTGGAAGTCTTTAATTATTTTTATTTAATTAATTTTCCACCTCCAATCGGGTGGTGACACGTGTCACACCCAATTGGATGTGGAAAAATGAGAACATGGAGATTGCTTCCTAGGGGAATCAAACCTAGAGCCTTAGAATGCAAGGGGCATGTGCTTACCACTAAACCAAGCACTTTTTTGTGCTATGATATACAATCTTTGATATGTATATATATATATATATATATATATATATATATATATATATTTAAATAGTATTAGTGCCAAAAATACATTACCCTCGTATATGAGCAATGCATGTTTCCAGAAATAGAAGATGCCTCGTCAGAAAATCTGGATGCTGAATGGAAATCTGCTAACGAGTTTTACTTCAAAAGCTTGGCTGCAGTGCAGATTCGCCTAAAACATCATCAAGATTTTACATCTGAGCAGGTAGAATCTGTATTTGTAAATGTCACTTGGTAAAAATCTGATTCTTTTGCATGTTTGTTTATACTCGTCTACTTTTGTAGATTAAGGATTGATCACATTTATTTATCTGCTCTACTTGCTCCTACTGCACAACCTTTCAAGTTACTGTTTTTACCTGAAGGTTAAGCTTTGGTATATAATGGAAAACGGGATTCATAATAACATTATTAATTTTTCTTTGTTTTTATTTGTGCAGGTTAGCCGGTCAGTCTCTTATCTTAGCCATCTCATAGTTATACAGCAAATGTAAAGAGCAGCTGTCTATCATTTTGCTAGACAATTAAAGACCTTGAACAAATATGCCACTGCTCTGGAAAGTTCATTTTCACATTGCAAGGACATTTTTGAAACAACAAATGGTGGTTGTGTTTTTTTCTAGAAGTCAACATGCTACCTTTAACAACATGTGGCAACAGAAAGTAATATATAATGTTGTAGTGTTTGTTTTTACTTGTTCTATTTTGTGCAATGCTTCTGCTAAATCCTTTGGTTGGTATTGTCGCAGCAACTGTTTGATAATCTGGAAGCAATGTTGGTTGAAGAGTCTCTGTTGCTCAGAACTGTTGAATGCGCCCATTGGAACTCTTGCCAAAATGTCAAAGCTGTAGCAAATAGGATCCTTGGTGTTGTTGAAGAGTTTATTCCAATATTAAAGAAATCTAAGGTGAGCAAACTTTCCAAAAAACAGGATCCTTTTGTGACATTGCAACAGATGGAACAATTGGTGCTTTATAACTTCAAAGTTCTTCAGGAGTTTGAGAAACTTTCAATTATAAAATCCGTGCTCAGTCATTTTGATGAAATATTCAGCAAGGCATCTTCTATTTCTGGAAACATGCATTGCTCATATACGAGGGTAATGTTTTTTTGGGCACTAATACTATTTAAATATATATCAAAGATTGTATCTCATTGCAAAAAAAAGTGCTTGGTTTAGTGGCAAGCACCTGCCCCTTGCATTCTAAGGTCCTAGGTTAGATTCCCCCTAGAAGCAATCTCTATGTTCTCATTTTCCCACATCAAATTGGGTGTGACAAGTGTCACCACCTGATTGGAGGTGGAAAATTAATTAAATAAATTAAATAAAAATAATTAAAGACTTCGAATAAGGTGGTGACACGTGTCACCATCTTATTGAATAATTAATTTATTTTATTAGACTAAAATTAGGACTAAATTGATATATTGTATAAATATAGAGGACCAAATGTGTAATTATACCAATTTTTTAACAGTTCCTTCAACTTTTTCGTTTTTTTAACGGCGGGTGGCTTAATTGGAATCATTTAAATAGTTAAGTGGCATATTTGACACAATTAAAAATATAGTGGTCAAATCGACACCAACCCTATAATTTGGTGGTCATTGGTATAGTTTACCCTTTTTATTTTTATTTTGAGGCTTATTCAAGATTTATGGAAGAAATTGCCACACAAAACCTGTTGGAAGGAAAAAATGCATCTTTTATTGAATTTCAAATTATTAGTTTTGACATAGGCTCTTTACATAAGATCTCCTATTATCTCCTGGTTTGGATCAAAGGACTTGGTTTTGAGAATTACTCTGAAAATTTTTTAAAGACTATAAGCATTTCTTCAGTAGTCCAGTTGTCAAGTTCTGAGCAGGGGCTAATCATGGACAAGTACTTTTTCTCTCCTTCCTCGTCTGTCACAGTGTTGATGCTTAGCTTCTCAAATGCTTCACACATGCCATTCTTTCCTTTCTCCTCCTCATTAACTTGGGCGTTGGGGGTCCAAAAAGCCTCCGGATATGAAATTATGGCTTAGAGGTGGGAATGTCATAGGATCCCACTCAAGCTCTTTCCCCTTCAATCTTGCCCTTTTCCTTTCCTGGTGCTTTCTAGTTTCTACCTTTTTTTGCCAATTTTTGGGCTTGAAGCCTAGCCTAAACCGGTCATTCTTGGCAGGGATAACCACATGATATAACCTCCCTTGGTGCCTCTTCCCAAATCATTTTCTAGCTTCAGCTTGTTTTTCAAGTGTTTGTTTCACTTGTATTTTCATACATATGGATAATTCTAGTTCTGGTACTTTACTCCCCTCGGTGACAAAGGTCACATTGACTAGCTCTAGTTTTCTAAAGTGACACTCGAGCGGACCCTCATCTATCTCGATAAAGGGTGCATCTGTGGTTATTGATGCAATGATTTCCTCCTTTACACCTATTGTTACTAGTTGTCCGTCGATCACAAATTTTAGCTTTTGATGTAAGGTAGAAGGAACTGCTCCTTCTGTGTGGATCTATAGGGGCCCAAGCAAGTAGCTGTAACTGGGACTAATATCCATGACCACGAACTCCACATCGAAAGTTGATGGTCTAATCTGTAAAGGCACTTCAATTCTTCCTATTACCTCTCTTTGTGTCCCGTCAAATGCTCTCTTCGTATTCTGATAAGCTCTCATATGCGAGCTATCTATTGGTACCTTCTTTTATGTTGCTAGCGGTAGAACATTAAGGGACGGCACGCTATCAATAAGGAAGCACAATAACATATATCCCTTGCATCTTGTTGAGATGTGTAGAGCTTTGCACGATCCCTTCCCTCCTTCCGGTATTTCCTCATAATTGAACGAAATAAATTTATTAACAACAATATTACCGACCAACATGTCTATCTTCTTGGTAGTGATCTCTTTTGGTACGAACGTTCGATTCATAATCTTTAACAAAGCCTCACAGTGGCCCTCAAAACTCAGTAATAGAGATAATATAGAAATTCAAGCCGGGAGCCTATGGAGTTGTTCCACCATGCTATATTCACTATGCTTGAGTATCTTCAGAAATTATTGAGCCTCTGACTCCTTCACTGGCTCATGGTATATTGGCGGCTTCTCTTTGAAGAAATCACTCTCGTTTTCTTTCTCAGGCTCTTCAACCGCAACCCTTCTTTGTGATGCATCTCTATCTTCAGCTACCGAAGGGGAATACAGTCTCCCACTCCTAGTGAAACAACTTACTTCATTGATTGTTTCATCTTTTGATATTTTTTTCAACATGTAATTCTCCTGGGGTCATTACTGTAAAGCATAGTTCCATTGGACCTGCTTGCTATCCTTGTAGGGGAATGAGGTTGGTGCCTTGATTATAAGTCACGGGGTTACATCCCTCATGGATTCACTTACTTTTGCCTTGGTCTTGATAACCAGGGGCTTCATTCTAGTATAATCTTTTTTAGAGGATGACTCATATGTCGCACAAACATCCAACATACACCCATTGTTTCCTTTTTCAAAGAACTTGAGTTAATTTTCAACCATTTTTCCTTGGACCAATTGCTTAAACTCGAAACAACACTCGATCCTATGTCGTTCCGCTTTGTGGTACTCGCAATACAACCCATCTTCAACCTTCAACTTCTAGGCTTCTCCTTCCAGCATCCCAACTGCCACCATTTGGGCCCATACCCACTTAATGGGTGCTTTGACCTCAGCAACATATTCCTTGATCATCTTGTCCCCTTCCTCGATGATTGCATTCACTCTTGTCTTCTGGTGGTTTCGTACATGGTTACCTTTTTCTTCAGACATGTCAAAAGATAACATGCCCGACTTCATTAGATCGTCCACCACCCTCTGAAATGCAGTGCAATTATCAATGGCGTGCCCCATAAATCCTGCATGGTATTCATACTACGCCTTCTCATCGTACCATGGCATGTATGGAGGTAAGAAAGGAGGGACATGTTGTGGTAGCACCATTTGGGATTTGATTAGTTCGACGAAAAATTCAGTGTACGTCATTGGATTTGGAGGGAAGTATTATAACACCCTAAACTGGGCCTAGGATTTGTTATCACTATTTAGATTATTAACTAACTAAATTAAGTCTTAACCTGATGGAAGTAAAGGAGTTAATCATAATAATTAAAAATAAGGAAGTTGATAGCAATTAACTTAAGGATTAAAAGGTTATATATAACAAATTAAAGAACAGAATCAAAAGGACCAAAATGTGCAAAGTGTTGAATGAAGGGATGCATGGTGAATAATAACTTAACTAAGGACAATAAACATGTCACTTCCATATATGTTTACCTTCCATTAAGATAGCCATCCTCTTCCTCATTTGTTCCCTAGAACGAATGAAGAAAATAGTGAGAGAGTTGAGAGAAAGTGAGCAATCAGTCAACATAAGAGCATATTGGAGCTCAAATTCATACAAGAAACTTGTGGGAGATTAGGTAATGTACAAAGTTATGAATCTCTTGTTGATTTTGGAATGCTATGAACTAATTTTTTTTAAGAAATAATGAACTCTATTGCTGGAAATATAGAAATTGAACTATAGTCTTGCATGTGTTCTTAAAATTGAATCGATTGACTTCATGTTAGTGATAAATGTTGTGACACTCACATGGTTAATTAAAAATTGAGGAATTGAATGTATACAAGCTCAAAATTTTAAGTTCATCGTTGAAAATTTGATAGATGATGCTTTAATATGTCTATCTTCATTAGGAGAAAACAAAGTTAAATTATGTTGAGTGAATCAAAAGATCGATATGAACCAAGAGGGGGTGAATTGGATTTGTAAGGTTTGTGTGGTGAAAATTGCAAATTAAAAAGATTGACAAGGAATTTTAGAGTGGTTCAAGTTCCAAATGAACTCTACATCCACTACCTTAGCTTCACTAAGGATTTGCAACAATTCCACTAATTGCTCTTCTCCTTTTCTAGGCTAAGAAGGCAACCCTTACAATTTTCGGTTAAATTTTCTACCCAAAATTTAACCCAATCCTCACACAAAGGTAACAAAGAATTTGATGGCTAAGATATTATCTCTCAATACAAATTGTAGCCCAATTACAAGCACTCAACCCAATTGAAAAGGATAAGAATGAAAATTACAATTGGGGTTTCTAGACAATATGGGATTTTAGCACAAATGCTTGGATTTGATGTATGAATATTTGCTTTTGGATCAATAAATGTTGCTGGAGCTTTTAGAGGTCCATTTTATACCTTCTGATTGATTTCTAGCCGTTGTGGTTGTTGCATTCATCAATAGAGCCGTTGCAGATGTTATCTCACCTTCATAAATGCAGTCTGCAACAACCCGTTTCGGAACGCGGGGTACCTGTTTCGAAACGGACCAAAATAGAAAGAGTCGTTGGGGTGCATTTAAGAGCCCATTTCGAAACGTGTTGAAGCCGTTTCGAAACACTTTTGCCACTGTCAAGGGTCGTTTCGAAACAGCTTGAGCCCGTTTCGAAACACCCTAACGGTCTTTGAAAATTCAGTTAAAAATATTACAACGGTCATAATTTTCAAATCAAAATGAAGAACCGTTTCGAAACGCTTGAATCCGTTTTGATACGGGTTCATATGTTCTAAAGCTGTTTCGATAGGCGTATCGGAACAGGGGTTGGCAGTGATGAAACCGTTTCGAAACGCCTTAGGCCGTTTCGAAACAGGGACTTGAAAATCATTGTTTCGGCTTTAAACACTTAGAAAAATATTTGAAAACTTTTACTTTTAACTTTGGCATAATCTTAAAATTATATAGGGATGTTTGAGAACTTTAAAATTCGTTTTGACATTTTCAATTTAGTCCTTAGGTTTTTAGTTATATCAAAATTAAAATATCGGTTTCACAATCTCCCCCTTTTTGATATAACAAAACCAAAGTTAGAATTTTTTAAGAGTTTTGAAAATTTTGAACATATTCTAACTCCCCCTTAATTTAAGATAGGTTTTTAAAGTTTTAAAAATGTTTTAACTTTGAAATTCAAGTTTTAAAACTTAAAAACACTTTAAACATTTAAAACGAATTTTTGTCTTGGCTCTTAAATTTCTTCTCCCCCTTTTTGTTAGATCAAAAATAATAGATAAGGCTCACAGAGAAGACAAATGATTAGTACCAATAAGCATTAAGTAATAAGCAACACTAATATCAATTTATAAAATTAAAATATCCAAAGCATAAATCAACATTAAGTTCAAAATATAATCCCAAATAAAAGATCAAAAAACATAGGTTCCTAAAACATAATGAAACATAAAGATGCAATCTTAAACCTAAAATGCATAAATAATATGATATGATATGAAAGTCCTAGGCCTCGTCACCACCATCATCATCATCCGAAGTCTCATCATCGCTCTTGACTTGAGAACGGTGGAACTTCGTCCATTGGCCATAAAGAGTAGAGAATGACAAATCCAAGTTTGAGTGGGAAGTCTCAAGAGATAGGAGGCGATCCTCGACATTTTGCAAGCGAGTGTCGATGGCACCAAAACCCGAAGCTATGCGAGTATCCAAGGCATTGAACCGTTCGGTATTGAGAGCCGTAAGAGCTTCATTGTTTCCAACTTGAACTTGCGGTGGAGGTGCAACGGGAGGAAGAGGAGCTTCTCTATCAACACGTTCCCAAACATCGTTCACATAGCGAAACCCGGACTTGCGAAGAGAGGACTCACCAATCTTGGACTTGCGAGGTTCCGGGGAGTCGTAGGTGCAATCGAGACCAATGGTGCTAAAGATGTGGCTTAAGATCGTGCCATAAGTAAAGGATTTCAACTCATTGGTGTCAATAAGCTTAACATTATTGACCATCTCGGCAAAAATGATCTTAGCAACATTAGGGCGCTCACCACGACGGAAACATTCAAGCCAAAAGTGATCAACTTGACGGATAGGAGAGTATTTACCTCCGGAAGGGTGAAGGAACCATGATACCATCAAGTGAAGAAAACGATCATGCGCATCCAAGGCAAGTGCCGGACCGGTGTTAGTGCCAAAGTGACGTTCATTCTCAATTCCTATATTCTTAAGGGAAAAAGTGGACTCCAAGAGAGTAACATTAACAGTAAACTTTTTCCCTAACATAAGAGATTCAATCCCTACAACCTCGGTATTGGATTCATCATTAATAAGATGAGCATTGGAGTAAAAGATGAGTACCATATGTTTGTAGCGAATATCCGGGATGCTCAACAAAGGAAGAAGATCCCATTCACTCAAGCGCTCGAGGTAGCGGAAAAGGAATCTCTCGGAGTTAAGGAAATCGAGATCAATGACACGTTCATGACGAACTTCGAAATCCTTGACATATGTGAAACGAGCTCGCATCTCGGTAGTTCGAAGGGATTTCTGAAAGAGCAGAGCGAGATTTGGGCGCATGCTCGACTCACCTGTTTGAACGGACTTACGCTTTTTGTTAGCTTGATCCGACATCCTAAAAACATTAAGCAAGCATGTTTTAAAAGTTAAGTTTATGCATAGATTTTTAAATTCAATCCAACAATAAATCCCACTTAGGTTTTAAAACAAAGAGAAATTTGAAAAAAAAAACAGTAAAAGAAAATACGACTGAAAAATTTTATATTCGAATCAAAAAATTTAAGATTTTGAATTTTTTTTACAAGATATGGAAAACCCAAACATGAAAACATATAATGTATACAAAAATAAAATTTTCTAACCTAAGATTCGAACATAAATTGAAAGAAAAAGAAAAGGAGGAAAAATACCTTAGTTTGGGATTTTGGATGAATGGATGAAAATCCTTGCACAATGTTGATGAAACTTGCTTAGACTAGAGTTTTAGAGAAAACCCCTCAAGATTTTGTGAAAAACAAAGAGGTTTAGAGGGTTTTTATAGGGAGAAAGTCGGTTTAGGGTTTTTAGGGTTTTGAAGAGTTTGATGTTAAAGTGAATGTTAACATTAAAAGCCCTAAATAAAGCTGTCTGCAAAACCGTTTCGAAACGGTCTGGACCGTTTCGAAACGCGAGCACGAGGATTTGACCGTTTTGAGACTTTCAGCTGACCGTTTTGATACGGTGTTGACCGTATCGAAGCCCCGTTGACCCGTATCAAAATACGTTTCGATACACCCCTTGGCAGTAGCAAAAACATTTCGAAACCCTTTGGAGGCATTTTGAAACGCCCTTCTCTTAGACATGATTTTAAGGCATCCGTATCGAAATAGGTTCACCCGTTTCGATACACCTGGGCCTGGAAGTGCAGATGAGGCTCTAAAAGTGCAGAAAAATGATTTTTTCTAAGGCCTAACTTGCATAAATGTCATGAATGAGCAGACAAAACATATGCAAACATAAACATACTCCCCCTAGCTATAAGCATGGATGAAATTAGGAGTCTAAACACATAAACATGGCATTTCACAAGATCAAGCAATTTTAAGCACAAAAGAGGTCCAAAAAGGTCAAGATAGGCTAGCTAGACCTAACTCTCTCCTAAGGGACCAAAAACGCTCTTTGTCTAAAGGTTTTGTAAATATGTCCGCTAATTGATTTAAGGTGTCTACATACTCTATAACCACATCTTCTTTATGAACATGATCTCTAATGAAATGATGCCTTATTTCTATGTGTTTGGTTCTAGAGTGTTGGATGGGATTTTTTGTTAGACATATTGCACTAGTGTTGTCACATTTTAGGGGTATGGTTTCAACTTTAATTCCATAATCTAAGAGTTGTTGCTTCATCCAATGGACTTGAGCACAACAACTCCCTAAGGATATGTACTCGGCTTCGGTGGTAGATAAGGCTACACTATTTTGTTTATTAGAGAACCAAGATATGAGCATACTACCTAGGAATTGACAAGTTCCCGAAGTACTTTTCCTATCGATTTTGCAACCCCCATAATCCGCATCTGAATAAGCATGAAGGTTGAAGGTAGAGTCTCTAGGGTACCAAAGACCTAAACAAGGAGTATCTCTAAGGTACCTAAAGATTCTCTTAACGACTATAAGGTGAGACTCTCTAGGACTAGCTTGAAACCTAGCACACAAGCAAACACTAAACAAGATATCCGGTCTACTTGCGGTAAGGTAAATCAATGATCCAATCATAGAACGGTAAAGCTTAAAGCCAACATACTTACCTCCTTCATCTTTGTCAAGCTTTGTAGATGAGCTCATAGGTGTGGCTTGAGGCTTTGCATTCTCCAAGCCAAACTTCTTGAGCATATCCTTTATGTACTTTGCTTGATTGATGAAGGTTCCATCCTTCTTTTGCTTGATTTGGAGTCCCAAAAAGAATGAGAGCTCCCCCATCATGCTCATCTCGAATTCACCTTGCATTAACTTAGCAAACTCTTGACAATGACATTCATTAGTAGAACCAAAAATAATATCATCAACATAAATTTGAACTACTAAGATGTCATTTTTATACATTTTTATAAAAAGTGTAGTGGCCACCTTACCTTTTTCAAATCCTTTTTTCAATTAAAAAGTTTGAAAGTCTTTCATACCAAGCTCTAGGAGCTTGTTTTAAACCATAAAGAGCTTTGATGAATTTGAAAACATGATTTGGAAATTTTGAGTCTTCAAAACCCGGTGGTTGTTCCACATACACTTCTTCATTTATAAAACCATTTAAAAACACGCTTTTAACATCCATTTGAAAAAGCTTGAAATTATGATAACATGCATATGCAAGCAACATCCTAATGGCTTCCATTCTAGCTACGAGTGCATAGGTTTCATAAAAATCTATTCCCTCTTCTTGAGTGTAACCTTGTGCTACTAGTCTAGCTTTATTTCTTACAATGTTACCACTCTCATCTAGCTTGTTCCTAAAGACCCATTTAGTTCCTATGGTAGATTGATTAATAGGCCTATCAACTAATATCCAAACGTTACTTCTCTCAAATTGATTTAACTCTTCTTGCATAGCCATAATCCAAAAGTCATCTTTCAATGCTTCTTTAATATTCTTAGGCTCTATGCATGAGATAAATGCAACATGATTCATTAATCTAAGAGAAGATCGAGTGGTTACCCCCTTGGATGGATCACCCAATATTTCACCATCTTTGACATAGTTGAACTCCCTTGGGTAGCTCACTTCCTTTTCCTCAAGAGCCAAGTCCTTCAAGGCTTCAAGAGGTGGATCTTGTGTGTCCTCTTCTTTTGTTGGAATCTCATCCTCCTTTGAAGTTTGTCCTCCATCAAAGGCATTTATGATTCCTACATCATCATCATCACAAGAATCCTTCCTTGGAAAGAGGTTATCATCGAATACAACATGAATAGATTCTTCTACTACTAAAGTTCTTTTGTTAAATACTCGATAGGCTTTAGAGGTTAAAGAGTAACCTATGAAAATAGCTTCATCACTTTTTGCATCAAATTTACCTAAGTTGTCTTTTCCATTATTTAAAACAAAACACTTGCAACCAAAAGGGTGAAAATAGCTAATGTTAGGCTTTTTAGATTTTAAAATCTCATAAGGTGTTTTCTTTAAAATTGGCCTAATCATTACTCGATTTACAATATAGCAAGCGGTGTTTGTGGCTTCCGCCCAAAAATATTTAGGTAAATTGTTTTCACAAAGCATAGTTCTAGCCATTTCTTGCAAAGTTCTATTTTTCCTCTCAAATACCCCATTTTGTTGAGGAGTTCCAGGAGCCGAAAAATTGTGGCTAATACCATTTTCATTTAAAAAAATATTCAAACCCTAAATTTTGAAATTCGGTTCCATGATCACTTCTAATATGTGAAATTTTAAGTTCAAGATCATTTTGGGTTAGTTTTGAAAATGTGATGAATTTTTCCAAAGCCTCATCTTTAGTACTTAAAAATAGAACCCAAGTAAATCTAGAAAAATCATCAACAAGTACAAAAGCATAAGACTTACCACCCAACCTCATAGTCCTAATTGGCCCAAATAAATCCATATGGGTAAGTTGTAAACATCTACTAGTAGAAACATCATTAATGGATTTAAAGGAAGACTTATGTTGTTTACCCTTAGAGCATGCATCACAAATTTTATCATTTGAAAATTTTATCTTGGGTAAACCTCTAACTAGATTAAGGGAGACTAGTTTTTCTAAAACACTTATGCTAGCATGTCCTAGTTTCCTATGCCACAACCATGCATCATTTTCATTTTGTGCTACTAAGCATGCATGACCATGTATATGTTCCCTATGCGATGACCTATGAGCATAATATTATTAGATTTAGTGTCTACAATTTTGCATCCATTTTTATCAAATAAAACATTAAATCCTTTATCACACAATTGACTTATGCTCAATAAGTTGTGTTTAAGACCATCGACATACAAGACATTTTCAATGAGAATAGTAGAGTGATTACCTATGGAGCCAATACCTTTAATGTGGCCTTTGGAGTTGTCACCAAATGTCACTACTCCTCCACTTTTTGGCTTTAGATCCATGAATCTACTCTTGTCTCCGGTCATATGCCTTGAGCATCCACTATCAAGGTACCATGAGTTTTGACTTTGTGCTTTGGCCTTGTAGCAATGCTCCCCCTACAAACAAAGATATTAAGCTTTTGTTTTTGGTACCCAAATCATTTTGGGTCCATGAGTGTTAGCTCCCAAAACCTTGGTTCCCTTAGGAATCCAAGATGACATAGTAATAATGTTATTAGATTTTATAAGTTCCTTAGGAACCCATACACTTCTAAATCTTTTAGCTCTACTATGTCTAGGATAGCTACCTTGTTTGTAGTAGTTAGTCTTTTTCTTAGGTTGGTTTGTTCTTGAGGATTCACCTATTTCATGCTTGACACTACCAACATTTTTAAAAGACTTTTTGAGCTCATTTAGCTCATCCAACACCTTTTGGTGTTCACTATTACATTGAGACAAAAGATTATTAAGGTCAACATTTTCATCTTGAAAAAACTTTAGTTCATCTTTCAACCCTAATATCTTTTTCTCAAATTTTGAATTAGATTGAGTGAGTGAGTCATTTTTCTCATTTAGTTCCAAAATAATTTTCTTGTTCCTAATGACCGACTCTTTATATTTCTCAACTAATTCATCATAGACCTCTTGTAACTCATCATATGCATCATTCAATTCATCACATGTAAAATCTAAAGTTGATGAGTTAGAGGTTACCATGGAGGAATCTTCCTCAAGTGCCATGAGGCAAAGGTTAGCACTTCTTGTTCGTCATCCTCCGATGACTCCTCATCACTCCAAGTAGCAAGCTTGGCTTTGAGCTTGTTCTTCTTCTCAAAGCCCTTCTTCTTGAGTTGAGGGCACTCCGAACGTATGTGGCCGGGTTGTTTGCACTCAAAGCAAATGATTTGATCCCTTGCTTCTTCTTTGTTCTTGCTTTTGAAGTCCATTTTTCTTTGGATTTTTCTTCCCTGGTTGGACCTCATAAAGCGTGAGAATCGTTTGGCTATCATAGCCAATTCTTCTAGCTCATCCTCCTCACTAGAAGAACTCTCTTCATGTAGTGAAGCTTTGAGAGCTATTCCAATCTTCTTCTTCTTCTCAACCTCTAGCTTTTCTACTCTTTTCTCTTCTTTCTTCTTCTCTTCTTCCCTTCCTTGCTTCATAATCTCATGAGTAAGGAGAGAACCCACAAGCTCATCAAGCTTTAAAGTCTTCAAATTTTTAGCTTCAATGATGGCGATTCTCTTCCCATCCCAAGATTCGGGAAGTGAATAGAGTAGCTTTTGGACAAGCTTGTCTTCCGGTATGATCTCTCCAAAACCTTTGAGCCCATTGACTATCGTGGAGAACCGATCAAACATCTTGGACACCGTCTCATCGGGCTCCATCTTGAAATTTTCATAACTAAGATTGAGAATTCCAATCTTAGTTTCTTTAACATCGTTGGTTCCCTCATAGGTAGTCTCAAGAGTGTCCCACACTTCTTTGGCACTCTCAATGGATGACACTTTAAAATAAATGTCCGGACCAAATGAACAAAATAGCATGTGAAGAGCTTTGTCATTTACTTGAATCTTTTTCCTTTCTTCTTCACTCATCTCCACCTTTTTCTTCAAGACCATCTTGCCTTCACCATCTTGCTTCAATTGAATGTAAGGGCCATCTTCAATGACATCCCACACTAAGTAGTCATTGGACTTGATGAAGAGACGCATTCTATTCTTCCAAAAAGAATAGTTATCACCATTGAAGAAGGGAGGCTTTGTAGTGGATTGAGACTCGTACATGCCCGAACCGGAGGTTGAAGCCATCTCTTGATATTTGATGATCACACTCTTCCAAGGAACTCCTCTTGTGGTTGTTAATCCTCAAAGAGGTAGGCTTTGATACCAATTGTTGAGTGGATCAAAAGATCGATATGAACCAAGACGGGGTGAATTGGATTTTTAAGATTTGTGTGGTGGAAATTGCAAATTAAAAAGATTGACAAGGAATTTTAGAGTGGTTCAAGTTCCAAATGAACTCTACATCCACTACCTTAGCTTCACTAAAGATTTGCAACAATTCCACTAATTGCTCTTCCCCTTTTCTAGGCTAAGCAGGCAACCCTTACAATTTTCGGTTAAATTTTCTACCCAAAATTTAACCCAATCCTCACACAAAGGTAACAAAGAATTTGATGGCTAAGATAGTATCTCTCAATACAAATTGTAGCCCAATTACAAGCACTCAACCCAATTGAAAAGGATAAGAATGAAAATTACAATTGGGGTTTCTAGACAATATGGGATTTTAGCACAAATGCTTGGATTTGATGTTTGGATATTTGCTTTTGGATCAATAAATGTTGCTGGAGCTTTTAGAGGTCCCTTTTATACCTTCTCATTGATTTCTAGCTGTTGTGGTTGTTGCATTCATCAAAAGAGCCGTTGGGGATGTTATCTCACCTCCATAAATGCAGTCTGCAACAACCCGTTTCGGAACGCGGGGTACCTGTTTTGAAACGGACCAAAATAGAAAGAGCCATTGGGGTGCATTTAAGAGCCCGTTTCAAAACGTGTTGAAGCCGTTTCGAAACACTTTTGCCACTGTCAAGGGTCGTTTCGAAACAGCTTGAGCCCGTTTTGAAACACCCTAACGATCTTTGAAAATTCAGTTAAAAATATTACAACGGTCATAATTTTCAAATCAAAATGAAGAACCGTTTCGAAACGCTTGAAGCCGTTTCGATACGGGTTCATATGTTCTAAAGCTGTTTCGATACGCGTATCGGAACAGAGGTTGGCAGTGATGAAACCGTTTCAAAACGCCTTAGGCCGTTTCGAAACAGAGACTTGAAAATTACTGTTTCGGCTTTAAACACTTAGAAAAATATTTGAAAACTTTTATTTTTAACTTTGGCATAATCTTAAAATTATATGGGGATGTTTGAGGACTTAAAAATTCGTTTTGACATTTTCAATTTAGTCCTTAGGTTTTTAGTTATATCAAAATTAAAATATCGGTTTCACAAATTATGGATTGTGAGCTGGAATCTAGAAATGAAAACCTCTGGACAGTGCAAAACTATCCAGAAATTCAATTGCCCTGTCTTTAAACTAAAAACTATATTAAATGGAAAAGAATTAAAATGTAAGGTCTATATGGTTAGAAAGAGGATTAAATAAGATTTCTAACGGTGTAAATTAATTGAAAGTTCGACGTACGAAATAAAAGTTATGCATGTTTAAGCAAGTAGTGTGCAAGTTGCCTGGCTGCAACAGCCTAGTTAACTTGAAACTGTTTTGTTTACAGTTTGGTGAACTGTTTTGTAACAGTTTTAGGACAGTTGTTACTGCCCTATTTTATTTGAAACTGGAAAATAGATAATTGAGTTATGTATGGTAACCTATGATAATGAATATGCTACCAAGTTCATGTATGTTGAGTACCATTAATGTTGCCATGGTTAAATGTTTATATGAACATATTTTAACATATATTTACTTGTATATGTAAAACAACCAGGAGTGAATTTGGAAGAGGAAAGGGTGGATCATCCTAAGGCTAAGAACAAGGGAATTATGATACAAGACTCAAGATAGGTTGGAATTTTGTGAGTGTAGTTATTTCTAGGGTTAGGACCATGTCCTAACCATAGCTTGCATGTCTAAATTCTTGTTAAATGAACAAGGGAACCAATGGCCACAGCAGAGCCATCGGCATCACCCATGTCGAAACCAAGCAGGAAAAGGAAGCGACATATAATCTCCAGCCGCTCGCCCTACGCCCAAGAGAATCCAGCGGCCGCGTACAACAAAGATTTCACCTGCAAAGCCTGCTTCCAAGACCTCTGCCATCCGCCGCCTGGTCATCCAATCATTATCTTCCTCCTCTGCCTCAGAAACTCCAGCAACATCTCCGCAATCAAACAACTTCTAGCGTTGTTTTCTTTTTATTCTTTTTAATTCCTTTTTATTTCTTTTTCTTGTTATTTATTTTTTTTACTATTTTTTTATTTTGTGCATTGAGGGCAATGCCCATCTCGAGTTGGGGGGAGATTAGCACTCATTCATTGTTTAGGCTTTATCTAGTGCATATAGGTTGCATAATGTACTTACCTCTAAAAATTAATCAAAAGAAATATTTTGTTAGAACTTGTGCCTATGATAGGATAGCCGAATTTAAAATTTTCGCAGTATAATAAAAAGAACTTAATTTTGGGGAAAGCATGAAGTAAACTTAGAATTTTTCTATAATTGCCAAAAATTAAAAATCCTACCATTACTTGCTGAATTTGTTTGAATTACTGATAAACATTGCATGCATGAATTATTTGTAAAATTCTAACATGGTTGCAGGAAGCTGCCACGACAGGCAACAAACAGAAAAAGAAAAGTAGTGCCACGACAAGAAAGAAAAAAATTATGTTGTTTTTCCTTAGAGGTGCTCGAAACCGGCTCTAGGAAGAATCATGTGCAATGACACTCTGCTGCTATCAAAGTCCATGAATCTGAAAATTTTGAAGTGACAGACAAATTAGCATGAGTGAATGAAAGTATTCACGGGATGACTCTACTCATTGGGTTCGAGGTTTTGTAGTTTGCTCCTATCTTAATTTCAGACCTAGAAGAGTAGTTGTGATGAGCTGAAGCCCTTATTGCCATGATTATAAGCTCTGCTTCATTATGCTTCCTCGACAGCAACCTTATATTACCATGACAACATCTTTGTTTACTTAGAATATTCTTTAGAATCAGCCTGTACACAGTTTCTGCACACACTGCACTAACATTATAGTTTATTTTTGAGGTAATTCATGTTATTCTCCTTTCACTAATTTAATGATAGGTGCCACGGCCTTGAGGTGCTAAACCAAGTTTAAAACATGTTCTTCTTTCTGATTAGTTCAAGGGCAAGTATGTTTAGGATTGCATTGCTTGAGGACAAGCAATAGTTCGAGTTTAGGGGTGTGTAGAGTGCTCATTAGTCCTAAATTTTATATGCATTCCATCTCATATTATTTCCGTCCTTAAGTACATTTTAGGCATATTTAGGTGCATGCATGCATTATTTACAGTATTCTTTGCTTTGCCTTGTTCTTGTTGAATATCTTTGATTTGGTGAGAAAAGATATTGTTTTAGTTTAGTTTTAGTTTCAAGTGCTAGAAGCTGTCAGATGGAGAAAGGAACTGAGGAGCTAATGCTGAGGAAGCAAGTCAAGGAGTTGTACTGAAGCAGCTCAAAATAGAGATAGACACTACCGAGTAGCTGCCACCGCCATATCTGCCGCCCTGGGCAACAACTTGAGGATTGGTGAATTGGAGTGCAATTGGAAGAGCATAATTTTCTGAGTCTAATGAGCTCATTCGCGCAATTTATTGATGCCAGATAACAGCGGACATAGCCGCCCAAGAGGAAATCATCCAAGGCAGCTTAAGCTTACTTGTGGCACAAGGAGTCCAACTTCAAGTCAAAGAAGTCATATTTAAAGGATGCATTCAATGCAAAAGCTACTTTATCATGAAGAAGACTTCTACTCCAAGGAGGACTTACCCTAGGCCTTGCCCTATATATATATCCGACCATACCTTGTATTCTAGACAACTCATAGTCGGCATAGCTTAGGTTTCTCTTGTGTTTTCTTGCTGCCACTATGTTCTAAATTCTCTAGGGTTTGGGTTATGTTGAAAAGTAGTTGTGAGAATGGTTGTTTAGGTTTCAAGTTTGTTTTTTAATAAATTCAAGGTTTGCTTATTTCATGTTCTTCATTGTTTTCAATTGAGTCGAGAGATCGATTGTGAGCAATATATTTGTTTGGTATCGAGAGAGTCAAACTCATGAAAGAAGTAAGCACGATCTCATCAATACTAAGTGTTGATCAATCTAACCTAGACATAGGTTAGGGTTTAAGGTAGCTAAAAAGGAACAAACCAAAGGTTGTTGTTCATTGTATGATTCACGCCGACGGGTATCATCTGCAGTGGCAACAACAGTACTCTGACTTAGATATAAGCGGGATCATTATCGAAGCGTTCTACCGAGCCTTGAAGGACTGTCGAGTTTTCCACCAAGCCAATCGTCCATTCCACTGTCGAGGCAGCAAAAGTGTCAAAACAACTAATCTGCCATCCTCTGCCGAGGTAGCAAAGTCTGGCAGCGCAAAACAACTTAGCCTGTTCAATGCAGTTTCACACTACTAAGCAGCATAATCTAACCCATTTTATCACTCTGATCTCTTCTATCAAATTACTTGTATTTATTTTCTTTTCTTTACAAACTAAAATTTACTTGTGCATTTAATTTTCCTTCTGCAGGAATTGCGATTCGAATTAGCTATCCAATCCTCTTGGGAGACGATATCTTTTATACTATAACTTGACAAGAGTGTACACTTGTGCTCATATTTAGAGAACACCCAAATGCTTTACACCAAACAGAGCTCCTATTGACAAGTTGGCTGAACACCGGGCCTATACCTTTACTAGTATCGATGTAGGAAACCCCGAAGTAGCTGAGTACTCGAATCCTTACCAAGCAATTACCCTGCTCCGTTGAGCACAAACTCGAATGTTCCATAGCCTTGTTGGCATATGAAGCTCTAAGCTGGTGGGAAACCACTACCCTGAATGCTCCTGCTGAAGCTGTCACCTGGAAATTCTTTCTCGAAGAATTTAGGAAGAAATACATTAGCAAGTAGTACCTGGCCGAGCGTCAAAAGTGTTTCTTGTATCTCAAGCAAGGTGGTCGACCTATTAAACAGTACGTGAGTGACTTCTTCAAATATTGCATGTACGGGTCGGAATACATCAAGATGGACTCGAATAAATGCAGAATGTTCATTGATGGACTGAATGATGAATTAAGTCCAATGTTCACTGCCCTGGGTATCACTAACTTCTAGAATTTGGAGAACCAGGCTATTGCAACCGAGGCAAAGATGAAGGCCTCTGAAAAACGCAAGAGTAGCAACTCTTGGAAAGATAAATGACCCCGAAACAATGACAAGCCTCACTGGCAATCAAAGAATCTAAGCATTCCAAAGAACACTATTCGAATTACATTCCTGTTCAAAAGAGTAACTACATACTGAGACCCCAATCGGTTTCTACATCTTCAGCTCCGATCATCTCTGTTGATAGCACAGGGAATTCGGTAAAGCTACTCAATACCCTACTTGCAAGTTCTGCCAGAAACACCACACCGGTCAATGTAGAACTTAGCATAATCTATGTTTCTTATGTGGAGCCTCTGATCACTATATCATGGATTGTCCCCAGAATCCCAATAAGGTTCCGAATCAAACTCCTACAAATGATAGCTCAGCTCCCTCTAATATAAACAAGGGTCATAAACAAGCTCAGTCCGAAAATCAAGGGAAGAACAAGGGACACCATTTGAATACTCTTACTCATCAGGAATCTCGGGCCCCTGCTCGAATCTATCACATTCGAGGATTGGAAGATGAAGAAGCACCCGATGTCATAGTAGGTACCGTTGAGCTAAATTCAACTCATGTTTATGCTTTAATAGACTCGAGATCCACTCATTCTTTTACATGCTCATCTTTGATTGTCAAATTGAATTTGAAGCCTGAAATAGTAAAACAAAGCCTTGTAGTATTGAATCCAATAGGGGAATTACAAATATAAGCATAATCTGTAAAGAATGCCCTTTGTACATTCGAAACATACCCTTTTATGTTGATCTATATGTACCCCCAATATGTGAGTTACATCTAGTGCTAGGACTAGATTGGTTAAGCAAACATGAAGCCTGGGTAGATTGCCACAATATGAGACTCTATCTCTGTGGGTTAGGAAAGAAATCCATTCTCTTGATAGATAAGAAACCAATTTCTATCTTTGTTGCTATGGTATTACAAGATGAACTTGAATTTGGCTTACTTGATATGCCAATCGTGTCTAAATTCCTTGATGTTTTCCTGAGGAACTCTCTTGTCTCCCTCCAACCAAAGAAGTAGAGTTCGGGATTGAAGTTCAACTTGGAACAACTCCGGTGTCCATCACACCCTATCGGATGGCATCCGTTGAGTTGAAGGAACTCAAGAAGCATCTCCAAGAGCTACAAGACAAAAGCTTCATTCAACCTAGCTCGTCTCCTTGGGGCACTCCAGTCTTGTTCGTGAAGAAAAAAGACGAGACTATGAGACTTTGTATTGACTATAGACAATTGAACAAGCTTACGATCAAGAATCCATATCCTCTCCCTAGGATAGAAGATCTTTTCGATCAACTCAAGGATGCTTGTGTTCTCTAAGATCAACCTTCGACCAGGATACTATAAAATGAGGGTAAAGGAGGAAAATGTACCCAAAACAACCTTTCGTACTCGATATGGCCATTATGAATTCTTCATAATGCCATTCGGGTTAACGAATGCTCCGGCTGCTTTCATGGACCTCATGAATTGAGTGTTCAAGCCTAACCTCGACAAGTTCGTGGTCTTCTTTATTTATGACATCCTAGTTTACTCTCGAAACAAGGAAGAGCATTCTGAACATCTTAGAATTGTATTGCAGATTCTACAAGAACGTCAATTGTTTGCAAAATTCTCTAAATGTGAATTCTGGCAAAATGAAGTCTCTTTTCTTGGCCATTTCATCTCGGAAGAAGAGACTAAGGTAGACCTGAAGAAGATTCAATCCATCCTGGATTGGAGACCTCCGAGGAATGTTGGTGAGGTCAGAAACTTTCTCAGTTTAGCCGGGTATTACCGAAGATTTGTTAAAGGCTTTTCCTCTATTGCCGCAAGCCTAACCAATCTAACTCGAAAGGATACACCATTTGTTTGGCCAGAGAATCAATAACGAAGCGTTGATCAACTTAAGCAAGCCCTAACTCATGCTCCGGTTCTCATCCAACCAGAATCGGGCAAGGAGTACACTGTTTACAGTGATGCATCACATCTAGGGATAAGATGTGTTCTAATGCAAGGTGGAAATGTGGTAGCGTACGCTTCAAGGCAACTCAAACCGCATGAATCTAATTATCCTACATATGATCTGGAGTTGGCAGCTATTGTATTTGCACTCAAAGTATGGATGCATTACTTGTACATGGAGAAATGCAATTTGTTCAACAATCACAAGTCTTAAATACCCCCTAACTAAAAAACTTGAATTTGAGGGAAAAAGATGGCTAGAATTGCCGAAAGACTATGATTTAGTTATCGATTACCACCAGGGGAAACCAAACGTGGTTGTTGATGCCCTTAGTCGCAGACAACCCTCGGGTAAACTCTTAAACTTAAATCCTAGAGTAATCCATTCGAATTGAATCTTTCTTTCCTTAAAAGTAAACATTCGAAATATATTTTGTCTTGCAAGAAACTACTCGAAAATCATCCTTAATGGTTTTGTTAATTTTTCGTAACTACTCTGGTTATCAAAGCTCATTTTCATTTGTCCAAAGGACGAAAATTCTTATCTGATTTCAAGTTCAATCCAACCTAATCTCAAGAATCAAAGAACTCCAGCAAGCTAATCCAGACCTTCAGAAGATCATATCCAAGCTTGCCTCTGAGCCTAATTCTGACTTCTCCTTCAAGTCGAATAGACTCCTCTATTTCAAGGATAGAGTATGTGTTCCTAACAATGAGGAACTAAAGCAAGAAATGTTACAAGAAGCTCACCAAAGCCCTTTCTTGTTTCACCCTGGATCGGTTAAGATGTGCAAGGACTTAAAGCCGCTATATTGGTGGCCAGGCTTGAAATCGGCCATCACAGATTTCATTTCAAAATGCATAACTTTTCAAAGGGTCAAAATCGAGCATCGAACCCCTACTGGATTGCTTCAGCCAATCGAATCCCCTTTGTGGAAATGGGATCAGATAACAATGAACTTCGTTACTGGTATTCCTTCCACTCCAAGAAGAACGATGTTGTATTGGTGATTGTTGATAGATTCACAAAGTCTACTCATTTCATCCCCGTTCGAATGAACATGAGCTTGGAAACCTTAGTCGAACTATACATCCGTGAAGTGATTTGATTACACGGTGTACCTACAACTATAATCTCCGACCGTGACCCCATATTTGCTTCTCAATTTTGGAAGTATTTACAGAAAGCTCTAGGAACTAAAATACATCTTAGTACAACCTTCCATCCTCAATCAAATGGACAATCTGAAAGGGTCATCCAAGTACTAGAAGACATGCTTCTTGCTTCTGTTATAGAATTCAAGAAGAACTGGAAGAAATCTCTACCCCTAGTAAAGTTTTCCAACAATAATAGCTATCAAACATCTATTTAGATGACACCATTCGAAGTTCTACATGGGAGGAAATGTAGAGCTCCCCTATGCTGGTCTGAATTGGGTGAAACAAAGTATTAGGGCCTCAATTGCTCTGAGAAATCGAAGAACAAATTAAGATTATCCATGATCGATTGAAGGCAACTTTCGATAGACAAAAAAACGTATGCATATTTAAAACGGAGAGACATTCAACATAATGTTGGAGACAAGGTCTCCCTCAAAGTCTCCCCTTAGAAGAAAGTCCTTCAATTTGGAAGAAAAGGGAAACTCAATCCCCGATTCATTGGTCCAATCGAAATCACTGAAGGAATTGAACTGGTGACCTATCGATTAGCTCTTCCTAGAGAATTCTATATAATCCACAATGTGTTCCACGTATAGATGCTCAGAAGATATAGATCAGGTCCATCCCATGTCCTTGAACATGAAGAAGTAGAGTTGAATCCTGACTTATCGTACGAAGAAGAACATGTTTAGATTCTTTATCAGAAAGTAAGGAAGCTTAGGAACAATCTTGTTCCTCTTGTCAAGGTCTTGTGGAGAAATCACAAGATAGAAGAAGCTACTTGGGAATATGAAAAAGTCATGAGCCACCATCCCACTTCACAACGGTTGATATGGATGCAATGGACGTCCCCGATTTTACGCATGACGACACAATAGATGGCCGAGTCAACCGTTCTGATGGTGAACTGAGAATTGGTATGGCGTTCTTGAACAAGGAAATTGCGGTGGCGGCAGTTAAGCAGTACAACCTTCGTCATAATGTTGAGACGGCAGTGGATAAAACCCAATCCACATGCTACAAGGCTTATTGCGTCCAAAAAAATCAACGCTGTAAATGGAAAATCCGTATATCAGAGTTGAAGAGGGCAGGCAACCGTTGGAAAATAACAAAACTTGAGAGGCCCCATACATGCACCGTTGCTAGCCTTAACCAGGATCACCAGAACCTGGATGCAAAGTACCTCGCGAACATCTTTTCGACATTGGTGAAAACAAATCCCACTATGTCGGTCCCCACATGTCAGGTTGCAGCTCTAGCTGTCACTGGCTACCGTCCAGGTTATTCGAAAGCATGGTATGCAAGGAAGCGGGCCAAAGAGGAAATGTATGGCCGATGGGAGGAATCTTACAAAGAGTTGCGCCCGTGGCTTAATCTCCTGCACAAACACATCCCCAGAATGGTTGCCAAACTTGATACGGTTCTGGCATACGAAAATGATCGTGTCGTCCGAGGTGTTTCTCATTTCCACCGGTTATTTTGGACTTTCCCCCAGTGCATCAACGCATTCAAGCACTGCAAACCGATGGTCCAAATCGACGGCACATGGTTGTACGGAAGATATACACAGACCCTACTTCTAGCTATAGCACATGACGACAATCGCAAATGCGTTCCTGTTGCATTCGCAATCATCCCGAAGGAGGATTTGGAGTCTTGGAAGTTCTTCCTTCAGAACCTACGAAAATATGTCCTTGATCCTGTAATACGAAGAAGGGATAAAGGGGTGTGTGTTATTTTTGACAGAGGCACAACGCTGTTGTGGGCGATAGAAAATTTGGGTAACTATTGGAAGCCTCGATACATTCACCACTGTTTTTGCTTGCGACACATAGCCGCAAACTACTTGTTTCAATACAAGAACCGTGATGAACGTCAAATGGTGCTCGATATGGGTACGTCCTTTATGTCATTTTTATTTACTATATTATTTCTTACTCCCTTTTATTTACGACCTTTTTGTATGTGTTTTTCGCCCATAACTATTCAATTGTCATCCCGTAGGCAACTCACACTACAAACAAGAGGTGGCTGACCTGCTCGAGGAACTGAGAGCGAGAAACAAAAAAGGCGCAAAATACCTTGAAAAAATCCCAAAGGAAAAATAGCTTCGATCGTATGACGAGGGTGAACGTTATGGTCACATGACAACAAACTTGGCTGAGGCAGTGAGCTCATCACTGAAGGGAGTGCGGCAGTTGCCTATCACCTCCATTGTCAAAGCGACCTATTGTCGTTTGGCTACCATTTTTGCAACCTTGGGAAGGCAAGCAACTGAGTACATGGCAGGTGGACACAAAGTCCATCCAGATTTCCGCACAAAACTGCATACTCAATTGGGCCAATCAAGACAGATGCAAGCAACTCTCTTCTCGAGAGAAGGACACTTGTTTCGTGTTGCAGAATTTTCCAGGCAGTTGGAAGGCATTCAACACAACACTTACGTGGTAAACCTGAGGGATAGAACCTGCGAGTGCGGAATTTTCAAACTTTCAAATACCTGTGCGCACACGCCATTGCTGCTTGCACTAACCAACGGATACAATACATGCATATGGTTGATCCGGTATACTTACTCGAAACGGTGTTTAAGGTTTACGAAAAAGAGTTTTCTCCAATCGGAAATGAGGTTGATCCGAATGCTGTGGACACTGAACCGATCATACGCCCAAATCCAGCACTAATAAGAGGCAAAGGACGTCCACGTTCTACAAGAATATACTGTGCCGAGGATATGGTCGAACATCGAGAGAAAACCGGACAAAAGAAGCATTGTACTGTATGTCGAAATCCTGGACACACAGCTCCTAAGTGTCCTAATCGCTCAGCCCCTCGTCTTAATTAATTATTTTTAATTTGTATATGTGAGTTCCCCATGACAATCGAATCAATAAAGTCAGTCTACTTCGATTTATACAGTACGTCATCTTATATTTTCAATCATTCAAAAAAATATGTTATGATTGTGTTTTCGAAGCAACTTTAAATCAGCGTACAATGGACGAAAATTGACCTTGTCAGTGTCATACGATAGAGAATTTCCAGTACTACAACCCCAAACTCGATGTTACCTACAAATTTGAAATTTCTATGTATGAAATTCTGCTCGAACATGCCTATCGACATTAGTTGAAATGCAACTTCATTAAAAAAGGCATGATAGCATAGGGTTTTCGAAGCCATTTTAAACCATTGTAGAATGGACGGAAATTAACCATGTTAGTATCATACAATAGACAATTTCCAGTTTTATGATCCCAAACTCGATGATCGCTAAAAATATACGATTTACACGCTCGAAATTGGGCTCGAACATGCCTACCCACACTTGTTTTCCCTTAAAATTCAGCCCATAGATGCACAGAACTCGCGTCCTGCATAACGCGAGTTCTGTAGAACGCGAGGTACTGTAAAACCGTTAACACAAACAACAAGGCCAGGTAGACAAAAATCGCGTTGTGCAGAACGCGATATCCTACCTCGCGTCCTACACAACGCGAGGTCTTTCGACGTGGCAAGTTTGGGGGTCATTTTGCTAAATATTATTTTTTGGGAGCCATTTTCTCAAATAATAATTAAAAATGAGTTTTTAATCTAAAATTGCCAATTTTTATCGTTAAATCACATGTGTCAGCTTCTTAAAATTTTAAAATTATATTTAAAAATAAATTAACATAAATTATTTTCTTTATTTCACAAATAGCCCCAAATCACGATTTGATATGTTTTCGCTGCCGATGTCACGTCGTCAGATCATCATGACCATTTATCTTACCACCTCGTTGCTGAAAATCGACCAACGCCGTGTGAAACGCTGAAATCGTCAAATTATTTATTTGAATAATTCGCGACGAACGACGACATAACAGACGATGAAAAGTGTGTGGGTCATTCGGTGAGGAGAGGGCGCTTCAGTCTGTCGCCAGAAATGCGACCAACACTGGTAGTAGTGGCCGGATTTGGAGGTTTAAAAATTTAGAGACTATTTAAAAATTTTAGGATATTTTAAAAGTTCTGATTTTTTTAAAAAAAATAATGTTTAATACTGTCACGTGTCATGTTTTTATTGGCTAATGAGATTTATTTTAACTGACATTCTCAACGACCACTTATTTGAGTAACGTTAAAAATTTTAGGCACTTGTTTGGCCCGAAAAATATTTTAAACACATTTTAAAAATATGTATAGTTTGTGCACTTATTTGCTACTTAAGCCATTTTATTTTTCTTGGAACCAAAATGTTTCAGAAACGCTATAATCTTCGACTGAAGCACAACCATGGCCTCTAAAATCTTATACGGTTCCTGAAATTTCTCTTCCTTTTGTTGTTTTCTGCAGGTGTCAATTAGGGAATAAAGGGACAATTGATTGTTGGTGAGGCGTGCCGCTGCAGAGGAGACAAAGGGCTGCTCGGTTCAGACTTCAGAGGTGCTGAGAGTCCGTTGGAGGCTCGGCACAAAAGGTGCATCATGGGTTTAAGGTTGTATTTGGCAGCTTAGAAATTGATTTAATTGGGCATTGGTTTAATTGAAATTGATTTTTTACAAGAATTTTGGTTTAGATGGATATGGTTTATAAATGGACATTTAGGCTTTAATTTATTTTTTGTGCTTGACGCCCGAACGAAAAATTAGTATTACAAATAGTACATCACGTTATATTTTTATTTTATTTTAGTACTCGACCGTTAAACATTAACGAAGATAATAATATAATTTGATATAATTATAATTTTAGTCCAAAACACTAATATATATGATCAAATTAGTTCAAAATTTATCAATTTAAAACATTATCTTAATTTTGGGTGCAAAATTAGAAATCACATTCGACTGAAAGAAGAAAAATGAACATTTATAATTTTAATCCAAGAATTAAAATAATTTTAAATTGATAGAATTTTAAACTAAATTGATAGATTGTAGAATTTTTAGACTAAAATTCTGTTAGTTTTTAAAAGCCGGGTACCAAAATATAACAAAAACGTAACATTACATATCATTTTATCAAAAATAATCGTTAGAGTACAAAACAGTAAGGCAGGTATAGTTGGTACTAAATATGTTGTTTTCGCTCACTAAAAAGAACTTGTATAAACATATGAATTTCAACAGTATCCGCCCTCTGACGACATGGGACCATATTCAAACCACATCACCGTCCACGTGTACCAAGACTTATGGTCGAAAATAAATATTCACCAACAACAAAGACTAGTAAATAAAGATAACATCCATGACCATAAGTCTAAAAATTAAGCAAACAGCTTACATGTCTGCCGCATAAGAGTATGAAACTTATTCAGCGCTATAAAGTATAAACCAAGCCCACCCAAAACAAACATAGGGGGCACAAACACTATATTTCGAGACAAAGTAACAGCTTCAGATAATCACTGCCTTCTAAGTTGTAACCAAGGCAATGTTAAAGCACAGACATGAAGAAGTACCAGTTTTTAATATATATATAGGCAATGTTAAAGCACAGACATGAAGAAGTACCAGTTTTTAATATATATATATATAGGCAATGTTAAAGCACAGACATGAAGAAGTACCAGTTTTTAATATATATATATATAGGCCCTGGTCGTAGAAAACAACAAGGAAGCTACCAGCTAAGCCTTTACACATTTTTGTGGTCCATCATTCGGCCCTGCAATATCACCAAGTGTACTGTATAAGGGCATCAGGGTGAAGGGGACAGAGAAGAAATGAAAGTGTTCGAAACCCAAACCTTAATTAGATGTGTGGCGAACTTTGGGGGCATTGCAAACAGCAGGCAGCTGTATCCACGACATCTCGAGCGATGGTGCAGGCTTTGCTTTTGACCCCATCATCATCCTGCACCATTAATGGGGTTGAGTTGATTGATTGCTATTCAGAATCATCATATACTTCCTCATCAGAAAATTCATCAAACGATCTCATGTCCAGTTGGTATCGAAGGATGCCACCAATACCGCCAAACCCACGGCAAAACTGAGAACCCTCCTGTGATTTGTTGGTAACAAACTCCAGACTACAACCAAACCGCCTGTATTCATTAGCAAACCACTCTAAAAGCGGCATCTTCTCCATAACCTCCAAATCAGCGGAACTGGATGGATCACGGAAGTTGTTTTCATTAGCTTCCTGCTCCTTGTTCAAATGTTTTATGACAACTTCACCAGTGGTGCTATTCTTCAGCTGATACCTATTTATGTCCAGATTTTCCCACACAATAAGAATCTCAACAGCTCCCATATCCAATGCCTTCAGTGTATCATCCACACCGAAAACATACTTCCCGGTATCCTGACTAATTTCCTCAAAGTATTTCCCTATCAAGCGCTTCTCCTGTATGAATTTCACATTTGACAGAATTTCTGAGGAAAGCTCAATTGCCTGGTTGAAACCATTCTCTCCTCCATAAGAGACATCAACAACATTCAGAATCTTAGCCTGAAGCCGCTGATCAAACATATCTGATTGACTCAGCTCAGTTTTGAAGTCAGCTGAACCAGCAAGTATTAATCCTGATACATTAGGCTGGCTGGTGGCAGGATTGATAAAAAATTGTGTGGCAAGTTCAGCAGTCTTCCTCACATAGTTGTGGCGCTTTTCCATTCGAAGTCGAGCAAAACGAAGGGCTGATTGTCCTCCTCTCCCATGCTTCTTTGGAAGATCGACACTGAACTTATGAAGTACCTCTCTGGAGTTACCACTTAATGTCCCAAAAAGAGTCCCATTACCATCCATCACAATGAAACCAAACTTATCATCCGACTCCAAAAGTTCATTCAGTGCCTCTGTGTGAAACTTGTTGTCACAAAGATAAAGAGAAGCATTTATAGGCCTGAAAGGCTCAAAATCAATCGTGACTTTCTTTTCCTTCCCATCTTCGGTCACAATCGTCCCTGTGTAGAGCACCAGACCGTTGGGAGGAACCTTACTATAAAGTTTGAGCCTCTGCTGAGCAGATGTGATTGCACCTAACACAGATTGACGGTTGACTCTGCTTTTGATGTTTGAAGCAGTTCCAAATTCATCTCCAAGCATCTTGGTAACCCTTGAAATCTGATCACGCGGAGGCATTATGAGGGATATCATGCTGGTGCCGTTGCCTCTAGCAGCTTCAAGTGCTTTAATCAGCTTCTTGATCTTCCATATCTCGATATTTTTGTCACTCTCGTGACCATCTGCCATCGCTAGCTGAGGTAGAGAGATTTCCAAGAACAACAGCAGGCTACAAAATTACCCAGAAAGCCACAAAATTACTAAGAACTATAAATCAAGTCAAAGCTATCCAACTCTAGCGCAAAGGGAAATAAATTACAAAAGGAATCGTTAAATGACAAGTTTATCAAATCATAATCCCCATCAAGTACAGGTAAAGCCAAACATCAAAGTCCCTCAAAAAAAAAAGCCAAATATCAAAATCATACCTTCACTTGTAACAAGTCTAAGTTATTTAAACAAAATGATCTAAAATAATTGAAACAAATTATGAATGTCTGACGCAGTAATTCTTCAAAGAGCCATCAAAATTCAAATAAAAAATTGACATCAGAGCATGGTATACTAGAAAATACAAACAAACAACAAAGATGTTAAATTCACAAACTATTATTGCCGATTAAAAAATTATCAAAAATAAAAACTTGCTACGAACATAATTATTTTAATAGATTCTAGTTATAAATATCCGATAAAATAATATACTAACACAATAGCATATTCCATTGCAAAAATATGAAAACAATATACGAAGTGAAACACAAAATTACAAAAGAAAATCAAACCGAAGCGATTTCCAAGATTCCTTTGTCGACCAAAATAGAAATCCGATGAAGATCCAGCAGGAGAAATAAAAATAAATAGAGAAGAAAAGTATGAACCTGCAAATTTGCAAGCTTGGTTGGGACCCGAGCGCAGCCGATAATAATAATATTCTAAACTGCACGGCTACGCATGTTTCGTAATATAGTACACACGAAGCAGCGGCCCTAGAACCTTGTATGGGTAGGATTGTAATTTTATACTATTCTTAAGAAGGAAAAAGAACGTAAAGATGAGAAATTATATCATATTCCTTCTTGTTCTCAACTAATAAAAATCACTCATTCTATTAATTTTTTTGGGTCCTTTTTCTAATTCATTATTTTTATTAACATGAAAAATTAATTAAATGAGTGATTTTCATTGGTTAAAACCATAAATAATGTGGTGAAAAAGCCTATAATATAATTATTCTAAAAGAGGATTTAAAAAGCCGCTAAGTTTATATGAAACAATTTAACATCAGAATTTTTTACATCTGGGTGATTTTTATACCAAAAATTGAATTAATTAAATCTTTAAATTATAAAATTATATTATTTAATTTTTTGTTCAATTTTAAATGTTAAATTTAAATGGTTTTAGATTATCTACCATGTGACAACATTAGAGTACGCAAAGTGACACATTGTAATAAAATTTGAATTTTTTTTAAAAAAAGAACGTGAAATATTATTAAAAATAATTTTACAATATATATTTTTTAATTTTTATATATTTTAATAATAATTTAAAAATTATATTTAAATGAATTTTGCAATCATCAAAAAACTAAAACTTGGAATAAAGAGTTTTTCAGTCAAATTGGTCAACAAAACAAGTCTTAGTAGCTCAGCTTCGTGGTATTGATCGGGCGCTTCAATCTCGGTATTCGCATGCGCTTGTGGATTTGGAAAAAAAAAATTAAAGGGTGAGCTTGATGTTGTTATGGAACATGAGGAACTGTTGTGGTTCTAAAAATTTAGAGCTAATTGGGTGGCGTATATGGACCAAAACACTCGATTTTTTCATGTGACCACTTTGCGCATCGTTGAGCTAATGCTATTATACGTCTCCAACTTGAGGATAGAACAAACTATTTTGAAGCAAGTGGCAATGATATTTTTTCAAACCTTGTTCACTACTATTGGGGTTGTGTGAGGTGAGTATGAAATCCGAGGCTTGTTCCCTGGGATATGTCGTGAGGCTAAGGTTGTTTTAAGCTGAGGAGTTTCTGGCGCTGAGATTAAAGAGGTGATTTGTGGAATGAATCTATTGAAGGCGCCCGAAATTGATGGAATTCATGTCCTCTTTTAATAGAAAAATTGGAATTTGGTAGGAGGTAACACTTGTCAGTTTATTCGTCGTATCTTTGAAGAGGGACTGTTGCTAGAGGATTTAAATCGTACGTTGATTGTACTCATTCCAAAGGTACCGGTTCTAGTGTATTTGCACCAATTTCTTCCGATCAGTTTATATTCAGTGCTCTACAAGATGGTGACCAAAACCATTGTTAATCATATCAAACCTTACCTGTCTGATTGGGTGACTTGCAACCAGACTTGTTTCATTCTAGGAAGATCGATATTGGATAATATAATCATTATACACGAGGTTATACATTCCATGAGATATAAGTCCGGAAGACGTTGTTGGTTGGCTATCAAGATTGATCTTGAGAAAGCTTACGATTGCCTGGAATGGTCATTCATCGATGATTCAATGAGGGATGTTGGGTTTTCGGACGATACTCATAACCTTATCATGTCTTGTGTCACTTATGTGTTCTCCCAAATAGCATGAAATGGTTTTACAGATCATGAGTTCAAGCTAACTAGGGAAATAAGACAGGGTGATCCGATTTCTCCTTATCTTTTTGTTTTATGCATGAAGAGTTTGAGTAAAGCTATCCAAGTTGCTGTTGCGAATGGGGATTGGAAGTCGTTTCGGGTCTCCTCGGAGGGTCCAAGAATTTCTCATCTTTTCTTTGTAGACGATGTGATCTTTTTTGTTGAGGCATGTTTAGAGTAGTTGGAGGTTATCTGTAATGTGTTAGAGAAATTTTGTACTGCATCTAGCTTTAAAGTCAACATTGCTAAAATTACTATTCATTTCTCTTCCAATGTGGCGAGTACTTTGGGTCATCACATCTGTAGTTCGTTTGGTTTTACTGAAGTTTCTGATTTAGGATAATATTTAGGGTTATCAATTTTGCATAATCGAGTTACTAAGGCCATCTATCAATATTTAATACAGAATGTGTGTGATAAGTTGTCCAGATGGAAGGTGATGATGTTGTTTTTAGTAGTTCGGATTATTCATGCTAAGGAAATGTTGGGAGAGATTCCATCGTATACTATGAAAACGATGTTTCTTCCCAAAAGCGTGTGTGTTTAGATTGAGCGCATTATTAGGCGTTTTATTTGGGGCATATGAAGAAGAAGGGTGGGATACATCTTCTTGGGTGGGATGATTTGTGTCAACCGGTGGATAAGGGTGGGATTTGTATGAAGCTTCTCCATATTCAAAATGAGACATTTTTAATGAAGGTTACCTTTCAACTTATGACAAAATGAGACCATTTATGGACGCAACTTCTGCAAGCTAAATACTAATGGTGGGATATTCATAAAAACCCCCGTCAAAGCGTCATTGTTCTAATATTTGGAAAAGGATTTATTTGGTTTGGAAGGTTATTTAGGAACATTTCGTTTGGCAAATTGGTGATGGGACTCACATTCAGTTTTGGATGGATTCATGGCTTGGCAATGTTGGTCCGCTTATTTCTCATGTATATGCAAAAAGGTTGCCTCAGAATGTTGATGTGCAGGTGGCAGACATAGTAGATGATGATGGACAGTGGGGTTGGGCAAATTTTGAAAACCTGGTGACTTATTCGTCACTTCTTCTTATAGCAGCAGTGAAACCATCGCAAGATTGATGATTGTTGGACATGGCGACCTAGGGCCCTTCAAGTAATTGTAGGTTCTTGGTTTGATCAGTTTATGAGGTTCGAGGGGGTGCTCATATTGGCCCGACTGAGCGAGTGTGGTCTGTGATTGCGCGATTCAAAGGTTTGTCAAAGGTATGTACCTTTTTATGGCTTCTTTGTCAAGAACATATTTTGACAAATGAGGAGCGTGTTAGGCGACTTTTGTCCTTGGATAGTAGGTGTGGTGTAATGACCCAGATTTAAAAATTCAAAGGTCAGTTTAACCCGAAGCATGGACTTCGCGTTTGGGTCGAGATGTTTGGGCCTCGAAAGCCTTTGAGGGCTTGTGGTTAGTTGTTGGGTTTGGGCCTTGGATAAGTGGATGAGTTCGGATGATGGGGGAAAGATATTGTGGTAATTTGCCTACTTTTAAAGAATGAGGAAGAGGCTTTTAATTTCTCTCTGCAAAAAAAGGATAGCGATATCATCATTATCCCCATTGTCTTCTTCCCTTAGTCATCCTCCATTTTCCCAACTCTGACACCCAAGCAAAGATTGTAACTTTGCAGTTTTGAGTTGGATTTTCGGATTTTGAGTCAGGGGTGTTAGAATATTCATTTAATGATCTACATTTTGAGGTAAGAACCACCAAATTTGGTGGGAGGTGAGTTTTTTGTGGGGTTGAAGAAGAAGAATGGGAATGGGGGTTTTGACTCCATTCCATGTAGTAAAATCACCATTTTAGTCTCTTTTAATCTTCCAGCAATGTTGTAACTCATTTTACAACGTTTCCTTGTAGTTAAAGAAGTGGGAAATTCTTGCAAGGAGCCTGGGAAGAAGAAATCTTGAAGGGCTTGGGTTGGAGGCATTCCATTTCAGCTTTAGGATCAAGGTTAGTAAAAGAATACTCGAAAACACATCTATAAAAACTACGTATAGGAATCCACAAAGAAACGATCCAATTGATCAAGATTCACAATGAGGATCGTATTCATACGATTTTGCACTTCTCGACAAATCTATTCTGTTTTGTTATTCTAAGTGGTTATTCTATTTTGGGTAATGAAGAACTTCTTATTCTTAACTATTGGGTTCAAGAATTCCTATATAATTTTAGCGACTCAATAAAAACTTTTTCTATTCTTTTATTAACAGATTCATGTATCAGATTCCATTTGCCGCACGGTTGGGAACTAATGATTGGCTATATCTACAAAGATTTTGGATTTTCTCATAATAATCAAATTATATCTAGTCTTGTTTCTACATTTCCAGATACTACTAACTTTTTTGTGTTCCTAGAAATCATAAATTCGATTTGCTTTGTTTCTTGGTTGATGTTTTGGTTGTTTGAATGTTAGAGATCTCTTTAATGGCTAAATTCGAATTTGGTGTTAAAACAGTATAAAAATGGTAGGAAACTACTCAGAACACTTCCTGTAACTTGCAGGTTCAATTTGGGTCTTAACTTTTGTAGAACTAAATGTTTTGATATAATAATTGAAAAATGTTTTGGACTAAATTGAAAAGAGTTTAAAACATAATTTAAGTCCAAACAACTTGAAAATAAGTTTGAGGATGTTTAAAAAGGTTTTAGAAATGTTTGAAACGTTTTTAAGTAGCCAAACTAGTTGTGAAACCGATAAACTAATTTTGATATAACTAAAGAATTTAAGGACTAATTTGAAAAAGAGAAAACAAAATTTTAAGTCCTCAAACCTCTCTATATATTTAAAGAAAAATGGTTAAGTTAAAAACTCAACTTATCAAAACTTTTCTAAGTGTTTTTGAAACCAAAACAGTGATTTTCGAGTCACCGTTTCGGAACGGCCATTGGGCTTTCCGGAGCACTTTTAAAATTGTTAACCTCTGTTTCGAAACGAGTTTCAAAACGGATGAAGAACATCGGAATGGTTTGACCCATTTCGATACGGTAGTATCGAAATGACCTCAAACGTTTCGAAACGACATTCAAACTTGGTTTTAAAAATATGACCGTTGAAGTTTTTAACTGATTTTATACTTGTCGTTAAGGCCTATCGAAACGCCTCCAAGCCGTTTCGATACGGGCTTTGACAGTGGCAAAGTGTTTCGAAACGAGTTTCGAAGCAGCTCTTAGCGTATCGAAATGATCGTGTCCGTTTCGGTACGGTCTATTTAATACACCCCAACGACTCTTTCTTTTTTGGTCTGTTTCGAAACAGGATCGCGCGTTTCGAAATAGGTGGTTGCAGACTGTATTTTACAAGACCATGTAATTACAAAACTGTCATTAATGAAAAATGGCCATCATCCAATATTCTAAAATCCATGGAAATTCGGGCTTTAAATCAAAATCGGGTTCAACATATTAAATGAATTTTAAAAAGAAAAGGGAAAACCCGAAATATTATTTTAATATTTTATTTCCACCCGACCCCCAAACCCGGGTGTTATAGCCTAAAATTCCCAAAATATCCCCCAAGTTCAAAAACCTTAACACCCAAAGCCAAAATTCAGTCACTATCGATGTCGATTGTCATGCCGCCGCCCACCACTACTGTCGGGAGACCTACACGATCATTTACCACATCCCTCTTTCGTTAAAAAATGATGAACGACGTCTCAATCAAACGTCAAACATAAAA
Organism: Hibiscus tridactylites; assembly: GCA_958450335.1. NCBI lineage: Eukaryota > Viridiplantae > Streptophyta > Magnoliopsida > Malvales > Malvaceae > Hibiscus > Hibiscus tridactylites. The sequence continues at coordinate 3,189,838 of OY288287.1, read as the reverse complement.
TCTTTATTCGAACGATAAACGACAAATGACGGCTGAAAGAACGGCGAACATTGCTTGAATCGTGTGACAAAAGGAAGAGACTTTATTCTAGTGACGACGACATGATGAGGACATCAACAATGTGTGATTTAGGATTTGGATTAGAATTTTTTAAATTTAGGGCATTTTCTAAATTTTGGTAAAGTTGGAGTTTTTATTAAAAAGTTTAAGTTTTTTAAAAATAAAAAATTAAAATTAAAACCTACTACTTGTCACATTTTTTTAAAGGAACTACATGTCACATATTAATTTCTTAACAATTTTTTAGCGACAATTAATGGTCATACACCTAAAATTAATGAAATAAAACGTTACACATAATTTTACCAAAAGTACTTTAAACACCTAAAGTTAAAAAAATATAATTTGAAATGTTTTATATCAAGCGTATATATTAAAAATTAATGATAATTAAAAAAGCAACTATTAACGAAAAGCTATATGATAGTTGACAGATATGAAGGATTTTTTGGGGAATAAATAATATTTTTATTTAATAATTATCATATTTGATTTATTAATCAAATAATTTAAATCAAGTGTTACAAAAGTTCATTATGAAAATAATTATTATAATTTAATTTAGTTCATTCACAAATATAACGCCAAAGTTAAACTTTAAATGTTTAAAAAATAAAATATTTTACCCCACTAAATCAAGTAAATATTAATAAATATAATAATATTTATTGAAGTATTATATATAATAAATAAATACATAGTAACACTATATTTTTATTTTTATTTAATAGTTTTGACATTTTCACAAATTGAATTGGTGCAACTTGTAAAGAATTTTATTATTGTAAATACATAAATGTATAAAAACATTTAAAGGATTCAAATATAAAACTTAATCCTTCAGTCCCATTATTTTTTAAAAATTAAATTTTTAAAATTTTGACCATGATTATTTTAAACAATTAAATTTTATAAAATATATTCCTTCTGTCCCACAATTTTTGTCCTTTATTAACTTTTTTAGTCAATTTTTTTTTTCAATTTTGACTCATAATTATTTAAAATGTATATTGATAAAAATATAAAAAAATATATTTTAAAAACTCTAATCAAGTAGTTTTCAAATATATATTTTATAAAAATTAATTATTAAAATATTCAATATAATAATAGTCAAAGTTTAAAAATTTAACTTTCAAAAAGTCAATAAAAGGCATTTTTATAAAACAGAGAGAGTATAATTTAAAACTACTTGATTGAAGGTTTATAAAATATATTTTTATCAACAATAAATTTTAAATAAAGTTGAGTCAAAGTTAAAAAAAATTGACCCAAAAAAATGTCAAGAGACAAATTTAATGGATTATTAGGCTCGATTAACTGGTTTGAAACAAGATAAGCGCAATTTATTCAAAATTTTACAACCTAAATTCTACAACAAATACCAAGTTCCTATTCTGAAGGAGATGATAACTTCAATAAGAAGTTTGAAAAGAGATAAATAATACGGCATTTATCTCTTTCGTCATCGAAAACTAATACCAGTATTACTGCAAATCCAATCTTCAATATAACCCAATGCATTGCTTAAAAATGCAGCACAAATATATGTATAAAAAGCGATGATAACATCAATATCCATAAATTTGAGAAAACATCAACAACTTAGGGTAAGATATATAAGCAAAACAAAGCAGTCTTGATCTTTGAGAAGAATTTAATCCAAATTCAACTTCATTTTAACTACTATTCCCTTAGTTTCTAGGCTTACCACCACCTCTCCCACGGCCTCTTCCACCTCCTTTTCCACCCCGTCCTTTCCAACCGCCTCCGCCAGATGCCCTGTTTGCCTCACGTTTTATCTTCAGATCATCAGGTAAGGGGAGTATATGATCAATACACTTCCTGAAGCTAAAATCGTCAACAGTTTCATCCTCCCTAATCACAAAGAAACATTTACTATTCCACACTGGATGGTTTTGGATTTGGAAAGCTTTGATCCCTCCACCAATCTTTCTCTCAGGCTCTAGATGGCCTTTTTTAAGCAAGTCCAGCAAAACCATATGTTCATACTGCAACACAGTCAAAGATGAACGTAAAGTGAAACAAAAATTCTCAAATATTTCGGTGCCAACAATGGTAGATTGTGGAATGAATTTTATGTGCACTTTCTACCATTCCTATTAAAAAACGTTTCAACAATCTAACAAGAGCTAATAACACCAAACTATCAGATTCTGGTGGGCATCCAACATGAATATCCCTCCAATTTTTCTTTGCTTGGAGGATCATATAAGTGCCACATGTTATACTTCAATTTTTCGAAAACGACTGCTGAGACAGAGTCCAAACTACTTGGCTTCTAATGAACAAATACAATAACCCCTTTACAGCATCAAGCTTCATGTAACTAAAAGGTTTATACTTTTATGCAATCAACTACTTTCTTCATTCACTATGGAAGCTATGATTGTAATATTATTACAATACAAATATTTTTTAACAAAATCTTCCTTTACATAAAGAAAAGTAACATTGAAACCAAAAATAAGCTATTTTAATCAGTACCTTGTTAAAGTTCAGTTGAGTGCCCCAATGATGAAGCAAATAGACAAAGTAATCAAACATCTCCGCCGACGACCCGAACTCCTTCGAACCGAGACGGACAGGACCCGGCTCGGGTAAGTCCGACTTCTTTTCAAGCCTTTCCTCTTCTACGGACTTCTCCTGCTTCTGCTTTTTGGATACGTCGTCGGTTCCTTCGCCTTCTCTCTCGCGCTTCGACTTGGAATCACCGTTGGCATCGTCACCGGCATTGGGGTTTCGGGCGGATGAATCAAGGATTTCGAGATCCATGTCTTGAGTTGGTGGGTTGGTCTCAGCGGGCTCCGGCGATGGCTCTTTCTCTGCCATTGAGGAATGCTAAAATCTGAAACCCTAGAAGGTTTGGCGGGCGGCGGCAGTGAAGGAGTTTTGAGGAGGACTAATTTAGTATTTCCTTGGTAGGAAAAGAGGCTTTATAGCCTCATTCTTTATTAAATCCCCAGTACGTGTTACCGAAAATAAATGCCCACTACACATTGTGGTTCATTTATTTGTTTTGTTTTATTAATATTAAATAAATTAAATTCTATTATATAATATTACTTATTAAGTAATTATTAAAAATTAAATTGGAAGTTTTTTTTTATCGAGGTATGAGATAATATTTCTAGTGTATATTTTCTGTCAATAAAATTTATACCTATTCACCAAAAAAATTAAATTTACAAGACTCGTTCAAGTGATCAAAATTATTAATATTACTATATTATGTATAAGTTTGAATCTCACATTAACTTTGAAAATATAGTGACCTTGCTACGTAATAAAAAATATTTAAATTTACAATAATTTCTTAAAATTAGTCATGAATCTTAATTTGACTCATAGTATACATCTTGCAATTCGATGAATCAACTTTAATTTTGCATAATTTTATGTAAAAATTCTGTATGTTGGTTTAATTTTCACACATTATTAATACCGTTATTAACATAATATTGTTCTTAAATTTATATTTGTATATACAAACGAATTAAATTTTTTTAATATCTGAATGTGATTACAAGGTAATATTTGGTGATACATAATATTAACCCTTTGACAATGCCACACATCTTGTAGACAGAGCGATTTAAAAGTATATATAATAATATTAAAAATATAATTTTTATATAGAGATTCATTAATTGATCGAGTAGTCAAGGATGCTCAAGCTCTCTCATCTTGTTATTAATCTTCAAAATGTAATTACATCTTTATTTAAGGTCCGTTTGTTTTTCGAAAAATGAATTCTGAAAAATGAACTACAATTTTTGAGAAACTAATTACAAAAACTATTTTTCGGTGTTTGGGTAATGTTGTGCAATTCATTTTACACTATTGATATTTTTTTATAAAAAAAAAACATTTTACGAAATATGTTTTAATAAAACAAGACCACATTGCAAATTTATTGATGTGACAAAATAATATTTTTGCAAAATTTTAAGTATATATTACACTGTTTTATTTTTTATAAGCACATAAATTAAAATTTAATGTAACTCATTTGCCAAGTGTATAATGTTTTGATTATTCGGTTTTGACAATTTTTCTAAACTTGTGTAATATATCTCTAACAGGAAAAAAAATTCATGAGATAAGTAATCAGAGTCTCAAAAACATGTGTTCTTAATGTTAAGTATTTCTTATTCATATACGCAGTAAAAAGAATGTATTTAATTTTGGTCTTGAGATTATGCCTAACGAGATGTTACACAACCATGAAAAAAGTGAAGCAACTTACATTGGGATATAATGCTCTGCAGGAAGTACACCAAATTCCGTAAAATTTCACAATAACCCATCTATCTGCTTCCAAAAGTTCACGTGTAGAATGAATATCAATCATATTTGGTCTAGAGTTTTTTCCCATCATTTTGGCTGTTGGGTTTCATTAACAGTTGCACATACCTGAAGTGTAGGAACTCGGTTAATAGGTTACATTATACAATTCGAATTTTATAAACACCACTAATAAAAGATTCATCACATTTGCAATCACCGACTTTAATATATTTTTATGAAATTTCAAAACTTTTTAAATTTCAATGTAATTTGATACTTCATTCCGTTGCATATAGTTAATTTAGATTAAAAGATGTATCAGTCCTACAAAAGAACACCGTGCACCGGAGAGAAACAAGTTGGCAATTAAGCAAATTGTAGTAGAGTAATGTCGAATAATCTTGGTATTAAGCTATAAGTAAAATAAAAGGTAAACTATTTCATTGACCATCATACTTTTGATAAAGTTTTGATTTGATCACATTACTTTTTTTGAAGCAATTAAACCATCAAATTATTTAAATGGTATCAATGTAACCACCAGCCGGTTAACGGCAGGGTGATGTAGAAGTTAAAAAATAGGGGTATAACTACACATTTAGTCCTCGTTACTTATACACTCTATCAATTTTGTCCTAATTTTAATTTAATAAAATAAATAAATTATTTAAAAAGGAGGACTTTAATTATTTTTATTTAATTTAATTAGGACCAAATTAATAGAGTGTATAAGTAATGAGGATTAAATGTGTAATTATATCCCTATTTTTTTAACTGCCACGTCACCTTGCCGTTAAACTCTAACGGCCGGTGGTTACATTTATACCATTAAAATAGTTTGGTGGTTTAATTGTTTTGAAAAAAAAATAATATGGTCAAATCACAACTTTTTCAAAAGTATGGTGGTCAATCAAGTAGTTTACCCTAAAATAAAACATACTTAAAAAAGATTGCTCATTTTCTGCTAGCTAAAGCTAAACATGATGGACTTAAATCGAACAAAAATATCTCTTGTAGACAGTTTTCAGTTCTATGGTGGACTTAGAAACGACAACCAGAAATAGTAAAGGCTCAGCAAATTAACACACAAAGCCATCAATTACGGAACTTCACCTTTTAAATAAGACTATGTCAAAAAAAGCTCAAACCTTTTTACATCAGGTATCCAAATTTAGCTCAAAAAGAATCTAAAGTCGCCTAATTTAATTACAACATTTCAAGAAAAGAACTTTGATTAACAAGGTATAAAAAAAACCAACCATATATCATCTGCAATAAAACTATAGTTACAAAAGAAAATTGCAAAAAGAAACAGATTTAGGAAAAGGTACTCATGTTTTTAGCTAAAGAATTGAAAATAAAATTTAAAATCAAGAAAGAGAAGAAAGCAATTACCTTGAAAGAGAGCGATAGCTTTCAGAAAATACACGAAGGCGAGCAGGACCAATGGAAATAATCTTATCCAAATTCTGATTTATGGGTACAAGAGATGAGTGTGGAAAATTTGAGGCCAAGTGAAAAGTGGTGAGCAGAGAAAGCGAAGAGAATCGAAGGGAAGATGAACATAAAGAATTATCGTCGTCGTCGATGGTGAGATACCAGTGACAAGGGAGAAAGGGAGAGTTGCGATGAACTAGCTCCGTCAAGGCAGAGTGCTGGAAAATGATTGAAGAAGATAACCGGAGTGGCAAGACGAAAAAAAAAGAAAAGATGAAACCCTAAAAATGATATAGAGAAGTTAGGCTACTTTTTTATTAGATTGTAAAAAAAATATCGAAATAAAAGAAATTGGGTTATTTTGGGCCTTAACCTATTTATAATAAAGATTTCAATAGAATTTCTAATAACCTTGGCGGGCCGGATGTGATGACTAAAAGCTTCTAATAGGCTTCATTAGAAACTTATAGGCTTCATTTGTATGCTCTAACATTCACCTCATTTTTTCTTCTTGAAAACTGAAGAGAGAAACAACATTCAACTTCTTTCTAAACTCTTCAAAGTAATGAGTTGTCAGTGACTTGGTCAACACATCATCGACGTGACAAACAGCTGGCACATGACCAATCTGTAATATATGCCCCAAAACTCTCTCTCGAACAAAATACAGGTCTAAATCAACGTGTTTCGTTTTGGCATGCATCACCGAATTTGCAGCCATGCCAATGGTGCTGGTGTTATCACACCACACATTAGATAAGTCATACGATTGCACTCACATGTCTTGCAACGATTACGAACCCCCATTAATATAGAAGGTACATTAGCTAAACTTCTATATTTAGCCTCAACTGTAAACCGAGAGACAAAGCGTTGTTTTTTCAAACTCCAAGAAAGCAAGTGGTCACCATAATAGACGCAATACCCAGAAATAGACCTCTTATCATCTTCGTCACTTCCTCAATATGCATCAGACAAAGAAACAAGATTGGAAAGATTATTTGATTGAGCAGAAAGCCACAACCCAAACTCAAGTGTCTCTTTAAGATATCGTAAGATTCGTTTAACTGCACACCAATGCACGACAATGGGACATTGCATATATTGTGCAACCTTATTCGCGGCATACGATATATATGGATGGGTATGACATATATACAACAATGCTCCAACTATACTATGAAATTTAGTAACTTCAGTAAAAATTTCACCATTGTACTTACTAAATTTTGGCGAGATAACCATGGGCGTGTCAACTGGTTTAGAATCACTCATTTGTGTTCGTTCAAGCAAGTCTGCAATGTACTTCCTTTGTGTAAGGAACATTCCACCATTTTGAGCTAATACTCAAATGCCCAGAAAATGGCCAATTGCACCAAGATCCTTCAACGAAAACTGATCATGAAGTTGTTGCTTAACCTAAGCAATGTGAGCTTTAAAATTACCAGTAATTTAAATATCATCAGCGTAAACAATGTCGTAAGTAATTACATCTGCAACTTTCTACTTAAATAGAGATGTATCAACTTATGAACACTAAAACTGCAACATCAAAAGAAAGATTTTGAGTTTGAAGAACCAGCTCCTCGGGGCTTGTCGTAAGCCATACAACGCCTTCAAAAGCTTGCATACAAGAGGAATCCCAGTTGGGTTTTTTTGTTCGAAGCTGGGAGGTTGCCGCATAAACACTTTTCATGCAGGTTACCCTTTAAAGAAGCGTTATTGACGTCAACTTAATGCACGACCCACTTATTTGAGACAGCTAAAGAAATCAACACATTAATAGTAAGATATTTAACCACTAGACTAAATGTATCAGTGAAATCACGTTCAGGAACTAGAGAGTATCCCTTCGCTACCAACCGAGCCTTGTAGCGATTTACCAATCCATCTACATCTCCTTTTATTTTAAAGAGCCACTTGCAGCTGATTACTTTGCGATCAGCTAGAGCTTCAAATAACTCCCATGTGCCATTAGCCAACAACGCGGAGTACTATGCCAGGACTGCATTCCTCCATTCAACGTGCTCCATGACTTCACATACATTCTGTGGCACTTCATCAAAGTTCATTAAGTAAACTTTGGGTTTTAAAAATGCACATTTACTACGAGTTAGTGTGGAATGCTTGTTTCCCAGTAAATTTGTATTTTTAGTTGCAACCGAAACATCACTATGACCCTTATTTGTATGCAGAAAAGAAGTGGTGTCTTTAGCCATGGAACGTGCATTTGCATTCATTGATTGTTCAACAAAAATTTCCAACACATGAGAAGCATAGTCACTTACAACCTCTTGAACAACTAATGCTGAAGAGTGTTGCACTGGTTCCATAGGAACAAATTGATCTGCAGTTGGAAATGCATCTGAAGAAGACCTAGATTCATCTTGAAAGGTCACCCTTGGATTTTCAAAAGCAGGTTGATTGATTACTGGATTTGCACCTGAAGAGGACCCAGATTCATCTTAAGAGTTTCACCCCTGGTTCCTCAATAACAGGTCCATTTGGACTTGTAGAATGTTGTTGAGTGGATCGAAAGATCGATATGAACCAAGAGGGGGGTGAATTGGAAATTTAAAGTTTGTGTGGTGGAAATTGCAAATTAAAAAGATTGAAAAGGGATTTTAGAGTGGTTCAAGTTCCAAATGAACTCTACATCCACTACCTTAGCTTCACTAAGGATTTGCAACAATTCCACTAATTGCTCTTCCTTTTTTCTAGGCTAAGGAGGCAACCCTTACAATTTCGGTTAAATTCGTGGTGATTGTTTGGGCTCTGTTTTGAGATGGCTTTTTAATGTATTTTGGATGTTTAATGATGTGTAATTGAGGTTTAATCAATGCAATCCTGAATAGGTTGATTTTCCTAAGTTTTTGCTTATGAAAATGGTGGTTTTTGGGGTGATCTTGGTGTTCTGTTATAGCTGGAGGTATAAGGAGGAGTTTATGTTCTTCTTGGATGTTAATTGATGTCTAAGAATGTTTAGAAGTGATGGATCTTGGCTGGGTAATGTTGTGGAAGAGTTTGGATGTGATTTCGGTTGTGTTTGGTAGCCGAAATGTTAGTTTTGGTGAGAGCAGCGAGTTTAGGTGTAATGGCTGAAGATTTTAATGCATGATGATGCATTAATCCTCTGCTTTGATGTGTTTAAAACAGGGGAGACATCTTCGGATCCTTGTGGTGTTGATCCGGAGGCTTGAACGCGTTTCGGCAAGCTTGCGAAACGGAATTGGTGAGTGGAGTTGGATTTCCAGCTTTGTATCGAATGTTTGAAGGTTTGGGAGCTTAGTTTAAGTCTAATCAACTTAACTAAGCTCAAGAGTAAGTTTTCGGAAAAACTCTCTTGGATGAGCCATGGATTGGTTCGATGCATTTGTTGATAATTTCATGTTTAAATTCTGTTTTTGAAAGCATGTTTAGCATGGTTAATGCTGGTTATGTAAGCCATTTGTTGAAGGATGCTCAAGGTAAGAGATCCTTGGTTTGATTTGTTAAAAATGTGGATTGATGCATAGTGATGCATGTTGTAAATGGCTTTGATTTAGATGCTTAAAAACAGTGGATTGTTTATGATAATTGATGTATATTGGCAAGTGATGTGTTGGTTTTAAAGTACTTGAATCGGATATAGTTAGCCGGCTATAGGATTGGGTGCACCGTGAATAAAGCCGCCTTGGATGTGAAGGGGTTGTAATTGTACCGTAAACTCCATCCAAGTACACTAACGAGATGTTTAAGATCACAATGGTGGTTAAAAGGCCATGTGTGGATCTTGTGTTGTGTGTCCCGTGTTCTCGTTAGTGATGTTATACAACTACCGACGAGTGATGTGGAGGGGTTGTGATTGTACCGTTAAACTCCATCACGGGTGTTGAGGGGTTGTGATTGTACCGGTAAACTCCACCTTGTGTGTTCGATAGTGTGTATGAAGCGTATGGGACAACGATTGTAATCCGCGTATCCGATTGTGTTTTGTGTTGTAAAAGGTTATGGATTATCACTTGAAAGCCAATATGACATGTTGATGTAAATGAAGCATGAGATGCTTGAGGTGTATGCATTGTTGCATGATTAATGATGTTGATGTGTTAAAGGTTTTGTGGAAAGTGTTTTTATAAAATGCATTATTGTGTTGTTTCTTTAGAGCATGCCTCACTAAGCATTTGTGCTTACGCTCTCTCTCTTGAACCAATAATGCAGATATTGAGGTGTTGAGGGCAGCAAGGAGGCTAAGAATCCAAGGGAAAGCTAAGCTCATGTATGGTGACTATTTCACAACATTATTAGATTTTGATATTTGGCAATGGGAACCTAGGATGTGTTTTTGGGAGATGTTTTTGACTCCCTAGTTGTGGCATGATGCCTTAAATGTTTTCGATATGTAAATGGCCATTTTGGTGCTTGCTTGATGTTTTGTTGGTTGTTTGCTTTGGACATTAGGATGCATGCCTATAGTCTTGTGAATTCACCTAATTGATGTGATGAATGTGTTTTGATGATGCAAACATGTACCTAATATGTATGATGACTTGTTGGCATGATTAGGAAGTCATTAGGATGTGTTTGGGTGATTAAATGTATGTTAAACCAGCAAAATCTGCACTTTCTGGGCAGTCCGTATCGGAACGGGTACTAACGTTTCGAAACGGGGGCCTGTAATGGCCTTCGTGTTTCAAAACGGGTAGAGGTCGTTCCGAAACGTTTTTGCCACTGCCAAGCCCTGTTTCGGTACAGGTCTCGAAATGAACCCGCGTTTCGGAACGGTCAACCCCCGTTCCGAAACACTTGACTGTTGGGCACTGATTTGAATGGTTTAAGGTTTGCAAGCTTTACGTTTTAGTCCTGAATTTTGTATTTGCAATTGCTTGAGTTTGAGATGTCCGTTTGAGGTGAAATTTGACAGGGAAGCATGTAATATGACCAATTTGATATTGGTAATATAAAAATCAGTTAAGTCCTCCATCTTTCTAGAATTTACATTTTGGTCCCCATCTTTGTATGTTGTGCAGTTGAGTCCCTTATTGCTTTCTGATCGCTGTGCTTTTCAAGTATGTTTTTCTTAAGGGTACGCTTAAGGTTAATATGAATCTAGATAAGTTTAAAAAGAAAAAAAAATGGTCGTTAATCAAGGTTGACTTTCGAGTTGACTTTGGTTTTCCCCGTGTAATCTTCGTAGTTCGGGTCAACCGTCTAGGCCGGGCTAAGGGGGTTACAATAGTCTTAAGAGTGATTTCCAAAAACTCATCAATGAGACCGCTGAGAATTTGGAGTTGCAAAACGGATCCCTCAAGGCCAAGTTGATTGATCTCAAGGAGATCGTGAACGTGCTCAAGAGTGAAGTCTCCATCTACAAATCCTTCGTAGTGAGTGGCGTGGTTGCTAGCCCATCGAGGGGGTTATCCGATGTCCCTAAGCCGAGGCATTACAAAGGGACGAGATCTGCCCAAGAAGTGGAGAACTTCTTGTGGGGACTTGGGCAGTACTTCAAGGCGTCCAGCATCGTGACCGATGTCGACAAGGTAAGTACCGCGTCAATATATTTATCTGACGTTGCTTTGCTTTGGTGGCATCGCATGTGTTCAGATGAAAAGCGAGGAGGCACATCCGTAGTGACTTGGGCAGATTTTCAAGAGGAACTCAAGCAACAATTCTACCCCGGAGATGCCGAAAAGGAGGCCCGGTCCAAGCTTAGGAAACTCAAGCATGAAGGGTCGATCCGAGATTATGTGAGGGAGTTTAGCGAGTTACATCTCCAAATTCCCGATCTAAGTGAGAAAGACGCCCTATTCCACTTCATGGATGGGCTAAAGCTGTGGGTATGTACCGAGTTGGAGCGGAGAGATGTGAAAGAACTCTCCAAAGCCATTGCCTTTGCCGAGTCCTTGAAAGACCATAGTACCAACCGGAGTGAGTCAAACAAGCCAAAAGCGAGGCCTCACAACAATGGTGATAAACTAGAAAAATCCGGGGGCGACAAGGACGGCAATGGGAAACATTCCCACAACAAGTCAACACGGTTCGTGAGGCCGTAGGAGAGAAAGGATCGTGGTCCAGTCCGGTGCTTCCATTGCGATGGACTGCACTTCATCAAGGATTGACCAAAGAAGGCCACCCTTTCAGCCATCAAGAGTGACGGTAAGTCAACGGAGCAAGCCGTCCAACTTGGCACAATCGTTAGCTCCCTTCAAATCAAGTCGAGTCATAAGAAGAAGGGGCTCATGTTCGTTGAAGTAACGATTGCGGGTAAGCAATTGAGTCCATTGGTGGACACCGGGGCATCCGAGGTGTTCATGTCCGAGGAAGCCGCCAAGAAGCTTGGCCTTCATGTGGAGAAGGCAAGTGGATGGATCAAGACGGTCAACTCCAAGGAAGAACCCATTGCCGGAGTAGCAAAACGGGGAGAGCTTCAACTTGGAAGTTGGACGGGACGCGAAACCATCAAGGAAATCCCTCTAGACGACTATGATTTAGTCATTGGTTTATCCTTCTTAGATCGGATTAATGCGCTTCTCTTGCCATTTGCCGATTGTTTGTGTATACTCGACCGTGCACACCAATGTGTGGTGCCCGTGAGCCGAGATGCAGGTGTTCAAGCCAAGATGTTGTCCTCCATCCAATTCAACAAGGGAGTTCGAAAGGAGGAGTCCTACCTTGTCGTGCTCATGCTTTACCAAGCATCTCATGCTTTACCAAGCATGTACATATACAACATCATATACAACATGTACATATACAACATCATAAACAGCAATTAGACCATTGCTCATGCTTTACCAAGCATCTCATGCATTCTTGCATCATACACAACTATCTCATGCAACCTTGCATCAAATACAAGTATCTCATGCTTCACTTTATTCATTTACATTATATTGGCTTTCAAGTGATAGTCCACAAACCATTTCAACACAAGACACAATCGGATACACGGATTAAAGCGTTGTCTCTCACGCTTCATACAAACTACCGGACTACACAAGGTGGAGACAAATGGCACAATAACAACCCCTCAACACTCGTGATGGAGATTAATGGCACAATCACAACCCCTCAACATCACTCATAGGTAGTTGTATAATTCCACTAACGAGAGTATAGGACACATACATAAGACTCACACACGGGACTAACCATTCGCCATTGCGATCTTAACCTCAATCGTTAGGGTACTTGGATGGAGATTTCGGCACAATCACAACCCCTCAACATCCAAGTCGACTTTCTTCACGGTACACCCAATCCTATAGCCGGCTAACTATATCCGATCAAAGTAACCAAAAATCATTTTCATCACTTGCCAATATAAGCATTTAACCACATTAATCCATTGTTTTACAAGCATAACCACAATGCCATTTCCACAAGCATCACATGCTTAAATTCATATGCATTCAACACATGCAAACCAAGGATCACTTACCTAGTGCATCCTTAACATAATGGCATTAAAATCCAGCATTAAACCATGCTTAAACATGCTTAAAAACATTAAACAAATCCACTCTTACATCAAGTGCAATTTCATCAAACATAGCACATTTCCAAGGGGAGGATTACCGAAACACTTACTCTTGAGCTTAGCTAAGTGTATCAAACTTACACTAAGCTCCCAAGACCACGCTCAAAGCGTTACAAAGCAAGAAATTGCATTTCCACTCACCGATACGGGAAGCCTCGTTCACCGACACGTAAATTACACCTCCGGAGCCTCCAAAATCACCTCGTTTGCTTCCGGATCAAGATCCCCTATTTTCACATCATCAAAACAGAGATCTAAATGCATTAAAATGCATTCTAACACTAGCAACAATTCACAAACTCGTTGCCCACTCAAACTACACCAAAATACCCTTCCAAAACAACCGAAAACTCAAGCGATTGCTTTCTAAACCAAGCTCAGCCATCATACATCACTTCCAAACAATTATCAACATCAAAACACACCTAATAAACATCCTAACTCATCCTTATACCTCCAACAATCAAGATTCCACCATTTCACCCCAAAATCACATTTAAAACTACCAAGAAACTCAAGGATCTCAATGATTTCAGGATCTATATTAACCACACCTCATTTTAACATATAAACCAACTTATAAATCAATTAAAATCAACACAAAACAGTGCCCAACTCATCAAGTCCGAAAATCAAGATTTCATCCATAATTTCACAAGATTTTGATCTTAAATCAAAACTATATTGAAAAGTCACTCTAAAATAGCATTTAGAAGCCAAATATCTTGGGAATTTCAATAAAGAACTTAGATTAGAGGTTGAGAACGAGATTTACCTCCAATCTTTGCTTCCTTCAATATATGACAAGTTTTCTTTGCAAAAATCTTGAAGAATTAAGGAAGATCTCTTGAAAATGATTTAAGAAATGTTGAGAGGATTTTTGGGAGAAAGAATTCTGGAAAAGATGAGAGAAAATGGTGTTTGGCTAAAATGAGAGGGAATTGGTAGTTACGTAAAATGAAAATCCATTAACTACCAATTAGTTAATACAAAATTCTAATTAAAATCATTTAATTAAAACCCATTTAAATTACATGTCATATTGAAGAAAGATCAAATTGACTTAAATCCCCATAAAGATTCTAAGATTTTGGCTTCCACCTTACAAATCACATTTTTCCCAGTTTTGAAACTTTACAATTTGGTCACTACTCAAAATGTCCATTTTCCAAAACCTTTTTTGTAAAATTGACTTAACCAACCTCTTAATTATATTTTTAGAGGATTTTAGCAATTTTTATCACAATTTTATCCTATCCCGATCCTTGATTTTCTAAAATCACCTTACGCGATTCGAACTGTTCTCGACCGGTCCAATCTGATGTCTAAAACATCTAGGCCCAAAACCAGGGTGTTACAATACTTGCATGCAAAAGACTCAATCTTGGCACTGTTTTCATATATTTCCATAATATTTCCTACTATTTTGCCAAGCGTTAACATAGTCGACACTTACCACTACTAAGGATTTCCTAATTCACTAACTTGAATTGGTTGCCTTTCAGGATAAGGTGTAACCTTGCAACCCCTATATTTTCTAATGGCTAAGATTGTATAGGTGTAGTAACCTTCTTCAAGTGTCATTGAGATGTTTATATAGTGTGGAATGAGTTTTTGATAAGTATTAGTGAGCTTGGTATTGCTGACTCAACGTGTTTAGTTAACCTCAAATTAGTTAACATATGATGGTTCTTCTAGAAGGTTGTTAAGCGTGCAATTAATCTGTTAGGGTTAATTCAATGCATAAGCTTTGTATTATAAAAAACATGCAAATATCATTGTGTAAATAATCTTGAATAAAAATGCCTTCTTTCTCTATCTTCTAAAGCTCAATATGGTATCAGTTGCTATCGATCTTGGAGTCATTTCTTTATAAAAGCTTCTTTACTTTAACTTTTTGTTCTTGTTTTTGGTGATGGTCCAAGATTCTGAGGGTAGCGATTCATCCATTATTTTCCAGATTGATTTAAGGAAGGATATGATGTTCACCAACAAGAAAATCAACGTGGTTCTCGATGAAACCAACTTCTTGTTATGGAAACAACAATTATTGCTTACTATTTGAAGTCATAAGCTTGAGCGTCTGTTGAAAGGTACCATGAGGGCTCCTCCATAAATGGTTACATCTGAAAATGGTGAGCATATTGAAAATAAAGATTAGGAGTCTTTTATCGCACAAGACAATGCCCTTGCCTCTTGGCTACTCTTTACGATCAACAATTAGTTGCTCCTACAATTTGTTGGTGATGAATCTGCATATGCAGTTTGGGAGATTGTTGCAAAGTTATTTGCAAATAAGTCCACTATATTGGTTATGAGTTTGCACTACAAACTCTGATCTTTAAAAAAAGGGGATGAGTCGATGAGGAGCTATCTCACTCACATCAATGAGGTGTGTGATGCTTTGGTATCATGTGGCAGCGATGTGTCCCAAGTGGAACAAATTGCTAGTGTCTTGAATGGGTTACTTAGGGATTATCAATCCTTTATGGCCTTCATCACATCTAGTAAAGAACCATTTACTTTTGATCGTGTGTTTTCGATTCTTGTTGATGCAGAAACACAATTGGAAGGCTTTAATGCACAGTCTAAGTTATTGGCTATGAATATTAATGTTTCTATTTCTAATGGCAATTCTGGTGTTGATTCGATACACAAACCCCTATCATAACAATCGACAACAAAACTTTGCTGGTGGCTGCTCTGGTGGTAGAGGGGGAGGACACGTACAATTGCAAAATGCAAAATTTGTGAGAAGAATGGGCATTTGGTTGATCGCTGTTGGTATAGATTTGATCATGATTTTTCTGGGGTTACGACAAGCAATGGACACCTCTATGGGATATCCAAGCTCTTCTCAGTATACTACATATGATAATGGTAGCCTCGAATTCACAAGCTCATGTTGCCACTATAAGTAATGGTCACTGGGTGGTAGATTCTGGAGCTACGCATCACATTACTCTTAACTCTATAAATGTTGTTCATGGGGCTGGCTACAATGTGCCAAGTGAGGTTATGGTAGGAAATGGAATTTTTTTGGGTGTTAATATGATTGGTAATTCTTATATTGATACATGTTCAAGAACTTTGTTGTTGAAAGATTTATTACATGTGCCCCAAATAACAAAAAATCTCTTATCGATGTCAAAGTTTGCTAGGGTAATCAAGTGATTTTTTTTAATTCCATGCCAAGAATTTCTTTGTTTGAGATGAAGGTTCAAGAGATGTTCTACTTTAAGGGAGAGAAGATGGTGGACTCTACAAGTTTGATGTTGGGTTATTGAAAGCTGGTAGTTTACCTACTTGTAGAATAGCTACCGTCAATGATTTGGTTAGTGATTATGATGTATGCCATATGCGTCTTGGGCACCCTACTCATGACACATTAGTAAACGCTTGCAAAGATGCAAATGTAAATGTTTCAAAGAAAAGTAATAATACATGCGTGCATTGTCACATGGGCAAGAGTCACAAGATTCCTTTTCCCACTTCAACTACTGTGTATGATGCTCCTTTTCAATTGGTATTTTCAAACTTATGGGGTCCCTCATATATTGTTTCTAATGTCTCTCTGTATTACTTATCATTTGTAGATGCCTTTTCAAGACATACTTAGGTATATCTATTGAAAGACAACTCTCAAGTTGTTGCTGCGTTTAGTTTGTTTCGGCAAATGGTTCATACATAGTTTGGTATCTCTATTAAAGATGTTCATTTGATTGGGGAGGATAATATTGAAGTTTGTCATCTATGTTGACTAAGGATGGTATTTTGCATCGTGTTACTTACCCTCACAACTCTGAACAAAATGGTTTCATTGAGAGGAAGCATCACCATATTATTGAATTAGCTCTAGTGTTGCTTGCTCAAGCATCACTTCCCTTGCGGTTTTGGACATATGCAGTCATGACAGTTGTTCATCTTATCAATTAAATTTTTAAGCCGAAAGCATATGTTACTATCTTTGATGAGGTTGAGCCAGTTGATATTTTTGAGGCTCTTCAATTACCCAAGTGGCAAGAGGCTATTGAAGAAGGGAATGATGCCTTAGAAAAGAATGGCACCTGGAAGCTTGTGAAGTTGCCTGGAGGGAGGGTTGTTGTTGGTTGCAAATGGATCTTCAAACTGAAGAAAAATTCTGATGGAACGATTCATAGACATAAGGCAAAATTAATTGCCAAAGGATATTCCCAAGTGTCTGGCCAGGATTTCCATAATACGTTGAATCTTGTTGTTATATCTTATACTTTGAATGATGTGTTGGCTCTTGCAGTAATTAACAATTGGGATTTACGACAAGTAGATGTAAATAACATTTTTTTGAATGGTGACCTAGAAGAGGATGTCTTTATGAGCAGCCACCAAGCTTTGAACAGGTTGCTGATGATGGTTCATCAAATTGGCTTTCAGGCTTTGAGGGCATACACATTTTTTTATCTGAGATAATCAAGGGGAAAGATCTACATACTCATATGTGTGGATTATATTATTATCATAAGAGCCTCAACTAAAGAAATTAGTACAGTGGTGAACTTGTTGCATGCTGAATTTTCCTTAAAAGATTTGGGGGATCTGAGTTATTTCTTGGGAATTGAGGTTACTAGGCACAAAGGGACACTGGTTTTGAATAAAAAAATACATTCGTGAGTTTTTGGCCAAGGCACATGTATCAAGTTAATTCATTACCTAAAATAATGGTAATCAACTCGAAGTTGACTCATGATTTTGAAGAAGGACATGTTGATGCACGAGAATATCGATGTTTAGTAGGATCATTACTGTATATATGTTATACGAGACTCAATATTGCGTTCAACATTAACAAAATGGCACAATACATGAATGCCCCCAAGTTAGCAACATTTTATGATTTTTAAGAGGATACTGAGATACCTTGCTAGTACGTTGGATTATGGCTTAGTAATCTTGTCTGAGAATGCACTTAAAGTTACAACGTTTGTTGATGCTGATTGGGGAGGAAGCTTGACTGATCGACAATCCATTTTAGGTTATTATCTGTATGTTGGTGCATGTCTGGTGTCTTGGAATTCTAAGAAGCAAAAAGCAGTGTCACGCTCTACCTCAGAAGCTGAGTACAAGGGTGTTGTTGATGCTATTTCTGAAGTAACAGGAATTAGTGCCTTGTTGTCCGATTTTGGGGTATCATTGAAGGATGTTCTAACGGTGTGGTGTGATAACACCAGTACTGTGGCTATGAGTGTCAATCATGTCTGCCATGCTTGCTTGAAGCATGTTGATCTAGTCATTCACTTTGTAAGGGAGAAAGTGGCTGCAAACCAAATTGTTGTAAACTATGTACACGCATATCATCAAATCGTAGATGGCTTCATCAAACCATTGTCCAAGCCATACTTTAAATTGTTCAGACAATAGTTGCATGTGTGTTCTATTAAAAAAAATCAAAATCTTAAAAAGTAGGGGGAATGATAAGTATTAGTGAGCTTGGTATTGTTGACTCAACATGTTTAGTCAATTGATGATGTGTGATTTTCTCTAAAATTCATAATCTTTAAATTGACCCAATTGATGATGTGTGATTTTCTCTAAAATTCATAATCTTTTAGGGACTAGATGACTGAATTGGTTTGCTTGAACACTCTCTTGTTCTCTATTATCTACATCTTTTCATCTTCTCCAAGCAAAGTAGTATGTTTTTTTACTATTTTCCTCGGTTCAAAAGTGTTAACTTTAGGAGATTTCAATCCCGTCAAGACTAGTAAGGTATCATTTATCTCACTCTTCTTTTTTGGATCAAATATAGATAATTTTGTTTCACAAACATATCACAGAAGGAGGCGTAAATTCTTGGGGGAGGGAGGAGACCCAGTCCGAAGGACAAAAATAAGATCGGGCTATGGGGGCAGAGCTTCTTTGGGACCCAAGAGGGCCCCGATCCGTTTAAAAATTAATTATTTGATAATTTTGGTTTAATAACAATTTAATCTTTGTAAAAAATAATTATTTAAATTAAAAAATATAAGAGTTTATTAAATATATAATCAAGCAGTGATTGAACTAGGGGTGTAAATGAACTGAGCTTGAACGAATAAGGTTTTGTTCGTATTCGTTTATTTATATTCGAAGATATTCATGTCCGGTTTGTTTAAATTTTTAATATTATGTTTGTGTTCATTTATTTTTTTATAGTGTTCGTGTATGTTTGTTTAATGTTCACGAACAAGTTCATTTATATGTTCGCCTAAACTGCGGAATTACACCACTAATCTTTAAGCTTATTAGGCTTCACAATTTAAACTCAAAAGTTCACCACATGTTTCATACATTCACCAACATTTAAAATGTAAAAAAATAAAAGAAGAAGGGAAACCGAGTAAATGAGCTTATAAATGAGCTTGTTCGTGAACATAAACGAACTGAATACACATATGTTCGTGTTCATTCATTTATTAAACAAACATAAAAATTTGTTCATACTCGTATATTTAACTTAATAAACAAATATTATATGAATGGTTCACTAACAATTCGTGAACGCTATGTTCATTTTAACCTCTAGGTTGAATTAGAGAAGAATGAACATGTATCCTCAAAATATTTTGGTCAAATAACAATTTAGGTCCTTATAAATTTAAATATTAGACAAATTAAGCCTTGCCCTATGAATTCAGAGTTTAAATACGTAATAAGATTTTTCATTTTTAAAATTTAATATTTTAGCCTCTGCCATTATTCGATTCTGGCTCCGCTCCTGCCGAACTGCCCTAAACGGATATCCCATTCAACTAAGGGAGAGTCTGAATTTGAAAGACAGTCTTGCAATGAGACTTTGATTGTCGGACTCCACAATGACACTGTCATAACCATCCCTTAGAGTAGCTTGAATTCCTAAACGGATACTGATCGCCTCTGTAACAGAGGAAGCTTTGAATTTGTTAAACCTCCAATGACAAAACTTTGCTCATTTCGTAAATATAAAGCACAGGTACGCTACCTTAGGGCCATCCCTCGTCCCCAATACATCCCCAAGATGAAAAATAAAATCATTAAATTAAAAAATTATATTTAAAAAACTACTAAATTAAACACTCCACCTAAAAACTATAAACTTATTACTTAATCTGAGCCAAAAGGCCAAGACTAGATTGCTTTCTTGTTCTATCTGATAAATGACTATTTATAGGCTGCTTTCTCGCCTTGCTTTATGTATCTTAAGGATGTGAGATATTAGGTGTGTATTGTATTTGTAACATGTTTTAATTTTATCATTGATTTTCTCTTTGTTTAGAATGTAAAGTTAAATTTTCGTTCAATTTAGTCATTTAATTTTAGTAATCTCTTAATCTAAGTGTTAAAAAATAATTTAAAATTATTAGAAGTTAATTTAAATAACTACAATTATAATTATTGTTTGATACAATTATAATTTTAGTCCTTATTGCATTATAAATTTTGGTATTTTTTTATTATATATATTAAAATTTATTTTGTATTTGTCGTACCTCGCCGTACTCGTACCCTTTAGTTTTGAAAATTATCGTTTT
The DNA here is from genome assembly GCA_958450335.1 of Hibiscus tridactylites. Taxonomy (NCBI): domain Eukaryota; kingdom Viridiplantae; phylum Streptophyta; class Magnoliopsida; order Malvales; family Malvaceae; genus Hibiscus; species Hibiscus tridactylites. Next base: position 3,168,985 of record OY288287.1, on the reverse strand, counting down.
CTGTCTCCGTCTCCGTATCTATCCCTGTATATGTATCTGTGCTACTTAGTTTCGTAGAATAGTTGTTGCACTGCAACTTCTTAGGATGACACATCATAGTTAACTTTGATAAAACCACTTTGGTGGAGGAGTCCGGGGGGTAGGGACTAAAGGACAGGTAGTCTTTGTTGAGATTGAATGTTACGAAGCATTATAAATTTAGTATAAGAGCTTTCTGTCACTTGCCAAACTTTGAGGGAGATTTCATTAGAGCCCGACTCCGACTTTTATTTAGATCAACAGAGAAAAACAATCAAAGTAAGGTTTTCTTTAGCCGCCATAATTGAGATCTTGGACCACCAGGAATGGAAGCCAAAAAATCCCACAGGGTTTGGGCTGTATTTGAAGACATCCTGAGCAAAGGGGAAAAAAAGAGAATATGTTCTGTTCATGGTGTCCACATCTGTATCTGAAGATTTAAAATCTTGATTTCAGATTTAATTTTGAAGCTAGTGCTCTCCACAAGATAGCTATATCTCCCCCATTGCCAACATTCTAAGTCCACCTAGCAAGAAATACAAAGAACCAAATCATGAAAAACATTGCTTTACCCATGTGTCTGATCAAAATATTTTAAGTGTTGGGTCTTTCCAATTTGATATGATCAAAGCGCCATTGCATTTTTCTCATATATATAAAAGCTAATTAATTTAATGGAATTCACCATCCATGTTATTACAAAACTGTCAAAAAGCACTACAAAGATTCAGAAATGATCTTATCTGCAACCATCAAGATACCCTTTCAATTTCTCACTCGGTGATCATCAATTTGAAAGAAAAAAGAAAACTTATACAACCCACTTTCATTCTACAAAACTGAAGGTTCTTATGCAGGGTTTATGGCTCTTAAAAGCATGGTTTCAATGAGGGTTTTAGAGCTTCGAAAACTTTTTGCATTTTATGCAGTAACTGGTTGCTTCTGCACAAATGCAATTCCCTTGTCAATGCTAGCCTTCAATTCAGGCTTAAGAGCTTCCAAGGCCTTCTCTTCGTACTCGGATAATCCCTGAAGGTCAGATGGAATCAGTGCTTCAATCCCTTTTCTTCCCAGCTTGATCCGGGAAGCAAAGAATGGAAGATCAGTCAGATCCGATTGCACATAAGAGCACTCGTAGACATCCCCATCTCCATCTAGAGCACGAAGGGATGATTCAACGAATCTTGCAGCAGCATAAGCCATGGACAGGGTGGCCGACCCTGCACCTGCCTTTGCCTCTACAACCTCTGTCCCAGCATTTTGAATCCTGGCAGTTAATTCCTCAACTTCTTCATCTGTAAAGTTAACAGATGGTTTCGTCTTTGACAGCAGGGGTAAAATGGTGATACCAGCATGCCCGCCTATAACAGGAACATCAACATCGATGAGCTTAAGGTATTTCTTCTGAGAGACAAATGTGTTAGCTCTCACAACATCCAATGTGGTAACGCCAAAAAGCTTCTTTGGATCATACACACCCTTTTGCTTCAGCACTTCAGCAGCAATTGGTACTGTGGAGTTAACTGGATTACTGATAATATGGATGAAGGCATCGGGACAATTATCAGCAGCGGCCTCAACCAAAGTCTTAACAATGTTGGCATTGATATTGAAGAGGTCATCACGAGTCATACCGGGCTTTCTTGGAACACCAGCAGGAATAACCACCACATTCACACCTTTCAAACAATTTCCTAGTTCAGAAGCACCAGTGAAATCCAGAACTTGCGAAGGAGTATTGCAGTGACTGAGATCGGCAGCAACCCCTTTGACATTTGCTATATCATAGAGGTTCAGGGCTGAAACTAACGGGGACATCTTGACTAAAAGTGCCAGAGGCTGACCTATACCTCCAGCAGCTCCAAGTATTGCCACCTTGTAAGATGCTTGAAGCTGTAAACCATAGTAAGACCTTTGGTTTGGTTTCTGTGCTTTCAGTGCAATAGAGCCTCTAAGAGCTGCACAGCTTTCTTTGCCAAGGAAGGAGGATTCGGAATCACAGTTCGCGGATGTTCCCGCCTTGAGGCCACTGAAACTTGCAAGAGAATTCTGTGAAACAAACCTTACAGCAGAAGGTTTTGTTTGCGGAAGCAGACTCCCCCTGCTCCTAAAGGAAACAGTCGATCCAATCGAGAATGTAGCTGCTGATGTTGTTGCCATCTCACACTATAAACAGGAAAAAGTGTCACAGCCTAGCCTACAATGAAACCGTATATATCAAGTAATATAATAAACAAGCTGCATTACACACACCAAACTGAAAATGCATTTCCTCATTTACAGAAGTAAAAAGAAGCAGATGCCAAAGAGATGAAAATGAATTGTATATTCTAAGACATGCTTGCACTCTAAAATATAATAAAACAAAGAAGCAAGCATTTACTTCTACCTATAATTATAATGAACGAGCATTAAAGCGAACTAAAAACAAAAGGAGCTGATAGAGCTATCACGCCTTCAAAACAGAGCCTGAAAACAATAGCAAGGTCCTTCTTCCATGCAACCAAAGGTACCAATTTTGTATTCACATTCATTCCAAAGCAAAATTAACCATCCTCATCTTACACAAAACCCCCATCCGACAAAATTAAATCCTACAGACTGATTAGAAAAATCCCGGGATCCAATTTCCTGTGCAGCACATGTCTAGTCAGCAACAAATTATATATATAACTTGGTGTGAGTTACCGTATGTTCTTTGTATTAATCACATTCTAAACATTAGTTTCACAAACTTGAAATAAACAATCATGTGAACGGGATCAAATATCCCTTAACCATACCAACTAATATAAATAGTGAATTCAGAAATTTTAATATTAAGGTTACTCCGCAGCATCAGCAACAGTTCATATTTGCTCCCAGCGATTTTACTCGAGCAACAGAAGAAGAAAAAAAACAGAATCCCAACATTTCATTTTCAAGAGATACCTCAAGGCATAGATTAAACAAAAATCTTAACAGAACAAAGAAGGGAAACAAAAACCCTAAGTTTCCCAAATTTCAAGCTTTAGAAAAGCAATGTCAAAACCGATCGCACAGATCTAATCAATATTTCACCCAGTTAATGAACAAAGCCCATAGCTTAGAATTCTAGAATTGTTGCAACACGAAATGGAGATTAAAAAAAACTAAAAGAAAAAGAAACGAACCTTTGAGATCTGAAACGAGAGAACTAGTACGGAAAGCGAAGTAAGATATAAAGAAAAAAATGGGTTTTTCTTTTCGCTATTGGTATTTATAGGAAACCCCACAATGAACTTCGAACAAAGCACCAAAATTTCCGACTTCACCTACTCCTTTTGCTATAGAGTTTTCAATTACTTTTCTGTTCTGTGTGTGTACCGAATACACCGCCACAACTTGGGAAGAATCTACCAAAAGGGTTTGATTTTGTTTTAGATTTCTCACGTTTTGTTGGTTTGCCGAGAAGAAATCGTGGCCGATGACTGACTTTTTGCCTTTACAGCAAAGATTTATTTGTTTTTCGGGTAAAATAAGCATATGGTCCTTCTATTATAGGACTTATTTTAAAATTTAACCGTGGATTTAATAAAAGGGTAAATTATATAAATGACCACTATACTATGGGTTAAGACTCGATTTGACCATTATACTTCTAATTGCAGCAATTAAATCACTGAACTATCAAATTGGACTCGATGTAACCACCAAACGTTAGAAACCAACGGAGGTAATGACACATGTCACCCAATTGGAGAAGGAAAAATGGAAACAAAGCAAATGACACTAGGTAGATTCAAATCAAGGTCTTTGGTGTGCAAGCAACACGTGTTTGCCACTGTAGAACTAATGTTTTGATATAATAATTGAAAAATGTTTTGGACTGATTTAAAAATAATTCAAAACTATTTCCAAAGTCCAAATAACTTGAAACTATGTTTAGGGGATGCTTTTCAAGGTTTTTACATGTTTTTAAAGTAAATCTAAACAAAACCATACAGGTGTATCGAAACACCCTTAGGCGTTTCGATACAGTGTCTTCTATTGTCAAAACGTTTCAATATGGGTATCGAAATGAGTCTTTTCTGGATGAGGTTTTTGCCCAGCGTTTCGATACGGGCTATGATGTTTCGATACGCTTACGTGGCATCGACCACAACGATCATAAACCCCAATGGCTATTTCCCAACTAATGCAGATCGTTTCGATACGATACTAGGCGTTTCGATACGAGCGTTTCGATACGGCCATCAGCGTTTTGATACGGGTGTTGCAACGACTCTTTCTACTTGAGGAGCGTATCGAAACGGGTTCGAGCGTTTCGATACGGTTAGCAACAGAACAACATTTATAAAGGGAAATTATGTCTCCAACGGCTCCAATTCAACCCCAACGGCTAGTAACGGCTACAAACTCATCAAGGAGTATAAAAGGGACCTTCAAGCATCAAGATATGATTAATGCTTCAATTGTCAATCAAAAAATGATCAAGAATTGTCTTTGTACTTAAATTGTCATTTCTTTGTATAGACAAACACTAGTGAGCCAAAATTGTCAAATTTGCTCAAGTGTTTTAGGTTTTAGGTGAGAGCTTATTTGTGCAAATAATCACCTATTAGAGGGATTTAAGTTTGCTTATCTTTTCTCTTTGTAAAGAGGGTTTGATCAAGGCTTTGGGTAGAAAGCTTGATTGATGTATAAGGGTTTCCTCCTAAGCCAAGAAAAGGGGACGAATCAATAGTGGATTGATTGGAAATCCTTAGTGGGAAGCTAAGGTAGTGGAAGTAGACCTTGGTTAGAAGGTTGAACCACTCTAAAATCATTGTGTCATTTATCTTTTAGCTTCCGCATCACATCCACCCAAAATTCCACCTCTCCACCATTTGGTGAGCAAGATCGGTTGAAGGAATCGATTTTGGTTTCACACGGTAGTTTACCCTTATTTTTTCGATGCCACGTTAGCAAGTCGTCAATGTTTAACGGCAAGAGACGGCTGAGTGTCCAAAAGTTTACGCCTCGAAAACGTAAGTGGCCTTACTGGTCGTTTTTTAAAATTAGTGACCAACTCAGTACTAGAGAAAAACATGAGTGACTATTCCAGTAGTTAACAGTTTTAATATTAATTAATAAACATGTGTCATCGAATAACAAACCAAATTCATGGTTTTAAGACAACAACGCATGACTCATCAAAAAAATGGTGAACCCATTGCTTGAGCCATTTGATTCCTCACCAATTTTCGTACCTTTTAATCACTAAGTGGTTTAATTACACACTTAGCCAATCTATAGTCTCATATATTTCACTTATGACTGAATGCTTCATAACTTTACAAATTAGTCCTGGTTCTTAAACTTTTGGATTAGACTTGAATTCTTATAATTTATCGAATTAGTCCATTATTCTCTATTCATACTTTCATTTAACTTATCAAAAACGAGTTTTCGATCATCGGAAGTCAAAATCTAACTAGGTCGATTTTTGGGATTTTACATTCATATTGAATCTAATTAAGATTATTTCAGTATGTGCCCATTCATAGACAAAAAATCTTATTTAAGTGCTCGATCTTCAGGTCGAGACAAAATTTGATCTCAATATTCTTTTTCTCAAATACTTTCATTAAATAATCAATGCTTTGAAAGCACCTTTCATAATGTGCTTTCTCTCAAGAACTTATTGCTCTTCTGAACCATCAATATTTTTAATATTTTGAGATATAATATTCACATTTTCCCCTTGCATTTAAATGGGAAAATATTTTTTATGCTTATGCTAAGCATAAATCGTCATCATAGATTGTATTTAATAAATAATCATGTTAAACAAAGTAGATAAGTGTCATAATATATATAAGTAAACTAAAAGAACAATAATCCTCTTCAAGATTATGAGAATAATTAAATGACGGTTTATTCTTTTCAAGGGTTATAAGGAAATCAACAACGTTCAAATAAGTTAGACAAATATCATCTTCTTCATTTTCGCAAACAAATTTGCTTTTATTTTATTTCCTTGTGATTCATTGATTGTTGATGCTTTAGCGTACAAAAAGTACGAGAACAATATTTTGTAACATCGCATTGGTAGTAAAAATATTTTCACTTTCTTTGAATGATCTTTATCACACTTAGCATCCTTATAATCCAACTTTTGGTGGGTAATATCTTTTGTCATTCTTATTTCTAGTGGGTATAAATGCTCTTAAAATAATCATATTGTGTCCCGACCACAATTGTTATTGTGGCTTTTATTATTTCCGCTATATAATGTGGCATTCACTTCAGGGAATGGATCGAAGTAAATTTAAAATTATATTTGCATTCACTTTAGGGAATATCTCCCATGAAAATTCTTGGATCAAGATGAATTTTTGTAATTTGAACTTGGGAGAAGTCTATAGTCGAGTTTTTCGATGTAGAAGAAATATTGCTTTCAAGGACAATGGAGACATAGCAAATGAACAAAATAACTTCTCATAATAATCTTGTCTCTTTCCAAGCTATTATATCATGTAAAACTCAAAACATGGATGAAAATACCAACTTTTACCAAATAAAATAACATAAATAATATAAAAAATATTAAATATAATCATATAAGTAAAAGTATAAATAAGCATATCGTTGATTAACCGTGATAACATGAATTTCTTGTTAGAGAGAGGTTGTTATGTGCGTATTATTATTTAAGATCCGGTACCAAGATCCACGATAGTTGCTGCAGACTATAGAATTAACATGACTTGATATTCTTTTCATTTTTATTTGTCTCTCAACGAACCTATGCCCTTTGGATTCATTAGCAACGACAATATGTTTAGGCCATAGTGAATACTCTACTTTCAAGAGGTCTTTGAGTGCCTTCAAAATTCATGGCTCGCTCAAACTTTCAAAACATGTCACCACTCTTTTTTCAAAAAATTAAAGACCAAGTTAAAATATCAAGATAAAGGTAATCAGTGATTAAAAAAATGAAGGGAAAAATTTATCTTCGGTTCAACGTAGAATCAAATTTGTTTTGGTAACTCCTTTAGAATTCAAATGAAGAGCACCAAAATTTTTCGATTGAGCTCGTGTTGATAACGCGTTGTGAATAAATAACGAACAAAAATAAAATAACAAATAGATGAGAGAAAGAGGGAGATTTGTAATACTCTCAATATAGACTTGTATACAATACCTTCATCAAATCATCTATTTATAGGCATAAGAAGTACATAATACATTAAACTCTAATTAAACGAGCATAATATTCCCAATGATAATGTAAATCAAATGTCCTTGATAAAGTTCTTATCATGATAGATATCCATATAGATAAATATTCATAAAAAGAAAGATTTTTATTTTTTTATTGAAAATGCATTAGGAAAATGGAAAAAATGAAAACAAGGGGTTTTTTAATTTTAACCTCATTTTAAACCGAGTTCGAATCCTTCTAATGCCATTTTTTTTAAATTGTGGTTTATTTTCTCATATTTTATTTATTATTATTAGAATAATATTATAACTATATTTTATTTTATTTATTTAATAATTTTTTCATTTCTATTTTAAAAAGCTATATACCAAACACATTTTTACTATTTTCATTTTTAAAAATATCTTTCCATCTTTGTTAACCAAACATGTTTTCTAATTTTTAGAAAACTGAAAATGAAATTTATTGTTTGAAAATGAAAACAAAAAAATCAAACAAAAAAATATTTTTAAAACCAAACAGACCTTATTTTTTGTCGAGTTGTGTCTAATTTTACACACACGTAGCCTGCTACACTCCAAAACAGTGTCCCCACGAGACCAACCTTACGTTTTTAAACAGTACGAGGCAAAGGCTAAATAATAGTGCAAGTTGAAGCCCAAAATATGGATGTGAGTCGAAGAGCCCAATAGGGTGAACTACTAGTAAGTTCCACCTGCACAACCCAATAGAAAGAGAGATTATCAGATGAATCTTGTTCACCACGCCATCCGTAGTCTAACTAATAAGGTTTATTCATTTCATTTTAACTTCCAAATAACCACTCATTTTTATTGACATATAAAAAAGAGTAAAGATTCACCTTAAAAATGAGATGAATGAACCTTATTAGCTAGGACTATAGATGACACGGTGAGTCGAGTCCATCTAATAATTTTTTTAATACGACAGAAAAGCACGCAACAATGTTTTCAATATGATTTACTACACATGCTTCTTATTATGCGGTGTGTGCAGTCTGCCTCAATGTAGATTTTATGGAATGGATCGTTAACTGGGTCTTTTCAGCCTTCTAGAGGTATTAGACAAGGTGACCCGTTATCACCCTATTTGTTTGTTTTATCTATGGAGAGGTTGTCATAGTTTATCACCCGTGAGGTTGAAGCTGGGAGGTGAAAAATGATTGTATTATCTCGCAATGGCCATGGTTTATCGCATTTATTTTTTTCTGATGACATGGTTTTATTTGCTGAAGCATCAATTGATCAGTTTAGTGTGATTCAACGGGTGTTATCTGATTTCTGTCTTTTCTCCGGGCATAAGTTCAGTATTGCCAAGACTAATATCTTTTTCTCTAAAAATGTCCCCCATAATTGTCGACAATATGTTAGTGGATGTTTTGGCTTTGTTGAGGTTCCTGATTTGGGACGTTATCTTGGTGTACCGCTTCTGTATAATAGGGTGACTAAACTTACATACCAATTCCTCATTCAGAAGGTGCGAAATCGTTTAACGGGTTGGCTATCCAAGAAATTATTGTTTGCGAGACGAGTTACACTTGCCAAAGCTGTGCTGGAAGCTTTGCCATCGTATACTATGCAAACGACTCTTCTTCCCAAAGCTATTTTGCAGGGATATAGAAAAGTTAATTATGAAGTTCATTTTGGGTAATTCGGATAATGCTCACCATATCCATCTTATGTGTTGGGACGTTTTGTGTAAGCCGTGGACAGAAGGTGGCTTAGGATTTAAGAACTAGGAAGTTCAAAATTGTGCTTTCCTCGTGAAGCTCGGTTTTAATTTGGTTGCTAGGCCGAATGATTTGTGGGTTAAAGTTGTTCGTAGCAAATACGAGTGTGTGAGCTTGGTACCGGACATCTTAACGCGAATGTGAAGGGGTATTGTGGGTGTTTGGGGCTTAGTTAGGATGAATATTGGATGGAATGTGGGTAATGGAAGATCGATTGACTTTTGGACATAACCTTAGGTGGCCGACATTGGGGAGTTAGACAAATGGTTACATGCACCTATGTTTGTTCCATCGGGTTTTACACCGATTAGTGCCATGGTCGATGGGGTGGGAGAGTGGCGTTGGGATTTGTTTGCACCCTATCTCCCAACTCATAGTTTGGATCGCATTGATGCGATTAAACCACCTACGGACACAGCCCCTTCGGATGTGGTTGTGTAAAACCAATGTTTGATTTTGATATAACAAAGTATTTTAAAGACCAAATTGTAAAACTTAAAATGAATTTTTAAGTCCATCAAAAGTTTTCAAATCAACAAGGCTTTTCTCTAGTTTGAAAAGCTCAAACTCCAAAATATTTTCTAAGTGTTCCAAAGCCAAATTGCTCAAAAACGTCTATGTGTATCGATACGCTTCTCACCGTATCGATACCTTTTTTACAAACTTGGCTACTGGAGACAAACGTTTCGATACGCTCCTTACCGTATCGAAATAAGGTATCAAAACAGATTACATCTGTATCGATACGCTCTCTCTATAAAATCCTAAGGAGTTTGAATCGAGTACCGATACGGTTTCACCCGTATCGATACGGTTTAATATGTTTTAAAAATCCAGAGCTTTAAATATTTGAACCGTTGCCTTATTAGTTTTTAGGTAACCAAAATTTAAAGTGGTAGTTAATGAGTATCGATACGCTATAACTCGTATCGATATGAATTCCTCTAGTGAGCTATGTTGGAAAAATTTTATCGATATGTTCTTACCCTTATCAAAATAGTTCCCTAACCCTTATCGATACGCCTGAACGTGTATCGATACGCCTCTCTTATATTTGTGCAACGACTCTTTCTTTTTTGAGACAGGTATCGATACACCTCCTCGAGTACCGATACGGTAGGTTGCAGAGGTGCATTTATGGTGGTAAGAGAGGGTTCCAACGGCTATAATCAACTCCCTAACCACCCAAACGGCTAGAATTAATGGAGAATGTACAAAACAAGCCCATTGAAGACCATCAACAAGTATTGCATCTAAGAGAAACATCTACACACAAAATCCAAGCTCATGTGCCAAAAGTCTTATCTTGTAAAATCCTAAATTGTCTTTGAGTGTAATTCTTATCTAGTATTTCAATTTGGGTTGAGTGCTTGTATTCAAAGGGGCAAATTTGTATTGAGAGATATTCTTATTGTCTTTAATTTCTTCTTTTTAACCAAGTGAGGGTTTGGTCAATTTTGGGTAGAAAATTGATCGGTTTTGTAAAGGTTTTCTCGTAAGCCTAGAAAAGAGGAAGATCAACTGGTAGAGTTGTTGGAAAATCCTTAGTGGGAGCTAAGGTAGTGGATGTAGAGTTCATTTGAAACTTGAACCACTATAATTTCCTTGTTCTTCATTTTTATTCATTCCACTTCACTTCCAAAATTTTAAAAACCCAATTCAGCCTCTTCTTGGCTTTGATCAATCATTTGATCCACTCAATAATTGGTATCAGAGCCAACCTCTTTGAAGGATTAACAATCGAAAGAGGAGATTCTAAGAAGAGTGTGATCATCAACAAAGCAAGCCATGGCATCTACCTCCGGTTCTAACATGTACGAGTCTCAACCGATCACCAAACAGGCCTTTCTTCAACTGTGACAACTATGCTTTTTGAAAGAACCGGATGTGTCTCTTCATAAAGTCAAGTGATTACCTTGTTTGGGATGCTATAGAGGATGATCCCATCATTTCGATGAAAAGAGACGATGAAAGAAGACTTGTGCCGTAAAGAAAAGGAAAACTGAGTGATGATGATTGAAAGAAGCTTCAAATCAACGACAAGGCTCTTCACATGCTATTTTGTGCTTTTGGACCGGATATCTACTCCAAAGTTTATTCTATAAAAAGTGCTAAAGAAGTGTGGGATACACTTAAGACAACCTATGAAGGGACAAGCGATATGAAGGAAACAAAGATTGGAATTCTCAATCTTAGCTATGAGAATTTCAAGATGGAGCCCGACAAAACCGTATCGAAGATGTTTGATCATTTTTCAACCATTTTCAATAGGCTAAAAGGTTTTTGAGAGATCATCTCGGAGGACAAGCTAGTCCAGAAGCTACTCTCTTCCCGAGTCTTGGGATGGGAAAAGAACTGTTATCATCGAGGCAAAGAACTTGAAGACACTAAAGCTTGATGAGCTAGTTGATTGTTTCCTAACTCATGAAATCATGAAGCAAGGAAGAGAAGATGAAAAGAAGAAAGAAGAGTAGAGAAGCTTGAGGTAGACAAAAAGAAGAAACTAGAAGTGGCTCTCAAAGCTTCTTTACATGAGGAGGGCACTTCTAGTGGGGAGGAAGATCTTGAAGAATTGGCTATGATAGCCAAGAGATTCTCACGGTTTATGAGGTCCAACCGAGGTAGAAGGTTTCAAAGAAAGATGGACTTCAATACCAAGAACAAAGAAGAAGAAAAGGATCTGATCATATGCTAGGAGTGCAAGAAAACAGGTCATATCCATTCCGAGTGTTCTCAACTCAAGAAGAAGGGCTTTGAGAAGAAGAAGAAGCTCAAAGTCAAGCTTGCTACTTGGAGTGATGAGGAATCATCCGAGGATGAGGAACAAGAAGTGGCCAACCTTTGCATCATGGCTATTGAGGAGGATTCTATGGTAACCTCTAACTCATCTACTTTTGATTTTACCTATGATGAATTGCATGAAGCGTAAGATGAGTTACAAGAGGTGTATGATGAGTTAGTTGAGAAGTATAAGTAGTCCGTTTTGAAAAATAAAAAAATCATTTTCGATTTGAATGCTAAAAATGATTTGATTTCTCAAGCTAATTTGGAATATGAGAAGAAAAAAAATTAGGTCTACAAGATGAACTTGAATACATTCAAAAGGAAAATGTAGTTTTAAATAATCTTATTTCTCAATGTAACATTGAACACCAAAAGATATTAGATGAGCTCAATGAGCTCAAAAAATCTTTCAAGAGTGTTGGTACTTTGAAAAATGAAATTGGTGAATCATCTAGAACAAAACCAACCTAAGAGAAAGAATTTTAACTACAAAAAAATGGCTCATATAGGCATACTAAAACTAAAAGAATTAGAAGTGTATGGGTTCCTAAGGTACTTGTTAAATCTAATAATGTTGATGCTATGTCACCTTGGATTCCTAAGGGAACCAAGCTTTTTGGAGCTAACACTTGTGGACCCAAAATGATTTGGGTACCAAAAATCAAAGCCTAAATTCTTTGTTTGTAGGGGGCATTACAACAAGGCCTAAGCACAAAGTCAAAACTCATGGTACCTTGATAGTGGATGCTCGAGGCATATGACCGGAGACAAGAGTCGATTCATGAAATTAAAGCCAAAATTACAGGAGTAGTGACATTTGGTGATGACTCCAAAGGCCACATTGAAGGTATTGGCTCCATAGGTAATCACTCTACCATACTTATTGAAAATGTGTTATATGTCAATGGTCTAAAACATAATTTTTTTAGCATTAGTCAATTGTGTGATAAAGGGTTTAATGTCTTATTTGATAAAAATGGGTGTAAAATTGTTGACATTAAATCTAATAAAAAATGCTCATTGGTCCATTGCATAGGAAACATATACATGGTGCCTCTAGATGACATTCATGCATCCCATGTATGTTTTGTTTCACAAAATGAAAATGATGCATGGTTGTGGCATAGGAAACTACGACATGCTAGCATTAGTGTTTTAGAAAAATTAGTTTCCCTAAATCTATTTAGAGGTTTACCCAAGATTAAGTTCTCAAATGATAAAATATGTGATGTATGCTCTAAGGATAAACAACATAGATCATCCTTTAAATCCATTAATGATGTCTCTAATAGTAGATGTTTACAATGGATTCATATGGATCTCTTTGGGCCTATTAGAACTATTTGCTAGGGTGGTAAATCATATGCTTTTGTACTTGTTGATAACTATTCTAGGTTTACTTGAGGTCTATTCTTAAGTACAAAATATGAGGCTTTAGAAAAATTCACCATATTTTCGAAATTAACTCAAAATGATCTTGAGCTTAAGATTGCTCACATTAGAAGTGATCATGGAACCGAGTTTCAAAATCTAGATTTTGAAGAGTTTTTAAATGAAAATGGTATTAGCCATAATTTTTTGACACCTCGAACTCCTCAACAAAATGGGGTAGTTGTGAGGAAAAATAGGACTTTACAAGAAATGGCTAGAACCATACTTTGTGAAAATAATTTACCTAAATACTTTTGGGTGGAAGCCACAAATCCTGCTTGCTACATTGTAAATCGAGTAATTATTAGAACAATCTTAAAGAAAAACACCATATGAGATTTTAAAATCTAAGAAGCCTAACATTAGCTATTTTCATCCATTTGGTTGCAAGTGTTTTGTTTTAAACAATGGAAAAGACAACTTAGGTAAATTTGATGCTAAAAGTGATGAAGCTATTTTCTTAGGGTATTCTTTAAACTTTAAAGCCTATCATGTATTTAATAAAATAACTTTAGTAGTAGAAGAGTCTATACATGTTTTTTTCGATGATAACCTTATTCTGAGGAAGGATTCTTGTGATGATGATAATGTAGGGATCATTGAAGCTAATGATGGTAGAAAATCATCAAAGGTGGATGAAATTCCAACTAAAGAAGAAGATGCACAAGATCCACCTCTTGAAGCCTTGAAGGACTTTGCTCTTGAGGAAAAGGAGGTATCTTACCCAAGGGTGTTCAACTATGTCAAAGATGGTTAAATCTTGGGTGATCCATAGAAGGGGATAACTACTAGATCCTTTCTCAAATTAATGAATCATGTTGCTTTTATCTCATGCATTAAGCCTAAGAATATCAAAGAAGCATTAAAATATGACTTTTGGATTTTGGCTATGCAAGAAGAAATAAACCAATTTGAGAGGAGTAATGTATGGACATTAGTTGAAAGGCCTAGTAATCAATCTACTATAGGAACTAAATGAGTATTTAGGAATAACTATATGAGAGTGGTAACATAGTGAAAAACAAAGCTAGGCTAGTTGCTCAAGGTTACACTCAATGAGAGGGAATAGATTTTGATGAAACCTATGCACCCATAGCTAGAATGGAAGCTATTAGGATGTTGCTTGCATATGCATGTTATCATGATTTCAAGCTTTTTCAAATGGATGTAAAAAGTGCATTTTTAAATGGTTTTATAAATGAAGAAGTGTATGTGGAACAATTACCATGTTTTGAGGATTCAAAATTTCCAAATCATGTTTTTAAGCTAACCAAAGCCCTTTATGGTTTAAAACAAGCTCCTAGAGCTTGGTATGAAAGGCTTTCAAACTTTTTAATTGAAAAATGTTTTGAAAAAGGTAAGGTGGAAACTACACTTTTATAAAAAGATATAAAAATGACATCTTAGTACTGCAAATATATGTTGATGATATTATCTTTGGCTCTACTAATGAATGTTATTGCAAAGAGTTTGCTAAGTTAATGCAAGGTGAATTTGAGATGAGCATGATGGGGGAGCTTTCATTCTTTTGGGACTCCAAATCAAACAAAGGAAGGATGACACCTTCATAAATCAAGCAAAGTACGTGAAAGATATGTTGAAGAAGTTTGGCTTGGAGCAAGCAAAGCCTCAAGCTACACCAATGAGCTCATCTACAAAACTTGACAAAGATGAAGGAGGTAAGTGTATTGACTCTAAGCTTTATCGCTCTATGATTGGATCATTTCTTTACCATACCACAAGTAGACCGGATATATTGTTTAGTGTATGCTTGTGTGCTAGGTTTCAAGCTAATCCTAGAGAGTCTCACCTTATAGCCGTTGAAAGGATCTTTAGGTACCTTAGAGTTTGTAACCCCCTAGACCCGCCTATGCGTTAAAACGGATCCTAGGAAGTCACATTAGGGTCACAAGAGCGACCCACAGTGAAAATACACATGAAAACTTTTTTTTTTCTCTCAAAACACTTATTAAACTGTAAAATCAACTTCTGTTTAAAATGCAATTTCAGGAAATCATTTAAACACATAACAAAATTTCAGAAAGTATTTTACAGACACTGACATGAAATCATACATGACATACATGCCCCCTAACTACACAATACCGTACTCCAGAGGCAACGCCGAGAGAACTCCGAACACCGATGTCAAACATTAGGTCATGATATTTTCTTTTAACCTGCGATGATAAAAACAACGTGAGCTTGGGATAGCTCAGTAATACAGAACTACCAAAAGATGCTATAAGCTCATGCAGACATATGGTAGGCATAACATTTTCATGATGTTTCAAGCAGTGATAGTCCTATATTTTTGTTCTACTATTTCGAGGTTACATCATACTCAAGAATAATGGTATTTGTTCTTTAATCAGACCTTGAGAATTAGACGGAAATTATATAGGCTGGTAACATACGAGGTAGGAATCAGAGAGTTTGACGTCTAGTGTGTTCCAATAAGTGCAGATAAACATACAAAAGTACTTAACATCATATTATATGAGTACATAACAGATTAAATGCCAATGTTCAATGATCATACAGAAGTTTACAAGAACTACCCTCCAACCTTACACCAATATGCAGTCCCCCAGAACTGCATCCATAAGGACTTACCCTAGGCCCGATAGGCATAGGTGCCACCTAAGGGGCTGCCTTAGGTCCATAAGGACTTACCCTAGGCCCGATGGGCATAGGTGCCACTCAAGGGGAGACCTTGAGTCTATAAGGACTTACCCTAGGCCCGATGGGCGTAGGTGCCACTCAAGGGGAGACCTTGAGTCCATAAGGATTTACCAGCTTAATCAGGGCTGTACCAACAGAGACTTCATAACATAACCCAACAGTATACCCCAGATAGTAATCGGTGTTCAGATTCCAGACATGAGTAACATAATACATGTAACAGACATATTTTATTCAGAGTATCAGAAACAGAAGTTCATGCTTTTGACAGATAAATGGGCATACTATCGAGCAGAGCAGACATTTTCAGCATTCATCATGCAAACAGATTGTACCATCATAGGTCAAATTAACATACCATACTAACAAATTCATCAAACAGTCAGACAATACCATCACAGATCAAACGATCACATACCAAGTATACAGATCGAGCAGACATATATTAGGTAGGCAGAGAATGTCATCATATATCAAGTTCATCAAACATAATATTATTCATGGTCAAATAATTATACAATTCATTCAACGGAATATATCACACATAGAACACACTAGATGGAATATTTTATTTCCTGAAGATACTCGGCATTTACAGAAGGGGTCACATTAAACTTTTGACAATTTAGACGAATTTCCAGAACGAGGTTCTTATTAGAAAGGGGTTCGTAAAATGATTCATATTATGAATTCAAGAATTGGTACATCAAGATCTTAGAAAGTTTGGATATATCATGAGTACTTTAGTCATTTAAGCTTACAAGGGCATTATGGTCATTTTATCATACATGGGCGTTTTGATAATTTATACCAACGAGACATAAGCATTCGCTCAGGAAATTCTATTTACTCATCACTTTTCCAGTCATGCATTCAGAGATTTCTATGATAAGATCTTTTGCGATATCAGATACATCCAGGGTTGTTCTGGTCACAATGGCCAACAAGGGCGTTTTGGTCATTTAACTATCAGAGGTGATTTTATAGTTTAGCCCAGTAATGATAAAATGACGATTTACAATAGTTAATATTTCCAGAAGTTTTTCAAGCCTCCAACTATTCGAACTAACATATTCCTACCTTGCAGTACTAACCAACGCTTATAATAATATCAGGAGTGATTAACAGACATGAGCGTGCTTCCTAACACTTAGGGGCAGTTTAGCCCTTAAAGTCTCTTTAGAATTCTCAGAGTTTCATCAAATGCATAATTGTATATTTTACTCAAGAGAGCATTTCAGTCATTTTGGAAATTGGGATGAATTCATCGTTTTTGTCAAATCTTACTATTTAACACCTCTATCGTTTACGTACTTTGTAGAGATTAAGTCATTTTAATTTCTTCGGCCCCTTACAGACGATTTACTCATTTTAGAACTTAAGGGTAAAATTGCTATTCTGATTAATTAAGAATTTCGGTGCTCGAATGCACTACAGTCTTTTTTTTTTGTCATTACGATCATTTCGATTAATTCATTCCTTACTGTCGCACGGTTCAGCTTAAGAATACAACAATAATTTCAGTCATTTTACCTTAAGGCGTTTTACCTTCATGTGTTATACAGAGCTCGGGGGAAAAATTCAAGTTTCTTTCAGTATCACACACATTTGAATAATGATGCCGAAGTCTTTTCCAAAAGAACATACATCTTGGGTAGTGTAATTTGCATAATCATGTCGAATGCAGATTTTAGGTCATTTCCTTTATCAGAGGGGTAGTTTAGTCATACTTATGCTCCAAGGGCATTTTCGTAATTTCATAATCAATATCTCTCACTCCGTATCCTGGGCCTCGTTTCTTACGCACTGATGATTGAGTTGCGAATTAACTGAATTTAATTATTAGAACTTCTGATACTGTTAGCCCGTTAGTAATCTTATTCGGATGATTTGGTCTGATTAATATTCATACTTATTGCTCGAATTTGATTCAATTTAAGCAGAATTTACAGTATACGTCATCATAAGCATGCATGCGTTAACCGAATATCAACATGTTCATAAAGCATACAAGGGGTAGTAGTGTATTACCTTCACTCTGAGCTACACTGGTCGGTTCGTGGACGATATTCGAACACACTTGAACTCGGATTCAACATCCCACAACCACGCAGATATGAAGATATGCAGATGCCTTCAATTAAACAAAAACCCACAGTTAAATCTTAATCACACTGCCTTTAAACTGAACAAGAAACGCATAAGCATTTTTGGGTTCAAGATCAGATTCAGAGGCTTTCGGGTCGGAATTTTGCGAAACGGGCTTCAAAAACGGACTCAGGACGTCGAAAAACATAAAATAGGAGTTTTCGGAAAATTTGACTTTTTGGTCAACGGTCAAAGTCAACGCTGACGTCAGCGGTCAAAGTCAACACTGACGTCATGCTGACGTCACTGGTCCCAGGGCTGACTCGGTGAGTTGACTCACTGGGTTGACTCGGACGAGTTGACTCACTGAGTTGACTCGGACGAGTTGACTCACTGGGTTAACTCGGTCAACGGGTCGGGTCGGTCAACGGGTCGGGTCAACGGGTTGGGTCAACGGGTCGGGTCAACGGGCTTGGTTCATGGGCTGACTGGTTTAACCGGTCTAGCCGGTTCTTATAAAAACAGACCGGTTCACTTACCCTTTGAACCGACTTCGTCGGCCGGTCACCGGAAATTCACCGAAGGCCCCCAAACGGTCAGAATCTGTCGAAAGAGTAAGAGATCTCAGAATCAACACTTCAAACAAGCCGGAAATACTCTAACAAAGCCGAAATCTAACCGGAACTTACCAAAACGAAACAAAAAAAGCCAAAAACATCGAAGCTCCGATGAGGCCTTCAACGACGGCGGGCGGCTGTTTAACCGGTACGGTTTTGTTCAGCTCACGACGGGGAGCTTGCTCGAGACAACGACACGACGAACGGACGTTGACAACGACCGTAATCGGTGAAGAACCGTTTGGTAAAACCTAGGTTCACCGAATTTTCTTCCCCCGATTTCCGGCGAACGGGGCGGCGATTGGGCGCGTAACTTGAGGGGTTAGCTTTGGGACGTCAAGACGCTTCCGACGAGGGTGGCGGTGTCCACCACTGCCTGGCGGTGGAGGGGATCGGCGGTAACGAACTCGAACGGTTTTTTTCACCGTTCAAAGGCAACTGCTGTCGAGACTGGTGGTTGGGCGGTCGGGTTTCAACGGCGAAGAGGCCAGGATGGTGGCGATGAGGGCGGTGCACACCACCGCCGGCCGGAGCATGGTGGTCGGAGTGTGAACGGCAAAGGGGAGTTGAAGGGTTTGGAACCCTCTGCATATTTCCTCCTTAGAATATTTTTTTTTGAATGAGTGTTTAAACAATTTGGGTAGGTGAAGGGTTCAGATATTCCTTTATTACCGGTATAAGAGAAACATAATAGATTAAGATAAAATCAAAGCAATCTAAGACCAAGAACGTCTTTAGCTCAAATGGTTAACCCTTCTACCTCTCATGCCAAAGGGAACGGGTTCGAGTCCCCTTGGCAGCCACTCTTCTTTTTATTTCTTTTCTTTTTTTTTTTTAACCAATACTTAGGGTGTTACAGAGTTACTCCTTGTTTAGGTCTTTGGTACCCTAGAGACTCAACCTTTAACCTTCATGATTATTCGGATGCAGATTATGAGGGTTGTAAAATCGATAGGAAAAGTACTTCTGGTACTTGCCAATTCCTAGGTAGTATGTTCATATCTTGTTTCTCTAAGAAACAAAATAGTGTGGCTTTATGTACCACCAAAGCCGAGTACATATCCTTAGGGAGTTGTTGTGCTCAAGTACTTTGGATGAAACAACAACTCTTAGATTATGGAGCTAAAGTAGAAACCATACCCTTAAGTGTGATAACACTAGTGCTATTTGTCTCACCAAAAATCTCATCCAACACTCTAGAACCAAACACTTAGAGATAAGGCCCTATTTCATTAGAGATCATGTCCTTAAACAAGATGTTGTTATAGTGTATGTTGACACCTTAAATCAATTAGCAGACATCTTTACCAAGCCTCTAGACAAAGAGATTTTTTGATCCCTCAGGAGAGAGTTAGGTCTAACTAGCCTATCTTGACCCTTTAGGACTCTTTTGAGGTTAAATTTGCTTGATCTTGTGAAAATTCATGTTTATGTATTGTTAATCTTGATAGAAACCATGCTTGTAGCTAGGGGGAGTATGCTTCTATTAGAACATGCTTAGATCTTCTCAGTCATCATTTGTATACATTTAGAAGATGTTAAAGTCGAGCCTTTAGTTGTTCTAGTGGCCAAAAATGCATTTCTGGGCATAGGTATCGATATGGTCTTATGCGTATCGATACGAGTACTTCATTAGCTTTCCAGACTGCATTTTCTTTCTTGCAGGTATCGATACAGTTAAATTTGTTTCGATACGAGTTGTGAGCGTTTCGATACGAATGTCTTTCGTTTCGATATTGTTTCTTGATAGGTGGTTCCAAGGAATTACAGTTGTACCCCTGTATCGATAACGCCTTTAGGCGTATCGATACTCGATCGCGCAGAAGCTTTAATTGGGCATTAAAAGACTTTCACTATTACCAAAATTCTTTTTCAAAACCCTAGCCGATTTTCATCTATAAAAGGGCCCTCAACCCCTTATATTTTCATCACACAACTTAAAGTTTCTTGAGGGTTTTTCAAAATCAAGCCAATTCTTAAGGCTCTACATCAATTTGGTGCAAAATCTTCATACATTCCTCCCTCTCTCAATACCAAGGTATAAAATCTTCATTTCTTTTTATTTTCTTTATTAGTTTCGTTTCAATTTTTTTGTTCTTTCAAAAGATATTATTCAACTTTTTTTGTTTTGTTTTATCTTTCAAATTTTTTTACCTTGATTATTGATTTATCCATGGGGTTGAATGTGAAAATTAATGCATACACACATTGGTTTGATTAGTTTTTTTTCTATACTATGGCACCTAAAAAAAGAGCACGCACTACTACCGAAGTTGGCGAAGGATCAAATCCCGGCGATGGCACTCATTTGAATTTGACCTTAATTTATCAAAGGTGCTTTCGAATTCTCGGTGAACTCAACTATTTTCGATCTTTTCAAAACTAAAAGATTCGACCGAAGAGGGTAATTTCCATTCCTTTTCTGAATTCGGAGTGTTTCAAGTTTTCTTATGTACCATTGCTCCAAGAATGAAAGTTTATGGGTTTTCTTCAATTTTCGGGGTTGTTCTTTCAAAAATTGGTTTTTATCTTTTATGCCAATGAAAAGTGTGTTGCCAATGCCGAGGGTAATGTCATTGTTGTCAATTCTTATCTTATGGGCAAGAAGATTACCGTCGATGTCAAGGCCCTTTGTGATATTTTTGGTTTTAAGGATGATGGTACCGATGATGAATGTGCTCTTTGACATGTTTTGGAGGGATCCGTGACCGTTCTCAATGCTCATGACCATATCTTACATTTGATGATCACTTGGTGGTTTAGGCCTTCCGGAGGAAAATACTCAACCATCCGCCAAGTTGATGATTTTTGAATTAGGTGCTTTCGCGAGAGGAAACGTCCTAACCTTGCTCGCATTATGTTTCTGGAGATTGTCTTACTCATTCAACATTGTCACACCACTCT
The DNA here is from genome assembly GCA_958450335.1 of Hibiscus tridactylites. Taxonomy (NCBI): domain Eukaryota; kingdom Viridiplantae; phylum Streptophyta; class Magnoliopsida; order Malvales; family Malvaceae; genus Hibiscus; species Hibiscus tridactylites. The sequence goes on along the minus strand of OY288287.1, from coordinate 3,147,540 downwards.
TGTTACTTCATTCACCTATGTCACCGCTTTGAACTACTTTTTCACTAAGAATGAGATCAATTGTTCTCGTGATTATTTGACGAATCTCACCGATCTGATTGATGAAAGGTCTCTAACTCGGGGCAAGTTTTATTATTTCAATGGTAATTGGCTTCGCCTTTCCGAGCTTCCTAGTCATGCTATACCTGAAGAGATTGCAAATCCTACCATAGCTTCTCAAGCACCTCCTACATCCATGGGTTCTCTCAGGACCTACCTTAATGAACAATTCACAAGCTTACGCACGGGATTTGGTTCTATAGATCAAGTCATGAATTTCGGGTTGGCCGCCATTGATGCTCGCTTCACAAGCTTAGAAGATCACATGACTAATGTGGAGAAGCGTATCTCTTCTATTGAGGTCGAGCACAATTCGATGAATATCTCTCAAACGGCCTTCCATGATGAATGGCGTCAATCAAGGAGGAACGATGATGCCAATGAAGATGAAGATAATGAAGATGGTGATGGAGACGAGTAATAGATTAGTCTTTGCATCTAATTCATGTCATCTTAGAATTTACTTTCATGCACTTTGATTTATGTTTTTAGGATTAAGTTTGTCATTTAAAACCTATGCTTTGATTTCTGTTGTTTGGATTTTACTTTGATGTTTCTTTAATCTATGAACTTTATGATTATCTATTAAATGTTGCTTGGTTTATTGTTATGCCTTTATAGCTTATGTCTCTTATTTTGATCTAACAAAAAGGGGGAGAGGGAAATTCACAAGCTCACTTAAAACATAAACTTAAAATTTACCTAGCTAACATTAAGGGGGAGTTGTTTTCCAAAGTATTTCAAAAGACTTAAAAATTTTAAGCTTTGGTTTTGTTATATCCAAAAGGGGGAGATTGTAAAACCTATGTTTGATTTATATGTAACAAAGTATTTTAAGGACCAAATTGTAAAACTTGAAATGAATTTTTAAGTCCCTCAAAAGGTTTCAAATCAACAAGGCTTCGCTCTAGTTTGAAAAACTCAAACTCCAAAATATTTTCTAAGTGTTCCAAGGCCAAATTGCTCAAAAACGTCTATGTGTATCGATACGCTTCTCACCGTATCCATACTTTTTCTACAAACAAGACTACTGGAGACAAATGTTTTGATGCGCTCCTTACCGTATCGAAATAGGGTATCGAAACAGATTCCATCTGTATCGATACACTCTCTCTATAAAATCCCAAGGAATTTGAATCGAGTACCGATACGGTTTCACCCGTATCGATACGATTTAATATGTTTTAAAAATTCATAGTTTTAAATATTTCGACAGTTGCCTTGTCAGTTGGTAGATAACCAAAATTTAAAGTGGTAGTTAATGAGTATCGATACGCTATAACTCGTATCGATACGAATTCCTCTAGTGAGCTATGTTGGAAAAATTGCATCGATACGGTCTTACTCGTATCGAAACAGTTCCCTAACCCGTATCGATACGCCTAAACGCGTATCGATACGCCTCTCTTATATTTGTGCAATGACTCTTTCTTTTTTGAGACAGATATCGATACGCCTCCTCGAGTACCGATACGGTAGGTTGTAGAGGTGCATTTATGGTGTTAAGAGAGGGTTTCAATGACTATAATCAATTCCCTAACCACCCAAACGGCTAGAATTAATGGAGAAAGTATAAAAACAAGCCCATTGAAGACCAACAACAACTATTGCATCTAAGAGAAACATTTACACACAAAATCCAAGCTCAAGTGGCAAAAGTCTTATTCTTGTAAAATCCCAAATTGTCTTTGAGTGTAATTCTTATCTAGTATTTCAATTTGGGTTGAGTGCTTGTATTCAAAGGGGCAAATTTATATTGAGAGATATTCTTATTGCCTTCAATTTCTTCTTTTTAACCAAGTGAGGGTTTGGTCAATTTTGGGTAGAAAATTGACTTGTTTTGTAAAGGTTTCCTCCTAAGCCTAGAAAAGGGGAAGATCAACTAGTGGAGTTGTTGGAAAATCCTTAGTGGGAGCTAAGGTGGTGGATGTAGAGTTAATTTGGAACTTGATCCAATATAATTGCCTTATTCTTCATTTTTATTCATTCCACTTCACTTCCAAAATTTTAAAAAACCCAATTCACTCCCTCTTGGCTTTGATCAATCATTTGATCCACTCAACAGGTTGGTTGGCGGCCTAGCTCGGATGGTCACTTTACGTTGAAGTCGTCGTACTTAGTCAAAGAATCGAGGGTGGCAGCTCTTTTAGACCCTATTTGGAAGATGATCAAGAATTATAAAGGTGCACAACGAGTTAAAACATTTCTTTGGTTGCTTGCTCATGGTAGGTTGTTAACCAATATGGAGCGTAAAAGGCGTCACCTTACTTTGGATGATCGTTGTGGAGTATGTGATGCCGAAGTTGAGAGCTTGGAGCATCTCTTTAGGGAATGCCCATCGGCATGGTTGGTTTGGCGTAGTATTATCAAAGCAGATTGCTGGGTTGAATTTGAATCCATGTCCTTCCATGAATGACTTGACTTTAATTTGAAAATTGTGCGTTTTGCCGCAGGTTGTAAGGATGAATGGCCACTGCTGTTTGGGGCGGTGCTATTGGCGATTTGGAGGCATAGAAATGATTTGATTTTTGACCCTTTGTCGATCCATGGCGCGGGAATTTTGGCTGATGCACGATCCATGGTGGCGAGTCGCCTGGGTAGGCAACCAATGGTACTGCAACATGCTTCCACGCCCGGGCAGCAAGGTATGCGGACGGGTCTGCGATGGGAAGCACCGAGTAGTGGTTGGTTGAAAATGAATTCGGATGGTGCGCGATGTCAGGGGAATGGCCGCGCGTCATGGGGGGTCCTACGATCCTCGGATGGTGCTTGGGTGTTTGGTTTTGCAAAGTATGTGGGCATTTGCTCGATTGTAGAGGCCGAGCTTTGGGGAGTTGTGGAGGGTTTGCAACATGCTTGGACTCTGGGTTTCTGACGTGTGATAATTGAGGTTGATAGCTCAGATGCTAAGCGTTTGATGACTCATCGGTAAGGAACTTTTGTTTTATCTCGTTATTACATTCTATCGATTCTTTGCTCCAAAGAGGTTGGGAAGTGCATACTAGGTAAGTGTTGCGTGAGGCTAATACCGTTGCGGATTGCTTGGCGAAGTATGGCCTTTCTTTGTCATGGGGTGAACAAAATTTTGTTCAACCCCTGAATTGCGTTTTCACGGTGTATCATAAAGATCTTATGAGATTGGTTGTGTAATATGTTTCTCCTTGGTTTTGTTGCGTGAGGCTAATATCTTGTTTTATGTTGTTTTAAGGCACCTCGCTAACTCCCCTTTTCTACTCAAAAAAAAAAATTATGATTTACTACACAGAACAGTTATCTTAGGACATACACAATACAACTGCATAGAACAGTTCCATGCTTTTAGACTACAATCTATTTTGAACATAATTAGGAGATAACGAGATAAATTAAAAATGCAAGTTCATTTTCTAAATACAAACATGATATAATCCCCCTCATGCAAGAATTAAACGCCATTTTTATAAGGTTTTAACTTAACTCAGATACCCGAAACTAGTGATAATTATCTCATACATTTAACCTTTCCATTTCCTTCCTAAGAGCGTTGGCTCTCACCAAGCTCCCGATGGTATTCACCGCCAACTTGAGATCCTCCAGTGGATTTCCGGGTGCCACCGTCTTGTACAAGTAGCTGTCAAATGTCATCTTCTGCACATATTCGTCGGCACACATCTCCACGAAAGCTTCCCTAGCCGGATTTGATCTGTAGAACACCTTCTGCAAGACATCTAATACCTTGTATGTTGGCCAGTAAGTTTTGTCCCACTTCTCTAAGTACTTCCTCAAGTCCCCTTCATCCACCATCTTCTTCCCATTCTGTGACCCCTCAACAATGGCCTCCGCGCACATTCTCCCACTCTTAGCTGCAAAGTAGATACCTTCCCCCGAGCATTTCGTCACATATCCAGCTGCATCCCCAACTAAGGCTACTCTCCCGAATAACCTGCGCGGACGAGGATGCTCTGGGATTGGGTGTGCCTCAACCCGTATAATCTTACCTCCAAGGATCTTGTCTTTTGCTCTGTTTCTAGTGGCTAGCTGGAACTTCTTGATGTCACTCTTGTGAGTCACTGTGCCGGTTCCAACAGCAACATGATCACATTTGGGGAAAACCCAACCATAGAAATCCGGTGAGACATCATCTCCTACATACATTTCAGCAAGATTCTCGTAGTACACCATTTTTTCATCAGGAATTTTGATTCTCTCCTGCAATCACAACGAGATTTCAAGAATGTAGGAAAAATTGAACATTACATAAACAAATACATGTTCTCCACTTAACCATATGTTTAACTCCATAGATTTAATGCAAAACAAACATCCTACAAAAACAGAGTTTGAGCTTAATTACATATTGAAATACTACATTTCAAGTAAAACATCCAGTTTCTAACAACACATGGGCTATTTTGAGATCTGCCAAAACTTTTTCAAACTAAAGAGATAAATCAAATCATAGTACCCCAACATTACAATAATAAGGAGAAGAGTATGGTATTGTTAGATATTGCAGGTTCAAACTTCAAACACCCATCTGATGTGAATTATATGTGAAAGGGTGTTCAATTGTGATCCTAATTTCTACTCTCTGGAAAAGGGTGGGAAAATCTGTATATACCTGAAATGCAATAGCATAATCATAATCGCCGGCATTAATGGCTTTAGCAACTCGAGAGTTAGCCCCATCAGCTCCAACCACAGCATCGACTTCCAAAGTAGATTTAGATCCAACAGCTCCCATCTTCCCATCGTACTCGGTGTAATGCAAAACATAAGGCTCATCCCAACTTTTAGGCATATCCATCTTCAAGAACAACCCATTTATAACGTTAGCTCCATTCTCCTTAGCTCTGTCTCTCAGGTAAGCGTCCAACACTTCCCTTCTCACCATCCCAATGTACTCATGTGGTTTCAGCGTTTGCCCGATGTCAACGGCGATGTTGGAAGGCGAAATCATCTTCATTTTGGTGACTCGCCGGTCGATGATATCCAACGGCAGGTTGAACTCCCCCACCATGCAAAGCGGGATGGCTCCACCGCAAGGTTTACAGTTGTCGAGCTTGCGTTCGATTAGGAACGTCTCGATGCCACCCTTTGCGAGAGTTTCGGCGGCTGCGCCTCCTGCCGGGCCACCCCCTACGACAGCTACCCTGAGGTTGCGGTTGTTTAGTTTTGGAGAAGTTCTGGCAGCTGAAACATGGAATTTGACGACGGGTTTGGAAAGAGTGGTGGTGGCGGCGGAATCGGGGCAGGGCAGAGCGGAGCTACGGCGGAGGCCGGTGAAGGGTTTGAAAGCAATGGAGGTCATGTTTTGAGAAATGCCAGCAACTGAGAATTAACTGAAGTTTGGTGTGTTTTTGTTTTTGTAATAAAAGGGTAGATATGATTTGGAGATACGCGCAGGAAATGACCGTTGGATTTATAGAATTAACGGTACCGATTTGATTATGGATTACGAAGGATGGATTTTGATTTCTGTGATGAAATTAATCTCAGCAGAGAATCAATGAATTTTATGGCTAATTTTGTGCCACGTGATGCTCCAATTTTGTTTGTAGGATAAAATATAAAATGGTTACTAAATTATTTTTAAAAAATAAAATAATCACTTAATTGGACTTTAAATTTTAATTTTTATTTCAAAATATAAATAAATCATTAATTTTCATTAAGTTGTTGATGTAATGGTTAAAAAATTTTGTTAAATTATACATTTAATTTTTTATATTTACACATTCAATTAGTTTAATTTTATTAAAAAATTAAAACAATTAATCCTATTATTTAAACATTCTTTTCATTTGATCTTATTTTTTGTTACGAATAATTTAATTCCTATACTACCTCCGCACATGGCGGTCATATTCTTCATGCGGCAAGAAAGAGAAAAAGGCAAGAAGCTACATAGTGGTGTATTTGGATTTTCAATTCAACCAAAGCTATCTTGAAGCTTTGGAAATGGATGGGTCATAAATACGAGAGAGAGCTTGTAACGGGGATAAAATCGACTACCGAGACGTACAATAAATTTCTAAACTAATTCCATGTATACAAGAAATACAATAAATTAAGAATAATTCATAAGCATCACATCATCACTCATGTCAATCCAATTAATTAAAATAGGTTGCCTTCACCTTATGTTATAGAAAAATCACCCCATGCAGAAGAAACCGACACACTCGACATAGCTCAAACACCCAAGTTCAAAACATAAAAAATAAAAGACCACAATTAACAAAGTTGGCGGTAAATAATTTGACACAAAAATTAATTAAATAATGAAATAAACACAATCAATTATAATAGATACACATTCAACATATTCAACATAGAATAAAATCATTTATAAAAAAATTAATGAAAAAGCCATGAATAACCCCTCTATTCTATAAAAACAAAATAAGTACTTGAAGGAATGGTTGATGTAAAAGAGAAATTGAAGATGTGTGCCATGTGCCGCGGGATTGTACAACCTCAAAGCGTGTTTGGATTGCCTTAATTCCCTAAAATTCTCTAGCATTGTTTATGTCGCAACCTTTGAAGGAATGGTTTGTTGCTAACTTGAATTCAAAAACCACGTGTGGGAATTTGGGTGTTAATTAGCCCTTGTTATTTGCTGTTGTGTGTTGGCAATTGTGGAAGAAAAGGTGCAGCTTGCTTATGCACTCAACTTATGTTGAAAGGGTGGATTTCATTCCATATTGTTTAAACCTTGCAAAAGATTTTGAAGCTGCGATATCAAGAATTGGGCAGTCGTCTCCAACTCCTCGGGTTGATTCGTCGAGATGGACTTGTCCGAGAGAGGGTTGGGCGAAACTAAATATAGATGGTGCGGTTAATGTTGTTAACGACTCAGCTGCGATAGGAGGCGTGATCTGAAATGAGGTTGGTGATCAGCTCTTTGGCTTTTCTCGTAGTATTGGGATTTGTTTGGCATTACTTGCGAAACTTTGGGCTATATATGAGGGACTCCACCATGCATGGAGACTTGGGTTTCAAAGAGTGGTGATGGAATCTGATAATTTAGAGGCTACTCGCATCTTACACCGTAAATCGCCTACAATGAAATCGCATGCAATTGTTTCTAATATTCTCGATCTTTTGAATAATCAGTGGGTTGTTGATGTTCGTCATATTCACCGCCAATCCAATGGAGTTGCTGACTACTTGGCTAGACTAAGTCGAGATGCCTCGATGGGGGGTTTGATGTTTGCGAATAAACCTGCGGAAGTTGCCTCGGCCATGCTACATGACTTGAATTTTTAAGTATTAGACCTTGTTGCTCAGTATTATAAAAAAACGCTAATCAAACTTTCAAAAGTTATAAAATTACGATTAAATTTTATGTTTTGTTATAAAACGATAACTGGAACATTAAATGTCGTTAAATACTTAATGTGGCTGTTATGAAACTTTGTATAATCACATATAATCTTCCATATTTACACATTAAATTAAATTAGTCCTAATTCAAAAAAATCACTAAATATAGCCCTCGTTATTTATACATTCTTTTAATTTTGTCAAGCTTATGATTATTGTCTTTTATTTCAATGAGCTTTTATGCTTTCGTCCCCCAACTGATTCAAGGTGAGCAAATCCATGGTTTTGGAGAGCTGTTGGTTCCGATAGAAAAATTAGGTTTCTAGGTATTGACAAAAAGGGACAGTCATTGAACTTAAATGGTGAAGATGATGAAAATAATAAGAACTGTGGTGCTGCTTTTGGTTGCAAAAATGGACACGTTAAGATTTGTTCAAGAGGCCATTGGAGACCAGCTGAAGATGCTAAGCTAATGGAGCTTGCAACTTATTATGGTCCTCAAAATTGAAAGTTAAAAAGATAAGATAAGATAGAATAAATCTTAATCAATCTCATTTAAATCTTATCTTTATCTAAATTTTATCTTGTGTGTAACATTTGAATTTCCTTATGTTTGTATAATTAAACCTCATTGTAATCCTATAAATACTCCCATTGTAAATGTTATGATTTATCAATGATACAAACCTTTACATGATAATCAGAGCCAAGTAGACTTTTTTTACTCGATTATATTTGTTTTTCTCTCTTCCGTTCTCTTTCAAATTGAATATGTTGGAAAAACGTGAGGAAAATGGTTACTTTGAGCCATATTTTAAATGGGTAAAGGTGGAGATTCGAATAAGGATTCTTTTGGCTCTTATTCTACTCCATGAGACATTTACAACGGTATCTCATCTGCTCAAAATAGTTGAGTATTAAATGAGAAATTGATGCTCAAAGTGAAGGAGTTGTGAATTGAGTAAAGGAAAATGAAACCCCTATATCCCACATGGATGAGATAAATAGAATGGGAAGTGTTTATATACACTTATCCAATTTATGGTCATTGAATGACTTGAATGGAAATTGTGCCTCACGCACAAGGGGTTGAGAATCCAATTCTATTTGGGTTGGGGCGTATTTGCATGACGTGCACGATGTGAATATCTAAATTGATCGGGTCTTGCAGACATTTTACAACTTTGAATTGGTTTTTTCCTTTAAGATAGCATATCTTTAGTGAATATCATGAATTTAAAGGGATACTATTCGTTTCCCTTAAATTCGAATATTAAATGATAATATTTTTTAGTATTAAAGAGATAATGCTTGCTATTCACGTAAAATATTCAAAATAAAATAGATAAAAGATATTTTCAGAATATTTTGATTTCCACGTTTAACCTAATTTTCCTTATAAATACATGACCTCCTTTCAGTTTTAAAACACAATTTGAAAAGTTTTCTTCTCTAAAATTGCATTGTTTTTTCTGGTGATAGTGAGAGGCACGAGTACTGTTTGTGATATCTTCAGTAGTGCAGCTGTCGAAGATCATCCGATGTTGTATCAAGATCATCCGATGTTGTATCCTGGGAGACCGACGACTAAAGAACTCAAGCACCAAGGATTGATCGAATATGTCTTAAGAAAACTACATTTCAAGCAGGACTTAGCAATCTTATTTTCGGATATTTCGAATATGTTTAAATTCTTATAATTTCTTATTTTTTGTTTATTTTTTATTATTTTAAATTTAACCCTGTTTTGTCAAACAAGATATCCTCTCATAGCTTCGTCTTCTACCACCAACAATCTTGTGCATCTCAGTGCACCGACCAACTTTTCAATCAAACTTACGTCCGCCAACTTTCTTGTTTGGCATCGACAAGTGAAGACCACTCTCATTAGTTTTGAGCTAATTTGTTATATTGATGGTTTATAGCCTTCCTCATCTCAGTTTACCGATTCCACGACAAAGATTGATGATCCTAAATATTTGCAATGGTATCGTCAGGATCAAATTCTTATCAGTTGTCCTTTTGGTAGTTATGATGATCTAGTTCAACCACTTATTTCATCTGTTGTGACAAGTTATGCCTGAGCATCTCCTGGTTGAATCCTTGCTCTCAAATCCAAACTGGCTCGCAATCCACGTGGTTCCAAGTCTCTCTCTAGCTACAAGAAATACATGCAGAATATTGCCTCTGGTCTTACCTTGGCAAACTGTCATGTCTCCGATACAGATCTACTTATTTCTATTATCAATGAATTAGGTGATGACAATTGTCCAATAGTTGCTTGAGTTTTCTGAGATCTTAACTGATCATGAGAGACTTCTTCAAGAATCTGAACAATCCACACTTCTTGCTACGACAAATTATGCGCAACAAGCTAATCCAAATCATGGTTATTCCACCAATTGCTCTCGAGGGAAGGATGGTCGCTCTAGTCATTCGACTTCTGGTGGCGGTCGTAGTCTTATTACTCAATCTAGCCATTCTAGAAAATAAGATATTGTGTGAAAATTTTGTAATTTTCCAGGGCAAATTGTTCAAGATTGTCGTAAGCTTGTTTGATTTCTTCATGTAATTCCCTTAGCCTGGCATAGACGTTTAACCCGAATTAAGAAAATTACACGAGGAAAACCGAAGTTAACTCGTGAAAGTAAACCTCGATTAGCAACCCTTTTTTTTAACTTGTCTAGATGCATAATTAAATCCTATAGAGTTTATTCGCGCAACAAATATATTCCAATAAAATGTACTTCAATTGATCATTCTTTGCAAACAATCTAATATGAGGTCAACCTTACAAATTAGTGTTACCAACATTTAATTAGGTTCTTTACATGCTCGCAGGTGAAATATCAACATCATACGACCATTAAAACATCCACAATTGCAAAACATATAAACATGGACTGAAATAAAACATTCAAAACTGAGAAGACATGCCAAAATAACTAATTTGTATCAGAACGGTCCCCACCCTTTTCGATACCAAGTTCCCAAACAGACACCCCTGTATTTCAAACATAACAGAGCTGTATCGAAACGACCCCGTGTTTCGATACGGGTGCAAATTATAACTAGGTGTACCGAAACAACAAGGCCAAATATGCAAGTTGTATTGAAACAACTACAACAGTTTCGAAACACGCACTAGAACTGCACTAAAACAATAACATTTAAGCACTTTTAAACATACCAAATGGCCACCAATCATCATACAATCATATGTATACATCAAACACATATTTATCCAACACATAGGAATCATCAAATGTATTTAACATCAAGGATCACAAACCATGATTACTCTAGAGGCATACAACCTATAAGCAATCCACATAGAGTATTAAAATCCACAAACCAAAGCATATCAACATATAAAGGCCCCTTATAAGTCTCATAAGGAAAAACACACTTTCCAAACAAGGGAGTTTAAACAAACATCTCCCAAATACCGAGGTACTCTCCCTATTGCCATTTCTACCTTATTAAAAGTATCAAAACCCATACTTGTGATTCGAGTGATGTCTTGGGATCATTTGCTATTTTTCTGCCAAAAAGATCACTTATCTGCATTGTTGGAAAGGAGAGCGTAAGCATATTTTCTTAGTGAGGGAAGACTCAATTTAAACAACAACAATGCACTTTTCAAAACAAAGTTTCCTTTAAAACAAAATCACATCATGCTCAACTTTCTCATGCTTTTGAAACCACAATAACAACATCTTTACAAACCACATGTATCATTATCTCATGCATATCTCAATGCAAAACCAAATTAAGCTTCTTTTTCTTAAACCTCACAAAACATAAACATCATGTACAAGTGTCATTATACAAAAGCATTTTAAAACCATGATACATGTACAATTCATATATTGGCATTTCAAGTGAACTGGATAGAATCTACCCCCATCCAATAATGATCGGATATACGAACACACCTGACGGAATCAACCCTCGCCAAGCCCTTGATAGAATCTAACCCTATCAAGTCATGTGGTGAAATCAACCCTCACCATAATCTCACTTCGGCCGGGATGCCACTACCCGCATTGCTAGTGGTGATAGAATCTTCCCCTATCACTCGCAACACAATAGAATCTACCCCTATTGTGTAACCGAAGAATTTATCACACACGCGAATTTTATATATTATAGTGCAGTTTACATCCTATTGGTCGACAAACATATCTGATAATAAAAATCTCATCACTAAGCCAATATATCATCAAAATCCATGTTAACTCAATGCTTTCTATGCATTAACAAAATCATTACATATCCCATCTCAAAACATGCTTCAAATATAACATAATATCTCATCAAGAATATAACCTCTTGAACCATAACCCAATCATTTCATGGGATATAAATAAGCAAAACCATGCTTATAAAACATGCATAACAGTGAGTAACAAATATAATTCCAAAACATGAGCATGGTAATTCACATAGACTTTAAACATAGAACCGAGAGCTTTAGTAACCATACTTACTTCTGAGATTAGGTAAGCGTTTCAAGCTTACACTAACCTCCCAAATCCTTGTTTCCAAGCTTATGAAAACGTTCAAACCACATCCACTCACCGATACAACTTCACCCCACTTACCGAAGCTATTCCAAGTTTCCGAAACTCTAAAGATGCCTTCTAAAGATCAAGCAACGTCTTTCCCTGCTTCTAACCAACGAAAAACAGAGGATTAATGAAAATTCTTGCATCAAAACCTCCAACAACACAAACCCCCACTCAACTCCAACTTTTGCTAAGCAATTAACCATCGATACAAACCGAAAACATCGCCAAAACCACTCAAAATCGTTCCTAATCATTACCCAACAAAATCAACCAACAATCTTCATCCATTTACAACATAAAACACTTCTCCAAACTCGATAAACCTCCAGCTATCAAGAAATCACCATAACAACCCCTAAAACTCAAGATTTCATCACTAACTTCTAGCAACCTAACTAGTTTCAGGATTACTCAACAAAATCCATCAAGTTAACATTATTAGCCATTAATAACATGTTAAAAATCAATCATTAACTCAACAATTAACATCAAATCTAAAGATGTTCCATAAATCTTCAAAAACCTCAATTAAACATGATTTCATCAATATATATATATATATATATATATATATATATATATATATATATATATATATATATATATATATATATATATATATAAACCCATTAAAAACAATATGTAAAAGACTAAATACATGTAAATTTCAATAAAGAACATGTCATTAGAGGAGAAGAACGAACCTAGCTCTAATGATGAGCTCTTTCTCCATTTTTGAAAGGAAATCAAAAGGAAACCAAAGAGAAAATAGTAGTTTCAATACGAAATCAATAGGAAATAGTTTAATCTTTGAAATCCAAATCAAATTTAGAGTTTACCTTGAAAATCTTGTTGTTTGGATGAAGGAAACTTGAGAGAAAATGAGAGAAGAAAACTATCGTCAAATGAAAATGAGTAACTGTCTCTACAAATTCCCTCCGTCATTTTTATTATAATTATTTAATTAAAATTTTAAACTAGGAGGAAAAGTCTCTATTAGCCCTTGGTTTTTTCTCCTTAAAGATTCAAAGCATTAGCCTTTTACATTTTTACACTTAAATCAAACTTTACCACTTTTACATCTTAGTCACCAAACCAAAATGTCTAATTTCCAAAATTGTTTTCTTCAAATTACCTTTACCAAAATTAATCATATATATAATTATGATTTTAGGAAAATTTCCCATATTTTTATCCAACCAAAAAACTCATAATTTAATCATTTCCTAAAACTAGGCTAGATCGTTAAACTGGTTTGAACCGAACCGCCTAACCAAATCCGGCTAACTCCTAGGACTAAAACCGTGGCATTACAACTCTTCCCTACTTAAGAAATTTTTTCCTAGAAATTTACATGGCTGAAAGAGATAGGAAGCTCCTTCTTCATATCCCCCTTTCTTTCCTATGCCGCTTCTTCGACACCTCGGTGTCTCCAAAGCACCTTCACCAATTCAATGGTCTTTTCACGAAGCACCTTACTATCCGAATCCACGATCTCCACTGATTCTTCATCATAAGATAAATCAGGATTCAACTCCACTTCCTCAACTGACAACACATGCGAAGGATCCGAACGATCCCTCTTAAGCATGGATACATGGAAAACATCATGTATCTTTTCGAACTCTGGTGGTAACCGCAATCTATACACAACAGGGCCAATCTTGTCAAGAACATCATAAGGTCCATTAAACCTAGGGCTCAACTTGCCCTTGCGTCCGAACCTCATCCCCTTCTTCTGAGGCGAAACTTTCAAGAAAACCTTCTCACCAACTTCAAACTCAATTTCTTTACGCTTCAGATCCGCGTAAGACTTCTGACGATCTATAGCCTCCTTTAGACGATCACAAATGAGCTTCACCTTATCGGCTGTACCTTTGAGCATATCCGACAAAGGAACCAACTTTTGTCCCACTTTTTCCCAACACACGAGTGTACGACACTTCCGACCATACAAAGCCTCTTACGATGCCATCTGTATGTTCGCCTGTTAGCTGTTATTGTAGGCGAATTCTACCAATGTCAACATCTTATCCCACGAACCTTGGAAATCAATCACATAACACCAGAGCATATTCTACAACACCTGGATAACCCGCTCCAACTGACCATCCGTCTGAGGAAGATAAGACGTGCTACAACTCAACCTCGTGCCCAAGGCTCGATGCAAACAGTCCCAGAACCTCGATGTTAACCACGTATCCCTATCTGAAACTATAGACTTGGGAACACCATACAACCGCACACTTTACGCAACACAATGCTCAGCCAGCTTATCCAGGGTAAACGTAGTATGCACGGGCAAGAAATGTGCACATTTAGTCAACCTATCCACGATCACCCACACAAAATCCATCGTGATCCTCTCCTATTTCCATTCCAGAATCCTCAAAGGCTACAACAAACCGGATGTAAACTGATGATCAACTTTCACACGCTGACATCTTAGTACTACCCGAATGCATGAAAAAAGGACTATTGTGCGCTTCCGTCAAGATAGTGCGCCTCAACTCAACATCCTCTAGCACAACTACCCGACCCTTAAAACACAAAACACCATCATCACTAAAACTATAATCTGAAGCATTACCCTCCGCTATGTATGTAACATGCGGTACCAAGGAGTCATCAAGCAACTGCTTTTCCTTGATCATATCAATCAAAGATGGTTTCACCTAAAGATCGGCCACCAAGCCACCATCATGAGACAAATTCAAGCGAGCAAACATCACTCTCAACTCCACTGCAACCTTTCGGCTCAAAGCATCGGCCACCACATTGGCCTTCCCTGTGTGATACTCGATCGTAAAATCGTAATCCTTCAGCAATTCCATCCATCGACGCTACCGAAGATTCAGTTCCCTTTGAGACATAAGATACTTGAGACTCTTATGATCCGTGTACACTGTAGAACTAAGTGTTTTGATATAATAATTGAAAAATGTTTTGGACAAGTTGAAAAGAATTTAAAATATGTCTTTAAGTCCAAACAACTTGAAAATAAGTTTGAGGGTTTTAAAAGGTTTATGGAAAAGGTTTTAATGCTTTAAAGAAGTCAAAACTGGATTTTCAACAAGGCCGTATCGATATGGTATGCCCCGTATCGATAAACTTTTGCCCAAGTTTTGAATCTACTAAAACTCGTACCAGTACGGGTGAGACCGTATTGATACGGATAGGGGTCGTTTTGATACGCATATTAGGCGTACCGATCCCTGTTTTAAAAACCTCAACGGCTATTTCCCAACAGTATTTTAAATGACATACCGTACCGATACACCCTCAAGCGTATCGATACGCATAGGTTGACAAAAAGCCCAACGAATAGTTTTGAAGAAGAGCGTACCAATACGCCTCCACGTGTACCGATACGGTAGGCTGTATAACTGTATTTATGGTGGGAAATAAAGTCTCCAACGGCTCCAATTCAACCCTAACGTCTATTAACGGCTACAAACTCATTAAAGAGTATAAAAGGGACCTTCAAACATCAAGAGAAGGTTAATGCTTCATTTGTAAAACATCATATGATAGCAAATATGCCTTAGTGCCTAATTGTCAATTTCTTTTATAGACAAACACTAGTGAGCCAAAATTGTTATATTTGCTCAAGTGTTTTAGGATTGGGTGAGAGCTTAATTGTGCAAACAAATACCTATTAGAGGGATTTGTGTTTGCTTATTTTTATCTCTTTGTAAAGAGGGTTTGATTAAAACTTTGGGTAGAAAGCATGATCGGTTTTGTAAGGGTTTCCTCCTAAGCCTAGAAAAGGGGACAAATCAATTAGTGGATTGATTGGAAATCCTTAGTCGGCAGCTAGGGTAGTGGATGTAGACCTTGGTTAGAAGGTTTAACCACTATAAATCATCTTGTCTTTATTCCTTTTAGCTTCCACACCTCTATCACCCAATTTTCCACTTCTCCACCACTTGACGAGCAAGAACGGTTGAAGAAATCGAGAATATAAAAACCAAAAAATTGGTATTATAGCTTGGCTCAATTGAAGAGGATTAACACCCTATTGAGAAGATCTAGCAAGCTCGATCAACATTGCAAACAATTGGCTCAATGGCGCAACCCATCGACAAACCGCCCTTCTTCGATGTGACCAATTATGCTTATTGGAAGGTGGAGTGGAGTGCCGACGACCGCAAGAAGATGAAGCTTAATTGCAAGGCTTTGCAGTTCAAGTAACCCCCTTAGCCCGACCTAGATGCTTGACCCGAACTACGAAGATTACACGGGGAAAACCAAAGTCAACCCGAAAGTCAACCTTGATTAACGACCTTTTTTATTTTAATCTTGTCTAAATACACATTAAACCTGAGTGAGTACTCACGAAACATGAATGAGAAAGGCACAAAGATCATATATCATTTAGAGACTCAATTGCACTTTACACAAGATTAGGGACCAAATTGTAATTTCTGTAAATTAGAGGGACTTCATTGATTTTAGGGTTACCAATATGAAATTAATCATGTTACATGCTTCTCTGCCAAATTTCAGCTTAAAAAGACATCCCAAGCTCAAGCAATTTCAATCACAACATTTAGGACTAAATTGTAAAGCATGAAGACTCAAAGCAATTCAAATTTGTGTCCAACGGTCACCCGTATCGGAACACCTACCCACCGTACTGAAACGTATGTATCGAAACGGTGTTGACCATTTCGGTACGCGGGTTTGTTTCGAGTCCAGTACCGAAACATGGCATTCTAGTAGCCAAATTGTTTCGAAACAACCTCAGTCGTTTCGAAACACAAAGACCATTTCAGGCCCCCGTTTCGAAACACTAGAGGGTGTTTCGATACACCTTGCCTAGAAATAGCAGCTATTGCTGGTTTTTCATCCTTTAGCCTAATCAAACATTCCTTAAAGACTCCCAAATCATACCAACAAACCATTTAACACATGAGGAACATATTTAGGACATTCTAACATGAACATAGCATCAAACACAAATTCACATAGCCTAGAGGCATACTTCCTAATCACAAAACCAATATAAGCAATCCAACCTCAAACAAAACATTCAAGGCCAATTACAACTCAAACATGCCAACATAAACATGCCACAACCTTAGGGAGTTCAAACATATCTCCCAAATACAATCCTTAGTTTCCCATTGGCATTATATCAAAACTAAAGTGTGTGAAAACTTCACCATACATGAGCTTGAACTTCTTTGGATGATCTTAACCTCTTTGATGCCCGGAAACACCTCAATTATCTGAATTATTGGTAAAGAGAGAGCGTAAGCACAAATGCTTAGTGAGGCATGCTCTAAAGAAAACCAACTCAATAATGCATATCTTGAAAACACTTTCTCAAAAGCATTTTAACAACATACTCATTCTATCTCATGCTTGAAAACCTTTCAAAGCAACTTCTCATTGAAAACACATGTACCTTCATTCTATCTCATGCATTTAAACCAATGCAAAACTCATGGCAAAGCCATACTCATGCTTGTACACTAAAGCATTTCATATACAAATCACATATGCATTTCTCATAGCATAAATCATTTCTTCAAAGCTACATGTGAATCAAAAACCATTTCATATTTTATATTGGCATTTCACATCTCATTATTACTCGGATATGCAGACATCTCACTAGACACTTCCGGTGGCATCTATCTTCACCGTACTCACTCGTCTATCAACACAATTTTCGGTGGAATCTCTCATCACCGTACTCACATGACGGAATCTCTCATCGCCAAAAAGCTTGGGTATTTCACCAAGTCCTACTAGATGCAATGCCTATCATCGGTTCTCTCCCTTTGGCTTAACCAAAGAGCACGTACTGATTTTTAGTTTATAGTGCACTCTCATCCTATTGATCGATCAATTATATCCGGTAAGTATCTCAACATCTATGCCAATATATTATGTTAAAACATCATCTCACCTACTGTTTTTCATGCAACAATTCTCAACATTCTCATCTCATTTCAAAACCATAACATTTGCCATGCTTTAACACAAAAGCTCAAATCTCAACCATGCAACATGTTCTTCATGAAATCATTTCAAGCATCATCTCATGCTATAAAATATGCATAAAAACAATAGGAACTTATCAATCTCAAACCATGAGCATGTAAAAGCATTTTAGGGGCAATCACCGCATCTATGAGAGCAATCTAACCAATACTTACTTTCGGACTTAGGAAGGTGTTTCAAACCTTTCATAAATCCCCAAACCTTGATTCTTTGTCCCTCAAGGACTTCTAAAACCATACGCACTCACCGATTACGCTTCGCTTGTTCGCTGAAACGCTATCTAAGCTTCCGGATCAACTCCAAAGGTGTCCGAAGATGTCTCCCCTATTTTAAACACATAAAAGCATATGATTAATACATCATCATGCATTGAAATCATTAGCCACACACCTAATCTCGCTGCTCTACACAAAAACCACATTTCGGCTACCAAACACAACCGAAATCACCTCCAAATTCTCCTAAAACAAAACCCAGAAAGGATATATCACTTTTAATCATTTCTAAACATCAATTAACATCAAAAACCAACACAACCACATCCTTATACCTCCAGCTATGACAGAACACCAAAATCACCCAAAAAACCATCATTCTAACAAGAAAAACTTAGGAAAACAATCTTATTCAGGATTTGATTGATAAAACCTCATATGTAACATCAATTAACATCCAAAATACATTAGAAAACCATCTCAAAACAGAGCCCAATCATTCACCACAAAAATCTTCAAGATCTCTTCCAAAATCTTGAGTTTTAAGACATTTTCTTGTTTCTAACATTAAAACCACTTAAAAATCATTAACAAAGGATTGATAACTTGGGAATTTCAGTAAATAACTGATCATTAGAGGAGAAGGACGAAGCTTACCTCTAATGGATGATTTCTCCTTGATTTGGGCAAGTTTTCTTGAAAATTCAATGTAGAAATCAAGTGGATTTGATGAGGAATTGATTAAGAATCAAAGAAAGATTGAAATCTCATCAAATGAAGTGAAAATCAAAGTTTATTTGCTGGAGAGAATGTGTTTGGTTGAAAAGAATTTGAGAGAAAATAAAATGAGAGAACATTTGTGAAAAGTAGTTATGAATAGTCAAATGTAGTTTCTAAATTAATTAACCTTCATTTCCTTTAATTAAAACAATAATTAAATCACCCAAATTAAGGGAAAATCTGATGAAAACATTTTGGTAAAATTAGCTCCTTAAAGATTCAAAGTTTCAATCCTTTACAAAATAGTCACTACTAAACTTTGCAAAAACTGCGATTTGGTCTCTACACCGAAATGTAGTATTTCCAAACCTTATTTTGTAAAATTGATTCCACCACTATCTTTCATATATTAAATGAGTATTTTTAAATATTTTTATATATTTTTAAAGCATCCTGAACTAGGTGTTCCCTAAAACTCCCTTTAAGATTCGAACCATTTTTTGACCGGTCCGATTTGGACTCTAAACATATAGGCCCAAATTTGGGGTGTTACACTTCATCTGTTGTGCACTTAGCCTCAACATCTATGAGAAGATGTCTTCTTTCTAGAGTGGCAAAGAAGTTTGGGACAAGCTCGAAGTTACATACAAGGGGACAAACGAAGTAAAGGAGACCAAGATCGGGTTCCTCAACTTAGAGTATGAAAACTTCAAGATGGATCCGGAAGAGGACATTGAGAAGATGTTCGATAGGTTCTCCACCATCACCAATGGACTCAAAGGTTTTAGAGAAGCCATTCTAGAAGAAAAGCTTGTTCGAAAGCTCATCTACTCCCTTCCCGAGTCATGAGACTCAAAAAGGACCGCTATCATTGAAGCCATGAATCTCAAGACTTTTAAGCTTGATGAGCTCATGGGGTCACTTCTCACTCACCAAATTATAAAGAAAAACAAAGAAGAGGAGAAGAAGAAGGAAGAGAATAGAGCTATGGGGGAGAAGAAGCTCAAAGGGCTTGGCATCAACACAAATGTCATTGCTCTCAAATCCTCCACATGCCATCATGTAGATTCAAGTGAAGAGGAGGATGAAGAAGAAGAGATAGTTCATCTCTTCAAGAAGTGTGCCCCTTTCATGAAGAATTCCTTGAAAGAGCTTGAACGAGAATCCATAAAAAAGAAGAGGGCAAGCACTTCAAGCCATAAGAAGAAGGTATATGTGGCTACTTGGAGTGATGAAGACTCCACAAACGATGAACCATCCAACCTTTTCCTTATGGCCATCGAAGAAGATTGAAGGGTAACTTCTAATTCATCCACTTCGTGTTCATATTCTTTTGATGAATTACAAGATGCATATGGCGATTTGGTTTTAGAGTTTAAAAATCACATTTTGAAAAACAAGAAAGTTGTTTTAAATTTTAAAATTCAAAATGACTTAATTTCTAAAACCAAAATTGAAATTGAAGCAAAACTCAATGAGTTTGAATAAAAATGTCTTGATTTACAAAATTTTCTTCTTAAAGTTCATGAAAAAAAAGATTTGATTTCCATAGAACTTGAAAAGAAAAACAATGTTGGAAAATCAAATTTTTATGTAAGACAATCTAGTGCCCCTAGATTTGTAAATGGTAAAGTTTTTAGAAGTATTTTGGTCCCAAAAGGACTAAGTACTTCAACTAAAAAGGATGAAATTGAAAAATGGATACTTACGGGGACAAAATTTTGTGCTACTAACGTCTATGAATCCAAAGCAATTTGGATACCAAAAATTACTTGATTGTCTTATGATAGGTGTGATGGAGAGTATTCAACAAAGTCAAAATTTGAGGGGGAGCTCCATACACACAATGAAGAACACTTGAAGAAGGAAGGCTTCACATCCTCCCTTGGGTTCAAGTGTGGTAAAATCTAATTGTTGTTGCTTTTATTTGATTTATTTTTACTTATTTCAACTAGATTATCATATGTTGTGACTATCATCTTTTGATGATGCTTTGAGTAAGGGGGAGCCAATTTAAAAAAAACAAACTTTTTAATTTTTTTTAAAATTTAAATCTCTATTGTTATTTTGAGCTTAAAAGTGTTTTAAATATTTTTTGATATAACAAAAAGGGGGAGAAATGGTTTGAAAATTGAATTTTCAAATGAATAAGGGGGAGCTTTAATTGATTTTAAATCTTAATTCTCTTATTCAAAATTTATTTCACAAAGGGGGAGAAATACCAAACAATTTTTCAAGTTAGTTTTATTATATCAAAAAGGGGGAGATTGTAGAACTAAGTGTTTTGATATAATAATTGAAAAATGTTTCGGACAAGTTGAAAAGAATTTAAAATATGTCTTTAAGTCCAAACAACATGAAAACAAGTTTGAGGCTTTTTAAAAGGTTTTTGGCAAAGGTTTTAATGCTTTAAAGAAGTCAAAACTGGATTTTCAACAAGCCCATACCGATACTGTATACCACGTATCGATACCCTTTTGCCCAAGTTTTGAATCTTCCAAAACTCGTACTGATACGAGTGAGACCGTATAGATATAGATAGGGGTCATTTCGAAACACATATTAGGCGTACCGATCCATGTTTTAACAACCTCAACAACTATTTCCCAATGGTCTTTTAAATGACATATCGTACCGATACGCTCTCAAGCGTATCGATACGCATATGCTGACAAAGAGCCCAACGGCTAGTTTTGAAGAAGGGCATATCGATACGCCTCGACGTGTACCGATACGGTAGGCTGCAGAACTACATTTATGGTGGGAAATAAAGTCTCCAACGGCTCCAATTCAACCATAACGGCTAGTAACGACTACAAACTCATTAAAGAGTATAAAAGGGACCTCCAAGCATCAAGAGAAGGCTAATGCTTCATTTGTAAAACATCATATGATCACAAATATGTCTTAGTGCCTAATTGTCACTTTCTTGTATAGACAAACACCAGTGAGCCAAAATTGTTATATTTGCTCAAGTGTTTTAGGATTGGGTGAGAGCTTAATTGTGCAAACAAATACCTATTAGAGGAATTTGTGTTTGCTTATTTTTAACTCTTTGTAAAGAGGGTTTGATCAAAGCTTTGGGTAGAAAGCTTGATCGGTTTTGTAAGGGTTTCCTCCTAAGCCTAGAAAAGGGGACGAATCAATTAGTGGATTGATTGGAAATCCTTTGTGGGAAGCTAAGGTAGTGGATTTAGACCTTGGTTAGAAGGTTGAACCACTATAAATCATCTTGTCTTTATTCCTTTTAGCTTCCACACCTCTATCACCCAAAATTCCACTTCTTCACCAGTTGGCGAGCAAGAACGGTTGAAGGAATCGAGCACCTAAAAACGCAACATACACGGTACATCTTTCGCCATAAAGATAAGGAGTACAATGAGTATTGATGCAAGAACGGTTGAAGGATTCGAGCACCTAAAAATGCAACATACATGGTACAACTTGAGTCTGGAAAGGACTACACAGTTTATATGATGTGTCGCATCTCGGGTTAGGATGTGTATTGATGCAAGAAGTCAATGTTATTTCTTATGCTACGAGACAACTTAAGCCACGCGAGATGAATTATCCCACCCATGACCTTGAATTGGCTGCAGTTGTTTTCATGTTGAAAATCTGGAGACATTATCTCTACGTAGAGAAATGCTATCTTTTCACCGACCATAAAAGACTTAAGTATTTATTGACTCAAAAGGAGTTGCACTTTCAGCAACGGAGGTGGGTGGAACTCCTTAAAGATTACGATCTGGTCATCGATTACCATCCGGGCAAGGCCAACGTTGTAGCTGATGCACTTAGCCGCAAACCTTCGTCTGGTATGCATTAACAATAAATTTTGAAGTTATATGTATTATGTAGTACATTAACTTATTGTAACATTGTTATATTGTAGCTCCTCGAGCAATTAATACTCACTTCCGACTTCGGGAGCATCGTTGCCTTGTAGCTGAACTTCAAGTTCAGTCTACCATCGTTTCGCAGATCAAGGATCTGCAAGAGCAAGATTCTGAGCTTCAAACCATTGTCTCTAAACTATCAGACAACCCTGACTTCAGAATTAATTCTAAAAGACTTTTATGTTTTCGTGACCGCGTTTGTGTACCTAATGATGAGTCTCTACACACTAATATCCTTTCAAAAGCTCATTCTAGTTCTTTTTCAGTTCACCTCGAGTCAGTGAAGATGTATAAAGACCTACGCGAACTGTATTGGTGGCCGGGCATGAAGCAGGACATAGTTGATTTCATTTCCCAGTGCCTCACGTGCCAACATGTTAAGGCAGAACATTGTACTTTGGACTTTGTTAGTGGTCTATCGTTAACCCCAGTAGGGCGTGTAGGTGTTCCGTTTTTTTGAAAGCGCAAGTACACACTCCTGCCAAGTTAAAGTATAAAAGATGTCGAATCCTACGAGGATTAGTCAGCTTGGTTCAATTTGTGGTTCCTGCACAAGGTAAAGTAAAAAGACAAGTAAGGTGATGGTTGAGATGAAAAGTAAAATAAAATAAAGCACATGTAATAAATGAGGTGATTCAGATTGATAAAGAGGGCAGAGTTATGCTGCCACTTAGTGTGAAACTGTGTTGTACAGGCTAAGTTGTTTTGTGCTGCCATGATATGCTGCCTCGGCGGGTAATGGCGGATGGCAGCTACGACCCTGTCACGCGGCTGCAACGCGTCTCTACTCTTGCAACTTTCGCTTTCTCGGTAGGTAAGATAGGGAGAAGTCATGGCGACAAGTCGGGTAGATACTCCAAGTTTGACAGAGCAATTCTAATATTATCCTTCCTATGTCTAGGCAAGGATTCTGTCACCACGTGATGTAGGCAATACCAAGCAATCTCAACTTAAACCTGACACAAGAAATCAATGTTTAGTTTCTCCTTTTAGCCGCTTAAACTCGAACTTATGTCTAAGCCGAATTAGTCAACACCTCGACATGATGAGACCGTACTTAATTCTTTCGTGAGTCTTACACTTTCGTGCCCGACAAATAGATTTCTTCAACTGGACTTTTGGAACTAATTGAAGAAGTGAAGATCATGAATTAAGTGAACTTGGAATATTTTATCGAAAAACTCAAAAACCTAATACAACCGTCTCACAACTAATTTACAACATAACCCTAAACCCAAGAGAAGTTTAGAACTTGGCGGCGGCTAAGAACACTCTAGTTATGTCTATAGAAAACTTAAGATGATTTGATATAGGAGTACAATGTGTATTTATAGACAAATAACTAGGTTAAGTTCTCCTTAAAGTAGAAGTCCTCAAAAGCAACTTTCCACATTTAATGTGACAATAAACTCTGACTTCTTTGAGTTGAATGTGGACTTTATCTCGTTTGCCTTAGCCCGCAGGTAATCTTGAGATCTCACGTCAGCGACTCTGTCCGCTGCTATAGACGTCAGAAAATCGAGTGGATGGCGGCGATAGACTCATATTTTTAGCTCTACAAACCGCACTCTCCAACACCATAGTTTGTTATCGTGGGCAGCAAGGTCGGCGACAACATCGATCGCCAGCTACTCGGCAGCAACTGTCTTTAGTTGGAACTGCATGAGTACAGCCCCTTGGCTCGCTGCCTCTGCATTGCATTCTCAGCTCCTCTTTTCCTCCTTCAACATTTATTACCTAAAAACAAAAATACACTAAAATAGTATCTCTTCTTTACCAAATAAAAGATAGTCTATAGAAACGAGGTAAAATGAAGGAATGCTGTAAAATGCAATGCATGAACCTAATTATGCCTACAATGAGCTAAAAACAGTAATAAAAAGAGGTGAAATTTTCATGAAATATAGGACTTGTGGACACTTTACACACCCCCAAAATAAAACTATTGCTTGTCCTCAAGCAATGCAACCTAACATACTTGCTCTAATAATAATCAGAAAGATAAACATGTATTCAACTTGATTTTATGCCTCAAGGTTGTGGCACCTATATTAAATTAGTGAAGGGAAATAAAGTAAGAAAATAACTCATAATTAGATTTCTCATGCCAGTGTAGTGTGTGCATGTCTGTATACAAGTTGAATATTCATAATAAATAAATAAACAAAGATGTTGTTATGGTTTAAAGGTTGCTGTCGAGGCAGCACATTTAAGCACATTAATTTAATCATAGCACTGAGGGCTTCAGCTTATCACGACTACTCTTCTAGGTCTGAAGTCAAGATAGGAGCAGCCTACAAAACCCCAAACCCTTGGAGTAGAGTCATCCCGTGAAGATTTTCATTCACTCGTGCTAATTTGTTCGCCACTTCAAGTCTTTCAGATTCATGGACTTTGATAGAAGCGGAGTGTCCTTGCACATGATTCTTTCTAGAGCCTGTTGTGGGCACCTCTAGGGTAAAACAACATTTTTCTTCCTTGTTTTTACTTCTGATGTCATGGCAGTCCTGTATTATTCTATTTCTTTTGCCTGCCTTGACGGCCACCTGCAATCATTGTTAGAACTTTGCAAAGGATTCTAAAAATAAGCAGGCAATGTTCATCAGATATTCTAACACATTCAGCAAGTAACAGAGATGTTGACAGTTTTATGCAAAAAGAAAAAATTATAAGTCATTTTTCATGCTTTTCCCAAAACTTAGGCTTTCCTTTAAGTTGGTGAGAAAATAAATTAATCGGTTATCCTATCATAGACTAAAGATGCGAGAGCTACCCCCCATTATTACTAAGGCAAGTACAATGCAACCTATATGCAACTAACTATGCCTAGACAAAAGATGCGAGAGCTATCCCCCCCCCCCAAACTCGTGATGGCATTGCCCTTAATGCATAAATGAAAGAAAATAAATACAAGAGATAAATAAAAGAAAATAAAGAAATAAAGAAATAAAGAAAAGGAAAGGAAAATAAACAACTAAGAGTTGGTTGAGGGTTGAGAGGGGCCTTTTTTCTTTTCTCCTGAGGAGAAGGAAGAGGTGTGAATGAAAAAGTAGCAGCTGGCAGATGTCTTGGAGACAGCCTTAACCGGTGAAGTTTTTGCTTTCTACGGCGGCTGGACTCTTTTTGGCATATGTTGAGGCTCTTCTTGAGGTTCGGAAGAGGGAGCGGTAGGAGATGCTTCGCTCTCTTCTGACTCCGTCTCGAAGTCCACAAGCTCGGCGGTTATGATGTGTCGGTTCTTCTTCCTAATACCTTCCTCCGTGGGTGCTGCTGGAGGGACAATCACCGTGGGGATGGCTCTTGCTGCTGCTACCACTACTGTTTCTGGCTCCGGCGGCTACTGCTCAATCTTCTCTGACGAGGAGGTGTCTTCCATTGTCCTTGTTGTGCCAGCAGGTGCATGGTGCTGATGGTGCCTCTCGGGGGAGTCTGCCACTGTGTTGCATGGGGTGGTGGCTGAGTAGGTTGGATAGTACGTCAGAGAGGGCACTTGGTGGTCGGTCTAGCGGGCAGCGGCGGTAGGTGGCGTTCCTTGTGCAGAGACTGCTGCTGTGAGTTCTGGAGGTTAAGGAGGCAGGATGGGTCATTCACCCAGGAATTTCTGCTGGAGATAAGCCACAAGAGCTTCTTGGACCTCCCCATGAATTTCATGAAGCTCAGCTACTGCTGCTCGATATGCTTTGTGTTGTCTAGAAGGGTGTGCAGCAGAGTGAGGGCTTCATTTTCTAGTGCAGCTTCAGTACTGCCGGGGGCGGCTGGAATGGAAAAAGGCTGGCTGGGCGTTGTTGGCTCTTTCTCCGTATCCTACATCATCTATATGCGGACTTTTCTAGTACAACCTTGTTTGGCAGTCGTTAACTCATCTTTAGGTTCTTTCAGGACACCAAAATTGATGCATAGTCCTATAATGAGGGACGGGAAGTACAACATGTCTTTCTTCTTTTTGAAGCAATTCTAGATCTCCATGCATATGATTTCCCTAACGTTTATTGGTAGGTTCATCAGAATGCTGTGAAGTAGTGCAAGGTGCGGCCGATTGACTGTTGAGTTGTAGGAGGTGGGCAGCAGGCGCCTCTTCAAAAAGGTGTTCCACAGCATTGCCTCGGGCAGCAGGTGGCGGCGCTGGACAGATCCCACAACTTTACCTGCCAACCACGACGTGTAGGGAGTGCACAGTTTGGCCTTGATTTTCTCATAGTCGACAGCCATCAGTGACTGTCTCGACTCCTCGTGAGGGTTGTCGTTTATATCAAGGCCATAGTATCTGTTGATGACAGCAGCGTTCAATTTGACAGGCTCCCTGCAGACATAGACAATGGGCCACCCTGGGCAGGGGTGATGGGCGTAGAATTCTCTAACCAAGGTAACATTGGTCGTCTCTGGCTGTCGAGCAAATATCTCCCATTCCTTGTTGTGAATGGTTTCAAACAGGGTAGTCTCTAAACCAAGGTCTCTCGTTTGCTCTATGTAATGGAAACCTTGCTCTTTCTAGATTGCCTGCTTAGAGAACTAATTTCTATATCTTTCCTTGTCCACCTTGGAGTAAAATCTCTTGTAGGTGGGTTTGGGTTGTGGTTGGGTTGTGGTGTGGATTCCATGTGAAACAGTTCTATGTAACTGAAACTAGAAAGAAAAATAGTGAGAGAGCAGTGGAAGCAAGAGGAAGATAGCAAGGAGGTGAAAGTAAAGTGAATGAATGGATTGAAAGGCGTTTAAATAGGGGTTGCCGAGAAGTGTTGTGACAGCAATAAATGCCTGACAGTCTAGTTGTCTGGTAGATGTACGAGATTTCTACTCGTTATTTTCGGCCGTTGGTGGTCAACTAGCCGTTACGCGTTCCTACGCTGGGTTGCCACGTGCTATCTCGGCGGCATTGTGGGCGGGCTCCTTGATTGGCCTTCTTCTTGGTCCAGCTCTTTTATTCTTAATCCTGAAATAAAAATAAAGACAAAAATAAAAGTAATTACATAATTTCTGAAAAATAAAAATCTGGAAACAAATCTAATCCTAAAAAAATGAAACTTTAATCCTAAAGCATAAAAATAAAAATAAAAATAAAACGATAATTAGGTTATGTTGGGAGGTGCATTTCCCAAACATAACCACTTCATGAGGGTTTTGTCCACTTCCTGAGGGTTTTGTGTTTTGCTTTTCGTCCAGGTATGTTCTTCCCCTCCTCATGTGGGTCCTCATGTTCCTTCAAGTGCTGCGTCACTGGGTCCCTTAGCCTTCTTTTTGGTTTGTCATGTGAGCTCCCGCCCTGGCCTATTTCAATGTTGATTTTTGAAGCTCTTTCATCTGGGCGTCCTTTTTCTTTTTCTGAAGGCTATAGTGCATTCACCTTGATGCTTTGGTCGTCTACCCTTATTGTCAGCTCCCCAAATTCCACATCTATAAGCTTTCTACCTATGGCCAAGAATGGTCACCCAAGAATGATAGGCACAATTTCATCGGCCTCGCAATCTAAGATGAGGAAATCAGTGGGAAGAATCAAGTTTCCCACCTTTACCAGGATGTCTTCGATTTTTCACTCCGGTTGTACAAACGAATGGTCAGCAAGTTTTAGCATGACGGAGGTAGGTTTGGCAAGCCCAATACCTAGTTTATCGAAGACAGCCTTGGGCAGAGGGTTGATGCTAGCTCTCAAAGCGCACAGGGCTCAGGTTTCATGGTTGATGCCTATCTTGTATGGGATAACAAAGCTGCCCGGGTCTATCTGCTTGGGTGGCAGCTTGTTATGCAGTATTGCCATGCACTCTTCAGTGACAGCAACTATCTCGAATTCCCTAATCCTCTTCTTCTTAGAAACCATGTCTCTGAGATGTTTGGCATAGTTTGGCATACTTTGAATGGCATCTATTACAGGTTTGTTGATGTGCACATGTTTTAGAATATCTAGGAATTTTCTGAACTGGTGCTCTTGTTGTTGTTGCTTGAGCCTCTGGGGAAAAGGTACTGTCAGTCGGATGTCCTCTATATGCTCCTTGCTTGGGGGCTTTGTCTGAGGAGGATCATCTGCTTCAGGACAGCTATCATGTTCAACTGTTGGGGCAGGATGTGTTGGTGCTACTACGACAGGCTTCTCTTTCTGGTTCGGCTGAGTTTCTAGCTATGTCTCCACCCTGGGTTCATCCAGCTGCTCCCCACTTCTTGTAGATATGGCCTTGCACTGCTTGTAAGTAGGTTTGGCTACCGCCTCTGAGCTATTGGATGCTGCTCTCATTGTCCGACTGCTATATATCTCTATAAATTGCCCAAATTGGGTCTCCAGGTTCTTTATAGTAGCCTCAAGGTTTTTCATCCGCATCTCCGTCTTTTTCCATAAAAGATTCAGTTTTATTAATGAATTTATTTGTATTAAAAATATAATCATTAGTGCGGGACATGAAAGTATGCAGGATAGATTCTAAAGAAGAAGTGCTTGTATTCGGTTACTGTGGTGGCAGCGGTTGTGACAGGTTCTGTTGATAAGCTCCCCGTTGTTGTGGTGGGTTTGCAGCCGTCATTGGGTTGCTCCAAGAAAAGTTAGGATGGTTCTTCCACCCAGGGTTGTAGGTATTCTGAGCAGGTCTGCTATTACTCTCGTATCCCCCCAAATAGTTTGCAGATGCATTACAGTTAGAGGAATCATGGTTTCCCCCACACTCGTCACATAATGGCTCCACAGCCTTTACTTCATGAACCTTCCCTGCAGGTTTCACGATGCTCATGACCAGTTTTGTCAGTGTATCGAGGCGGGCGTTAATAGATTCTGAGGCTTCTACCTCATTCACAGTGGTTGGCCGCCTTATACCGCCTCGGCGAGTGGTTGGATATTTGTAGTCATTTTTAGCTGCTTGGTTCAGCAACCACATTGCTTCCTCTAGAGGTCTGTCGAGAATGATCCCATTGGACGAGGCATCTATCATCATCTGAGTTGGGTAGTTCACCCCGTTGTAGAATATGGATACCTGCTTCCAAGCCGGAAGACCATGTAGCGGGCAGTTATTGAGCATCTTTTGGTACCGCTCCCATGCTTCATACATTGGCTCGTCATCCCCTTGTCTAAAGGATGTGATCTCATTCCACAGTCTATTAGTGATGTTAGACGGGCTGAATCGATCTAGGAAGTATTTACATAGCTCTGTCCATGTGTTGAAAGATCCTACCGGCTGGTTATTTAACCATTGTTTAGCCCTATCCTTCAGTGAATAGGGAAATAACCTCGGCCTCAGTACATCCTGGTGTACCCCATGTATTTGAAATGCTCTGCAGATGTCCAGGAATCCTCTCAAATGATGTCGAGCATCTTATATGGCAGTCCCTCCAAAGTGCCCTAGTGTGTTTATCATGTTGAACATGACGGGCTTCGGCTCGAAGTGGTCCAGCTCTATATCAGGTTCTGTTACTGTGGGAACGAACCCTCGGAATTCATGTTTGAGAAAATCCCTAGTGGTTCGAATCTAAGTCGGTCGGGGCGAAAGTGGTGGATCTTGCCGTGGTAGATATTGTGGACCTCTGGGTGGCAAGTCTTGCTGCCCATCCCTGCCATGCGTGGCACCATTGGGTGGGTCCTCGTTTACCATGTTTACCTTTTCTTTTCCCTTGTCTTCTTTGTTTTTCTTTAGGACTTCCCTGAGCTCCTTCTTAATTTCTCTTGCTTGACGTTTGATGTCATCATAAAAAAGGAGATCTCTTTTAGGGTTTGCCCTGGTCATACACTAGCAAAGGACACGGTGATATATATATATATATATATATATATATATATATCGATTGAAATAGAGTTAAATAAAAATAAATAAAAGGTGCAGAAATTAAAAAAGTAATTCATTGTTACCAATCCTCGGTAACGGCGCCAAAAACTTTTAATGCGTGTACGTGTTCCCTTTTTGTGAGAGCGCAAGTGCACACTCCTGCCAAGTTATAGTATAAAAGATGTCGAATCCCATGAGAATTGATCAGCTTGGTTCGATTTGTGGTTCCTGGACAAGGTAAAGTAAAACCACAACTATGGTGATTGTTGAGATGAAAAGTAAAATAAAATAAAGCTCAAGTAATAAAGGAGGTGATTCAGGTTGATAAAGAGGGCAGGGTTATGCTGCAACTTAGTGTGAAACTGCGTTGTATAGGCTAAGTTGTTTTGTGCTGCCACGACATGCGGCCTCGGTGGGTAATGGTGGACGGCAACTGCGACCCTGTCACACGGCCGCAACGGGTCTCTGCTCTTGCAACTTTCGCTGTCTTGGCAGGTGAGATGGGGAGAAGTCCTGGCGGCAAGTCTGGTAGATACTCCAAGTTCAACATAGCAATTCTGATATGGCCATTCCTATGCCTAAGCAAGGATTCTGTCACCACGTGATGTAGGCAATTCCTAGCAATCTCAGCGTAAACCAAACACAGGCAGTCGACGTTTGGTTGCTCCTTTTAGCCGCTTAAACTCGAACTTATGTCTAAGCCGAATTAGTCAACACCTCGACATGATGAGGTCGTACTTAATTCTTTCGTGAGTCTTACACTTTCGTGCCCGACAAATGGATTTCTTCAATTGGACTTTTGGAACTAATTGAAGAAGTGAAGATCATGAATTAAGTTTACAACATAATACAACCGTCTCACAACTAATTTACAACATAACCCTTAACCCAAGAGAAGTTTAGAATATGGCGGCGGCAAAGAACACTCTAGCTATGTCTATAGAAAACCTAAGATGATTTGAACTAGGAGTACAATGAGTATTTATACATAAATAACTAGGTTAAGTCCTCCTTAAAGTAGAAGTCCTCAAAAGTAGCTTTCCAAATTTAATGTGACTTTAAACTCTAACTTCTTTGAGTTGAATGTGGACTTTATCTCGTTTGCCTTAGCCGACAAGTAATCTTGAGTTCTCACGTCGGCGGCTCTGTCCGCTGCTACAGACGTCGAAAAATCGAGTGGATGGCGGTGATAGACTCAGGATTTTTATCTCTACAAGTTGCACTCCGGTTCTCCAACTCCATAGTTTGCTTCCATTGGCAACAAGGTCGGCGGTAACATCGATCGGTAGCTACTCGACAACAACTGTATTTAGCTGGAAATGTGTCAGTACAGCCCCTTGGTTCGCTGCCTCTACATTGCGTCCTCAACCCTTATTTTCCTTCTTCAGCCTTTATTACCTAAAAACAAAAATACACTAAAACAATATCTCTTCTTTACCAAATAAAAGATAATCTATAAAAACTAGGTAAAGCGAAGGAATACTGTAAAATATAATGCATAGACCTAATTATGCCTAAAATGAGCTCAAAAACAGTAATAATAAGAGGTGGAATGTTCATGAAATATAGGACTTGTGGACACTTCACAACCCCTACGAAGCATGATGCTATATGGGTCATTATAGATCGTTTCGCGAAGTCAGCTCATTTTATACTAGTTAGAATGGACTACGGTCTTCCCAAACTTGATGACTTGTATATTAAGAAAGTAATACGAATCCACGGAGTACCTAAGTCTATTATCTTCGATCGAGACCCTCGATTTGCATCTCGATTTTGGAGAACCTTATAAGGAGCCTTGGGCACCAGAGTTAATCTCAGCACAACTTTTCACCCTCAATCTAACGGCCAGTCAGAAAGGGTAATCCAAGTAAATCATCGAAAATTCTATCCATTAAAAATCCTAGAACTTGCATTGTCATTGAACCTCTCTATACAGATCTTGGAAGACATGCTTTGAGCATGCATTATTGACTTTGGTGGAACTTCGGAAAAGTCTCTAACCCTCGTTGAATTTTCCTACAACAAAAGTTACCAAGCATCAATTCAAATGGCTCCGTATGAAGCAATGTATGGTAGGCGATGTAGAACTCCATTGCGTTGATTGGAGCTTGGCGAGGGCAAGATGTTAGGCCCTGGCTTGCTTCGAGAGACTGAAGAGCGAGTCGCTATAATTCATGATCGTTTAAGAGTTGCCTTTGATGGACTAAAGGCTTATGTTGACCTCAAAAGAAGAGACATTGAGTACGAAGTTGGTGAGAAAGCCTTCCTCAAGGTATCACCGTTGAAGAAAATCTTAATTTGACAAAAATGGAAAATTGAGTCCCCGATTCATTAGACCCTTTGAAGTTATTGAAAGAGTTGGCCCCATAGCATATAGACTATTTTTACCCTCGAAATTGAGTAAGATCCACGATGTTTTTCATGTATCAATGCTCCGAAAGTATCGTTCTAATCCTTCACACATTGTGGAACCTGAATATGTGGAACTTCGACCAAATATGTCCTATGAGGAGGAACCGGTTCAAATTCTTGCTAGAGAAGTCAAGAGACTTCGCAACAAAACAATATTGTTTGTTAAAGTGCTCTGAAGAAGCCATGTCGTTGAGGAAGCCACTTGGAAACCTGAAGAGACCATGAAACAACAGTATTTGCATCTCTTCGATTCAGGTAAAAATTCAAGGATGAATTTTTCTTAAGGGGTAGTTGTAACACCCCAAAATCTGGACTAGTCAGAATTTGGGTTCGATAATCAGAAATTCCACATTGATGAAGTCTAAATATTGTATCAACTAGTTAATTATTGATATTGAACCTTAATTGAGCTTAAAACATCGTCATCGGACTCTATTGAATAATATTGAACCTATATAGCGACTAAATTGGAGAAAATGCAAGTTGGGGAACGAAATCATAGTATGGTAAGAGTTGAGGGACTAATCTTGTGATTAGCCTCTCTACAACTAAAATTGGGCTACGTGGGAGGAAAGCTCAATAGCTTAAATTATGATAACAAAACAAAACTAATAAGATAGAAACTTACCCGAGAATTTCCTAAGCAAACACCTACATCTTCTTCATTTCCTTCATTGAAGCAAGCACCTCCATTGGAGGAAGTTTTGAGCTTCACTTTTTCTTCGTATCGATATTGAATCGTTGCTATCGATCGGGTAAGCTATAATCCTCAATCGGTTATAGGATTCCATGGATATATCGAGCTTAATTTCAAGTTAGGGTTTTGACTATCCATGGATATTCTATCATTTTTGTTGTTGTTATCGGAATCGAATATTGATTTTGATATCATTGTATTGAATTTGATATCGAAATATTGAAACTAATAGTTCTCTATTGACTTTCTAGCTCAAGAAGTTGAGAAAGAGGTTTCACTGTCTCCATCTCAAGCTAGGAACAAGGGGATTCTTATCCGAGAGCCTTGAAAGCTTCGGATTGCTAAGGTGAGTGTAGTCGGAGTCTCGGGTTTAGGCAAAAGGCCTTCCTAGATTATTATTTGATAATTTAGATTTCATCGCTAACATTGTTGTTGAAGAAATTGCATTGGATGGTTAATCGGACACTTTGGTAGGCGTCGGTAAGTTTGTTATTGAGCATCTGATAAAGTCATTGATATTGTCATTGATATAGTAATTGTCATCGGATTATTGTATAGAAATCATGGGACATTGATATTTACGTTAGATTATGATATAATGATGATGAGATACATATATATATTGATGATTAGTAATATTGAAATCATCGGACATTGGAATACTATTGATTATTGAAATGGATATGAACATTGGAACCTTGGATTTGAATAGACATTGGATACAATTGGTATGCCATAGAATTCATGAGCTCAGTTTACGGGTAGACTACGGTCCTAAGCCTACGACCTATATTGATTTGGCGAGGCTGAGGGATGTGTATTGATATTGGTCATATTGGCGAGGCGGAGGGATCAGACCATTCATTGATTTGGCGAGGCGTAGGAATTCGCGTATCCATCATCTTGATTCAATCGAAGGATTAATGATGAAATGAAAATGCTAAACATTGTATATTGATGCATAGCTTTGACATTGATAAGCATGAGATCATGTATATTGATATTTGATATAATTGTGTTCATATTGTTTCTGACTACCTCACTATGCAATGTATGCCTAACGTGTCTCATCTCATGCATTTTTCAGGTTGAAAGATCGAGTGTCAGAAGATCGGATATAGCTAGGCAAGACAAGTCACTACAAGCCGTTAAGTAATGTATTTTGATCCTAAGAACTCCTAGGAAGGTGGAAAAGTAGTTGAACTAGTCAAATATGCCCATTTTGGTTATGTTGTGGTGTGCATATGTTGTAACTTGGTTAATGGCCTTATATGGTCTTTTTGGTTGGTTTAAAATGGCATAAGAATGCAAATTTAGCTCAAAAGGTAAAAGCATAATAAATAGATTCGTATGATCATGAAATTTGGCATGCCAGTTGTTGAGTGTGTAAAAGTTCTATTATTTACACCCTTTTTAACCCATATTTCTGCTGCATTCAAGCATCATTGCATTGCATTTAGGTTAGTTTACAGCAAAACATCACAAATATAGTAAAAGCACAGATTCTACTAAAAGATGACTGATTTTGCAGGTTGCCGCCATAGTAGACGGAGAAGGCAGGCGCAGGGCAGAGAAGCAGGAGAGCTGAACTGAACAAGCAGACAAAGAGGACGATGCTGCCATGGTGCTGCCGTGACAGCAGAGGACGACAGCAAGTTAGTGGAGGAAAAGTAAAGTGGACCTCGATAGATAGAGAAAATTCTGCTCGTCTGTCGTGTGAAAACCAAATATTTTTCCAAGCCCCGGATCAAAAGATATGTCAAGTCCAAAGCTCAAGGAGAGAAAATCCCAAGAAACAAGGAGGACGGCTGAAAAGTAGGATCCTTGAAGATTAAGTCTTTATTAGAATCATACTTTTAATTAAAGTTGTAATCCTTGTTAACTTAGATAACTTGAGCCCAAAGCTTATATAAGGGCATATATTTTAACCTAGGAAGAACATCATACCCCATAACCGACAACCAAAAACCCTCCGCCGTTTACCCGCCGTCGATATGTTCTAAACCCCCCTAGGGCCACGGGTTGATTTGTAAAGTAGTTGCAAGGGTTGTTTTGTTTTAGGATTTTTCAAGTTCAATAAAATAAACTTCAAGTTCTCTTATTTTGGTTATTAATATCTTGCAAGAGCATTGTGAGGTTATCCATTTACTTAGCATCGGGAGAGTTAAGTATACGAAAGAAATAAGAGCAAGTTCTCTAGTTTATAGTTGAACTATCTTGTGCCTAGGGATAGGGCAAGGTTAAGTGGCTAAAGAAGAATTCATACACATCGGTGTTCATCCTTCGATTCACGCCGGGAGGTATCATCAAAGACGTGATCATCGACAGACTTGGACCTAGGGATAGGCCAAGACAGATCTGGGATTCTTTCCAAACTTGAAGTACTGAGTTGGTGTGTTTGCTGCCGCAACGATCAACGGACTGCTACCGTGACAGGTGCTGCCACGACGGGTGCAACGACAGAACTGGAGTTCCTAAGCATTGCAATACATGCACTACTGAGCAATTCAATACCAGCCCATTCTCTCTATCTTGATAATTCTACTCTTTTATTTACGTCTACTTTATTATTCTCGTGACAATCTTCTCAATTATTTCCTTTACTTTCGTGCAGTGAACTAAGGTGAAGCTATTAGCCCAATCCCTGTGGAGACGATATCCGATACTTCGTATCACTTTACTACTTGCGTCGTGTACACTTGCACTACCATTGCGATAGACTATTTTACACGCAACAAGTTTTTGGTGCCGTTGCCGGGGATTGGCAACATAACTCTACCTTTCTTTTATTGAACTTTTCGTTTTTGTTTTTATTTTTCTTTTTGTTTTTCTTTTTCTGTTTTTCGTTGGTGCTTTCAACTCTTGCGTTTCACGAGGTTTTCTTGCTTATGCGCAGATCTAAAAGAGGTGAAGATCCTGAGTATCCATTAGATCTGGAAATAGAACGTTCCTTCAATCTCAAGAAACAAATTCGTCACCTTTTAGCAAGGAACGAGTACCTTGAAGAACAACTAGAGAAGATGGCCGACGACCCACCTGCTGGCGATGTTATACCGCCTGCCGATAACCCTGCCGCCGCCGGACGACGGTCATGTCGTGACTACATGTTGAACGATCATGTAGAGCTGGAGACCACACTGCCGGATATTTATAACTTCGAGCTTAAACTTGTCATGTTTAGTATGATCAACAATGCCGGGCAGTTTAGTGGTGCTGTTACAGAGGATGCTAGGGAGCATCTCAAAATGTTCCAGGAGATCTGTGGTTCATTTAGACTGCTAGGAGTTAATCCGGAGATACTGAGGCTTCGGTTATTTCCCCATTCATTGAGGGACAGAGCTAAAACTTGGTGGAATAAACTTACGCCGGGTTCAATTAGAACTTGGGCAAATTTATCTCGTTTCAATCCTTCGCATTTATCTGAGCGATTACGTAATGAAATTGCTACTTTTCAACAGGAAGATGACGAGTCGATGCACGAGGCCTGAGACAGATTTACTACTCTTCTACGGAACTGCCCAATGCATGGATTCCCCGTCTGGAATCAGGTAACTAAGTTTTATAATGCTGCCAACTTACAAACTCGTATTCGAATTGATTCAGCAGCAAATGGACTATTATTGGATAAAGATCCGGACGAGGCATTGCAAGTTTTGAAAAATCTGGCCAAGAATGAGGAGCAGTTTCCAACTACAAGAAGAGGGGGTAAACGGGTACTTGCTGTCAAGGATTATGAAGCTGACAGCACAATGAAATCAGAGGTAGCATTCCTTACTAAAGCAATGAAACGGTTATTGAATGATGATGGACAACATGGATTCGCTGTTGAGGAAGTATGTGACATCTGTGAGGGAAATCATAGTCGGGATGAGTGCCCGATACAGTTAGAAGAGGGAAAATATGTTGGAAACTACAAGCCAAATTACAATTCCAACAATTATAATCCCAATTGGAGGAAGGATCCCAAATTTTCTTAGAGTAATCCTAATAATGCCCTGAATCCTCAAGCACACAATCAGAATCAGGGAGGACCTAGATTGCTGATGCGACAGCAACTGCCGCCGCAGCAGCAACAGCAGCAACCAGCTGCCACGAGCAGTATACTAGAACAGACTCTGGCCACTTTTATGTCTCAGACCGGTACTTATATTGAGAATATGAATCAGTTTGTCAAGAAGACAGAGAATTTCATGGATAAAACAGAGATGAGGATGACGAATCATGAAGCTACTCTGAAATCCTTGGAGACACAAATGGGTCAGGTTTCCCAACATATAAAGCCGAGGCAGACTGGAGGATTCCCTAGCAATACTGAAAATGCTAGGCAGCCCACACATGAGCAGTGTAAGGCAATTACTACTAGGAGTGGGAAGAAATTACTAGGGCCAGAAAAAGAAGCTGAAACAATAAAGGAACTAGCCTTGGATAAACCTGCCGAGGAAGCTGCCCCGACAGGTGATAAACAGACTGCTGCCGATGAGCCTGTCACGACAGCAGAAACGACAGAGGAGAAAATTGATGAACCTAAACCCCCTCAAATTCGTATGCAGTGGGAAGGACGCATTGCTGATTATCGTCCCCCACCTCCTTTTCCTCAACAGATACATCAAGCTAAGCAAGAATCTCAACTTAAAAAGATTTATGATATTTTTAAGCAGGTTCATATTAATATTCCACTGTTAGATGTCGTTAGGGAGATGGCCGGTTATGCTAAATTTCTCAAGGATGTTATGCCGAAAAAATCTAAACTTGGGGAGTTTGAAACAGTAAAGATGACAGAAGGTTGCATGAGTATTCTTCACCGGCAGCCACCCCAGAAAAAGAAGGATCTGGGGAGCTTCATCATACCTTGCGTAATCGGAAATAAATTTGTGGGTAAGGCACTTTGTGATCTTGGTGCTAGTGTTAATTTAATGCCAAAGTCTGTTTTTCAGAAATTAGGTATTGGAAAGGCGCGGCCCACGACAGTAACTCTGCAGCTGGCAGACCGCTCTTACGTTCATCCAGAAGGAAAAATTGAAGATATTCTGGTAAGAGTGGATAAGTTTATTTTTCCTGCTGACTTTCTTGTTTTAGATTGTGAGGCAGACGAAAACGCACCAGTCATCCTTGGGAGACCCTTTGTAACACCCCAATTTTTGGCTTAGAAGTTTTGGGTTTGGACCGGATCGGTCGGGTTGCGGTTCGAATATAAAAGGGTGATTTTAGGAAAGCCTAGTTCGGGATGCATTAAAAATATGGAAAAATATCTTAAAATTCTCTTTTATTATATATAAGAGGGTGGTGAAATCAATTTTACAAAATGAGGTTTCGAAATGTGACATTTCAAGTTAGTGACTAAAATGTAATTTTTGAAAAGTTGGTGACTGTTTTAAAAGGATTGAAACTTTGAATCTTTAAGGAGCTAATTTACCCAAGAAGAGTTTTCTCCAGATTTTTCTTAATATTAAAGATTTAATTAATGATTTTTAATTAAAGGGAAAAGGAGGGAAATAGATATTTTGTTGTCATAACTAACTTTTCTCAAAATTTTCCATTTCTTTTCTCTCAACTTTTCTCTCAGCCCAAACACTTTTCCCCAGCCAATTTTCCTCTGATTTTAACATCTAAAGATGAGATGTCAATATTCAATTGATCTCTAATCATTTCTACATCAAAACCTTAGCTTTTGCTTATTGAATTTTCAAGAATCTTGGTTCCAAACAAGGAGAAACTCACATTTGGAGGTATGAACGTCCTTCTCCTCTAAATACTCAGTTCTTTACTAAAATTCCCAAGTTCTCAATCCTTGATTTGATTTTTATTAAAGGTTTTATGGTTGTGTTCTTGATCTTGGCTTTGAAATGCAAGATTTGGTTTAATTTTGATGAAATTCGTATGAAATGATTGGGCACTGTTTTGAGATGTCTTTTTTATGTAAATTGGATGTATAATTGGTGTGAAATTGAGGTTTAATCAATGCAATCCCGAATAGGTTGATTTTCCTAAGTTTTGCTTGAGTTAATGATGGTTTTTGGGGTGATTTTGATGTTCTGCTATAGCTGGAGGTATAAGGACGTAATTAGATCCTTTTTGGATGTTAATTGATGTATAATTATGATTGGAATTGATGGATCTTGGCTGGGTAATGTTGTAGAGGTGTTTGGATGTGATTTCGGTTGTGTTTGGTAGCCGAAATGTGAGTGTTGATGTGAGCAGCGAGTTTAGGTGTCTTGGTTGAAGATATTAATGCATGATGATGCATTAATCCTCTGCTTTGATGTGTTTAAAACAGGGGAGACATCTTCGGATCCTTGTGGTGTTGATCCGGAAGCTTGATTGGTGTTTCGGCAAGCTTGCGAAACGGAATCGGTGAGTGAAGTTTGGTTTTCAGCTTTGGAACCAATGTTTTGAAGGTTTTGGGAGCTTAGTTTAAGTCTAAACAACTTAGCTAAGCTCAAGAGTAAGTTTTCGGAAAAACTCTCTTGTTGATGAGCCATGAGTTGGTTGAATGCAAGGTGATTTGTTTGCATGTCTAAATTCTGTTTTTGGAAGCATATTTTAGCATGTTTATTGCTGGTTTTATAAGCCATGTGTTGAAGGATGCTCAAGGTAAGAGATCCTTGGTTTTACATTGATAAATGTGATTTCAGTGCATAGTGATACATGTGGATTTAATGGCTTTGTTAAATGCTTTAAAACAGTGAATAAATGATGTTAAATGATGTATATTGGCAAGTGATGTGTTGGTTAAAAGTACTTGAATCGGATATAGTTAGCCGGCTATAGGGTTGGGTGCACCGTGAATAAAGTCGCCTTGGATGTTGAGGGGTTGTGATTGTACCGTAAACTCCATCCAAGTCCACTAACGAGATGGTTAAGATCGTCATGGTGGTTAAAAGTCCATGAGTGGATCTTGTGTTAAGATCACAATGGTGGTTAAAAGTCCATGTGTGGATCTTGTGTTGTGTGTCCCGTGTTCTCCTTAGTGATGTTATAAAACTACCAATGAGTGATGTGGAGGGGTTGTGATTGCACCATAGTCTCCATCACGGGTGTTGAGGGGTTGTGATTGTACCATGCTCCACCTTGATATTGGTAGTGTGTATGAAGCGTATGGGACAACGCTTGTAATCCGCGTATCCGATTGTGTTTTGAGTTGAAAAATGTTATGGATTATCACTTGTAAGCCAATATGACATGATGATGGATTGAAGCATGAGATGCTTGGTTTGTATGCATATTTGTATGGTAAATGTTGTTTTGAAGCTAAAGGCCTTAAAAAGGTGTTTTTACAAATGCATTATTGTGATGTTTTAATTGAGCATTCCTCACTAAGCTATGTGCTTACACTCTCTCTCTTTCTTAAACCAATAATGCAGAGCATTGAAGTGCTAAAGTTCAGCAAGGAGGTCAAGGATCCAAGTGAAGACTAAGCTCATGTATGGTGAAGGTTTTCCTAACACTATTAGCTTTTGGCATTTGGCAATGGGAACCTAAATTGTGTTTTTGGGAGATGTTTTGGACTCCCTAAGTTTGGTTAATGCCTTTGGTGATGTTGGAACTTGTAAATGGCCTTTAATATGTGGTTTTGATGAATTGATGGTTGTATGATTCTCATTATAGGATGCATGCCTATAGAATTGGGATTTTTCTTTTTTGATGCTATGATTGAGTTTGAGTGACGCTTTTATGTTCCTTAAGTGTTTAA
The DNA here is from genome assembly GCA_958450335.1 of Hibiscus tridactylites. Classification (NCBI taxonomy): domain Eukaryota; kingdom Viridiplantae; phylum Streptophyta; class Magnoliopsida; order Malvales; family Malvaceae; genus Hibiscus; species Hibiscus tridactylites. Next base: position 3,106,172 of record OY288287.1, on the reverse strand, counting down.
TGACTTGCTGGTATGATTTGAGGGGCATTGGAATGTATTTGATTGGTTGAAAGTGAATTAAACCAGAAAAAATTTGCAATCTGGGCAGCACGTTTCGGAACAGGTGCTACCGTTTCAGAACAGAGGGCCTGAAATGGCCTTGGCGTTTCGAAACGGGTAGAGCCGTCCCGGAACGGATTTGCCACTGCCAAGCCTTGTTCCGCAACGAGTTTCAGAACGGTCCCGCGTTTCAGAACAGATTATTCTTGTTCCGGAACACCCGACCGTTGGGCACTGAAATTGACGGTTATATGTTTTGAAATCCTTGCATTTTGGTCCTAAACTTTGTTTATGCAATTGAATGTGTTTGAGATGGCCGTTTGAGTTGAAATTTGGCAGAGGAGCATGAAACATGATTAATCTCATATTGGTAACTTAAAATTTAGTTAAGTCCTTTTAATTTTCAGAATTTACAATTCGGTCCCTAAGTTTGTATGTTGTGCAATTGAGTCCCTAAATGTTTTCCGTTTGCTGTGATTTTTGAATATATGTATCTTGAGTGTTCGCCTAGGGTTAATATGCATTTAGACAAGTTTTAAAAAAAAGGGTCGTTAATCAAGGTTGACTTTCGGGTTGACTTTGGTTTTCCCTGTGTAATCTTTGTAGTTCGGGTCAACCGTCTAGGCCGGACTAAGGGGGTTACATTTGGTGGTATCAGAGCTGAGTTCTCGAGTAATTGGGAATGGTTATGTGGGTGATAAGTGTATGATTGCTTTGTATGCTTGTTGAATGAAGTATATTGTGTGAATTGTAAGTATGTTACAATTGTGATGTATGTTGTGGTGAAGCATGTTAGAGGGACCCATTGCCAAATCAAAGCTAATGAAATGATTTGTTTTAGTTGGAAATGAGCTTGAGTACTTGGATTACTTACCTTGCTGAGCCTGACTTTGTTTATTGCATTGTGATTGCATTGTCTAGTGAATGGCACCTCGTAGAGAGACGGGGATTAATACGCGAGCTATGGCTCAAAATGAGAATGAGGAGAACGCTGAAAATGTGGTGGATTTACCTCCTCCACCTGGTGGTGGTGGTGCTGGGGGTGAAGGAGCTGGTGTTGCTGCTGGTGCTGGGGTCGCTGGACCTGAAGCTGGTCAGGGGCAAGCTGTTCCTGACATGACAATGCTGATACAAGCTATTGCTGGAGCCTTTCGGGCGGCGGTAGCTGGAGCTCAAGGAGCTGGGCATCAGGGAGATGCTAATGCTAGACTACCTTTGAAGCGTTTGCGCAGTCTAGGAGGGACTGAGTTCAGGGGTTTGTCTACTGAAGGTTCTGAGTCTTGGCTGGAAAGTACCAAGAGAATCTTGGGGCAAATGAATTGTAATGATGTGCAGAAGCTGGGCTGCGTGGCATCATTGTTGCATGACGATGCGTATACTTGGTGGACAACCTCTATCACTGGAATGGCGGAAGCTGATGTAACTTGGACGTTCTTTCTGAACGCGTTCAAGAGGAGGTATCTGGGTGTGCGATACCTGGATGAGAAGAAAAGGGAATTCATGTCACTTACTCAAGGGAGCATGTCAGTGGCTGAGTACGAGGTTCAGTTTGTCCGACTCAATCAGTACGCACCTGAACTTATCCCTGATGAGCGGGAGAGGTGTGAACGTTTCCGTTATGGTTTGGTGACGGAAGTGAAGACTTATATGCTGGCTGCTGAGTACACTGACTTTGATGTGCTGGTTGGTAGAGCAAAGGACATTGAGTTGAATTTGAGTTTATCTTCTAGAGGTGCTGGTCCTAGTGTGGGCAAGCGAACTGCTGAGTATAGTTCCGGTGGCAGACGGAACAAGAGAGGACGTGATCGGAAGTATCAGTCTTCAGCTAGGCGAAGTGGTGGAGGGCAAGGTGCGCCTGCTCAGGGAGACAGGGCAAGAGCTGATCCGAACACATGTTGGACATGTGGGTCGCGTGGACACCTGAGGCGTGATTGTCCTCGAGCAGCGAGGGAGGTTCAGGCTCCTGTTGTGGTGACTAGTAATTCATGCTGGAATTGTGGATCAGCGGATCACATGAGGAGGGAGTGTCCTCTGTTGGCCGGTGGTGGCCAAGGACGTGCTCCTGGAGTTGTTGCACCACAGAGAGGTCGTGGGCGCGGCCGTGGTAACTTCTAGCGTAGAGAGGATGGTGGAAGGAATGTGGCTCATGTTGTAGCTGTTCAGCCTGAGGGTGGTGGTCAGGCCAGAGTGTATGCTCAGAGGGAGGGGAGAAATGACACGGACGTGATCGCAGGTACTTTCACTTTGCAATCCTTGTCAGTACTTTCCTTGATTGATTTTGGATCTACACACTCATACATATTGCGTGAGCATGCTGAATTGCTTGGATTGCCTGTTGAGTCTTTGGATGTTGGTATGCGTGTCACTAGTTCTTTTGGTGAGACTGTTGTGACTCGAAAGCTTTATAGAAGATGTCCTTTGGTTGTGCAAGATCATGTTTTTCATGTTGATCTTATGGAATTTCCTTTCTATGGTTTTGATGTAATCCTTGGTATGGATTGGCTTGTTGAGCATCGAGCTGTAGTAGATTGTGAGAATAAGTGAGTTTCGTTGAAGCTTGCGGATGATTATGAGGTAGTGGTGGTTGGTGAGAATGTGAAGTTTCTTGCCAATGTGGTGTCTACATTGGAGGCGAGCCGGATGTTGAGGCAAGGTTGTGAAGCTTACCTCACTTTTGTGATGAATCCTAGCTCTAAGGAGTTGCGTGTGCAAGATATCAGGACTGTGCGAGAGTTTCCTGGTGTGTTTCCGGAGGAGTTGCCTGGATTGCCTCCTAATCGCGAAGTGGAGTTTGGGATTGAGTTGTATGAAAACACAACTCCAGTGTCCATTACTCCTTATCGAATGGCACCTAAAGAGTTGAAAGAGCTGAAGACGCAACTGCAGGAGTTGCTTGATCGTGGTTTCATTCGGCCGAGTGTGTCACCTTGGGGTGCGCCGGTCTTGTTTGTGAAGAAGAAGGATGGCACTATGAGAATGTGCATTGATTACCGTCAGCTTAACAAGTTGACTATCAAGAATCGGTATCCATTGCCGAGAATTGATGATCTTTTTGATCAATTTCGGGGAGCAGCTGTGTTCTCTAAGACTGACTTAAGGTCAGGGTATTATCAGCTGAAGGTGAAGGATATGGATGTGCCAAAGACAGCTTTCAGAACGAGGTATGGGCATTATGAGTTCCTTGTGATGCCGTTTGGTTTGACGAATGCTCCTGCAGCTTTCATGGACATGATGAATCGAGTATTTCATGAATACTTGGATAAATTTGTTGTGGTGTTCATTGATGATATCCTTGTGTACTCGCGTACGGAGGAGGAACATGAAGAGCATTTGAGAATTGTGTTGCAAGCTTTGTTGGAGAATCAGCTTTATGCCAAGCTGAGCAAGTGTGAGTTCTGGCTTAGAGAAGTGGTGTTTCTTGGTCATGTGGTTTCTGCTGAGGGGATATGTGTTGATCCTCAGAAGATTGAGGCGGTGATGAATTGGAAACCTCCTAAGTCTGTTCATGAAGTCTGTAGTTTCCTGGGTTTGGCAGGATATTATCGGAGGTTCGTGGATGGGTTTTCAAAGATTTTTGCACCTTTGATAAAGTTGTTGCAGAAGGATGTTAAGTATGAGTGGACGGAAGCGAGACAACAGGCTTTTGAGAAGCTTAAGGCAGCTTTAACGCAAGCTCCTATCTTGGTTCAACCTGAATCAGGCTTTTGAGAAGCTTTAACGCAAGCTTAAGGCAGCTTTAACGCAAGCTCCACTTTTCTTTTGTTTTAAAATCAGAATTAAACATTAAAATATCTTAGAAAAATCTGGAGAAACTCCCTTTGGGTAAATATCTCCTTAAAGATTCAAAGTTCCAATCCTTTCTAAAACAGTCACGCAACGTTTAAAAATTACATTTTGGTCACTAGCCAAAATGTCACCCTTCCAACCCTCATTTTGTAAAATTGATTTCACAGTTCACTTATATATATTAAAAGATGATTTTAGAACATTTTTCCATATTTTTAATGCAACCCGAACTAGGCTTTCCTAATTTCACCTTTTTAGATTCGAACAGCACTTTGACCGAACCGGTCAACGCCCAAAACTTCTAAGCCCAAAACCGGGGCGTTACAACTCTCCCCCCCCTTAAGAAATTTCGTCCTCGAAATTTACCTTAAGGAAAGAGATAAGGAAACTGCTTCAGAATGTCATCCTTTCGCTCCCACGTGGCTTCCTCAACTCCACGATGCTTCCACAGCACCTTTACCAACTCGATGGTCTTGCCACGAAGAACCTTGCTATCCGAATCCAGAACCTTCACCGGTTCCTCATCATAGGTCAAATCCGGATTCAATTCCACTTCCTCCACAGGCATCACATGAGAAGGATCTGATCTATACTTCCGGAGCATAGAAACATGAAACACATCATGAATCTTCTCCAACTCTTGAGGTAGCCTCAACCGATACGCAACAGGACCCACACGCTCAACCACCTCATATGGTCCAATGTACCTAGGGCTCAACTTACCCTTCCGGCCAAACCTCATCACCTTCTTCCAAGGCGAAACCTTCAAGAACACACGGTCACCCACCGCATACTCAATCTCCTTACGCTTCAAATCCGCGTAAGACTTCTGCCGATCAGAGGCTGCCTTCAACCGCTCACAAATGAGCTTCACCTTCTCGGTGGTTCCTTTCAACAAAGCTGGCATCGAAACCAACTTTTGACCCGTTTCAGCCCAACAAAGAGGAGTCCTACACTTCCTCCCATACAAAGCCTCATAAGGTGCCATTTGAATACTCGCCTAATAACTATTGTTATAAGCAAACTCCACCAAAGGCAAATGCTTCTCCCAAGAACCTTGGAACTCAATCACGCAGCACCTCAACATATCCTCCAAAATCTGGATAACACGCTCTGACTGACCATCCGACTGAGGATGATAAGATGTACTGAAATTCAACCTTGTACCCAAAGCTTGATGTAAACACTGCCAGAAACGCGATGTGAACCTCGGATCCCTATCCGACACAATCGACTTAGGCACACCATGCAGCCGCACAATCTCAGCAATGTACAGCTCCGCAAGCTTATCCAAAGAAAACGTAGTATGCACAGGCAAGAAATGCGCACACTTTGTCAAGCGATCCACAATCACCCACACCGAATTCTTCTTCGATGGTGACAAAGGTAAACCAGATACAAAATCCATGGTAACCCTTTCCCACTTCCACTCAGGGATTCTCAACGGTTGCAACAAACCTGAAGGAACCTGATGCTCAGCCTTAACTCGCTGACACACCATACACTTGCTCACAAACTCCGCAACATCCTTTTTCAAACCCACCCAATAGTACTCATCACGAAGATCACGGTACATCTTAGTACTACCAGGATGCATAGCAAAAGGACTACTATGACCTTCAGTCAGAATAGCACGCCTCAACTCAACATCATTGGGCACTACTATTCGACTCCCAAAACACAACACACCATCATCATTAAAACAGAAATCCGAAGGTCTACCCCCCGCGATATCCTGAACATGAGACACCAAGGAATCATCCAGCAACTGCTTTTCCTTGATCAACTGAACCATAGATGGTTTCACTTGCAACTCAGCCACAAGACCACCATCTCGCGAAATACTCAAGCTGGCAAACATAGCCCTCAGCTCAACAGCTACCTTCCTACTCAAGGCATCCGCAACAACATTAGCCTTTCCAGGATGGTATTCAATCGTCAGATCATAATCCTTGAGCAACTCCAACCAACGCCGCTGCCTAAGATTCAACTCCTTTTGAGACATCAGATACCTCAAACTCTTGTGATCCGTGTACACAGTACACTTCTCACCATACAGATAATGTCTCCAGATCTTCAGAGCAAAAACCACTGCAACTAACTCAATATCATGCGTAGGATAATTGCGCTCATGCACTTTCAACTGCCGCGATGCATAAGCCACAACCTTACCCTCTTGCATCAGCACACATCCCAAACCAACATAGGACGCATCACTATAGACCACAAACTCTTTCCCTGATTCAGGCTGAACCAAGATAGGAGCTTGCGTCAAAGCCGCCTTAAGCTTCTCAAAAGCCTGCTGTCTCGCTTCCGTCCACTCATACTTAACATCTTTTTGCAACAATTTCGTCAAAGGTGCGGCAATCTTAGAAAAACCATCCACAAACCTCCGGTAGTATCCCGCCAAACCAAGGAAACTACGGACCTCATGAACAGACTTAGGAACCTTCCAGTTCATCACCGCCTCAATCTTCTGAGGATCAACACGAATCCCCTCAGCAGAAACTACATGCCCAAGAAACACCACCTCCTTAAGCTAGAACTCACACTTGCTCAGCTTAGCATAAAGCTGATTCTCCAACAAAGCTTGCAAAACAATCCTCAAATGCTCTTCATGCTCTTTCTCAGTACGCGAGTACACAAGGATATCATCAATGAACACCACAACAAACTTGTCCAGGTATTCATGAAACACACGATTCATCATGTCCATGAAAGCAGCAGGAGCATTTGTCAAACCAAACGGCATCACAAGGAACTCATAATGCCCATACCTTGTCCTGAAAGCTGTCTTAGGCACATCCACATCCTTCACCTTCAACTGATAATACCCTGACCTCAAGTCAATCTTAGAGAACACAGCTGCTCCCCGAAATTGATCAAAGAGATCATCAATCCTCGGTAAAGGATACTGATTCTTGATAGTCAACTTGTTCAGCTGACGATAATCAATGCACATTCTCATAGTGCCATCCTTCTTCTTCACAAACAAAACCGGTGCTCCCCAAGGTGACACACTCGGCCGAATGAAACCACGATCAAGCAACTCTTGCAACTGCGTCTTCAGCTCCTTCAGCTCCTTAGGTGCCATTCTATAAGGGGTAATGGACACAGGAGTTGTATTTTCATACAGCTCAATTCCAAACTCCACCTCGCGATTAGGAGGTAAACCAGGCAACTCCTCAGGAAACACACCAGGAAACTCCTTCACAACCCTGATATCAAGCACCCGCAACTCCTTAGAGCTAGGATTCATCACAAAAGCTAGATAAGCTTCACAACCTTGCCTCAGCATCCTGCTCGCCTCCAAGGTAGACACCACATTGGCAAGAAACTTCACATTCTCACCAACCACAACAACATCATAATCATCCGCAAGCTTCAGCGAAACTCGCTTATTTTCACAATCCACAACAGCACGATGCTCAGCAAGCCAATCCATACCAAGGATTACATCAAAACCATAGAAAGGCAACTCCATAAGGTCAACATGAAAAACATGTTCTTGAACAACCAAAGGACACCTTCTATACAACTTTCGAGTCACAACAGTCTCACCAAAAGAACTAGTGACACGAACACCAACATCCAAAGACTCAACAGGCAAACCAAGCAAATCAGCATGCTCACGCAAAATGTATGAATGCGTAGATCCAGAATCTATCAAGGAAAGTAATGACAAGGATTGCAAAGTAAAGGTACCTGCAATCACATCCGTGTCATTCCTCCCCTCCCGCTGAGCATACACCCTAGCTTGACCTCCACCTTCAGGCTGAATAGCCACAACATGGGCCACTCCACGACCACCTTCCTCTCTTCGCTGGAAATTACCACGGCCGCGCCCACGACCTCTCTACGGAGCAGCAACCACAGGAGCACGCACTTGGCCACCAGCCAACATAGGACAATCTCGCCTCAAGTGATCCGCAGATCCACAATTCCAGCACCCGTTACCAGCTGCCGCAACAGGAGCTTGCACCTCCCTCACAACACGAGGACAATCACGCTTCATGTGACCACGTGAACCACAAATCCAACAAGCACTCGAATCAGCTCTAGCATTGCCTCCCCGAGCAGATGCTCCACCACCTCTCTTGGCCGAGGACTGATACTTCTGATCACATCCCCTCTTGTTCCGTCCACCACCGGAACTATACTCAGCTGATCGCTTTCCAGCACTTGCTCCAGCACTTTTAGCAGATAAACCCAAGTTCATCTCGATATCCTTAGCTCGGCCCACCAACACATCAAAATCATCATACTCGGTGGCCAGCACATACATCTTCACATCCGTCACTAAACCATAACGGAATCTTTCGCACCTCGCCCGCTCATCAGGTACCAGCTCAGGCGCATACTGACTGAGTCGAACAAACTGCACCTCATACTCAGCCACAGTCATGCTCCCTTGGGTAAGAGACATGAACTCACGCTTCTTTTCATCCAGGTACCTCACGCCAAGATACCTCCTCTTGAACACATTCTGAAAGAATGTCCAAGTTATATCAGCTTCAGCCATCCCAGCTATAGTAGTCGTCCACCACGTATAAGCATCATCCTGTAGCAAGGATACAACACAACCCAGCTTTTGCACATCAGTGCAACTCATCTGACCCAAGATCCTCTTGGTACTCTCCATCCAGGATTCAGAACCCTCAGCAGACATACCCCTGAACTCAGTCCCTCCAAGACTGCGCAAACGCTCCAAAGGTAGTCTAACACCAGCATCTCCCTGATGCCCAACTCCTTGAGCTCCAGCTACTGCCGCTCGAAAAGCACCAGCAATAGCTTGCACCAACATCGTCATGTCAGGCATAGCTTGCCCCTGACCAACCTCAGGTCCAGCAGCTTCAGCTCTTTCTCCCTCAGCACCACCACCACCAGGCGGAGGAGGAGGTAACACTGCACTACCCGCATTTTCCTCATTCTCATTCTCATTCGGAGCCGTAGCTCGCACATTACTTCTCAACTCTCTACGTAGTGCCATACTTTAACCATGCAATTACAATGCAAATAAACAAAGTCAGGCCCAGCAAGTTAAGCAATCCAAGTACTCAAGCTCAATTTCACTTAAAAACAGCATCATTACTTAGCTTTGATTTGGCAATGGGTACCCACAACATGCTTCACTTCAGCATACAACTCAATTGCATCAAAATCAAAAGCCACTAAACATGCTTTCAATCAACAAGCATACAAAGCATACATACTTCAGTCATGCACACATTCATTCCCAATTACTCGAGAACTCAGCTCTGATACCACCAAATGTAACCCCCTTAACCCGGCCTAGACGGTTGACCCGAATTAAGAAAGTTACACGGGGAAAACCAAAGTCAACCCGAAAGTCAACCTTGATTAACGACCCTTTTTTTCTTTTTAAACTTGTCTAGATGCACATTAACCCTAGTTATGATCATTCAAACAGCATACTCAAAGATCATAAACATCAGAGATCAAACAGGGACCCAATTTAACAAATTACAACTTTAGGGACCAATTTGTAAATTCTGCAAATTAAGAGGACTTAACCCAAATTAAAGTTACCATCTTGAAATTAATCAGGTTTCATGCTTCACTGTCAAATTTCAGCTCAAACGGACATTCCAAACTCATACAATTGCACAAACAAGATTCAGGACCAAAATGCAAACATTCCAAAACATTTAACTACCAATGTCAGCCCCCAACGGTCACGTGTTCCGAAATAGGGAGAACCTGTTTCGAAACGCGGGGCCGTTCCGCAACGCGTACCGAAACGGGGGCTGGCAGAGGGCTTCCTGTTTCGAAACGGTGTCTTCCCGTTTCGGACGCCTGGGTTGATTCAAGGCACCCGTTCCGAAACGGTAGCCACTGTTCCGAAACAGCCTGCATAGAATGCAGCAAAAAGCTTACTTAAACATGCAATTGACCAACCAATCGTGCTCCAAATGCTACCAAACTTTACCAGCAACTCATACAACATACAAGAGACATGTTTGCATCAACCAATCAACATATTAACATCATATGTGAAAAGCCCCAATTCTAATGACATGCTTCCTACACAAGCAAACCATTCAAACATAAAACCTCCAATTCAAACATGTAATGGCCAATTACAAAAACCAGCATTTCCAACCACATTAAGCATACTTAGGGAGTTCAAAACATCTCCCAAAACATTCTCAAAGGTCCCCCATTGCCAAATGCCAAAAGCTAAATGTATATAAGAAAACCTTCCATACTTGAGCTTAAATCCCACTTGTTTGCTTGCCTTCCTTGCTGCCCTTAAGTACCTTAATGATCTGCATTATTGGTTTAAGAAAACGGAAGAGAGCGTAAGCAAAAGCTTAGTGAGGAATGATCATTAAAACCATTCAATAATGCATTTATAAAACACTTTATAAATCATACTTCAAATCATCATTTACTCATGCTCAAAGCAATTTAAACAACCATTACATGCTTCCATATCATTACATGTCATATTGGCCACAAGTGATAAGTTCCATCTTTTTAAAACAAGATCAACATAAGACTCACACATGGACTTTTAAACACCATTGTGATCTTATAATTCTCAAGAACCACACAAGGACTTTTAACCACCTTTGTGTTCTTTACAAGTTTCACCCCAAGGACTTTTAAACACCTTGGCCCCAAGGACTTTTAAACACCTTGGCCCATGGACTTTTAAACACCATGGCAAGGACCACACAAGGACTTTTAACCACCTTTGTGTCCTTAACAAGAACCATCCAAGGACTTTTAACCACCTTGATGTTCTTAAGTAACAAGGCTCACTCAAGGACTTTTAACCACCTTAGTGACCTTAACAAGAATAATCATGGACTTTTAACCACCATGAAGTTCTTAGAATCCACAAGGCTCACTCAAGGACTTTTAACCACCTTAGTGACCTTAATCTTTTCAAAACATCACTTGCCAATATACATCATTTTCATCAAATGAACCACTGTTTTAAAGCATTAAACCAAGCCATATTCATCATGCATTTTAAAGCATCAAACCACATTTAATCAATGTTCAAAAACAAGGAACTCTTACCTTAAGCTTCCTTCAACATATGGCTTACAAAAACAGCAATTACCATGCTAAATCATGCTTTCACAACAGAATTTAAAACATGCAATAAACCACATTGCATCACAACCAAACCATGGCCACCACTAGAGAGTTTTTCCGAAAACTTACACTTGAACTTAGCAAAGTTGTTTAGACTTAGACTAAGCTCCCAAGACATTGGTTTCAAAGCTGAAAACCCATTTTCACTCACCGATTCCACTTCGCCTCTTGCCGAAGCACAAATCAAGCTTCCGGATCACCACCACTTGGATCCAAAGATGACTCCCCTGTTTTAAACACATCAAAGCAGAGGATTAATGCATCATCATGCATTAATAGCTTCAATGAAAGCACCTAAACTCGCTGCTCTCATCCACACTCCATTTTCAGCCACCAAACACAACCGAAAATGCATCACAAACAACTTCTCAACAAAGCCCAGCCATAAAACATCAAAACTAAACATCCTTTAGCATCATTTAACATCTAAAAAGAACCTAATAACATCCTTATACCTCCAGCAACATCAGATCCACAAGATCACCTCAAAAACAACCAAGAATCACAAGCTAAACTTAGGAAATTCAACCTATCCGGGATTGCATTAATCAAAACTCAATTCCTTATCAAATTAACATTCATTTATCATCAAAAACACACCTCAAATCACTGCTTTAACAGATCAAACGAAAATCTATCAAAAATCACCAAATCTTGCATTTTAAGCCAAGATCCATTTCACAACTTTAAAAGCCATTTATAAAACATCAATTAAGGATTGAGAACTTAGGAATTTCAGTAAAGAACTGATAGTTTAGAGGAGAAGGACGTTCTTACCTCCAAACTTGAGTTTCTCCTCTTTTAGAACCAAAAACCTTGATGAATCAACTAGCAAATGGTGAGGTTTTGTTGATGTGATGATTAGGAATCAAAAGAGAATTGAAAAGGAAGATTTGAGTGACAAAATCAGAAAGAAATCTCTGGAGAGAAAGTATTTGGGTTGAGAGAAAATGAGAGAAAAAGAAAATTGGAAAATAGGAAAAGTTAGTTGCAAAATAGCCAAATGATTTCCCTCCACTTTTCTTTTGTTTTAAAATCAGAATTAAACATTAAAATATCTTAGAAAAATCTGGAGAAACTCCCTTTGGGTAAATAGCTCCTTAAAGATTCAAAGTTCCAATCCTTTCTAAAACAGTCACGCAACTTTCAAAAATTACATTTTGGTCACTAGCCAAAATGTCACCCTTCCAACCCTCATTTTGTAAAATTGATTTCACAGTTCACTTATATATATTAAAAGATGATTTTAGAACATTTTTCCATATTTTTAGTGCAACCCGAACTAGGCTTTCCTAATTTCAGCTTTTTAGATTCGAACAGCACTTTGACCGAACCGGTCAACGCCCAAAACTTCTAAGCCCAAAACCGGGGCGTTACAGGGTGATTGTGGATCGCCTGACGAAGTGTGCGCATTTCTTGCCTGTGCATACTACGTACACTTTGGATAAGCTTGCGGAGCTGTACATTGCTGAGATTGTGAGGCTGCATGGTGTGCCAAAGTCGATTGTGTCGGATAGGGATCCAAGGTTTACATCGCATTTCTGGCAGTGTTTGCATCAGGCTTTGGGAACACGGTTGAATTTCAGTACGTATTATCATCCGCAGTCGGATGGACAGTCCGAGCGTGTTATCCAGGTTTTGGAGGATATGTTGAGGTGCTGTGTGATTGAGTTCCAGGGCTCTTGGGAGAAACATTTGCTTTTGGTGGAGTTTGCCTATAATAATAGTTATCAGGCAAGTATTCAAATGGCACCTTATGAAGCTTTGTACGGAAGGAAGTGTAGGACTCCTCTGTGTTGGGCTGAAACGGGTCAAAAGTTGGTTTCGATGCCAGGTTTGTTGAAAGGAACTACCGAGAAGGTGAAGCTCATTTGTGAGCGTTTGAAGGCAGCTTCTGATCGGCAAAAGTCTTACGCGGATCTGAGGCATAAGGAGATTGAGTATGCGGTGGGTGACCGTGTGTTTTTGAAAGTTTCGCCTTGGAAAAAAGTGATGAGGTTTGGCCAAAAGGGTAAGTTGAGCCCTAGGTACATTGGACCATACGAGGTGATTGAGCGTGTGGGTCCTGTTGCGTACAAGTTGAGGTTACCGCAAGAGTTGGAAAAGATTCATGATGTGTTTCATGTTTCTATGCTTCAGAAGTATAGATCGGATCCTTCACATGTGATGCCTGTGGAGGAAGTGGAATTGAATCCGGATTTGACTTATGATGAGGAACCGGTGAAGATTCTGGATTCGGATAGTAAGGTTCTTTGAGGCAAAACCATTGAGTTGGTAAAGGTGTTGTGGAAACATCGTGGTGTTGAAGAAGCCACGTGGGAGCGGAAGGATGACATGTTGAAGCAGTTTCCGCACCTCTTTCCTTCAGGTAAATTTCGAGGACGAAATTTCTTAAGAGGGGGAGAGTTGTAACACCCCAATTTTGGGCTTAGAAGTTTTGGGTTTGGACCGGATTGGTCGGGTTGCGGTTCGAATATAAAAGGGTGATTTTAGGAAAGCCTAGTTCGGGATGCATTAAAAATATGGAAAAATATCTTAAAATTCTCTTTTATTATATATAAGAGAGTGGTGAAATCAATTTTACAAAATGAGGTTTCGAAATGTGACATTTCAAGTTAGTGACTAAAATGTAATTTTTGAAAAGTTGGTGACTGTTTTAAAAGGATTGAAACTTTGAATCTTTAAGGAGCTAATTTACCCAAGAAGAGTTTTCTCCAGATTTTTCTTAATATTAAAGATTTAATTAATGATTTTTAATTAAAGGGAAAAGGAGGGAAATAGATATTTTGTTGTCATAACTAACTTTTCTCAAAATTTTCCATTTCTTTTCTCTCAACTTTTCTCTCAGCCCAAACACTTTTCCCCAGCCAATTTTCCTCTGATTTTAACATCTAAAGATGAGATTTCAATCTTCAATTGATCTCTAATCATTTCTACATCAAAACCTTAGCTTTTGCTTATTGAATTTTCAAGAATCTTGGTTCCAAACAAGGAGAAACTCACATTTGGAGGTATGAACGTCCTTCTCCTCTAAATACTCAGTTCTTTACTGAAATTCCCAAGTTCTCAATCTTTGATTTGAGTTTTATTAAAGGTTTTATGGTTGTGTTCTTGATCTTGGCTTTGAAATGCAAGATTTGGTTTAATTTTGATGAAATTCGTATGAAATGATTGGGCACTGTTTTGAGATGTCTTTTTTATGTAAATTGGATGTATAATTGGTGTGAAATTGAGGTTTAATCAATGCAATCCCGAATAGGTTGATTTTCCTAAGTTTTGCTTGAGTTAATGATGTTTTTTTGGGGTGATTTTGATGTTCTGCTATAGCTGGAGGTATAAGAACGTGATTAGATCCTTTTTGGATGTTAATTGATGTATAATTATGATTGGAATTGATGGATCTTGGCTGGGTAATGTTGTAGAGGTGTTTGGATGTGATTTCGGTTGTGTTTGGTAGCCGAAATGTGAGTGTTGATGTGAGCAGCGAGTTTAGGTGTCTTGGTTGAAGATATTAATGCATGATGATGCATTAATCCTCTGCTTTGATGTGTTTAAAACAGGGGAGACATCTTCGGATCCTTGTGGTGTTGATCCGGAAGCTTGATTGGTGTTTCGGCAAGCTTGCGAAACGGAATCGGTGAGTGAAGTTTGGTTTTCAGCTTTGGAACCAATGTTTTGAAGGTTTTGGGAGCTTAGTTTAAGTCTAAACAACTTAGCTAAGCTCAAGAGTAAGTTTTCGGAAAAACTCTCTTGTTGATGAGCCATGAGTTGGTTGAATGCAAGGTGATTTGTTTGCATGTCTAAATTCTGTTTTTGGAAGCATATTTTAGCATGTTTATTGCTGGTTTTATAAGCCATGTGTTGAAGGATGCTCAAGGTAAGAGATCTTTGGTTTTACATTGATAAATGTGATTTCAATGCATAGTGATACATGTGGATTTAATGGCTTTGTTAAATGCTTTAAAACAGTGAATAAATGATGTTAAATGATGTATATTGGCAAGTGATGTGTTGGTTAAAAGTACTTGAATCGGATATAGTTAGCCGGCTATAGGGTTGGGTGCACCGTGAATAAAGTCGTCTTGGATGTTGAGGGGTTGTGATTGTACCGTAAACTCCATCCAAGTCCACTAACGAGATGGTTAAGATCGTCATGGTGGTTAAAAGTCTATGAGTGGATCTTGTGTTAAGATCACAATGGTGGTTAAAAGTCCATGTGTGGATCTTGTGTTGTGTGTCCCGTGTTCTCGTTAGTGATGTTATACAACTACCAATGAGTGATGTGGAGGGGTTGTGATTGTACCATAGTCTCCATCACGGGTGTTGAGGGGTTGTGATTGTACCATGCTCCACCTTGATATTGGTAGTGTGTATGAAGCGTATGGGACAACGCTTGTAATCCACGTATCCGATTGTGTTTTGAGTTGAAAAATGTTATGGATTATCACTTGTAAGCCAATATGACATGATGATGGATTGAAGCATGAGATGCTTGGTTTGTATGCATATTTGTATGGTAAATGTTGTTTTGAAGCTAAAGGCCTTAAAAAGGTGTTTTTACAAATGCATTATTGTGATGTTTTAATTGAGCATTCCTCACTAAGCTATGTGCTTACACTCTCTCTCTTTCTTAAACCAATAATGCAGAGCATTGAAGTGCTAAAGTTCAGCAAGGAGGTCAAGGATCCAAGTGAAGACTAAGCTCATGTATGGTGAAGGTTTTCCTAACACTATTAGCTTTTGGCATTTGGCAATGGGAACCTAAATTGTGTTTTTGGGAGATGTTTTGGACTCCCTAAGTTTGGTTAATGCCGTTGGTGATGTTGGAACTTGTAAATGGCCTTTGATATGTGGTTTTGATGAATTGATGGTTGTATGATTCTCATTATAGGATGCATGCCTATAGAATTGGGATTTTCCTTATTTGATGCTATGATTGAGTTTGAGTGACGCTTTTATGTTCCTTAAGTGTTTAATGACTTGCTGGTATGATTTGAGGGGCATTGGAATGTATTTGATTGGTTGAAAGTGAATTAAACTAGAAAAAAATCTGCAATCTGGGCAGCACGTTTCGGAACATGTGCTACCGTTTCGGAACAGAGGGCCTGAAATGGCCTTGGCGTTTCGAAACGGGTAGAGCCGTTCCGGAACGGATTTTCCACTGCCAAGCCTTGTTCCGCAACGAGTTTCGAAACGGTCCCGTGTTTCGAAACGGATCATTCCTGTTCCGGAACACCCGACCGTTGGGCACTGAAATTGACGGTTATATGTTTTGAAATCCTTGCGTTTTGGTCCTGAACTTTGTTTATGCAATTGAATGTGTTTGAGATGGCCGTTTGAGTTGAAATTTGGCAGAGGAGCATGAAACATGATTAATCTCATATTGGTAACTTAAAATTTAGTTAAGTCCTTTTAATTTTCAGAATTTACAATTCGGTCCCTAAGTTTGTATGTTGTGCAATTGAGTCCCTAAATGTTTTCCGTTTGCTGTGATTTTTGAATATATGTATCTTGATTGTTCGCCTAGAGTTAATATGCATTTAGACAAGTTTTAAAAAAAAGGTCGTTAATCAAGGTTGACTTTCGGGTTGACTTTGGTTTTCCCCGTGTAATCTTCGTAGTTCGGGTCAACCGTCTAGGCCGGACTAAGGGGGTTACACCCTTCTTAGCCACGGGAAGATCACTGATTGATGTGGAGAAAGGAGAACTCACCATGCGAGTAAACGATCAAGAGATCAAGTTGAATGTTCTCCAAGCGATGAAACATGTTGATGTGGACGAGGAATGCAAGGCTATCGCTGACGTTACCCTTGATCAACCCTGCATCAGGTCGGGCTGTCATGATATTAAATTTGGTCACTGCCGCGGCATCCACCTACAGGACTGTCACGACAGCACTGACGACAGCACCGACGACAGCAACTTCTCTGAATCCGATACATCTGATACTGAAGATCGGGAGGAGGTAAACTGGTTAGGCAATCGTCCAGGTAAGTTATTCGAACCTTTGAATTATACTTCGGATAACCATTTAAACCAAAAGCCATCTACTGTTGAACCACCTGCCTTAGAACTGAAGCCCCTGCCAGGGCAGCTAAAATATGCTTTTCTTGGTTCAAATGATACGTTGCCCGTAATCATCTCTTCTAAGCTGCCGCAGGAACAGGAACGGCAGCTAATAGGCATGCTAAGGCAGCACAAAAAGGCAATTGGATGGACGATAGCTAATATTCAAGGCATTAGTCCGGCTTTATGCATGCACAAAATCCTCTTAGAAGAAGATCATAAGCCGACTATAGATGCCCAAAGGCGGCTAAACCATGCGATGAAAGAGGTGGTGCGTAAAGAGATAATCAAATGGTTAGATGCTGGTATTATTTACGCCATCTCTGACAGCAAATGGGTGAGCCCGGTGCAATGCGTTCCTAAGAAAGGAGGAATGACCGTGATAACCAATAAGAACAATGAGTTAATCCCAACCAGGACTGTGACCGGTTGGAGGGTTTGTATGGACTATCGGAAGCTTAACAAAGCTACCCGAAAGGACCACTTTCCTTTACCCTTTATTGATCAAATGCTTGATAAATTAGCGGGTAAACCTTACTATTGTTTTCTTGATGGTTACTCAGGTTATAACCAAATTGCTATCGCACCGGAAGATCAAGAAAAGACGACCTTCACATGCCCCTACGGAACGTATGCTTTTAGGAGGATGCCGTTTGGACTATGCAATGCACCCGCCATCTTCCAAAGGTGCATGATGGCCATATTCTCCGATATGGCAGAGGACTTCCTTGAGATTTTTATGGATGATTTTTCCGTCTTTGGAGACGATTTTGAGAGCTGCCTCGGCAATCTACAAAAGGTACTTGAAAGATGTGAAAAAGAAAATCTTGTTTTAAATTGGGAAAAATGTCACTTTATGGTGGATGAAGGGATAGTCCTTGGCCATAAGATTAGCTGCCGTGGGATAGAAGTCGACAGGGCTAAGATAGAAGTGATTGAGAAGCTGCTGCCGCCAACCACAGTCAAGGGCATTAGAAGTTTCTTAGGGCATGCTGGTTTTTATCGGAGATTCATTGCAAATTTCTCAAAAATCACCAAGCCCATGTGCCATCTTTTGGAGCAAAACCGACCCTTTGACTTTAATGATGAATGTACTGAAGCATTCAAGGTTCTGAAGGAAAAACTAGTAACAGCCCCCAAAGTACAGCCACCAGACTGGACACAGCCATTTGAGATTATGTGTGATGCTAGTGACTATGCTGTCAGGGCAGCACTTGGGCAGCGCAGAGATAAGCTGTTTCATGTCATATATTATGCCAGCAAGACATTGAATGACGCCCAAGTGAACTACACCACCACAGAAAAGGAGCTATTAGCTGTGGTATTCTCCATTTACAAGTTTCGTTCTTACATACTTGGGACGAAGGTAATAGTGCACACAGACCATTCTGCCCTGAAGTATTTGTTCGCAAAGAAGGATGTGAAGCCTAGATTGATACGGTGGATCCTGCTATTGCAAGAGTTCGACCTTGAAATCAAGGACAAAAAAGGGACAGAAAATCAGGTGGCAGACCACTTGTCAAGGTTGGAGAAGGGACAGAGTCTGCCAATAGATGAGACAAACATACTGGAGACCTTCCCCGATGAGCAGCTCTTTGCTGCCGCAATCGCTGCCGCAATAGTCATGGCGGCAGGTAAGTCTTCTGAACTCCCCTGGTATGCTGATTTCGTTAATTTTATAGTTAGCGGGATACTTCCTTCTGATCTTAATTATCAAGCCAGGAAGAGGTTCCAAAATGATGTTAAGCATTATTATTGGGACGAACCTCTTCTTTTCAAACTATGCGTAGATCAAGTTATAAGGAGGTGTGTACCACAAGAAGAGCAAGAAGACATTCTCCATCACTGCCATGCTTCACAATATGGAGGTCACTTAGGAGGCAACAAAACTGCTGCCAAGGTGCTGCAGTCAGGGTTCTACTGGTCGACACTGTATAAAGATGCACAGGACTTCTACAAGAACTTTGACAGGTGCCAGCGGACAGGTAAAATCTCAAGGAGAAACGAGATGCCACTGCAGAACATTCTAGAAGTCGAGATCTTCGACGTTTTGGGGATTGATTTTATGGGACCTTTTCCATCTTCATGAGGAAATCTATACATCCTCCTAGCGGTGGATTATGTCTCTAAGTGGGTTGAAGCTATCGCCACTCAAAAGAATGATGCCAAGACAGTCCAAAAATTTCTACACAAAAACATTTTTTGAGGTTTGGCATCCCTAAGGCGATTATCAGTGATGAAGGGAGACATTTTGACAATAGGGTTATTGCTGCCGCCTTGAAGAAATATGGTGTTAAGCATAGGATCGCGACAGCATACCACCCACAGACCAATGGACAAGCTGAGATATCCAATAGGGAAGTTAAGAACATTCTTGAAAAGATGGTTAAGCCAACTAGGAAAGATTGGTCTTTACTCCTCAACGATGCATTATGGGCATATAGGACAGCTTTTAAGACTCCATTGGGCATGTCTCCATACCGATTGATTTATGGGAAAACCTGTCATCTGCCTGTCGAAATAGAGCACAGGGCATACTGGGCAATCAAGGCAGTGAATATGGACTTGGACAAGGCAGGCCAGAAAAGGCTATTAGATCTGAACGAGATTGAAGAAATAAGAACAATGGCCTACGACAATGCAAGAATTTTGTAACCCCCTTAACCCGGCCTAGACGGTTGACCCGAATTAAGAAAGTCACACGGGGAAAACCCAAGTCAACCCGAAAATCAACCTTGATTAACGACCCTTTTTTTATTTGAACAAAAGTTATAATTTTTTTATTTCTTATACTCTTGTCTAGATGCACATTAACCCTAGTTGTGTTCACTCAGACAACATGCTCAAAGATCACAAACATCAAAGATCAAACAGGGACCCAATTGAACAATTTACAACTTTAGGGACCAAATTGTGAATTCTGTAAATTAAAAGGCCTTAACCCAAATTAAAGTTACCATCTTGAAATTAATCAGGTTTCATGCTTCACTGTCAAATTTCAGTTCAAACGGACATCCCAAACTCATACAATTGCACAAACAAGATTCAGGACCAAAATGCAAACAACCAAAACATTTAACTACCAATGTCAGCCCCCAACGGTCACGTGTTCCGAAACAGGGAGAGCCCGTTTCGAAACGCGGGGCCGTTCCGCAACGCGTACCGAAATGAGGGCTGGCAGAGAGCTTCCCGTTTCGAAACGGTGTCTACCCGTTTCGGACGCCTGGGTTGATTCAAGGCACTCGTTCCGAAACGGTAGCCACTGTTCCGAAACACCCTGCACAGAATGCAGCAAAATGCATGCTTAAACACACAATCGATCATCCAATCATGCTCCAAATGTTACCAAACTTTACCAGCAACTCATACAACATATAAGAGACATGTTTGTATCAACCAATCATCAAAATATCAACATATATGAAAAGCCCCAAATCTATAGGCATGCTTCCTACACAAGCAACCCATTCAAGCATAAACTTCCAATTCAAACATGTATTGGCCAATTACAAAAACCAGTAAACTCAACAACATTCAACATACTTAGGGAGTTCAAAACACCTCCCAAACATTCACATTGGTCCCCCATTGCCAAATGCCCAAAAGCTAAAATGTGTTTAAGAAAACCTTCCCATACTTGAGCTTAATTCCACTTGAATGCTTGCCTTCCTTGCTGCCCTCAAAGTACCTTAATGATCTGCATTATTGATTTAAGAAAACGAAAGAGAGCGTAAGCAAAAGCTTAGTGAGGAATGCTCATTAAAACCATTCAATAATGCATTTATAAAACACTTTATAAATCATGCTTCAAACCATCATTTACTCATGCTCAAAGCAATTTAAACAAGCATTACATGCTTCCACATCATTACATATCATATTGGCCACAAGTGATAAGTTCCATCTTTTAAAAACAACAAGTTCAACATAAGACTCACACATGGACTTTTAAACACCATTGTGATCTTATAATTTCCAAGAACCACACAAGGACATTTAACCACCTTTGTGTTCTTCCCAAGGACTTTTAAACACCTTGGCCCCAAGGACTTTTAAACACCTTGGCCCATGGACTTTTAAACACCATGGCAAGGACCACACAAGGACTTTTAACCACCTTTGTGCCCTTAACAAGAACCATCCAAGGACTTTTAACCACCTTGATGTTCTTAAGTAACAAGGCTCACTCAAGGACTTTTAACCACCTTAGTGACCTTAACAAGAATCATCATGGACTTGTAACCACCATGAAGTTCTTAGAATCCACAAGGCTCACTCAAGGACTTTTAACCACCTTAGTGACCTTAACCTTTTTCAAAACATCACTTGCCAATATACATCATTATCATCAAATAATCCACTGTTTTAAAGCATTAAACCAAGCCATATTCATCATGCATTTTAAAGCATCAAACCACATTTAATCAATGTTCAAAAAACAAGGAACTCTTACCTTGAGCTTCCTTCAACATATGGCTTACAAAAACAGCAATTACCATGCTAAATCTTGCTTTCAAAACAGAATTTAAAACATGCAATCAACCACATTGCACAACAACAAAACCATGGCCACCACTAGAGAGTTTTTCCGAAAACTTACACTTGAGCTTAGTAAAGTTGTTTAGACTTAAACTAAGCTCCCAAGACATTGGTTCCAAAGCCG
Organism: Hibiscus tridactylites; assembly: GCA_958450335.1. Classification (NCBI taxonomy): domain Eukaryota; kingdom Viridiplantae; phylum Streptophyta; class Magnoliopsida; order Malvales; family Malvaceae; genus Hibiscus; species Hibiscus tridactylites. The sequence goes on along the minus strand of OY288287.1, from coordinate 3,084,487 downwards.
AAAACCCATTTTCACTCACCGATTCCACCTCGCCTCTTGCCGAAACACCAATTCAAGCTTCCGGATCACCAACTCTTGGATCCAAAGATGACTCCTTTGTTTTAAACACATCAAAGCAGAGGATTAATGCATCATCATGCATTAATAGCTTCAATGAAAGCACCTAAACTCGCTGCTCTCATCCACACTCCATTTTCGGCCACCAAACACAACCGAAAATGCCTCCAAACCACTTCTCAATAAAGCCCAGCCATAAACCATCAAAACTAAACATCCTTTAACATCATTTAACAACTAAAAAGAACCTAACAACATCCTTATACCTCCAGCAACATCAGATCCACAAGATCACCTCAAAAACAACCAAGAATCACAAGCTAAACTTAGGAAATTCAACCTATCCAGGATTGCATTAATCAAAACTCATTTCCTTATCAAATCAACATTCATTAAACATCAAAAACACATCTCAAATCACTGATTTAACAGATCAAACGAAAATCCACCAAAAATCACCAAATCTTGCATTTTAAGCCAAGATCCATTTTACAACTCAAAAGCCATTTATAAAACATCAATTAAGGATTGAGAACTTAGGAATTTCAGTAAAGAACTGAGAGTTTAGAGGAGAAGGACGTTCTTACCTCCAAACTTGAGTTTCTCCTCTTTTAGAACCAAAAAGCTTGAAGAATCAACTTGCAAATGGTGAGGTTTTGTTGATGTGATGATTAGAAATCAAAAGAGGATTGAAAAGAAGTATTTAGGTGACAAAATCAGAAAGAAATCTCTGGAGAGAAAGTGTTTGGGTTGAGAGAAAATGAGAGAAAAGGAAAATTGGAAAATATGGAAAGTTAGTTACAAAATAGCCAAAATGATTTCCCTCCACTTTTCTTTAGCTTTAAAATCAGAATTAAACATTAAAATATCTTAGAAAATTCTGGAGAAACTCCCTTTGGAATAATAGCTCCTTAAAGATTCAAAGTTTCAATCCTTTCTAAAACAGTCACGCAACTTTCAAAAATTACATTTTGGTCACTAGCCAAAATGTCACCCTTCCAAACCTCATTTTGTAAAATTGATTTCACAGTTCACTTATATATATTAAAAGATGATTTTAGGACATTTTTCCATATTTTTAATGCAACCCGAACTAGGCTTTCCTAATTTCACCTTTTTAGATTCGAACAGCACTTTGACCAAACCGGTCAACGCCTAAACTTCCAAGCCCAAAACCGGGGCGTTACAACTCTCCCCCCCTTAAGAAATTTCGTCCTCGAAATTTACCTGAAGGAAAGAGATAAGGAAACTGCTTCAGCATGTCTTCCTTCCGCTCCCACGTGGCTTCCTCAACACCTCGATGCTTCCACAGCACCTTCACCAACTCAATGGTCTTGCCACGAAGAACCTTGCTATCCGAATCCAGAACCTTCATCGGTTCCTCATCATAGGTCAAATCCGGATTCAATTCCACTTCCTCCACAGGCATCACATGCGAAGGATCAGATCTATACCTCCGGAGCATAGAAACATGGAACACACCATGAATCTTCTCCAACTCTTGAGGTAACCTCAACCGATACGCAACAGGACCCACACGCTCAACCACCTCATATGGTCCAATGTACCTAGGGCTCAACTTACCCTTCCGGCCAAACCTCATCACCTTCTTCCAAGGCGAAACCTTCAAGAACACACGGTCACCCACCGCATACTCAACCTCCTTACGCTTCAAATCCGCGTAAGACTTCTGCCGATCAGAGGCTGCCTTCAACCGCTCACAAATGAGCTTCACCTTCTTGGTGGTTCCTTTCAACAAAGTCGGCACCAAAACCAACTTTTGACCCGTTTCAGCCCAACAAATAGGAGTCCTACACTTCCTCCCGTACAAAGCCTCATAAGGTGCCATTTGAATACTCGCCTGATAACTATTGTTATAAGCAAACTCCACCAAAGGCAAATGCTTCTCCCAAGAACCTTGGAACTCAATCACGCAGCACCTCAACATATCCTCCAAAATCTGGATAACACGCTCTGACTGACCATCCGACTGAGGATGATAGGATGTACTGAAATTCAACCTTGTACCCAAAGCTTGATGCAAACACTGCCATAAACGCGATGTGAACCTCGGATCCCTATCCGACACAATCGACTTAGGCACACCATGCAGCCGCACAATCTGCAATGTAGAGCTCCGCAAGCTTATCCAAGGAAAACGTAGTATGCACAGGCAAGAAATGTGCACACTTCGTCAGGCGATCCACAATCACCCACACAGAATTCTTCTTCGACGGTGACAAAGGTAAACCAGAGGGACAGAAGTGCCATTCACAGCAGAACGCATCAATAATATGTATGGCCTCTACTTCGGTCCCAACGATGATACTCACCAGCAGTTTTTGGTCACCCTCGACACCGCTGCCTTCGATGCTGTCATGGCAGAAGTGACAGAGGAAGGAACGGAATGGAACACGAGCAAGAAAATCCCAATACCGTACGAAGAGGGCAGTTGCTGCCAGAAGCCAAATTATGGAACGCTTTCATTAAGAAGCGAATTATGCCGTCCTCCCATCACACGACAGTGGACCAGCAGAGGCTAGCCCTAATCCATTCCATCATGAAAAAACGGTCCATAAATGTGGGACACTACATGAGGGAGAGTATCTTGGACTGCACCAACAGATCAACCGCCCTCCTCTGCCTGCCCTTCATGATCACATCTCTCTGCCGCTGCGCTGCCGTACCAGAAGCCACAATCGACCGACTAGTGAAGGGACGGGGCTGGACTGACAAGAACATTATCAGCCTCATGGAGCTGACAGTAGCAACCCCCATCTCTTCCGTCAACCCTAATTCTGCCCCAGCAGAATCATCGGAGGAGCCTAACACTGAACCTGCCGCAGCAGCTGCTCCGACAGACCAATCTGCTCAGATCCTTGCTGCCATTCAGAGGGTGGAAGACAGACAGCTGGGTCTGATGACATTCATCAGGGATTTCGCCAACTCCACAGTAAATTTTATTACCCATACTTTAAATTATCCCGATGTTGTCTTTCCCACCTTCCCTGCGCACTATTTCACCATCCCCACCCCTACCCACACACCTACACCTCCTGCCTCCCCACACACACATTCTGCTGCCTCCACTTCATCCCCTGCCCCGATGGCAGCCGGCAGTCCTTCGGCCGACACATCCGCCCGAGGAACAAAGCGACAGCCCTCGGATGACATCGACGCCTTTGTAGCTGGTTTCTCCTCTTCCTCCATTTGGGCTGACAGCGAGGCAGAATCTCCTATTCGGAGGAATTTGGAGAAGGAATTCACGCCTGTCAAAAGGCAGAAAAAGATGGCCGACAGAAAGCTTATGCCAAAGGCCAGCACCACCAGCAGCAGCAGCAGCACTTGGGACAGCGGCAGCAGCTCTGACATCCAAGTTGTAGAGCAACCAGCCCAGCCTGCCCCACAGCCCAGAATCCGCCACCAAATTCGCCTCAGCAGCAGCAGTGAAGACAGCGTTTAAAATTTCAGTCTTTTATTTTCTTCTTATTGCTGCCTGCCTTATCTATATTTTGTGATGTACTGCTTCATTTTTATTTTGTCATTTGCATTGAGGGCAATGCAACCCTCGAGTTTGGGGGTGGCAACCCTCCATTTTAATGGAGTCTTAGTACATCTTAATTATTTGCTGTGTCTCATTTATTTTTCTCTTAAAAAATAGAAAAGACTGAAAATTTTGGCTTAAAACTGTGAATTGAACTTACCTGTCATGACAGCTCTGCCGTGGCAGCATCTTTAGGACAGTTTAAGGAGAAGTTTAGAGCCTTTCTATAGTTCTGAAAAACTTAAACACCATTGTGACTGTTATACTGCTTAGATTTCTTTTAGCCAAACTAGAATAGGAAGCTTAGTACTTGAATAGCCCCTAGAGGTGCCTAACACTGGCTCTAGGAAAGAAGTTTAGCAAAAGAGACTCAAAAACCTAAAGGTGCCCGAAACCGGCTCTAGGAAGCTAACTAGAGGTGCCTAAAACTGGCTCTAGTAAAACTTAGCTTGAAAAACAGAAGAATCAAGTCAAAACAAAAGAAGCATGAAAATGTGTCTTCAAAAATAAACTTTGGCATAAAAATTCGAGTTAAAGAGTTGAATATTCTAGTGAAACTAAGAGAGTCTTAGCATATAACTGTTCACAAGCATGCACACACTGCACGAGGACTATAGTGAGATTCCGGACATATCCTAATCTATCCGATAGGTTGCTGTCGTCACAGAGAATGAACGACGGGTAAGGGAAAGTTCACCGTTGAAAGCCAAAACAAAAATATTCATTTTTCTTTTAGGTCTTAATTGCTTGAGGGCAAGCAAAAACTTGAGTTTGGGGGTGTGTTGAGTGTGTAAAAGTTCTATTATTTACACCCTTTTAACCCATATTTCTGCTGCATTCAAGCATCATTGCATTGCATTTAGGTTAGTTTACAGCAAAACATCACAAATATAGTAAAAGCACAGATTCTACTAAAAGATGGCTGATTTTGCAGGTTGCCGCCATAGTAGACGGAGAAGGCAGGCGCAGGGCAGAGAAGTAGGAGAGCTAAACTGAACAAGCAGACAAACAGGACGATGCTGCCATGGTGCTGCCGTGACAGCAAAGGACGATAGCAAGTTAGTGGAGGAAAAGTAAAGTGGACCTCGATAGATAGAGAAAATTCTGCTCGTCTATCGTGTGAAAACCAAATATTTTTCCAAGCCCCGGATCAAAAGATATGTCAAGTCCAAAGCTCAAGGAGAGAAAATCCCAAGAAACAAGGAGGACGGCTAAAAAGTAGGATCCTTGAAGATTAAGTCTTTAATAGAATCATACTTTTAATTAAAGTTGTAATCCTTGTTAACTTAGATAACTTGAGCCCAAAGCTTATATAAGGGCATATATTTTAACCTAGGAAGAACATCATACCCCATAACCGACAACCAAAAACCCTCCGCCGTTTACCCGCCGTCGATATGTTCTAAAACCCCCCTAGGGCCACGGGTTGATTTGTAAAGTAGTTGCAAGGGTTGTTTTGTTTTAGGATTTTTCAAGTTCAATAAAATAAACTTCAAGTTCTCTTATTTTGGTTATTAATATCTTGCAAGAGCATCGGGAGAGCATTGTGAGGTTATCCATTTACTTAGCATCGGGAGAGTTAAGTATACGAAAGAAATAAGAGCAAGTTCTCTAGTTTATAGTTGAACTATCTTGTGCCTAGGGATAGGGCAAGGTTAAGTGGCTAAAGAAGAATTCATACACATCGGTGTTCATCCTTCGATTCACGCCAGGAGGTATCATCAAAGACGTGATCATCGACAGACTTGGACCTAGGGATAGGCCAAGACAGATCTGGGATTCTTGCCAAACTTGAAGTACTGAGTTGGTGTGTTTGTTGCCGCAACGATCAACGGACTGCTGCCGTGATAGGTGCTGTCGCGACGGGTGCAACGACAGAACTGGAGTTCCTAAGCATTGCAATACCTGCACTACTGAGCAATTCAATACCAGCCCATTCTCTCTATCTTGATAATTCTACTCTTTTATTTACGTCTACTTTATTACTCTCGTGACAATCTTCTCAATTATTTCCTTTACTTTCGTGCAGTGAACTAAGGTGAAGCTATTAGCCCAATCCCTATGGAGACGATATTAGATACTTCGTATCACTTTACTACTTGCGTCGTGTACACTTGCACTACCATTGCGATAGACTATTTTACACGCAACACCAGTAGTTTATACTATTGAAATATTGTGTGTAAAGTTTCGTTGCATTTGGACATTGTTCGAAAGGTCAAATTGAGTAAAAACTAGCAAAAAATTGTCATTACAGGTTAGGTCGTATCGAAACGGGTGATGGTGTTTCGATACGGATAAGCACAATTTAGTTTGAGAAATAGGGTGTATCAAAACGGTCCATGGCCGTTTCATAACATTTAGTCTCTAGAATTCCTCGGTTCGATACGGGTTCATAGCGTATCAGAACAGGTCGAAGTCAAAGGGGATCAACCCCGTTTCAATAAGGGCATGCCCATATCGGTACGGTCTTAAGGGTAAGGTCAACAAGAGTTGACCATCGTTCATCCGTTTCGAAACAACTCTAGGGTGTTTCGATACGGGGTTAGTTAAGTTAGTTAAAGGCTCATTGAACAGATTTCTAATTTCACAGTTTAGTCACTGAACATTGTAAGGTTAAATTGAACGAATAAATGACCTTCAAATAGAATGAAATTTTGCAGGCATGTCATTAAAGAGCGAGTCGCTATAATTCATGATCGTTTAAGGGTTGCCTTTGATCGACTAAAGGCTTATGTTGACCTAAAAAGAAGAGACATTGAGTACGAAGTTGGTGAGAAAGCCTTCCTCAAGGTATCACCGTGGAAGAAAGTCTTAATATTTTCTACAACATGCTCTATCTATCTCATGCTTGAAAACCATTCAAAGCAAATGTCCATTTGAAAATCACATGTACCATCTACCTATCAATCCCATGCATTCAACCAATGCAAAACTCATGGCAAAGCCATACATGCTTGACATTCGAAAGCATTTCATAATTCTCAAAATCTCATATGCATTTCTCATAGCATAAACATCATTTCAATATTGGTACATGTGAATCAAACACAATCTCATATATTGGCATTTCATATTATATATTTACTCGGGTATGTGGATTAGCTTGACATAAAGCCAAGTCCTACCCCGGTGGAATCTCACATCACCAGACTCTCATGGTGGTATCTCTCTTCGCCACAAAGCTTGGGTGTTTCACCAAGACCTACCACGATGGTATCTCTCATCATCGGATTATCACTTTGGATAGGGATAGCACTACCCCCATTGCCTAACTCCAAAGAGCACGTACAAATTTTTAGTTTATAGTGCACTTTTATCCTATTGGTCGATCAATTATATCCGGTAATCATCTAATCCATTTATGCCAATATATTACATTAAAATCATCATCTAACCTACTGTTTTGTTGCAACATTTCTTAAATTTATCTCATCCCATTTCAAAATCACAATTCATGCATAGCATTTAATCAAAATCTCAAAGTCTTTACAAAGACATGCTATCTCATGAGATCAACACATACCATCATTTCATGTTATAAATCATGCATAAAACAGTAGGGATTTGTCTATCTCAAATCAAGAGCATGTTAAAAATATTTAGAGGCATCAACCACTTTTTTAGAGCAAATTTTAAACATACTTACTTCCGGGCTTAGGATGGTGTTTTAAACCAATCCTAAATCCCCAAACCTTGTTTCCTTGTCCCTCAAGGACTTCTAAAACCATTTGCACTCACCGATTACGTTTCGCTTGCTTGCCGAAACGATTTCTAGGCCTCCAACACTCTCGGATCAACACCAAATGCGTCCGATGAAGTCTTCCATGTTCATTACACATAAGAGCAGAGGATTAATGCATCATCGTGCATTGAAATCACCAGCCACTCATTTAAACTCGTTGCACTATTCAAAAACACCATTTCGGCTATCCGAAATCACCTCCAAACTTTCTCAAATCAAAACCCAGTCAAGATCTAACAATTCTAACCCTTTCTAAACCTCAATCAACATCAAAAATCATCACAAACACGTCCTTATATCTCCAGCAATAGCAAAACACCAAAAACACCCCAAAACCACTAATCTAACATCTAAAACTTAGGAACCCAAGCCTATTCGGGATTTACTTGTTAAAACCTCAATCTCAACATCAAATATCATCCAAAACATGTTAGAAATCAACCTCAAAACAGAGTTTAACTCAGTAATACAAAAATCATCAAAATCACATCAAGAACCTTGAATTTAGCAACTATTTCTTATTTATAACATTAAAACAACTTAAAACCATTAACAAAGGATTGATAACTTGGTAATTTTAGTAAAGAACTTATCATTAGAGGAGAAGGACAAATCTTACCTCTAATGGCTGATTTCTCCTTAATTTGGGCAAGATTTCTTGAAAATCCAAAGTGAAAACAAAAGAATTTGATGAAGTAAAGATAGGAAATCCTTAGGAAGATGAAATCTCAGCAAAAGAGATAAAAAAAAACTAGAGGTTCTTTGGTGATGGAAATGTGTTTGGCTGAGTGGAAGTAGAGATAAAATGAAAAGAGGGAAAACTATCGTAAGGTAGTTATGAAAAGTCAACATTTGATTTTTCCTTTAATTCCTTTAATTAAATCATCATTAAAAACTCTCAAATTAACTAGAAATCTGATGAAAATAATTGGTAAAATTAGCTCCTTAAAGATTCAAAGTTTCAATCCTTTACAAAACAGTCACTAGTCAACTTTTGCAAAAACTACAATTTGGTCACTACACCAAAATGTAATATTTTCAAATCAAATTTTGTAAAATTATTTTAACCATAAAAAATTTATAATAAATGAGGATTTTTAGATATTTTCCATATTTTTGAAGCATCCCGAACTAGGTGTTCCCTAAACCAACCTTAAAGGGTTCGAACTATTCCCGACCGACCCGATTCAACCTCTAAAACATCTAGGCCCAAAACCAGGGCGTTATAGTAGGTATTGATGAATCCATCAAGCTTTGTGGAGATGAGATATGACGCCATGAGAGTCCGGTGATATAAGATTCCACTGGGGTAGGACTTGACATTTTAGTCAAGCTAACCGCATATCTGAGTAATGTTGCTAAATGCAAATATATGAGATTCACATGTACCTTGATTATAAATGATTTAAATGAAATGAGATTGCATATGAGATTATGTTTTAAGATATGCTTTATGAGATTTAAGCATGTAAGGTTTTTCCTTGAGACTTTGCATTTTGATGAATGCATGAGATAGATGGTACATTTGGCTTAAAAGATGTAGTTTTGCATTGAAAATGATTTCAAGCATGAGATCGAAAGAGCGTGATGAGATAGAGATTTATAAATGAGAAATGGTTTTAAAATGCATTGCTGTTATTGGTTTGTTTTGAGCATCCCTCACTAAGCATTTATGCTTACGCTCTCTTTTTCCAACAATGCAGTGAATTAGTACATTTGGGCAGCAATGAGGCAAGAAGGATTCCAAGGAGTGGAATTAAGCTCAAGTATGATTTTACATTTTGTTGATTAGTAATAATATGTGGCAATGGAAGGATACCTTGTTATTTTGGGAGATGTGTTTTGAAACTCCCTGGTTTGTGACAAGCTTGAAATGCCCTAATGACTTGTAAATAGCTTTTACTTGTTGGTCTATGCCTTGGTTTGAGTTTTGACTCTTGAATGGTTTTTTTGCATAGATTGCATGCTTATAGGTTCCTTTGATGCATATGGCCATGTTATGATGTTGATTATGCCATGTATGATTATGGTTTGATGTTTTAAATATGTTGTATGCATGTTGGAAACATGTTGGAATGGTTTTGTATAGATTAAAGTGTGAAAAACCAGTAAAAAGTATCATTGCATATCAAGGGGTGTTTTGATACGGGCTCGAGCTTCGAGCCGCTTGAACCTATTTCGATACGGCTGTTTTAATACAGGGCAACATGTAATCCTTTTAGTTTAGGGTTTAGAGTTTAGGGCAATATGTAATCCTTTAGGTTGGTAACTTAAAAAAGTAATAAGTCCCTGTAATTTGGAGAAATTACAAAATGGTCCCTAAAATATTTTTGAATGCAATTGAGTCCTAAATCGTTATTTGGTCGAGTTGTAAATAGTTTTGATGTGTTGTTAAACACTTAGCATTATAATTGGCATCTAGACAAGATAAAATGAAAAAATAGGGTCGTTTATTGAGGTAAACCTCCCGATTTAATTCAATATTCCCTATGTAATCCTTTCGGTTCGGTCTTTCACCCAGACCGGGTCGAGGGGGTTACAAATGCAACCATAACACTTTAAGCGCTGATAAAAAAACGCCTCTTAATATTAACAAAGCATACAAGTTATTACAATTTCTTGAACAATCCTGGCTTGTTGCTCCACTCTACAACTGGAGTTTAATTTCTCCAAATCATTGGCTTAAACTGTGTTTGTTTGTGGTCACGGTACCACACACCACAGCTGACAAACGAACAGCCGCCTCCTCCCGACATAAAAAACATGCTTCTTAATGTAGCAGGCAGAGTACATGGAAATGACAAAACTTTCTCCCATTTTTGACTCCAAAAACTTGTACTCTGCATCAAGAAAAGAATGGTAAAATACCAACACAAACCAACTGTCTCGATGATATGCCCCTGACTTGACCACCTCTTCCTACTATAGCACCAAACACCAACAGAAAATCATATTCGGAGAACCTTGCGCTCAAGATTTTTCGAATACATTGATTGTTGTCACTTCTTACTACAAACGACTAATCATAGCTTTCTGAATACTATTTTCTAACGATGCAAATAACCTAATTTGCAAAAAACCATGCACTTGTAACACCCCAAATTGTAAACCCTAATTGTGAAAAATCCCAATTGGAAACCCTAGAATTTGGGGGAAATCTCGGAATTTAACCTAATTTGAATTCAGGACCTAATTGAATAAAGTTAAAGTATAGAGGTCATGTGGTTAGGCGAGCTAAAGTTGGGACCCTTCTTCTGTAATTTTCCCATTTGTTTAGGGTAAACACCCTTTTGTCTCTATTTTGCATTTCTGTGTTGCTCTCCATCTCTCTTTTCTCTCAAAAAAATAAACAAAGCGAGCCCCATTTCCCTGTTGCCCGTTGAAGTTCTGGCCAAGAAGCTTTTGTCGGTCGTTTGTCGTTCTGCGGCCATCAGTGGCTTCCCCGTGGCCATCCGACCAAAACTCGTCTTAGAGTTTCCCGATCGCCGCCTCTTATCATCGGAAAAGTGAAGCCGAAAGCTTCGACTTTTCGTCTTCCGCCGCTGTTGCCACCGGAAACGGCTGAGTTCCCTTCGGGAACTCTCGCCGTCATCGTCTTCTCCGTCTAGCTGTGTTTAGAACTGCTGGTAAGTGCAGTGGTGGTTAGGGCATGTCGGTCGTGGCCGGTATAAGTCGTGGCCACTGTTGGGCTCATTGGTTGCGTCGTAGTGGTTGGGCGCCGCTGGGATCTAGATCTAGGATTTGGTTAATTTGGGGACTAGGGTTTTGCTCTAATTTGGGTTGGTGATTGAATTGAATCGGGTTGGGGAGTTGGACCGGACCAGAACGTTGAACCAAACCGGTCAACTTTGACCGAGATGGATGACGTCAGCAGTGACTTCATCTGCTGTTGTAAACGTGATGCAGGCTGGCATCAGCGATGACGTCATCATGGTCAATGATGATGTCAGCGTTGACTTTTGGGTTGACATTTTCGGCCATGTTCACCTTTATGTTTTTAGATGTTTTGGTTATGTTTCTTCAAATTCGAACCCGAAATACCTTTTTGGATCAAGTCTATATGTTGAACTCAAAATTTTGGTTAAGTGTTGCATCAGGGTTTGACTCAGTTATTTATGTGTTCAGGTGACGTGGACTTTAACCCCGAAACTTTACCTCCTTCTCTGCCAGGCAGACCTCCGGTGGCACAGTCTTCGAGATCTGCTAGTAATATTTCTGTTCAGCGTAGTTTACTCGAATGTGGCATAGTAGGAAATCTTATATAGTGTTCTTTGTTTTAGGAGATGATTCTGTTCGACCTTCCGCTAGGGTTGAGCGTGGGCGACGTCACTACCGACGTTGACAGTTTAGATGCCTAAGGTGTGTTCTCTGTCTGTGTTACATGTCTTTGATGTCCGATTGCATGATCTGTATGATATATATATATATATATGTGTGTGTGTGTGTGTGTGTCTGTGTGTGTGTGCTATCATGCTCTGTTAGCTGATAAATATTTTATGACTCGAATGTTGTGATCATGTTATGTAACATATATTGGAATCATGCTATTATGTACATGCATCTTAGTTGTTTAACAAGATTGCATTCGGACTCTGAAATCGGATAACATGTCATATCATTGGGATAGGATATCGTATGGAGAAAGCTCAACGATTTCATCCTTCGAGTTGAACTTCGCTTCAGATTAGTAATTCCATCTTTCAGGATGAGTTCTGCTTCGGATATGGTGTTGCGGTGTAGAGTGGTTTAGGGGAACCTCACTCTTCGGACGGTGATGTAGATGGGTACATGTCATGTTATGCTATCATTATGCCTTGTTTGTAATACTTCAGAATAATTGTTAATCTTGATTTGTTAATGGACTGTTGGTTATACCTCTGCTATGCACTTTAGAGACATGCTGAGCTTTATAGCTGACCCCCCGTAGTATCTGTTTCAGATTTCAAGACTTAGGATGCGGTACTTGGATGACCTCATTCGAACGGATTTGATATTTTTATGCAGTATGGGTTATTTCAAGTTTCTTTTTATTATTTATGTATTTCAGACTTGGATGTAAATTTGGACTTTGGACTTCTATTTTGGGATTATGAACTAATTTCTGCATGAATTGTTTTATGTCGAAACTTCAATGACTTGTACAATTGAATAATAAAATTCGACGTGTTTCTCTTTTAAGTGATCTTTCTTGAGGGGCAGGTTTCCTAAAACGATAAATTTAATTTAAGCAAACCTCTTAGGTCAAAATAGGGGGTTACATTTAGTGGTATCAGAGCCAAGTTACACCCATCGGCCTGTGAGGCTCGACATAATTTGATTTTAATGTATTAAATATTTTGCATGCATAATAAATGTTTTCAGGAACTATGAGATTTTCAGATAAATATCCAAATTTTAAAGAAGTTATATATGCTTTAATTAGAGACTCCAAGTACCAATTCTGACTTTAGGATTCTTCTTTTTGTAGATTGACTACTATGCCACCCCGTAGGAGTACTAGAGTTACGGTTGGCCGGGGTCGAGGTCGTATCGTTGTGGATACGAGTGACGTTGATCCTCCTAAGCATCCGCCACAGCATTAGGAGAACCAACAACATGAGCAGGCTTAGGAGCAACCTAAAGTTCATACGAGTGATCAACAGACCGATCACCCTGGTCAGCAGACTCAGAGCGGAGGTCCCCGTGCAGTCGATAACAGTGAGACTGCTAAAGTTGATGTTGCTGCAGTGCATTTGGAGTTACTCGAGTATCTTCGACAGGGTTCTAGGATACCCATATCTGTTGAGTTTCTTCCTGCTGGGATGTCGATGTTTGATGGTAAAACGGCTGTAGATCCGGCTGATGTAGAGTATTGGCTGAAGAAATTACAGTAGTTATTTGATGAGATGGACTACCCTACTGACAGAAAATTAAGAGCAGCTGTATCATTATTGAAGGGATGAGCCTATAACTAGTGGGAGGCTGAGGAGACTGTTATTTCTGCTAGTCAGGTCACATGGGATCATTTTCGTCAGGCTTTCTGAGACAGATATGTTGGGGCAGAGTATCTAGCCAAGTGTCGAGAGGACTTTATAAATCTGAAGCAAAATGACATGACCGTGAATCAGTATGAGATCGAGTTTTTTAGGTTGATACAGTACGTCTATGTGTTAGTTACTACAGAGAAAGAGAAGTGTGACTGGTTTCTGAGGGGTATGCGACCTTCGATCAAGACTGGTGTTGCTTTGCATTTGGACAAAGAGTACAAGGATATTACCTTGCGAGCTAGGACTGCTGAATGCAATGAGGCAGAGTTGAGGCAAGTTGAGTCTCAGGGTATGGATCGATGTAAGAGACAGTCGACCGCGTCTGTTCAGTATAGTCAGGGTAATCAGACTTGGAAGAGGGCAAGAGATGAGAGTGATTATCTGAGTTATTCTAGAGCCAGACCAGGGAACATTGTTGTTCCGGCTTCTAGTGTTGGAGGATCGACTATCACACGAGGGGTACCGCAATGTTCTTTCTGCAAGAAATGGCATTCAGGACAGTGTAGGAGACAGTCTGGGGCTTGTTTTCGTTGTGGTTCATTCGACCATCTTTTTAGAGATTGTACGCTTGCACCTCCGTTATCTTATATGACGAGTCAGTCACAGGCATCGGTACAGACTCCTGCTAGGGGTAGAGGTCGAGGTAGACCTGATACTACAATTTCTGCTAGTAGAGGTAGGCCAGCTCAGAGTGGAGGATCAGCTGGATCCGGGGTGAGACAACCTGGTTTGGTTTATGCTACCATGAGACATGAGGATCGTGATAAGCCAGATGTTATTGATGGTACCTTTTCTATTCACTCTATCTCGTATTTTGCAATATTGGATATTTGTTCTACTCATTCGTATGTTGCAAGTTCGGTATCGAGGGGACTTGAAATTCCGGTTGAGAATACTTTGAATGTAGTTTCAGTTTATAGTCCAGTGGGTGACCATGTAGAGGTTACTAAGGTGTACAAGAATTTCCCTTTGGAGATTCAAGGGAAAATATTTTTTGTTGATTTGATGGAGTTACCTTTCAGAGAGTTCGACCTTATTCTCGGAATGGATTGGTTATTCGCTCATCGAGTCATTTTGGATTGTGAAAAGAAAAGGGCGACTCTGAAAACCTCATATGGGTGCGAGGTGATACTGGTGGGAAAGCGTAGAGGTTACATGTCCAATGTTGTTTCAGCTCTCAAAGCAGAAAAGATGATTCGACATGGTGCCATGCCTACCTTGCTTATATTCTTGACTTGAGGCAGTCAGATTCTGGTTTGGATAAGATCCGGGGGGTTAGGGATTTTCCAGATGTTTTTCCGGAGGAATTGCGGGAGGTACCGCCAAAACGTGATGAGGTGGAGTTTGTTATAGATGTTTATTCGGGTACAGCCCCTTTCTCTATGGCTCCTTACAGGATGGCTCCGAAAGAGCTTAAAGAATTGAAGATTCAGTTGCAGGAATTGCTAGATAGGGGGTTCATCTGACCTAGTGTTTCCCCTTGGGGAGCCCCTGCTTTATTTGTGAAGAAGAAGGATGGATCACTTCGGCTTTGTATTGACTATCGGAACCTGAACAAGCTAACGACTAAGAACAAGTATCCCTTTCCTCGTATTGATGACTTGTTCGACTAGTTTCGGGGAGATACAATATTCTCTAAGATAGATCTGAGATTGGGTTATTACCAACTCAAGGTTAAGGATTCTGATGTGTTCAAGACAGCTTTTCGGACTCATTATGGTCATTACGAGTTTTTTGTGATGTCGTTTGGATTCACTAATGCCCCTACAGCATTTATGGATATGATGAATAGGGTGTTTCAACCCTACCTAGATTAGTTCGTGGTGGTTTTCATTGACGACATACAGGTTTATTCCAAATCGGAGGCAGAACATGAGGAACATCTCCGGATTGTCCTATAGACTTTGCGAGAGAAGCAGTTGTATGCAAAGTTCAGTAAATGTGAATTTTGGTTGACTGAGGTTACCTTCTTTAGACACGTGGTTTCTGTTAATGGTATTCAAATTGATCCAAAGAAGATTGAGACTATTTTGAGCTGGAAGTAGCCCAAGAATGTTCCTGAGATTCGAAGCTTCTTGGGTTTAGCTGGCTACTATCGGAGGTTTGTGGAGGGTTTCTCGATTATTGCAGCTCCTTTGACTAAACTTCTGAGGAAGGATATTCCTTTTGTCTGGACTGAGGCCCAGTAGACCAGTTTTGAGAAGCTTAAGATCGTGTTGACTGAAGCATCAGTTCTGATTCAGCCTGAGCCTGGGAAGGCTTATACGATATACATTGATGTGTTCTGATGCAGGATGGGAAGGTAGTGGCCTATGCGTCCCGTCAGTTGAAAGCGCATGAGTGCAACTACCCCACCCATGATTTAGAGCTTGCTGTTGTGATCTTTGCTCTGAAAATCTAGAGACACTATCTCTACGGAGAGAAGTGCTATATCTTCACCGATCACAAAAGTCTAAAGTACCTCCTTACGCAGAAAGAGTTGAATCTGAGACAGTGTCACTGGTTGGAACTTCTCAAGGATTATGACTGTGAGATAGAGTATCAGCCGGGGAAGGCGAACGTGGTTATCGAAGCCTTGAGTCATAATGCCATTTCGGATTTGAGGACCTTGTTTTCTTGGATGAGTTTGTTTGAGGATGGTAGTATGATGGCAGAACTTCGGGTTATTCCTACATTGATATCTGATATTCGAGTTGAGCAGTCAATTGATCCTTTTCTTATGCACCATATAATATAGGTTTCTGAGGGTACATCTGCGGATTTTACTATTGATCAGGATGGTGTTTTGTGTTTCCGAGGCCGGTATTGCATTCCGAGTAAATCTGGGTTAAAACAGGTTATTCTTTGCAAGGCACATGACAGCCTCTATTCTATGCATCCTGGTAGTGATAAGATGTATAAGAACCTTCATCAGAGGTACTGGTGGAAAGGTCTTAAACGAGATGTTGTCGGATTTGTGTCTAAGTGTATGACTTGTTAGAGAGTCAAGGCAGAGCATCAGCGTCCATCTGGGTTACTTCAGCACATTGAGATTCCTCAGTGGAAGTGGGAGCGTGTGACTATGGATTTTGTTAGTGGTCTTCCGATGACTCCGTCTAAGAATGACTCCATCTGGGTTATAGTGGACCGTTTGACTAAGTCTGCGCATTTCATTCTGGTTCGAGTCAACTATCCTTTGACTAAGTTGGCTCGACTTTATATTTCTGAGACTGTTTGACTTCATGGGGTACCAATATCGATTATTTCTGATCGTTATCCGAGATTTACAGCGAAGTTCTGGAAGGCACTTCACTCTGCTTTGGGTACCCGGTTAAACTTCAGTACATCTTATCATCCGCAGACTGACAGGCAGTCCGAGCGTGTGATTCAGATTCTTGAGGACATGTTGAGAGGTTGTGTTCTCGATTACAGTGGTAGTTGAGAGGATTTCTTGCCGCTCGCAGAGTTTGCATATAATAACAGCTACCAGGCCAGTATCAAGATGGCACCGTATGAGGCTCTGTATGGACGTAAGTGTAAGTCACTGATTGGATGGACTGAAGTTAATGAACATAGACTATTGGGACCAAACATAGTCTGTGAGGCCGAGCAGACAATCAGATTGATTCGAGATCGGCTTAAGGTTTCTTTTGACAGACAAAAGTCTTATGCTGACTTGAGACGTCGAGATCTTGAGTTTGAGGTTGGTGATGAGGTTTTTCAGAAAGTGTCTCATTGGAGGAAGGTACTTCGATTTGGTCGAAAGGGCAAGCTATGTCCTCGATATATTGGCCCTTTATCGGATTCTTCGTCGGGTTGGATCTGTTGCCTATCAGCTTGAGTTACCACCAGAGCTTTAGCGTATTCATGATGTTTTCCATGTTTCTGTGTTGAGACGCTACCATGCTGACTCGTCTCATGTTTTGCCTGTGGAGGAGATTGAGATTCGTCTTGATTCGCGCTTTGAGAAGGAGCCTATCGAGATTCTTTCTTAGGATAAGAAAGTTCTCAGAAAAAAGACCATTAAGATGGTCAAAGTTTTGTGGCGTGGTCGCAGTCATGATAAGGATACCTGGGAGCCTAAAGCTCAGTATCCGCATTTGATTGCTTCAGGTAAATTTCAAGGCCGAAATTTCTTTTTACGGGGGCAGAGTTGTAACACCCCAATTTAGCCCCAATTTGTAAACCCTAATTGTGAAAATTCCCAATTGGAAACCATAGAATTTAGGGGAAATCTCGGATTTTAACCTAATTTGAATTTGGGGCCTAATTGAATAAAGTTAAAGTATAGAGGTCAAGTCGTTAGGTGGGCTAAAGTTGGGACCCTTCTTCTGTAATTTTCCCATTTGTTTAGGGTAAACACCCTTTTGTCTCTATTTTGCATTTGCGCGCTCCTCTCCTTCTCCATTTTCTCTCAAAAAATAAACAAATAGAGCCTCATTTCCTCGTTGTCCGTTAAAGTTCCGGCCAAGAAGCTTTTGCCGATCGTTCGTCGTTATGCGACCATCAGTGGCTTCCCTGTGGCCGTCTGACCAAAACTCGTCTTAGAGTTTCCCGTTCACCACCTCCTATCGTCGGAAAAGTGAAGCCGAAAGCTTTGACTTTTCGTCTTCTACCGCCGTTGCCACCGGAAACTGGCAAGTTTCCTTCGGGAACTCTCGTCGTCATCGTCTTCTCTGTCTAGCTGTGTTTGGATCTGCTGGGTAAGTGTCGTGGTGGTTGGGGCGTGTCGGTCGTGGCCAGTATAAGTCGTGGCCACCGTTGGGCTCACTGGTCGCGCTGTGGTAGTTGGGCGCCGCCGGGATCTAGATCTAGGGTTTGGTTAATTTGGGGACTAGGGTTTTGCTCTGATTTGGGTTTTTGATTAAATTGAACCGGGTTGGGGAGTTGGACCGGACCAGAACGCTGAACCAAACCGGTCAGCTTTGACCGAAATGGATGAAGTCAGTAGTGACGTCATATGCTGTTGTAAAGGTGATGCAGGCTACCGTCAGCATTGACTTTTGGGTTGACTTTTTCAGTCGGGTTCACCTTTATGTTTTTCGATGTTCTGGTTCCATTTCTTCAAATTTGAACCCGAAATACCTTTTTGGATCAAGTTTATATGTTGAACTCAAAATTTTGGTTAAGTGTTGCATCAGGGTTTGACTCAGTTATTTATGTGTTAAGGTAACGTGGACTCTAACCCCGAGACTTTACCTCATCCTTCGCCAGGCAGACCTCCGGTGGCACAGTCTTCAAGATCTACTAGTAAGATTTCTGTTAAGCGTAGTTTACTCGAATGTGGTATAGTAGGAAATCTTATATAGTGTTCTTTGTTTTAGGAGCTGATTCTGTTCGACCTTCCGCTAGGGGTGAGCGTGGGCAACGTCACTACCAACAGTGACAGTTTAGCTGCCTAAGGTGTGCTCTTTGTCTGTGCTACATGTCTTTGTGGTCTGATTGCATGATCTGTATGATATATATATGTGTGTGTGTGTGTGTGTGTGTGTGTGTGTGTGTGTGTGTGTGTGTGTGTGTGTGTGTGTGCTATCCCGCTCTATTAGCTGATAAATATTTTATGACTCGAATGTTGTGATCATGTTATGTAACAAATATCGGATTCGGACTATTATGTACATGCGTCTTAGTTGTTTAACAAGATTGCATTCGGACTCTGAAATCGGATAACATGTCATATCATTGGGATGGGATATTGTATGGAGGAAGCTCAACGACTTCATCCTTCGGGTTGAACTTCGCTTCGGATTAGTAGTTCCATCTTTCGGGATGAGTTCTGCTTCGGACATTGTGTTGCGGTGTAGAGTGGTTCAGGGGAACCTCACTCTTCGGACAGTGATGTAGATGGGTGCATGTCATATTATGTTATCATTATGCCTTGCTTGTAATACTTCAGAATAACTGTTAATCTTGATTTGTTGATGGACTGTTGGTTATACCTCTATTATGCACTTTAGAGACACACTGAGCTTTATAGCTGCCCCCACCCCCCTTAGTATCTGTTTCAGATTTCCAGACTTAGGATTCGGTACTTGGAGGACCTTATTCGAACAGATTTGATATTATTATTCAGTATGGATTATTTCAAGTTTCTTTTTATTATTTATGTATTTCAGACTTGGTTGTAAATTTGGACTTTGGACTTTTATTTTAAAATTTGATGAACTAATTTCAGCATGCATTGTCTTATGACGAAACTTCAAGGACTTTTACAATTGAATAATAAATTTCGACACGTTTCTCTTTTAAGTGATCTTTCTTGAGGAGCAAGTTTCCTAAAACGAAAAATTTAATTTAAGCAAACATCTTAGGTCAAAATAGTGGGTTACAGCACTCCCCCAGAATCCACAAAATACGGTTTCGGCAAGCCACCCTTCCCTACAATCATATTTTCTTTTTCTATTCTCAAAATGGCACAAGCAAAACTACCAAGAAGAAAGTAAACAACTCATAAATTAGGTTATGAAGATACAGACCCAAAGGGGCCCTATTTATAGTGGACAATGAGAGTATTAGGCGACGACGTTTTACATACCTATATAGAAAGCCACTATTTTGAGCGTTAAATTCCTAGATTCTAAAATCTCGAATAAATAGCTAAAATCACGCAACTTTCAAACTTCTAATCAATAATTGTGTGGACAGGCGCGTGCACCTATCACCGCCAGTCAGGAGCTCTCTCTTTCATCATGATCTGCCTTGAATTGTCTAAATCGCCGCAAAAGAGCCAATAAATGCCAAGCACGACAAACTAAGCCAATAAGTAACAAGCGAAGCGGTAACACACAATGTTATGCTTCTTAAAGTAAGCAACACGTGTCTTGTCTTACGTAAACTATCAACAATATCAACCCTTTGGACCTATATCAAAGCTTCTCACATACGCTGGTATCTAAAAGAACGCATGAATAAACAAGAGGATTTTACTTCCATTGGTCCAAAGGCATTGTTGTTAAACATAAGATTATAGGAATGCTAGTAGCACTACCGAAGCCACCCAAGCGGCACAAGCTAGTTCGTTGTGTCAGCACAACCAACAATAGAAAAACTTTATCGCAAATAAAAGCTAAGAAGTTCCCGATAAGTCAAATTATGGTCAAATCAATGACAGAAATTGCATATGCCAAATTAGGTAACTTTTCACTATATAACCTCACTGACTCCCAAAGACAACTAAAGGCACAAAGTAATGTATTGCAAGTGGGTGTTTCCCAAAAGCAACAAGAGAATTCAAACACGTAGCACCTCCACTACCTAACGAATGTGCCAATTGAGCCTAACAATTGAGAGTAAAAGACGATGGTGATACCATCTCCAAACAATTGTCTCCAACAAGATAACCACATTAATAACACCAACTTTAAATTTCTTGACAAGATTTAACATAATCATAAATCTTCCCCAATATGGAAGTTAACTTGAATGAATTATGTCGTCCCATATAATGAGGAAATATAGTTACTCTCAACTCTTCTGGAATTACGACCTACTTGGAAGCTATGTAGATTTTTTTTTTCAGGTTCTTTACCGTAAGAGTTATCTTAGATAAATAGTTTACCATAGAAATAAAAAAATAGTAAATAAAAAATATATATCAAGGTGCACTCCGACCTGAGCAGAAAATAGCAAAATAACTGAAATAACCTTCAAAACTATTTTTCTTCCATACAAAAAAAACAAAAGAAATAAATAACAACAATAGTTATACACCCCTACTGCAATCACCCAAAATGCCGCTACTATCTATTCCATCCACAGCACCGCTGCGGCCGACTAGGGAGGAGGACGCATTCGAACCAAAGGTAGAGGAAGCCACAATGATTTTATACTTCACAGTAAAGCTTTCCCAGGATGGCCCAGAAGGATTTCCCACATCAAAATCTGCGGTTACCTAGAAAAGAGTGCCAAAATCTACTCCCCTAACATCAAAAGGGCCCCACGCCAGTTGAAAGCTAAGAACGACAGCATCTCGAGATCTCTCCATTCCTTCGATCATAAAGGCAGAGGTTGTATCTGCAGCTGCCTTAACCTTCTCTGCCACATCAACATCATAGGTAGTCTTCAACACCATAATTTCATTCTTATGTGATTCTTTAAGCTTTCTTAATCTCCTTGTGAAATTTGCAAAGCTTTCATTTCCCTCGTTCTTCGCGTGCTCTAGTTTTTTTAAGACCTCGAATCTAAGTCCTAAAACTATGTTATGTGGTTTCAATTAGCATATTTTTAATCCTAAGAGCGCGATCAATCTTATTCTTTTTCCAATCAATTTCCTATGCATGCTTTCTGTGCAAGTCCCCTACCCATACCTAGACTTCTACTTCATGTTTCTTGTGCAACTTCTCTAAATGAGTAGTATAGCCTTCCACTTGGGAACGCAACTTTGCATTCTCCTCAAGCAGAGTGGTATATCCATGTTAAGTTGAATGCAACCTAGTTCCTGAATGAGACCTCAACCTCCCTCAATAGTTCTCCTAATACTAGTACAAGGTGGGGAAGCGCCACGACTATTCAAATACAGCTCAAACAACCTCCTAGAGGCAGATTCAGGAAGGAACCAATTCTCTATTTCCGACACCCCCTCTAAGGAAAAAATGTACTTGATGGAGCGAAAGGGTCGTTGCCTTCGCACGGAGGAACATCGACAGAAAAAGGCATCAAAGTAGTTGTCACAACACCTGAAAAAAGACGCGGACCCAACAAGTGCAACCGCAAGGGGTATATCTTCGACGGAACAATGAACAACAATAGAATCCATAAAACTTACTCTTGTAAACAAACCCAAAAAACAAAACCTTGTCACAAACTAAATAGCAAAACTACCAAAATAAAAAAAACAACAACACATTACTTAAACTGCTGGAGGCGCACAAACAATAGGCGTGCCAACACCCAAGCTAGCAGGAACAATACTCTCAACAGCCCAAATGCAACCACGTAAGAAGAAATGTGAAATTTGAGCGAAACAGGTGGAGCGTCGTAATTCAACCTAGGAAAAAACTTTGGTAACCCCAACATTAAACATTGTCCTCTTTCGTAGAATCTTTTCTTTGGCCCCCAAAGGGCACCTCTTTGAGCTATAAGCCCTCACTCGCCTTGCTACACTTTCCCGTGCCGCTTGTACAACATCCACTGGGACCCCTACAGAGACATTTTGACTACAAGGGGAAATCCCCAAATAAGGAACAGAGGGAAGCACGTCTACCAAGGACATTGTTGCAGTAGCTAAAGCTAACAAATAAGACGAACCTACTTCCCCACTGCTAAAAGCTTCTGAGGGAGATATTTTTACCATCCCTTGCAAACCCAACAGACCACTGCTAGCCATGGAGAGCGGAATATCCAACACCGCTATCTGATTCCACATTTCGCCACCAATGACCCACGAAAGAGGATATGTTGCCCCTAAAAAGGGGAGAGAGAAGAAGAGTCAATAAACCACAACACGCATATAAGTAGGAAAAATTCACTCTTCTTCAAGGCCATATCAAAGCATTACTAGTATCCATTTGCCTCTTTGACATGCGTCCCAAATGCAGACAACTTTCTTCGCCTTTCGAGCTAGAACAACAGATGAACTCAAAGCCAACTATTTCTTCCCTCCCCCTCCCAATCACTAGAGCCAGAACCGAATGAACCAACACCAACACAACCCCTTGGAGCAACTAGAGCAGATTTTCCACAAATTCTATCCGGAGGCGCATCTTCTCCACGTCATTTCCAAGGGCGAGAGCAAGCGCCAATATACATAGAAAAGAAATCTTCCGGTTCATCTTCACTAGCCAGAAGAATCCCAATAACTCGTCCATATCTCCCTTCACTAAAGGGCCAAGCTTCCATGCAAGTAGGCACGTTCGTCAGAGAACCCTCCGGAAACACATTAAATTCTCCTTATCTCAACCATTAAGACTTTTTTTTCTTCTAAGCAATACAACCAAATATTTCTTAGAGTGCATACATCTTCAAAATGAGAGGATGGGTCACTTTCTAGCCTCTCAAGAAGCCTCAACTCAGCAGATGACAATCTCCCCACATCAAGTGGTGCAACACAATCCTCTGTTGGCCGACTCCATACAACAGGAAACGGAAAACTTCTAGCATTACACTTCACCTTGACATATTTCGTCCTCTTAAAGTAACGATTCTCAGCATGCTTACTCATTACCAGCTCTTTCCCCCCGTGGTGACCAATGGTCACAAAACCTTTTGCATTCTCGTCATAGCTGACCACTGCATTATAGAAGTAGTGAAACACATTAACGGAAGGCTCGTCTCCATGAATCTTGCAATTTAAGAAATACATCATCAAATTCCACCAACTAGTTCTACTCAACTCGCCCGACGCTAAATCAAACCAATTTAACCACTTTACAAAGAAGGGTGCATCAGTAAATGAAACTCGGCCTTAAAAGTGAGAAGAGGAATCAGGCACCACGTTCTGCCCCGTTGGAGCATAAACTCAAACGAAATATCTACATCGACATAAACTGATAGCGAAAGCGGTTAACGACAAGAACACCCCGACATTCCAGTATCTTCAATAACTCATCTAGATCAATAGTGCAAGAAAATTCATCCTTACCACAACAGATGAATTAGCCATTAACACAAATAACAATTCTATTCTCCCTCGTAAAAAGGATATTTTATTTTTCCTCTTCCTTCGCCTTCTCTTCGATGACTCAAAAACATCCAGCAAAAAAAATAAAATAAGACCCAACAAATACCAACATGACCTATTTATAATCAAAGATCATGTACTCTTTGACACGCTTCGTTAATAGAAAGATTTTTTAGGTGATGATTCGCATGAAATGATTTACTCTTGAACAAAACTGAACAATTTATTACGTTACGCTTCGTATAAACTTCGTAACCTTTATAGAAGCGGCTTGTCGCCCGAATTCGAAAGTCTTTCACCGCAAAAGCCCCTGTCAAAAGAGCTCTCTCCACGCTTTTCAGGCTCGCTAAGGTCACTTTATAACCTCCCCTCGCCTAGGGGCAATTTTTAGTACCTATAAACGCCTACCGCCACGTGACGAGACCAGAAAGAGTAAGACTACGGGCAGTGTAACACAAAGGACATCCGGCGGTGAATGTAACAAACGCATAAGGGCTACAACGCGTGGGATCGCCTACGAACTACGCGGTACCTTTCGCAATCTGTGGCGGATAGCAATATCGTGTCTCATCCAGCGACCATGTGGTTGCACATGTGTCCGCTACGGTTGACGAAGTAAACCTAGGACGTCAAGTCATAGCCAGTCCAATTAACGCGCCATGACAACTCGATTATGACACATGTCCGAGTAGTATAAAGTGGGGCCTGCAACAAGGAAAGAGTAAGATCCTCCACTCAAGACACCATGACCTACGAAGCAAGAACAATACACTAACCCCAATCTAGAAGGACCACCGTCGGACCATCGTTTTCAACCCTTGTCCATTTTAACAATCAACAAAATTATATTAAATTTTTTTTATTCTTTTAGATAAAATGATTAAAAATTCAAATATAAACATTAAAATTGTTGGATATTATATTTTAGTTTATACATACAATTAAATCGTATGTAAATATAAACATAAACTAGTTATATTTAATATTATATAATATATTATTTTCATTATTATTCTCAATCATATTATAGCCACTTGAGTCTGAAATGCTTTCACATTTCTGAGAGATTGTAACAATATTTGATGTTTCATACGTTTACTAAGATCGTTCATGTGAACTCAAAGAAAAATCAAAACTACCACTGCTTACGTGCTCCAAGTCAATCCGAGTGTACTGGTTTTGTAGGCATCTGTGTAATTGTGTTTAGACTTGTTGGAAACTACTAGAGGAAGGACATAAAATAATAATTACAAGAGCTGAATACGACACGAAAACACAATTGTCATCCACAGTAATAATTACAAGAGGAAGGACCAAATTAAACTATAGCATATTATCAGCAGCAATTATCTCTTGATCTAAACGAAGGATTCCAAATTCAAAAATGTGCGAAAACGATAGGAGAAAACGACCGAGTTCAAACTTAAAAATAATATTTTTGAGAGAAATAACTTCGTACTTCGAATATGAATTATACGACAAATATATATTACCGAAAGATAGGAGAAAATTATCGCAAAAAAAAATGTTCTGAAATCCGAAACAACGGTGTGAGAGAATTGGAAGGTTCCAAGTTCTAAGTAGTTACGCTTTATGAAGATGCGTCTACATTAAGATTATAGACTGGTGTAGCCGCAAGAATAACAATCAAAATATAAAAAATAATGATATTGTGTACCTGTCACATGTGTGGCTGCGTTTTTTTATTATATTTTGAGTTTTTGTTGTATACAATTTTAAGGTTGTCAATAATAACAATCAAATTTTTTTATAATTGGTGTATATTTTATTTCAAAAATTTTTAATAAAATGTAATTTATATTTTAAAAAGGTTATATTATATTGATTTAGGGTGTTTAATGTAATTAAACTTTAAACTATAAATTCATTAACTCTAAATCTTAAAATTTAAAATTTAAATTTTTTAAGTGATTATTAATTACATTAAACACCCTAAATTAAAGGAATATAATTTTTTAGGAATATAATTAATTATATTTAGTTATTCTATTGAAAACTAAAATAATATTAATGATAGAGATTTTGCTAGGGATGACAAAATAACTCGTCATCGTCAGGTCTCGACCTAGCCCGATTGGATAAGGACAAGTTTTATTAATAAAAAAAATTAGGTTTGGAGCGAGGCAAATTTTGAAAACATCAAATCGGAACAAGATGAGTTTAGATATATGGTGAAAATTTCTAGACCCGATATATTTATATACTTATTATATTTAATATTTTTATTATTTTTTAGAGCGATTCGGAATTAGTCGAATTTTTTTATTAAAATTTTCAGTGCGGTTAAAAATACATTTCGTTGTCATGCTTAGAGATTGTTAGGTTTTATTGACTGCCCTTAGGGCTGCATATAACAAAAGCTTTTATTTTTTACAATCACATCTTAGTTTTTAACAAATCAAATCTAATTATATTTAAAATATTTAATTTCGGATTATAATTTAATATATTAATGATTGAATTTATTTCTATGAGTGACTTTAAGTTATAATCATGTGTTTTTGTCTATTTATTTATCTATTTTTTATAAATTTAGTGTAATCATAAAATACTATTTTTTTATAATTAGATGGCAGTTATGATTCAAATTTACAGATGTCGTTTAATATATGGGATAGTAAAACTTTCAACATAAACACATAATACTTTTACAATTTCTAAGTGAAAATTAAAATTATTTGTAATTATTAATCACCCATTTTTTTCAAAGGTCGTTTGCGGGCACGCACGCGGGCACGCGCGTACACACACAAGGTTAACATCAGGTTTGGGTTCAGTTATTACATTATTGAGTTTAATTCAAGTTCAGATTTTGTTTCAAATTGAGTTCGGATCTAAAATTAACGAGTCCAATGTGGGTTCAGGTTAACATCAAATCGAACTCGGTTGAGTTCGAGTCATCATCACTTCAGGTCACTGCCATTTCAAACTCAAGTCAGTTTCAATCGAGTTTTTAGGTCTGGTTAGTTTTTTACACCACTAGCCGGAAGCCCCACGTGAACTAGTGCACCACAACACCTATCATAAAACAAAATAAATCAAATATTACTTTCAAATCCAAAAAATACGTAGATTGGAATACAGATTAATTTAATTTATATTACTTCCAGATTAATGAAAATATAAATGGGACAAGTTGACTCAGAGTCAGACATAAAAAATTATATTCAGAACCAAGCCAATGACTGCAGCAACAAAGACACCCTTCAGTAACCCACTTTTTAAAAATTTTGTTTTTATACATCTCCCTAAAAAGATGTGTCAAAATTGCCGATCTCAATTTATTTTATCGACGTCCTCAAAATTACTAAGATGACGCAACCAAATTAAACACACTTTGTTGCGGTATTTATCAGGGATCAAGATTTTCCTATAACTCGCAAAATATAGGCACAGGTAAATCTCTGCAAAAATAATTGCATTTTAAAATTGAATTAATATCCTATACACTGGCGGTGAAAAGTTTTTATTTCCACAAGCGCCTCAATTATAGGGTTTAAGGTTAGTATTTAGGGTTTAGAGTTTAGGGGTTTTGGCATAAAGGTTTAGAATTTAGGGTTCATGTTTAGAATTTAGGATTTAGGGTTAGAATTTAGGGTTTAGGGTTATGGTTTAGTTTTAGGGTAATATGGGTGAGGATTTAGGTTTTAACCTATAAACCCTAAATTTTAACCCTAAACCCAAAATTTTATCAACAATCCATAAATTCAAAACTACTACACTTATACCCCTAAATTTTAAACCCTAAACGAAGTCCCTAACCCCTAAAAGTAAGGCGCTTGTGTAAAAAAGTTTCCACAAGCGCTTGTGTATAGAACAATTACCCTTTAAAATTTTATATAAAATAAAAAATTAAAAAACATATAAAAATTATTAATAACAATTAATAAAAAATAATTACTTTCTTAAACTCTTCAGAAGCACCTAAGGGTAAATCAGCAAAAGTTTCTTCCATCCAGATTAAGTGGACACTGCCTTCTAACATCCAATTCGAGTGGAGCAACAGAGCAATTCCAAACTCAAGCTGGACCAGTCATCCTCGCTAGAACCGGTAATAACATCTCCATCAACTAGAAAACCAAGATGAAATGCAACATCCAACAATGTAATCTTCGTCTCACCATACGAAAGATGAAATGTGTGTCTCGAGACTCCACCTTTTTAGCAGGACGTTTATCAAGTTCGGCTCCAACTCAGCACCTCCGATTATAGTGCACGTGTGCAAAAATCCAGCTTGACTCAAATAAGGATTAAAATTCTCACGAGGTGGCCTAGTGACCCGCGTGATATAAAGTTGGAGACGATGTTCAAACCCCTATAATAAAACATATATTAATTTTTCCGAATAAACCCTAAACTAAAACTTAAATAAAAAAGGAAAAAAAGATTAAAAAGATACATACATTACGGGAATAGTTGTAGATGTAATCACGATCCCCTCTGATTAAACCCGTCATTATAACAAACTTTTGAATTGTTAAAAAAATAGTGCCAAATGCTATTTTACTAAGGATTAGATAAGAAGAGAGAGAATTGTGATTTTGATGTAGGACCACACAATGTGAATCCCACCACCATTTTCAAACTACTTCTCAGATCACTCGTCCATCCATGCCCCTTATTAAGCATTGACAAAATTAACAAAGCTATAAATATATATATATATATATATATATCATCAGTTTAATTGTTGGAGTTGGTGAGAATGGAAAGGACTCCAAGTCCAAACTGGCGTTCAGATGGTTTGAAGAAGGGAGCCTGGACTGCTGAAGAAGACCAGAAGCTCATTTCTTACATCCAAAAACATGGCGAAGGTAGCTGGCGTTTCCTGCCCCAGAAAGCTGGTAATTCTTTTGAAGAAAATTTCAATCCCCTGCTCCCTTCAGGAGGGAAGTGGAAGTGATAAAGTAGTTATGGTTTTGCAGGTCTTCGAAGATGCGGGAAGAGCTGCAGGTTGAGATGGACTAATTATCTAAGACCTGGAATTAAGAGAGGAGATTTCACGCCTCAGGAAGATCAAACCATTATTAAACTTCATGCTGAGTTAGGCAACAGGTCAGCTCACTCTCTATTCTCTAATCACTATCTCTAAACATACCTTCTTTACTTTTGTTTTCCTTTCCTCCTTTACAAAGACAACATATATTTCTATATTTTTCTTTTGAGTAAACTACATCAGATACCATCAAACTATAAACTTTGTTTTTGGATAAACTACGTCAGATACTACGGACGCTTATTTATTTTTATCACCGAATTTTTAATTGGTCCAAATTTAACACTAAATTTTAGTTTTTAACTAGTTTATACCATTTCGCTATTAATTCTGACGATGACATGACATATAGTTGTTGACGTGAAGACCAAATTAAAATGACGCCGTTTTAGTTTTTGAACTTATAACCTTTGAAATCAAAGACTTAAGTTTAACCATCAAGCTCACTTATACTTTTGTCTAAATTTCTCATCGGTCCTAAGGGATAAGGGACAAGAGACAAAGGATAAGGGATAAGGGCTAAGAGCTAAGGGCTAAGGGGCGAGGCATGATAATTATAAATTGGGGAATGGAATGGAAGACAATTGTGGGCAGAACATGGTGATGATGCAGCAACTATCCCCACAAACAAACGCAGGTGACAACGATGGATGAGGGGAAATAAATGTGTTATCAAAGGATACAATATTTAAAGATTTACACGACCATGGTGTTGTGTTTTTCCTCTCTTGTTGTGTGATGTCACATCGTTTTCTTTGCTTGAGGGAACTCACTTTTTCATGGTCCAGAATCACTTCTTGGTGAAACCTCGTATTCTGTTTCATTGATGCTCATATCTCTAGAATTATATATATATATATATATGAATGAGTTAAGATCAACTTACACAATATAAAATTCTTTAAGTTTTACACATTTTCTAAATCGTTAGATGGGAGAATGGATGGGTCAGATTCACTCATTACTCTTTTTTTTCAAGTGATAATCTTCACATATTTACTATTAATCTCATCCATTCGTTTCACTCATCAAACGATCCAAAAAACGTGCAAACTTAAAGAGTATTACACTGTGTAAACGGACCATATCTCTCTCTATATGTGTGTTAGTAATTTAATTATAACATAAGTTGTTTTGGTTGTTAACTTTAAATTTTTTATTCAAATGGTCCTAAGTTCAAACCATTAGTGCATTTTTAAAAGATCTATCCATTAAAACAAGGTCATTTTATGCTGTTTTGAACATCAAAATAAAACGACTCATTTTGGTTTGACTTTTACGTCAACGACTGTCTGTCATGTCATCGTCTCGTTAAAAAGTTAACAGTGAAGTGACATAAGCAAGTTCAAAACTAGAGTTTAGTATTAAATTTAGACTAATAAAAAAGTTGATGACAAAAAAATGTCAACACATATATATTGATTGTATCTGGTGTAATTTACCATTTTTTTAGCTCAGCAGCAGTTTGAAGGGCGGAACTAGGTGGGACATTAGTGGGGCAAGTACCCGGAAATTGAGAAAATTATTATTAGCACTTTTGAGAAAAATTATTTGATTTTTTTCAAAATATTTGAAGAAAAATTGTTTTGTTCCTTTTTAAGATTTTAAAATTTTACATCAATTATTATTATTTTTAAATAGTCTAAAGATAGTATATGTTCATACATATTCTTAACCCTTTGACAATGCACATACATCTTGTAGACAAAGAATTTCAACTCGTGTCTTCTCGGATGAACATCATCTACTTTTCTACTAGAACACTTGTTGTGTTCAAGTTATATGTAATTATAAGTTAAATTAAATTATTATTCTCTAAATAAAAAATTTAAATATGCAATTTAAATTTTCATAAACATGAACCTCAAATATTTGGATTTGAACATATATTTTTTAAAATATTAGTTTATCCTCTAAATAAAAACTTCAAAACTAATAAAAGATTTTATGTATACACATACAAACTTAGTTTTTTCTTAGATTTTTATTTCATCATTATTATTTTTTTTTTTCTTCTAATGGTTTGCTCTAACATTTTAAGAATTTTTCTATAAGTGAATTGTCAAGATCTACTTCTATATTTTCATCTTCTATGAAAAATCAGTGGCGAATTTGTTGAAAAAAACACATTACATATCTACATTTACTACAATGAAGTCACATATAAATATATATTTTTATAGATAAATCTACTCTTAAAATTACTTTCGATATTGATCCTCAAAATAAAATATCTAGTTCAAATAATGCCAGAAATTATTATTTTTAAGTGAAAAATACAATTTCATGAATCAAGGGAGGGTGAAGATCCCTTCTTGTTCCCTTAAAACCACCCTTGCATGCATGAGCATGTCAGTATATAGTGCAGATGCATGGACATGGGATGTTCAAATTTGGGTACCAGTTATTCAGATAATATATTTTTTGGCCTGTGATTATCAGGTACCTGGTTCATAATTTTTTTTATTTTTTTAATAAAAAATTACATAAAAATAATGTTAATCGAAACTTTTTTTCTTCGAATCTTATATTAACAAATTATCATCAAAAGAGCACATAATTAACCCAAATTAAATTTCGCACCCTTTAAAAAAATTCTAGGTTCCTTTCAGAATTGATCCGAGCATTCCCTGTATGGTCAACTGAAGGTGCACGCCCCCTTCAAGCAGTCCAATGTATTGTAGTAATAGATAAAATCTTTTTTTATCTTTTAATTAGTTCATTCAATTGTTTTTTCACAAATTAATATAAAATTATTTAAAAAAACATAATACAAACATAGAAAGGATTTAAGATTTAAATTTAGCTTTTGGGTAAAAATATTAAGGAACCTAAAATAAAATATAGTTTAAATTATATAAATCAAAAGTACTTAGTCGGGTACCCGGTTATAAAAACTTTTGGTCCAGACCTGACCTATCTACCCGAGAAAAATCACAAGGCAAGTACTTAGCCCGGTCGAATAATTTTTTTTAGAAAAATACGCAGTTTTTTGTGTTCGGGTCGGTGGGTCAACAAGTCTGGTCACTCAAGTAGGGTATTTTTATACACCCCTAAATTGGGCGGTGCTAAATGAGCTAATGAGATGTCTGTTGACACCTCAAAAATTTTGAAAATTCTTTTAATATATATATTTTATATGAAAAATATATAAAAAAATGATATCATTTTAATGAAAATTGACAACGGTTTGAAAAATAATTTATAAAGAAAATTGAAACATGATATTAAGTCAATCCACTTAATCCACTTTTAATAAAAAATGAGTTCATATCTAAAATTTTAACTTCATAATCTTATTTTTTTTTACTCTACCCCTACGCAGATGTCGTAATAACCACAATATGTTAGTAGTGTAAAATAAATTGTACAACCCAATTAAAAAAAAACTGTACAATAATAAATTGATTAATAGCGATTTTTTATGCTGAAAAAAGTACGTATCTCTTTGTACCAATTGATACAATTGATACCAGTTACTAAACGAATTTAATTACTTAAAAATTTTCAAACACCATATGTAATGATACATCCAACAATCTTTTTCTAAGACCACCGACAAAATTATAATAAAAGATTAGTGTCAAGAAGATTTCAGTACGAGTATCAACCGACCGCTAAGGTATGCTGAAATTATGTCACAAGAACAGATAAAACGAACCACAAAGAAAAACATATCACAAGGACAGAAAAAAAAACGCTTGCAACAAAAGACAGAGATTCTTATTATAATGAGAAAAAAAAATAGACTCGGTGGTCGACAATCAATATTAAAAATATGAGAGAGGGCGGCAGAGATAATAGATGCAACAATCTCAACTTTGTATTTATAGATAGTAATGAATCCAACAATCTCAACTTTGTATTTATAGATAGTAATGAATCCAACAATCTCAACTTTGTATTTATAGATAGTAATGAATCCAACAATCTCAACTTTGTATTTATAGATAATAGATGCAAAGCATTACAATGAATCTGACGTATGTAGGTGGGCAACAATAGCCAGATACTTATCGGGGAGAACAGATCAAGAAGTTAAGAACTATTGGCACGCTCATCTCAAGAAACGCTTAGCTAATACGAGTGTAGATCCGGAGACGAGCATCAGAAGCTCATCTAGTGAAAACTCTGATGCTACTACTGTCAATCCCCACACCGAAAGCCAATGTGCTGAACCCACAACGCGACGTTCATCTTCCGCACTGCTACTCAATAAGTTAGCTAGTAGGGTCACCCAATGCATCGGTCCTCTACGAGCTTCTCAAATTCTGCAACAACCAATGCCATTTAATGCTGATATATTTTGCTACCCTTTGTCGAGTTGTACGGCACCAGAAACATCAGCTCATTGGGCAGATAATAATAACATCACGGATTCGGTGACATTACCAGAATCTGAAAACACCATTGATGAAGGTGTTTCAGACGACATTATGGCTTCCGAATTTGCTGCATTGAGTTGCGTTGATGAACTTAATGATTGGGAAAACAGCAGTACCGTATCAGGGCAAATACATACTGTTTTTTATGATGGGCTATGGGACGACGATGTTATTGTTGATGATGATCTTTGATACGGAAGCTTCTCTGGAATTTCATAACTCCAATCTATTTACATCAGCTGATGATAGTATGAAGAGAGGGAACGAAGAATAATGTTTCTGCATCGTATGCAAGTATTTGTACAACTTTTGAATGTTATTGTTCAAGTAGCATCCACCACGTGTGAAGAAAAAGAGATCTGAATTAGTTTCTTCATCTTTTTTCTTTATTTTGTGAATGTTATTTGAATGATGATAATGAATGTTACATGAGCTAATTTTCTTAGCTGTGGATTTTATTGTGGAATGTTTAAGAATTGTTTACTTTTGCTAAATTGAATTATCATTGTTCATGATGCTTAGCTGTGGTACTATTACCAAACTTAATTATAATTCTGAATTTGGCTCCTTGTTTTTAAGCCTTATAAGATGAGCAATGACAATTGTTGTAACAAACTTTCGACATTTAGTTTGTCTTGCAAGATTAGTGGAATGCTCCTAAAGTTAACTAGATTTGAAGCTTGTAGATACATAATGTTTTCAACGATGATTGATAAATCTGCCGTAGTAAATTACATGAATTGTTCTGCCATTTCAATACTCATATATAGTATTGTTTTTTTTAACATGTTTTCAATAACTGAACATATTTAGTTAGGGAACGATACTCTTACTCACTTTCTATTACTTGAAGTCATGTGTATACTTACACGATTGCTGTAGCGTTTTTGCATGTATCAGTGTTCAGTTGTTGTGAACAACTTAGCAGATGTATTGAGTAGTTAGGGACTTACTGGCCCGCATCTGCATTCTTGTACACATTGCGATTTTTTTGTTTTTGAAAACGTAATGCTTTCTGTTGTTCGCATGTTTTGTTACTAAACATACCTATTATGCTAATATGTTATTGCATCTGGTATGCATGCCTATTATACTAGTATGTTATAATATTGTTCTGTACGGATAATGCTTATGTTGTTTGATTTCTGTGTTTATTTGATTAAGTAATTTTGTTTATTTCATTCATGGTTGTATGTTTCGCTACAGATTCTGTTACTGAGTATGTATTGTTTGTTTGGTCTAATTAGTTGGTTTCCAAATAAATTACTTATTTTTTTTAGGCTTCTAAACTAACCGAACGAACACGAACGAGGGTATGTTCATGTTCATTCGTTTAATTCTAACCGAACACGAACAACTAAACGAATATAATTTCTTGTTCGTTTTTGTTTGTTAAGAAATGTATCTTGTTCATGTTCGTTTATTTTCGTTCGTTTAAATGATAAACGAACGAACTTAAAAAGGACATATGTGAATAAATTTAAACGAACATATGTGAATTCATTTTTTTGAATACAATAATTTTGTTATGAAAAACAATAAATATAAATGAATATATGTGAATAAATTTGAACAAACATAAATGAACTGATTACCAAACGTTCACGAACGTGAATAAACGAATGAGCCTTTTATTCGTATTCGTTCATTTAATTAAACGAACATAAAATTTTGTTTATGTCCGTTCATTTAACAAATAAACAAACTTCCCGCCGAACCTTTGGTTGATTTACATGTTTTTTTGTGTGCTTTTGCACCTTTAAATCACACTGAGCCTTTTAGATTGTCCTTTTTTCAATCTCCTTTTTTCTTATAGTTCACATTACGTGGGATCAAACATGGCATTTGAATGATCTAAATCTCGATTTTTGCATTCAACTGGGGATAGACGAACCGAGTCGAATTTGAGTAGTGTTGAACTCGACTCAATTTGTTAAGAATTTGAGTCGAATTTAAGCTTGAGTAGTTTTTAACGAGCTTGAATAAACTGAGCTCGACTCGGCTCGTTAAGAATTCGAGCCGAGTTCGAGTTCAATCGAGTCGAGTGTTCGTTGAGCTTTGAACGAGTCGGACTTGAGTAGCTCGCCATTTGTCTCGTTTCATTTAAAGCCCTATTAGAAGAAGAAAAAAAACTTTGATACACAAGTTGTGTAAACTTTACAACAAAGTTTACACAAACTTGTTAATTTTAGGGTTTAGATGTTCATGTTGTTGGTTTAGAATTTAGGATTTAGATTTTAGGGTTTAGGAATCATGTTTTAGGGTTTTAGGTTTAGAAATTTAGATTTTAAATTTAAAAAATAAATTATTTTAGTGTATTATATTTTCGAGTACCTCACGAGCTTTTCGAGTCAGGTATCGAGTAGCTTGACTCGGCTCTTTAAGAACTCGAGTCGAGTTCGAGATCAAGTCAAGTCCAATCGAGTCTAATATTAGCCGAATTTTGACCGAATCGAACTCGAGTAACTCATAATCTGTCTCGTCTCATTTACAGCCTTACATTCAACTGAATAAATCGAAATTCTTAATTTCTACCTTAAATCGTGGCATGCGATTGTTATATTTGCTAAATATTTTTTGGTAAATGATTTTTTTTTTGTCAATAAGACTGCTAACAATAACTCGTACCTAAAAGCATGATTATTCATTGAAGTTTTATTAATATTTTTCAGACCATAAGACATTACAATAATGTATGAGATATTCTGCTATAATATGTCGCTGCATATTAAATTAATCGTAACTCTGTTTATAAATTTTCTGATTTTTTTTTACAAAATATATTTGAATTATTTTGGTGGTCAATGTGACTTCAGAGGTTCAATTGTAACGTAAGGGTCGAGTCTAAAGGAATACATGTATCCTATTAAAGAGGTAAATTGGTTCTAGTTAAAGATTACGATTATGATTTCATATTCTATATTTTTACAAACTTGAATATTGCATATTTGAATAATTTATGGATCCAGATGTTGAAACTACTACCTGATGGAGAATTAGAACATGTACAAATAGACCTGATAGCTCTATAAAGAGTATATATTTCCTCGTTCTTTATCGATTAATTTGTCCCTATATGGTTGTCTGTCGCATGCATTTTTGCACTTTATCTTAGTATTTGCATAGTTTCTAAATCAATTGACTTTGCTTGAATTATCTTCGATTTTTTCATTTTATTGCATTGTCGTTGCACTGCTAATGTCACTATAAAAGAACTTTGCTAATGTCACTATACAAGCATGAGCTGTATAGCTTATTATAACAGATTGTGTACAGAGAATTGAAGCAAAAATTACATGAAGGACATGTGTCATCCTTGGATCGGACTATATACTTGTCATTGCTGTTTTTCTTTTTTGAAAAATCTTGGAAAAATGGATAATGGAAAAATGGAGAAATGGGTGTTAGAGTCGCCACCGGTCACTATGGTAGGCCAGACACTATTAAAATATTAATCAAAAATTTAAAAATATTTGGATTCGGGAGTAGGTTACGCGTGTGGAAGGATTAACACCCCACAACGCCCAAAATTAATAGCGCATTGATTAAGTGTTGTCTTTGCAATAAAATAAAATTTCAAATTTAATTTATAATTTCATCCAAAAATAACAAAATCTATAGAGAACATTTCCTCATTTACAATAACCGAAGAAGATGATACCTGAATAAGTTGGGATGTCACTTCCTAACCGGTTCTCGAAGTAAATTAGAAAACATCCCTTAAGGTTAAAAGGAGTTCAAAATTTTAAAATACATAAAAAAAGGTATGTTCAAAAAAATAAAATATCATAACAATAATAAAAATGTGTGCATATGTGATAGCACAATATGTAAAATAATTATAGTAATAGATTACACATATGCAATAACATATAGCATAACATATGATAATTAGTAATATAATAGTGACAGCGATATAAAATATAAAATATAAAATATAAAAGTAATATATAATATTAATATAATATATTATACGCACAATATAAAAATCCTATACATAAGTAATATAATGACGATAATAGTAATATAGATACTAAATATAATAATGGTATAGAACAATAGTAATATAATAATATAATAATATATAATAGTAGCATAGATAATGCATATATAATGTAACACCCCTTCATGGTCTGGTCGAGAATTGGGTCGGAAGGTGATATCGATACTCAATACAATAGACATTGCGATAAAATTTATTTTTAATATTAACCTTTGACCAATATCGTACAATAACACAATACCTCAATACAATTTAATCTAATTAATCCATATGAAACAATAATTAATCAATCAGGGCTAAATTGCAATTAATATAATTGTTAGGGAGTAAACTGTAAATTCAACAATTTAGAGGTCCTTCAATGCAATAAGCTTTACCAGATTAGAATTCACAGTATTATTAACACACCTGAAAATTTTCATACCATTTGGAGACCCCTAGCTCATTCAATTTAATTTTTCAGTATTCAATGACTAATCCGTGAACCTTTCAAACTGTTTAATATGCCTTTAATTAACTTAACTAACCCCGTATCAAAACACCTTAGGTCTGTTTCGAAACGGGTGAGCGATGGTCAACCCTGGTTGACTTTACCTTTTAGACCGTATCGATACGGGCATGCCCTGTATCGGAACGTGTTGAGATCATTTGACTTTGACTTTGACCCGATTCGATACGCTATGAACCCGTATCGAAACAAAGGATTCCAGTGACAAAATGTTTCAAAACGGCCATGAACCGTTCGGATACGCCCTATTCCTCAGGCTCAATTATGCTTACTCGTATCGAAAGGCCATCACCCATTTCGATACAGCCTAACCTATAATAACAGATTTTTGTTGGTGTTTATTCAATTTGACCTACTGAACGATGTCCAAATGCAACGAAATTTCACACACAATATTTCAATGGTATAAACTATTAGCATGCCAAGTTTCATGATCATATAACTACGTTTACTATGTTTTGACCTTTAGGAGCCAAGTTTGCACTTTTAAGCCATTTTAAGCCAACCAAAAAGGCCATTTAGGGTCATTAACCATATTACAACATATGCATATCACACACATAACAAAATGAGCATAAATGAATAGTTTAACTACTGTGCTAACACACTCACGAATCCAACCACGCCACACACATCCAAAACAAATCTGGCAAATAATCTGATCTAAGCAAACCCATCTAATACAGTCGTAGGCTTTAGCAAAGTCCAATTTCAAAATAACGCCTCCCTCACTCACAACCCACATTTGCATCGAATGCACCACCTCATTGGCCAACATGACCCCATCGACAATATACCTCCCATGGACGAAAATCGATTGTGAATCACTAATCAGAATTGGCGCAACCTGTTGGAAGCGATTCGCCAAGCACTTAGCTAAAAATTTGTAAAGGGAATTCAACAAGCAAATAGGTCGACAATCGCCTATAGACAACGGACAATCCTTTTGCGGCACCAGAACTGTTAAGTATGGCTCAAATACTGTAAAAGGATAGATGCTGGAACGGAGCGAGAGCATCTATCCATCAAAGGAGCACTCGAGTTTTTAGTGGGCTCGGATTAAGTGGGTTGGGGGTGTGGGGGCGAAGCCCCCGCGGTACGGTATGAGGTATCTTTGTAATTGTACCGGGTAGGGTTACTTATATGTGTAGAAATCTATTTTAAGTAGGAGATCTTATTGAATAAGGTTTCTTGGTGACCATGTATTTAGGTCTATAAATAGATGTGTTATTTGTAACCTAAGGACCATCGATTGAATAAAAGAAAACATCCGCTCTTTCCTGCCCGAGGACGTAATCACACTACTGAACCTCGTTAAATCTTTTGTGTTCTTGCTTGTTTGATTTTCTTTTTCGTTTGTCATGTGCACAACAACTGGTATCAAGAGCCTGGTTGCGATGGCTATGTCCGGTGCGAAATTCGAAGTGGTCAAGTTCAATGGCGAAGGCAACTTCGGATTGTGGCAGATGAGGGTAAATAATCTGTTAGTACAACAAATGATTTTAAAGGCTTTAATATTTACAAAACCAGCGTCGATGGAGGACGACAATTGGGAAGAACTGCAGCAATGAGCGTCTGAACCATACGATTATGTTTGGCAGATGAGATTATGTATCACGTTATGGATTTGACGTCTCCATGAGAGATATGGAGCAAGTTGAAAAGTTAATTTATGTCCAAGTCAGAAGGATTCATTCAATCCGGAGATGAACAACTGGTTTGCAGGTTAAATAAATCCTTATACGGGTTGAAGCAGTCTCCATGACAATGATACAAGTGATTCAACTCCTACATGATTCAGATTAGCTACAAGCGATGTGAGTATGATTGTTGTGTCTATGTTAAAAGCCTTGATGATGGTTCTTTTATTTTTC
Source organism: Hibiscus tridactylites (assembly GCA_958450335.1). Taxonomy (NCBI): domain Eukaryota; kingdom Viridiplantae; phylum Streptophyta; class Magnoliopsida; order Malvales; family Malvaceae; genus Hibiscus; species Hibiscus tridactylites. The sequence continues at coordinate 3,044,731 of OY288287.1, read as the reverse complement.
TGCTACTGTATGTTGATGATATGTTGTTGGCTGCAAAGTATATGCATGATGTTGTCGGTTTGAAAGCTTTACTGAGTCAAGAATTTGATATGAAAGAGTTAGGAGCTGCAAAGAAAATTCTTGGAATTTGATATGAAAGAGTCAGGTTTGGGTCTACTAAAAGCTCGATCCATTGTCATCTCTACCCAAACAGAAGGAAATGTTATATTGAACATATTTTTATTCTAGTAGAATGAGACACTAGGTCCTTTAAGCAAGATAAGATGTTCACTAACTTAGGTTTGTGTGGGGAAGAAATATAATTTTTAATTTTAATTCGTGTTTGTATGTAGGGAAGTGCAACACTCGACTTGACTCGAAAAAATAAATTTTTTTGGTTTGATGTGAAAATACTCGACTCATAATTTCATAAACTCGACTAAAAATTCAAAATAAAATTTTTAAAAATTTAAGGGTGAAATTATAAAGAAACATTTTTATTAGTGACTATAATGTTTACTTTTTTAAATTGAGGAGAAAAAATGTACATGAGATAAATTTTAATGGCTATTGTAGTAATTTATCCTTATTTTTTCGTTAATTAATTCCGCCACATCAACAATCCGTTAGGGGACTAACGGACTATAACGTCGGAGTGACCAAGTCTTTACACATCGAAAACGTAGATGACCACTTATTGGCACTTTTCAAAAGTGGTGACTAGATCTGTATAAACGGGAAACAAAAGTGACCCCTGCAGTAGTTTACCCATTACATTTTTGTCCCTAAATGTCTAGTTTGTGCAATTAGACCCCTAAACAAAACCCGATCGTTGTGTCGTTTCTTCCTATACTCTTTGGTGATCACATAGGACTTAAGTTGCATTCAGAAAAAGATAAAAATAAAAAAGGGTCGTCAATCGGAGTCAGCTTTAAAGAGTTGACTTTGGTTTTCCCCGTGTAATCACCTCGGTTCGGGTCAACCGTCTAGACCGAGCTAAGGGAGTTACAGGTGCAATGATAATTCAGATTAACAAGCCATTACAATGAGAGTTGGATGAGGATACAACGAGAGTTAATCCACTTATTTGAGGATGTGTAGTTTTGACGAATAACAATAGTTGTGGTTAATATACATATTTAAATCATCAATTGAGAGTTGAACGAAAGCCAGTAAGCAAGCTTATTATTTTATTTTTCAAATGAACCATGGTATGTTGTTGTCTTGTTGCACATGGTAATCTGTCAAGTTGAGCACAGGAGATCAAAATCTTTACTTGATATTTCTTTTACCTTCATTAAATTGTTTCCTTTTGTCTTCACATCAATTACACTCACAATCTTTATATTTTCATAATTGCTTGCAGAGACATAATAATACAACTAAGTACTTATTCTCGTGCCATCGATATCTAACAGGATTTATCTGTTAACTATACAAGCATCAGCATTGTACGCTTGAACAGTTCGTGTGATATTTTTTCACCGATCATCTATTTAAGCCATCCGCCCTAAACTAATTCTTACCGTAGTGTCTTAATTTTTTAAACTTTCCAATTTCGTCTTTTTCTTTCAATTTGGTTTGAGAATCAGTGGGATAATTACCCAGTCGATCCCTGTCGTTTCATTTTATTTTATTTAATGCATTTTTTGCTTATGTTTCTTTAATTTTTGCATTATTGTTTATGTTCACTTTCATTTTGGTCCATGTTATATTATTATATATTATGTATATATTATTCATATATTATGTATATGTTATAGCTATATATATATATATTATACATTATGGTACGTATTATACATATGTACATATATTATAGTTCTATATAATATATATATTTATTATATATGTATACTATTTAATTATGTATGCTATACGTGGTACCTCTTTTATTGTTTGCCTATTATTTGTTTATTTAAATGTTGGTTATCACAAGCAAGCACATTTGGCCAGTTAGCCAAACTGCTCATCTTTGTTACCTCATATTTACTTAGGTTATGGGTTCTAGACTCGGTAGAAGCACCCCTTTCTTTCCCCTAGAGTTTTCCCTTCTCTTTCCTCTGTATAGAATTAAGATTAGAATTTGTCCAAAAAAAAATGTTGGTTATCACAACTTACCTACGACCTTACGACGACCCGCATCAGAATATGATCCGTATTATTATGGCACGGTTAATTTAGCTAACTAACCTTTAATTTCACATTTACTTTTCTTGCCCTTTATATTTTATGCCTTTACTTTATACATGTGCCATGCTTGATTCGTATGTTAACATTGCATATTTGGATATATTAAATGTTAATACAGTGTCTCGTTATTTGGGGGTAAACTTGGTTAGCGTCAAAAGAGTTGACGGTGATTTTTGTTTACTTTTTAAATAATTGGGCCTTTAAAATAATTTCTCCTTTATAAATAGATATTAAATTTAAATTTTACTCGAACTCGCAAGTTCCAATTTTAAGGCAATGATCGACTACGTACTGATTTCGGGCGTGGTGGGGTTTCGTACCTTCCTCACTTGTAACCGACTTCCAAACCCAATTTTCTCTAGTTTGCTATTATGGTGTCCGATCTACCTAAACCAAGTGACCGGTGACGACTCCAGTTTTATTTTAAAATACCTTTCTAAAGAATTCTCCCAAAACCAATATATTTTTTAAAAAAGGTGAGAAACAATTCGAGATTTTTTTTATTAGTCGCTACAGAAGCCACTAGCAAAAACCATCAAACCAAAGGTAATTATATTAAGAACAAAGTTAAAATCTACAAAGACAAAAAAAATAGTTCAGAAAATACCATAGTCTTCGATCACGCAAGATCTGCGGCAAAAACACATATCTCAATTATGGGCACTTGAACTCAAACTAACGGGCCTTGTGGTATCCGTTGCTACAACTCTTCGATTCGTGAGGCTTATCAGTCACCATATTGCTTCCTTTTACATCAAGGCTTCTGAGCTCTTTAAGCTTGCATAGCAACTGCCATTTCTTAAGAAAATTCTCTAGGAAAACTTTCCAAACATACTTTTTTTTCTTGTAAAGATGGAGCCTCTTTATATAGGCGAATGAGGGACAATCGACACGCTAATAAGAATGCAACAAGTGTTAGATTTCTCTTGTGGGCCGCCCATATAAGTCCTTTTTTTCTTAATGCAGCGGGCAATCTGCGGCATCAGATATTGTCTAGTACATCCTCCTTAAGATTTGTTTTGATGGAGCGGGCGGACTATGGCCTCAACCACTAAAGTGGTCTCGGCTCATCCATGCACCGCGTGTCTCTTATTTTAGTTGTAGAGGGACACCCATAAAGTTCAAGTTGTATTTGTGGTTCCACGTAGTCCATAGTTCTCTTAAGAACAATTGTGCTTGACTATTATATAATAAAAACAACCCATTTATCCTTTAAGCTTTATGCAAACACTAGCACCGAAATCATGTAGTTCAGTCTTGACATTAATATGCTAAGTACCGACAAAAGGGATAAAAATATAAAACTATCCTAAATGCATGAGAAGCAAAATAAAGGCATAAACATATACAAAAGAGACACAATTAAAGACAAAGGTGATGCGGAAAATATATGTATATTTGAGAATTATCAATAGGATTATGTTAAAGGCTATGAAAGGTGTCAAAATAGTGGTGGTTAGAGAGAGATCCAATTACTTCTCTAATGCCATATCCATTATAAGTGCCAACAAGGTGTTGAAAAAAAGTACTAAGCTCTAGTTTATGTTCTTGATATGAGTGAACGGAGAATAAAAATGGGAGATCTCATAAAGAAATTTGAGTTTGATATCAAAATTTTCTTTATATTGCACTAATGTTTATTGCATCATATCACATGACACCTATAAAACTGAAGGAGTTAAAAATCAATTACAATAGTTGGATCGGCGGTTAAAATGTCCAAGTGTGTCGTCTTGGTAAACATCATTTGTATTCTAAAGAAGAAAATATGGGACATTGCGGCTATGTATAAACTACAAACAATTGAACAAGTTCGATATCAATAATAATTAGGGGTATTCAAAAATACTTGATTCGACAACCCGATAATTCAAACTTTTAAAAATTAAGTAATTCTTTAAAAAAATATTCGACTTGAGATTTTTTCGGATAACTGGGTCGGGTCTGGGCCGAATTTTTTTGGTAACCGGTTATCCGGCCCGATCCGATACTTTTAATATATATATATATATATATTTAATTTTAAATTATATTTTTATTTTAGGTTCCTTAATATTTTACCTAAAACTAAATTCAAATCTCTAAATTATTCATATGTTTGTATTCTGTACTTTTAAGTTTTAAATTTTTCACATATATATTTTTGATTAAATAGGGAGGTATTACATTACCATAATGAGATTCGAAAGAAAAAACAAAATTAATATTTTAATGTTTTTTTGGTGATAAACTTTAATATATACATATATATTTCATCTTAAAACCAACTTCAAATCACTAATTTTTGTGTTTGGATTATGTATTATGAACTTTTAAATTTTATTTGTTTACATGTGATTTTTAAAAAATTTAAATTTAAAAATAATAAATAAAAATGTGAACCGAGTAGTCAAATAACGGGTACCCGACTAAAATAGGTCGAGACACGAATTGACATATATAGTACCTGGGAATGAACACCCCTAATAATAAGTATCCTCTACTAGAGATAAATGACTTATTTGTTCTATTTAGTGAAACTAAAGTATTTACGATCAGGGTACTATTAGTTAGAGGTGAAGAAAATTAATGTTCATAAAGTTACATTTTGTATTCAATATGGTTACTACGAGTTCTTGATAATGCCATTCAGATTAACGAGTAACCCAACAATATTCATGGATTTGATCAATCAAGTATTTCAACTATATTTAGACGGATTTATGGTGTGTTTATTGATTTTGTATTTAGTTTTTTTTTTGTTGAAACCTATTAAAAAAGATTCAGTCTAGGCAATCATTGGTCGATTCTTAAAGACATATATTTTAAACTATTCATATTTTTTTTAATAAATTTAAAAAAAATTAAAAATTCAAATATTATCCAATGACATATTTTATTAGATGATGAAATTGTTTAACAAATATTCCCTTCATCCCATAAATATTGTCCTTCATTGATTTTTCATGTAGTTTTAAGAAAAAAAATTTGTATAAGAGATGTGATGTAAAATAATTCAAGTAACAATTTAGTCTTTAAAAACTTAAATTTTGTTTGGTGGAAAATTAAAAAAAGTAGAAAAAAATACAAGTTATAAAAATTGTTGAATTTTTAAAAAATATAATTTTAGGTTAATTTTAGCTTGACACGAGAAGTATAAGAGTGAAACCTTAAAATCATTGTAGAATTCGACTTGGACGCCTCAATAAAAACGTATATTTTGGTCAAAGCCTTTACCCTATTTAAAAACTTCGCTGTTAGGCTTTCGGCTCTTCAGTCTATTTATCTGAAGTTACCAGAGGAATCATCGGCGAAATCGAGCGATGACCGGAGATTTTGCGGCGAAAACCAAAACCTATGCGGTGCCTGTGGTTCTCTTCTCTCTCGGCATGTTATATCAGCTCGTTCTTCTCCCTCGTGCCTTCCCCCCTTCTCATTACGATGGTGAGTCCCAACTCTGTATATACATGTATTCGTATTTTTATCCATATATTGCACTTAGGAAAATACTTTCTGGATTTTTTTTAATTTAAGAAGTATAGTGATCTTGTCTTCTTTAATGAGTTGTAGCTTTGGGAATAAAGACCTATAGTTCAATTGAAGAAGTGAAAGAGGCGTATCAGAATCTTGAATCCAAATGGTAATTCTTCCTTTCTTTCTTAATTTTTTTCCCAGATTTTTAAGATTAAAAGAGTAGATTAAGAAGTTAACCTTTTGATTGTCTCAAATTTTAGTATAAAAATTATGCCATTTACAGATTATATGAACATTACACAGATATACGAATTGCTGGACTTTTTTCATTTTTTTGTTTTCAGATTTTAGAATTTCTTGTTTACATGTTTTAAAACATGATTGTTTTCAGGAATTCAGGACTGGAAGTTCCTACTACCACTGAGTTTATCAAGGTCTGTTAGTTAATCTTCATCTTTTTTAACTTTTAGCTTCTGCAAAAAGGAAAAAGAGTTAATTTTCTTCTTTTTTGGGCAGTGAATTTATTGCTCCTAGAATTTTGAATTATAATAGTTAAGCTACTTTCTTTGCTGCTTCACTACTTGTGTTTTGCCTTTGGAAGTAAAAAAGCGAAAATTGCATATCATACAAGAGTAAATACAAAAATTTTGAAGAATGGAAAGTATAAATTCCATTAGTTTACTATACCATAGAACAATTATGCTCGGACTATTGTAGCTTCTTATCCATTTGGTAAGTTCTATTCAACTACTATGATTTTACTTTCATCCATTTGCTTCTAAGTAACCTTTTTTTTCTAAGACCTAGAAAACAAGCAGTGAAAGCAACAATTGTATGTAGTGTGAAATTGCTCTTTTACAATTAGATGAAGTCACATTTAGCCTGAGTTAAAGCCTAAATGAACATGGTAGGCTGCTTCTGAAAATGCTCAGGTTAAATTATATATTAATCCCATCAGAATGGTGTTTATCTTATTTCAGATTCGGTATGCGTATGAGCTTTTGTCAAATCCTACATGGAAAAGGAATTATGATGCGTTTGGAATTAATGAGCAAGTTGTAAGTATTTTACTGCAAACTACTTGATGTCTATAGTTTTATCTCCTCGAGTCATCTGTGTGAGAGAGATAGCTCTATGCTGGGTTTTGGGTCGTTTAATTGAAGGGTTTTACTCCCGTGGTCTGCAGCATGTTATGGAAAAATTCAGCCAGCAATATGCAGGGGAAAAGTTCTATAACATAGAGCTTCCGTTACTGCATGCTGATGCTTCTGGTATTGAAATTTTGAATCTTTACCATTTTTTCATGCCTTTAAAGCTTTAACAAGTTAACATGAGGTCTATGAATGGGCACTTCCTGCAGATACTGGAGATTATGCTTTTAATGTTATTACTTCCAAGGAGTTTCAGTCTATGTTTCAAGATTCCAAACCATGGTTACTTCAGGTACATACAACCATCGAATGACATATGTTTGCATGGTATTTCTACTTTAACCAGATTTCCCGATTTCATGTTTATGTTTTCTCTTCTTTTTCATAATAAAACTTTCCAAAGAAGATGTTTTCCATAATCAAAAATCACCCTTGAGGTTGTCAAATACTCAAAAGTCTGATAGACCTTACTGCTCAAATCCAATAGCTTGTTTGAACAATCTCTTTGTTCATAGAGAAAACTAAGAGTTCAAATTCAGCAGCTCAGACATCAGAGAGAAAGATAGAGAGATGCTAAGCTGGGACATACGTCACATACCCATGTTGGAATTGGTCACTTGGCAATCCAACAACTTAATGTTTTGGATTTTTATTTGGTTTGTTTATTGGTGATTTCAACCTGAACTCCTGGATAAAGTGTTGACCATGCTAACTATGTGCTCATAAAAATTTGAACTCTTTTCTATATCAATAATAAATTTTCTTCTTTGTAAAGAAAACGTTAGTACATTGATATGTCATCTTCAGAGGTTTGGTTTGCACCTAGGTACTTGAATTCACTAGCTGAATTGATACTACCAGAGCAGTACTCTCTCATTCATACAAGTTCTGCACAATATGTCACCATAGGTGCACTTACTCCAATAGTTATAATCCCTTCAGAAAGGAAAAGAACCTTCTTCATCTAACATGTACATTATGTTGAGCTTTAGTGCAGAAAAGTCTTTTTTGTATAACCACCGGTATCCAACCCATTGGTTGAGTAATCCAAATCGGATATTGTAGAGGCCCATTGTGGGGGCGACCCTCCCAACCCAATATGCTCCATTCACAATGCCATGATTTGAAACCCTGACCTTGTTTAAGGGATCTAGCATTTCATCCCGTTAGACCAACTAGTTGGTAGAAATGTCCTTTTTTACTCCATAGTCTACTATGATATGTCATATGTCTCACATTCAGGAAATGAGCCCTTCTGAACATAGTATCAGCCATAAACCATTGAATTAGTTATTTGGCCTTCATGCTGGTGAATGCATGTTCTATAGTCTTTTGGATTATGGACTTTAGATTTATTATTACCAATTAGTGCCTATGTAATTTTGCATGGATTATCTGTAGTGTTTTTCTTCTAATGATATTTGCATTTAGGTGTATTCATCTAGCAGCAATCGCTCTGCTCAGTTTGCTAATTCATGGAAAAGAATTGGTATGTTCTTTTGCTGAAAGCCTTGGATCTAGTGAAGAATATTTATTTTCTCATTACAATATGGATTTCACTGTTGTTCGTTAACTATGAACTTTGGTAAAGATATAGATTGTAGTATTGTTACATATAATTTGATTTTCAACTCAGATATTAAAATAATAATTTACCATGATTCTTCTGATTTCATGCTTCTTTCATCTCTCTGTTTCTTTGAATAGGTGTAAAAAAATAAAGATATTTCAATGAAAATTATAATTCATTAGTTTAACTTGTGTTGGTTGATGCTTTCTCAGTTAGTAGATTTGTTCAGAAATCTTTGTTCAAATCATTGTTATTACTTTAATATTTTAATGAATTAATGTCTTCTCTTCACATTCAGCTGCTTTATTGAACGAGGTTGCAAACATTGGTATGGTTGAACTTGGTGAGATTCAAATTGCAGCTTACCTTGCTGAGAAAAAGCCTATGGGCCAGTTTTTCTTCAGGAATGGTTAGTGCCGTTGTATTTACTCATATGACCAACTAATATATAGCTTCCCTCCCTGTCACTGTTTTTGTTATTAACTCTTTTTTTGGCCAAATGCTTTTAACTTCTTAAAATGATTTCTATCATATAAAGAGAATACCCCTGACAAACTTTGCATGATTTTCTTCTGTGAAGACTATGAACTTATGTATATTTAATATAGAGAAACAGAATAATCTTTATTCTGTAATTTCATACATAATGCATCGTTACAAACTAATTTAAAGACTCTAAGAGTAGGACTTTTAGTTACATTAGGAGTCTTAGTTACATATAACTACTAACTCTAATCTTTAAAGTAGGAGACTTTAAATATAATTACTAGACTAGAGGTTATTTACAACACTAACTCTTACTCGGATAAACTTACCCTCCCCCTCAAGCTGGAGAGTATACATTGTATAATCCCAGCTTGGACATAAATTTATCAAATAGGATCTTTGGCAAAGCCTTCGTAAGAATGTCTGCCACTTGTTCCTCTGTTGGAACATATGATAATGATGCAACTCCATTTGTGAGTTTTTCTGCTATGAAGTGTCTATCTAGCTCAACAAGTTTTTTCCGATCACGTTGAATAGGATTCTTTGCAATCTGAATTGCAAACTGGTTGTCACAGAGAATCTCAATTTTTTTTGTCATGGCCCATTCCAAGTTCTTCAAGTAGTTTGAGTAGCAAAATCCCTTCACACATTCCTAAAGCTAGTGCTCTGTACTCAGCTTCTGCACTGCTTCTTGAAGCTATAGTTTGCTTTTTACTTTTCCAAGTAACTAAGTTACCCCAAACAAAGGTACAATAACCACTGGTAGATCTTCTATCCGTGAGTTCACTGGCCTAGCTTGAATCAGAAAACACCTTGATACTCCTGTCAAGACTCTTCTTAAAGATCAGACCATGTCCAGGTGTCCCTTTCAAATACCTCAATATTCTTTTTGCTGCTTCCATGTGTTCATGTCTAGGATCAGTCATATATTGGCTAATGATGTTCACTGGGAAAGATATATCTGGTCGAGTTAGAGATAAGTATATCAATTTCCCCACCAGTCTTTGATATAACCCCTTGTCTGCCTTTGGGCCCAAATTCGCTTTGTTGAATTTCATACCAGCATCCATTGGAGTGTCTACTGGTTTACAACCCATTAACCTTGTTTCTTCGAGTAAATTTAGAACATATCTTCTTTGATTAATAACCAGTCCCTTGTTTGATCTATCCACTTCCATGCCTAGAAAATATCTAAGTTTTCCTAGGTCTTTAATCTCAAACTCCTTGCTTAGCATTTTCTTTAGTCAACATATCTCTTCTTCATCATCTCCTGTCAAGATTATGTCATCCACATAAACTATAAGAATAACCCTTATGTTATTTGTAGTTACCTTAGAAAACAGTGTATGGTCAGACAAAAACTGTTTGTAACCCATTTCCAAAATGCTGGTAAATCTCTCAAACCAACCCCTTGGAGACTGCTTCAAGCCATAGAGTGATTTATTGAGTTTGCAAACCTTTTGGCCATTTCCATCTCCCTCAAGTCCTGGTGGAATTTGCATATAAACCTCTTCCTCCAAATTTCCATTCAAAACCGCATTTTTAATATCAAGTTGATATAAATTTCAGTCACAATTCATAGCTAAGCTCAATAAAACTCTGACAGAATTAAGTTTAGCTACTGGAGCAAAAGTCTCATTGTAATCAACTCCATAGGTTTGTGTAAAACCTTTAGCAACCAGCCCTGCTTTGTGTCTCATTATACTGCCATCTGAATTGAATTTAATAGCAAATACCCACTTACAACCAACTGGTTTTTTTACCTTGAGGAAGATCTGTAACAATCCAAGTGTTGTTCTTATTCTATGCCTCAACTTCTTCAACTGCCCTTCTCCGCTTGGGACACTGTAGTGCTTCTTAAATAGTTTTAGGAATATGTTCATCTAAATAGACTGTAAATGCTTTAAAAGAAGGCATTAATTTTCCATAAGCAGCATACCTCTGAATAGGGTATTTAATACAATGTCTAACTCCTTTTCTCTTAGCAATTGGAGAACATTCAAATTCAAGCAAATGAGAAGGAATTTCAGTTGAGTCATTAACTCCATTGTCTTCATTGGCAGTTGGACTCAAGTCCAATTCTCAACAAATACCAGATTGCAAAATGGTCTATGGTATTATCTTTCTTTTTCTGGTATAAACTTGTAGAGGTTTAGTAGGCTGTAAAGGCGATTTAGGTTGATTTTGTGAAGTAATTGGAGTTGACATGGATGAAGTAATGTTCGGAGAAGAGGGTGAAGATCTAGGAGGTTCAATAAGAACTTGGGAATCAAGTAATGTAGGACAGCTCGAGTGTAAAAAATCAGAGGATATGAGAGGAAAAACCTGATTGTGAGTAGGCTGAAAGTCGGTGTAATTCTCCCCCTGAGTTGCAGCCTTGGAGAAATAAGGATCCTGTTCAAAAAAAGTAAGGTCTAAAGATGTAAAAAATTTACAAGTAGGAGGGTGAAAATATTTGTAGTCCTTCTTTAGTGAAGAATAACCAACAAAAACACACTTAAGAGACTTGGGATCAAGTTTAATTCTAGATGGATCTAAATTGTGCACAAAACAGTGCACCCAAACACTCTCAAAGGAGGAATTGAAGACAAGGGTTTAAAATGAGGAAAACTCTTTAAGAAAACATCCTTAGGTGATTGATAATTTAAAACTTTACTAGGCATCCTATTTATAAGGTATGTAGTTGTTAACAAGGCTTTCTTCTCTTCTGACCTCAGAGAACACTTCCCTAAGAGAGGGTAAAGGGTTGCAGCTAAGAATTCTGGATTTGACCGGGTCCCAATCTCTATTGAGTCCATTCAGAAACTGGAAAATCCTCTTTTGCGTAGTGATCTTCCTATATAACGTATCATCATTGGCAGTCTCCCATTCATTGGCCTCAAACAAATCTATTTGTTGCCATAGATTTGTTAGAGCAGTATCAAACTGTGTAACATTCATCCCTTGCTTGAAATTAGAAGAAATTGAGATCCAACTTTATGTGTAACAAATCTATGGCAACAAATAGATTTGTTTGAGGCCAATGAATGGGAGACTGCCAATGATATACTTTATATAGGAGATTGCCAATGAATTGAGATCCAACTTTGGGATGATATTAAACTGTGTAACAAATCTAGGCTAAAACTGTGTAACAAACTTATTTATATGTAACACAACATTCCAAACTTCACTAGCTGTTTCATAAAGAAGAAATTGAGATCCAACTTTGGGAAACATAGTATTGAGCAGCCAAGACATGACCTTGCCATTCTCTTGAGCCTATTTTTCAAAACCCTGATCATCATCAAAGGGTTTTTTTAATTTTCCCAGCAATATACCCTAGAGTTCCTCGGCCAACAAGAAAAATCTTAATAGATTTGGACCATTCAAGATAATTAATGCCCACAAATCTGTGACAGGTAACAATCGAACCTGTTACTTCTGAAAAATCTGCCACACCGACAGTAGAGGTTGAGGAGGATTGCAACACACTCGACATAGATTGAGTTGGAGGTCCCATCAGAATTTTTTTTCTTTCGAGAGGATTGAAATTTGACTGATACCATATATAGAAACAAAATAATCTTTATTCTGTAATTTCATACATAATGCATCGTTACAAACTAATTTAAAGACTATAATAGTAGGACTTTTAGTTACACTAGGAGTCCTAGTTACATATAACTACTAACTCTAATCTCTTAAGTGTAGAAAATAGGTATTTTCCAGAGAAGAAAAGAATTCTCTGTAATTTTTATAATTATACGATAAAGTACAAGTTACTTTACTTTATACAAGGCTTTATCTACAAAGAGTCTCAACACATTTAAACTACTCTAGCCTCTATCTTTATCTACATAAAAGATAAGAGTTAGTCTTAAATTAAAACACTAGTTTATACAAGATAAATCTATCTTATAACTTACACTCCCCCTCAAGCTGGGGAGTAAATGTTGTAAAGACCCAGCTTGGATGTAATTTCATCAAAGTTAACTCTTGGAAGTGCCTTAGTGAGAATATCTGCCAGTTGACTTTTCGTAGGAACAAAATTCAGTTTCACCAGCCCACCATTCACCTTCTCAGAAATGAAATGTCTATCGATTTCGACATGTTTTGTTCTGTCATGGTGAACTGGGTTTTTAGCAATACTTATAGCAGACTGACTGTCACTTTGTAGCTCAAAGTGTTTGCTGTAACAAAATCCCAGTTCAGTCAATAGTCTTTGTAACCAGATTCCTTCACAAATTCCAAGTGCAAGAGTTCCTCTTCTACTGCTTTTCTCCACTTCAAGTCCTTCAATGCTTCTTCCACTGTTTCTGGAATATGGATACTATCAACATTTGCTGTAAAAGTCTTAAAACAAGGCATTAATTTCCCATATGCAACAAACTTTTGAATTGGGTGACTAGTGCATTTCCTTACTCCTTTTCTTTGAGCAATTGGCAGATCACTAGTATCAATCAATGGAATAGGTACTTCATTAGGAACCGATTCGTTACCTTCTTGACTTTCTGATGTATTCAAGCTTGGTTCCAGCTCTTGGCAGTTTCTAGGCTGAATAGGAGCTTCCGGGACAGGTTTCTGTCTTCTTTTGTAAACACTCAGTTCTCCCTTTTTGGTTTGAGTGATTTTTGGTGGAGTTAAAGGTAGTGAAGATGAGGTAGACAAATTTGGTGTTTTGGGACTAGGTGGAATTTGAAGGATTGAGGTTGAAGGAGTTGCTGGTTGGGACTTGGGACTCTGTGGTGAGGAAGGTGTAATGGGTAAAATGGTTTCTGATTGGGGTAAGACTGCTGGTAAAATAGTTTCTGTTTGGGGTAAGGCTGTCGGTAAAATATTTTCTGTTTGGGGTAAGGTTTCTGATGGAGGAAGAGTTTCAAAAAATTTAAGGATATGAAATTCATCTAAAATCTCCCCCTGAATTTCAGACTTTGAGAAGTATGGTTTGTTTTCAAAAAATGTGACATCCATAGAAATGTAGGTCTTTTTAGTCTGGGGGCAGTAACATTTGTAGCCCTTTTTACTAGATGAATACCCTATGAAAACACACCTAATGGCTCTAGGATCCAACTTAGACTTGGATGCATCATTATTATAAACAAAAACAGTACATCCAAAAACTCTTAGTGGTAGAATAGAAGACATAGGTTTGAAGTGTGAAAAACTTTTAAGAAACACATCCCTTGGACATTGAAATTTCAGTGTTTTGCTGGGCATCCTATTTATTAAGTATGTAGCTGTCAAGAGAACTTCCCCCCAAAGATATTTAGGAACACTAGTAGCAAATAATAAAGACCTAGTGACTTCTAGAAGGTGTCTGTTTTTTCTCTCAGCCACCCCATTTTGCTGAGGTGAATTAACACAAGATGTAATATGGACAATCCCTTTTTCTTTAAAGAAAGATCCCAGTGTTTGAGTAAAGTACTCACTGCCATTGTCAGATTTAAGAATCTGAATTTTACTTTGGAATTGATTTTCAACCATTGTGTGGAACTTTTTAAATATTTCACCAGCCTCTGATTTTGCTCTCATAAGAAAAGTCCATGTGGTCCTAGAATGATCATCAATGAAAGAGATGAACCACCTAAACCCATTTAGACTCTGAATTCTTGAAGGGCCCCAAATATCACTATGAATGATAAAAAAAGGTTTAGAAGATTTATATGGAGAAGGATGATAAACACTTTTTGTTTGCTTGGCAAATTGACAAATGTCACAAGAAAAATGTTTAGGACTCTTAGTGATAAACAGCTTAGGGAACAATTTTGCAAGGTAAAAGAAACTAGGGTGACCTAATCGAAAGTGCCACAACATGATATCATCAGAAGAATCAGATTGTTTTGGTGGGATAGAATCGATTTTAGATAGGTAACCTGAGTAGGTTTTTGTCTTGGAAGGCTTGCTTTCTTCAAGAATATAAAGACCTCCACTCAGCCTAGCTCTGCCAAGCACCTTCCCCGAGCTCAAATCCTGAAATTCACAAACATTAGAGTCAAACTGAGTGCTGCATTGCAGATCAGTATTTAATTTACTGACTGAAAGTAGATTGCAGGCTAGATGAGGAACATAAAGTACAGATCTCAGTGTAATATCCCTGTTTATCTCGACAGAACCCCTCCCTTCAATAGGAGAGAGAGAACTGTCTGCTGTTCTTATGTGAGAGTGAGAATCTACTGATTCGAAGGTCTGAAAAAGCTTCAAATTTCCTGTCATGTGGTCACTAGCCCCTGAATCCACAATCCATGTAGTAGCAGTATTTTTGCCAGTCAGATTTGCAAAGGAAAGGCTACTTTCATGGGCACTGTTGTTGTTAGTGATCTGTTTTGCAGTCTCGGAACTAGTCGCAGAAGGGTTTTGAGAATCCATCCTAGGGTTGTTGTAGGATCAACAACCTAATCTGATACCATGTAGAAAATAGGTATTTTCCAGAGAAGAAAAGAATTCTCTGTAATTTTTATTATTATACGATAAAGTACAAGTTACTTTACTTTATACAAGGCTTTATCTACAAAGAGTCTCAACACATTTAAACTACTCTAGCCTCTATCTTTATCTACATAAAAGATAAGAGTTAGTCTTAAATTAAAACACTAGTTTATACAAGATAAATCTATCTTATAACTTACATTAAGTAGGAGACTTTAAATATAATTACTAGACTAGAGTTTATTTACAACAATAACTCTTACTCGGATGAACTTATATTTAAGTTATCAGTTGCTTTAATATCAGTAGTACTTCTGTTCTCTCTCCAATTAGATCAGTGTTAAAAAGTGCGCAAGGCGCTCTAAGGTGATAGGGGTTTTATAGCCAAGGCGCAAGGCACGTGCCTAATTGAAGTAAGGCACACTTTTTGAAAATAAGAGATATACATGTTTTTTTCTAGTTGTATAGTCTAGCAAAAAGAACAGTTTATGCAATGTAAACACCAAAGAGTATTCATCATCAACATTTTATGTATTAAGCATCACTTCAAAATTCTTTACATTAAATAAAATATTGGGTGATACAAATTATGAGATTCTTTGAATGTTCAACTTTAACATGAACCAATCAAGAAGAATGTATAAATGCACATGAAGCAGAGTACTAAACAAGAAAAAAATTTAGTACTTTAAAAAGGACTATAAGTTCAACAAAAGCTCTTCATTTCATTTACTTTTTAACTTTCCAATAAAAAAGCATATGGCATTGCATTTTATCATGCAATATGAAAATTTTTATACTGTAAATAGACAATGCTAGTTATATAATAATTTCAAAAGGATATATGATAATATGATTTAAATTAAGGATTTATATTCAATACACTAGAGGTGGAAACTAAAACAAATGCTTTAGTTTTAGGGACTCAGTTTAGGGGTTAGAGTTAGGATTTAGGGATAAAAGGTTAGGGTTTAGGTTTTAGGATAATATGTTGAAGATTTAGGTTTTAACCTATAAAAACTAAATTCTAACCCTAAACCCAAAATTCTATTCACAATGACTAAATTCTAAACTATAAACCTAAATCCCTAAACCTTTAAATTTAGTTCAAGTTTTAAAACTCAACCAAATTAGTTTGAATTTAAATTCAATCCTATTTAATTAATGTTAGTATATATCGTGTGTAATATAAACCCAAAATTCTATTCACAATGACTAAATTCTAAACTATAAACCTAAACCCCTAAACCTTACACCCTATAACAATTAAATTTAGTTCAAGTTTTAAAACTCAACCAAATTAGTTTGAATTTAAATTCAATCCTATTTAATTAATGTTAGACTAGTATATATCATGTGCTATGCTTTAAGTTCAAATTACACATTAACTCGACTAGGTTAATTTAAATTTCATTTGATTAATGTTATTTTTGTGTGGTCCCCACTTTCGGCCCAAGTTAGTGTGTAAAACATAATAAATATATATATAAAAAAAGGACAAAAAGATCAAAAAAATTGAACAGGGGGCGCCTTTCTGCACCTCGGTGCCTTAGACGCGCCTTGCTGCGCTTCATTGAAATAGCCTCGCCTTAGCACCTAGGCGCACCTCAAATGCACCTATTTAAACACTGAATTAGATGCTATGCCACTGGCAACTGCTGTTTTATTTTCATTTGCTTTTTCTTGAAACTTTAACTTCAGCATGACAAAGCACTTCTAACTTTGGTCAATGTAATAATGTATATAGGTCTTCCTTCAGTGCTTGCTTTCCCATCCGGGTGTAAAACATCAAGCTGTTTTATCAGGTAAGTTGCATTAAAGGTTTGAATTTTAAAAAAAAAGAAAAAGAAAAAACAGATAAATGCTAATGAAACAAGTGCAAGATACATGAAGCACAGTTTTTTTTTATTTAGATAGAAAAGAAACATATTTGTTTTTTATGCGTACATTGGACATTTTACTGTTCTCCAGTTATTGCATTTGAATGTGTGTTCTTTACTTGTTAAATTTGTTTGTACTGTGCTGATATCTTTAATTGATACTAATGTACAGGTTTGAGGGAGAGCTCTCTGTTGATGCAGTCACAGATTGGTTTGCAATGGACATACTTAACTTGCCTCGCATCTTTTATTATACAAAGGAATCATTGGTAATGTATTTGAGTCGTCATCTGACTTTTTATTCTTAATATATTTTTTATAAATATTGGCAAATACATTCTAAACCATTGTTCAAATTTGATTTTCATTGAAGTATTCTTGACTAAAGATGTTTTCTGACATCACTGGTAAAATAAATTTCTACGAGGAAAGGAAAAAAACAATTTTAATCTTTTTCCCAGTTTAATACGTTCTAGTGGAATGCATCTTGTCTTTGTTGTTCTCTTGAGAAACTCCAGTCATAAAATCAGTGACACATTGTTTGTTTCCATTTTCATGTGCCACTTTTGTTCTTTTTAAATAAATATGGGTATGAATTCTTAATCTTTATCCATTTGAATCGAAAGAATTATTTTGAATATATGCATTTTTTAGTTCATTACAGTCAAATTTGGTGTTATACTTGGCATACTGGAACTAGATGTCCTACCATACCACAGGTTAACAAACTCCTCTTAGTGTCAAAACAGTAGTGCTTATCCTTTTATTTTTTCTCTGTTTAGATGAGACTTAAGTTTTTTCATTTCTTGATATATTTTGATTTTTGAGTTCTGTTTAACATTGTCTTGTTTGTGTCCTACTGTTTTTTATTACTATTGGATAAAATCTATGTTTCTATCCCTTTATTATAACAGGGGCCAAGGTTTCTGGCAAAAAGCAGTCCCCATAAGGTATGATTTTATCCCTTTAAACAGTTTATTGCTTTCTTAGTTGGTTAGTCATTGCATATCAAAGTAGTTTGGGCTTCAGTTCTTTAGTGTGATCATTTGCAAATTGCAGTTTTATCCTCATAAAAGACCTAAAAATCTTGGAGAGAATTTTTTTAGTTCACCATATTTTCTTATTCAAATTGTTCAAGTGGTTTGTGTCTGTATGTGTAAGGATTTTCCGTTCAATACTTTTTGTTGACAAACTATCCTTGTAATACTTGTTGCATCTCTTCTCTATATTATATTAATCTTAATTTTCAGTTAGAAAGGAAATTTCAAACAAAAAGGAAAGGATAAATGTGTAAGAATATGCATAGTAATCCTAATTTGTATAGGAGTTAATTTATTAATTTAATTGTTGTAGTAGTACTCTAAGTCTTTTAGATAGAGTAGGAAGACTAAACCTAGTAGGACTCCTTATCTAACAAAGTCCTAGCCTATATAAGGCTGTAAATATCTTTGTATTGAATCATAGATTTCGATCATCTAATAAACAGAAGAGTTTTCTGTTTATCTTCATAGTATCAACCTAAATTCGATCCAATCGATTTTTTTTCTTTCTCTGATGGTAAGTTCCGGTTCAAGTTACATGCGCTCTTTAGTCTTTATCCTCTACATCTACTTCCTCGATGGTAGATTTGTTGGAACCTTTTGGTTCGACTTCTTTGTGCCATAGGTTCACTGGCACAAATTATGTTCAATGGTCCCACTCCGTTAAACTCTTCCTTATCGGGAGAGGAACTCTAGGATATGTCACTGGGAAAACTCTTCCTAAACTAGCAAAATCACTCTATGGACTTAAACAATCTCCTAGAGCTTGGTTTGAGAGATTCACCAAGGTTATATTGAAGAATGGGTTCAAGCAATCCTCGACCGATCACACCTTGTTCAGTAAGGTAACTTCTTCCAATAAAAGAGTAATCTTAGTTGTGTACGTGGATGACATAATTATGACAAGAGATGATAAAGAAGTTAGCAAATTGAAGAACTTTTTAAGTAGAGAATTTGAAATCAAAGATCTTGAGAATTTTCGATACTTTCTAGGCATGGAGGTAGCAAGGACTAACAAAGGGTTAATTATCAATCAACGAAAGTATATCTGGATCTTCTTAAAGAAACATGTTTACTGGGTTGCAAACCTGCAGACACACAAATGGAGGCATGCTTGAAATTTAACAAATTAGGAACTGGTCTTGCGACTGACAAAGGACTCTACCAAAGATTAGTAGGTAAATTGATTTACCTGTCCCTCACCAGACCCGACATCTCCTTTCCAGTAAATGTCATAAGAGGATCTTGAGGCATTTAAAAGGGACACCAGGACACGACCTATTTTTTTAAGAAAAATCAAGACAGAACTGTGAAAATCTACACTGATGCAAGCTGAGCAGGAGAGCTCACTGACAGGAGGTCAACCGGTGGATATTGTTCCTTTGTTTGGGGAAATTTGGTTACTTGGAAGTGTAAGAAACAAAAGGTGGTTTCAAGAAGCAGTGCTGAGGCCGAATTCATGGTCCTAGCCTTGGAAATATGTGAAGGAATTTGGCTATTGAAATTTCTTAGAGAGTTGGGAATGGCACAAGATGAAAGTTTTGAAATTTTTTGTGATAACCAATCCACTATTTAGACAGCCAAGAATCTTGCACAACATGACAAGACAAGGCAAATTGAAATCGACAGACACTTCATTGCTGAGAAGTTGGCTAAAGGGACAGTCTCTCTCAACTACATTCTTACAGAAGAACAAGTGGCAGACACTCTCACAAAGCCTCTGCCAAAAGCTCTTTTCAGCAAATTTTTGTCCAAACTGGGATTATACAACGTATATTCACCAGTTTGAGGGGGAATGTAAGAATACGCATAGTAATCCTAATTTGTATAGGAGTTTATTTATTAGTTTAATTGTTGTAGTAGTACTTAAGTCTTTTAGATAGAGTAAGAAGACTAAACCTAGTAGGACGTTGCACCAAATTCTATGTCATGTACCTATCTACATCACCGTCCGAAGAGTAAGGTTCCCCTGAACCACTCTCTATATCGTCACCAAGTTCGAAGTGGAATTCAGCCCGAAAGGTGAAACCACTGATCTTCCCCGTATATTTTCCCAACTCGAATGATATGACATGAAAATCTGATACTAATCTGAATGCAATCATAAATAATCCGAAAATGCATGAGCATTTAGTCCGACAGATATTATTTAAATTCCGATGTATGATGCTCAACGGACTTACACACATCATAACACCTAACTTAGATTAGAACATATATTTGCAAACCAAACATCATACAGTATCAACACAGATAATATAACACAGATAGAGAACACACCTCAGACAGCTAATAGCTCAAAGTCGGGAGTGACGTCTCCCACGCTCAGATCTAGTAGCAGGCTGAACATGATCGACACCTACAAGGGTAACACTAAGTCAATTTTCACTACTATGCCACAACTACAGAACAAAAACTTATTTAATTACACGTACATGCAGAACTCGAAGGTTGAGATGCAGGAGGTCGACCAGGCGGAGGAAGAGGAAGAATTTCGGTGTCCGAATCTATGTCACCTGAACGTAAAAGAAATTAGATTCAGAAACTAATTTTCACAAATTTTCAACTGAGCATAAATTAATTAAAAAGGCCCAAAAACAGCTATTCATGATCGAATTTGGAAAAACAGGTTGTGAATTTGGAACCTAGGCGTCAAAAAAATGTAAAGTTGACTTTGACCCCAAAAAGTCAACGTTGATGCCATCTTGGTCAACGATGACGTCATCGCTGACGCCAACAGCTTGCATCAACATCAGCGGATGATGTCACCTAGTTTTGTCATCAGGTTCGGTTCGGTTCGGTCCACTTTTTTTCCCAAATCAGATTTGCTAACCCTAATTTCCATTTTATTCCCAAATCACAAACCCTAACCAACTACTCCCAAATCCTTAACCCTTAATCCCTTAACCACCAACCCTTATTCTAGGATCCCCGGCGGCGACCGATCAACACGACGGCAATGGCCGAAACTTACTCTGATCCCGACAAAAACACAACCGTGACAACGGTGCTTACCAACTCGAGCGAAGAAAAAGGCGGTGAGGGCGGCGGACTGAGATTAGAACGGTTTTAAATCGTTTCTGGCGAAAGACGGCGGCGCAAGGACAAACCCGAGCTTGGGTTTTGGTCGCGCGATCACGGAGATCACCTTGACGGTCTCGATTCAACGGAAAAGAAGGGAAAGGTTTTTTGGGTTATCGAACGGGAGAAAGGAGTTGAGGGAGAGGGGAAGATGATACGACTGAAACAAAATGAGGGAAAGTAAAACCCTAGCTGAAAACATAGTTTTATACCCAAAATTATTGGGTAAATTGCCATCTAAGGGTCTCAAAAGTAACCCGTTTACAAAATTACCCCCAAAGTTCTGATTCATCACAATTAAGCCAGTTGAATTCAATTTAGGAACAAATTTTAAATTTTCAAATATTAGGGTTTCAATTTAGGGATTTAACAAATTATGGTTTCTTTAATTTAGGGGAAAATTAGGGTGTTACATCTAACAAATTGTTTATTAAGGTGTCTTGAATGGACAAATTATACACAAGTTTCAGAAGGTTCCAAGTGTAGGGGTTGTTCCATTTTGTATTATGTATTCTTCCATTATGTTCTAGCTTTTGTTTGAATGCTTTCTATAAATTTTTGGTGATTTTGTAACATTGATTGGAATGTCATTTCATTAGTTTCTTGAGAGCCCTTTTAAGAAGTCTATTAGCATAGCACAGATTTCTATGCTATAATTGTTGAGATGTTTTACTAGTCATGTGTTTTGTATACTTCACAGCTGATATTCATGACGTGTAATGTAAGATGTCGACAATGGCACTCTTATTCCTTTTGTCCTTTCAATATAAATGCTATCAACATCTGAACGTTTTCAATACTGAATGCTCTTTCATTTTGTTAATTTTCCTTTCATTTGCATGAATGCCTTTGTGATAATTGATTGTTCCATGCTTCTGACTTATAGGTAAAAGTAATTTTCTTCTCAAAAACAGGCGAGCGCGCAACTCCGATAATTCGTCAAGCTGCAAAGGATTATTGGAACTATGCTACTTTTGCTTGTGTCCTATGGCGTGAAGAGGAATTTTCTGTTTGGTGGACTACGTATGTAGATTTGGTTTTCTTTTGCACTTGATTTGTATATGAATTAGAGATGAATCCTGTACGCAGTTAACTATATCTTTGGTTTATTTTTTATTGCAATATGTAGTGTTAGTCTTCTTTCATTTTCTATGATAGCATCTCTCTTGACAGATTTTTATAAACTAATAACAGGTTTGGAGTGGAGTCCGCCCCTGCTGTCGTGTTCTTGAAAGATCCAGGTCTAAAACCTCTTGTGTATCATGGTATGTGAGTGCATATTTTTTTTATTTCTTATCAGTTTTTTGATGCCTGTAAAGCTTCAATATAATTACTGTGGATCATGTGTGAAGCTGAGCTGCGATTACTCTTTGCAGGACTGATGAATGATTCATGGTTTTTGGATGTGTTGGAACAGAACAAACAGCAAGGTATACTTGAGCATTACTTATACTAGTAAGACGTGTATTTCATATAAAAGCAAATATTTTGAAGAATAGAAAATATAGTTTTTCATAGTAATATGCATTTATTTATTTCAAAACAAAAATATAAAAAATGACTCCTTTTTTGTAAGTAATATTAATATTCTGGATGGTATCTTAGTAATTTCTTTTAATCTTAATAGCAAGAATTTGAGACCATTAACTGTGCAGGATATTGAAATTCCCAGTCACCGGAGGAGTGAAGGCATTCCCAAATCTATTTTCCATTTGTTATTATATGAAATTTTTATAATGTCCAAGCATATTATCGTATATATACATCATCTAAGGACCCAAGCCAGTAGTTTTAGGTTTCAGTGTTGTAACTAGTCCAAGCTGGATAGTTGAGTTGTAGATTGCACAGTTACATAAATTTGAGCAATGGTTTATATAGAAACTTTCCTTGCAGTAGGTTATAAAATTGCATGTAATTCTACATCCTATGAAAGTAATGGGTCCATTTGAAGTGCTAAATAAATGAAAGGGCTGCTTGGTTTAATTACTTAAAAACATTATGCCAAGATCGTTATTCCCTTGAACTATGATGGTAAAACCAGAATATAAATGGCTGATTTCTGCTATACTTTTCAGATGTAATGTTTCAGATAGATATCTGTAGTTATCCGAGAAGTGTTAGAGCTTGAGGGGGAGTGTAAGTTGACGAGGAATGTTAGAGTTTTATTTAATGTGTAATTAGAGTTTATTCCTAATCAGTAGTTTAGATTTACTAGAAGTCTTATTTAAATTAGGAATAAGTATTATTTAAATTAAAGATAAAAGTATAGTTTTAGTTATATTAAAACTCTATATCAGCCTATTTAAAGGCTTACTCTGTATACATTTTATATTTAAGAATAATAAGAAAATACAGCGAAACACATTGTGTTCTCTCTGGAAAATATCATGTTCATCTTCTTCAAATAAATCCCTAACCACCGATCACACACAAACCACCATTATTCATTGCATCTCCAGCCACCATGGCCCCTTTCTCACAATATCATCTAGGAAATGATGTTCAGTATAATTCTAAGCATGTCATGGAATGTTGGAGTTTTTTCTTTCTTACTATGGAATATTATATTTCTGAAGTTAGTTTGTAAGGGAAAAGGAAAACAAATGAACCTGGCTGATTATCATATTTCTGGTTGAAAATGTTATTATATGGCTGTCCTCTCAATTTGTAAGCTTCACAGTTTTCTTAGTGTGAAATTCAGAAAAAAAATGATTGATCTTAGCAATACTTTCCAAGATTCTCTTTATCTATCTTTTAATTCTTCCCTGCACCCTCTTAGGGGCTTTATATCCTTTTCTTTTATTTTTTCAGAGCTTCCTCAATTAAGGAGTTTGACTTCAGAGGAACTAGGGTGTGATGCTCGTGGCCATTCTCGTGCTGGACGTGATACTTTGACCTGGTATTGTGCTATTCTAGCTGGAAGGCTGGGTCCAGACCTTGATAGCATGCGAGAAGTAAGCTTCTTTGTACTCCTGTTGCATCATCTGCATCAGCATTTTCAACCTCTTTATTACAGTTCTAATTTTGTAGAATTGAGTTTTGTCTATATTTAATTTATACATGATTTCTTCCTACGGAAGAAAATAAATCAACTTTGTACGATATAACAGCATTTTTCTTCGAAAATAGGATTAGCTTTTCATCTTTCATTTATTCTATATATTCAAATGACATTCTGGGTTATTGTTACTAGATTTGGTTGTGCTATTCTTAATGAGAAAATTCGTACACTAACATGAAAATAAGGAAATCATAAGTCTTTAAATGATTGTAAAAAGATTTGTTACGCTCCAAACAGCCAGCTTGGAAAGATAGAAAATTGAATAAAGTATCCATGTGCTACATATGCATGTGTATCAATTTTCAATGTAATATAATGATATATAAAGGTACTCCTCTTTGATTTAGGAAATGGGGTGAACTAATTTAGATTATAGACCATGCGCAGGGTCCAAGAAACATTATCAAAATCTAGCGAGTTGAATGCAGCTACTGAAGCTGAGCACTCAATAACAGCTTCTGTTGCCCTGAAAAGCAAGCGATTGACATTAAGCTGGCTTGATGGGGAAATGCAAAAGGTGCGTCTTTTATTATTATTATTGTTATTTTCAACAAGGATGCCTGAGAACTGAAAAGGGCTTATTATAAGTTCTAAATTTAGATGGTATTCCTTATGATGGCTGACCCGAGCCTGGGTTCCAATATAGTTATTTGTATCAAAATTTAAAAGCAAGCCCTGAAAGACTGAAACTATATTAATTACCAGAGATAGCCAATCTTTCTTTTACCAAAGTGCTTTAGCTGATAGGCTATCAAACTGACATTGTAACTCCTATCACTCTCCCTAATTGACACGAGCAAGCCCATTGGGTTTTGCATTTGATACAAGCTTGAACCATCACTATCTTTTACTGGAATCAATTCTTAACATGAAAATGGGTGCCAGACGACTGGTTGGTCATGTGAGCTCTCATACCATGATAGTCATTAAATATTAGAATGTCCATATCAATATTTTCTCTCCTAAGCATCAGTTAATTTTTTTGTATAGACTTTATTGTACTCATTTTATATATTTCTGATCTCTAATTTGTTTGAGTGTATTCCAGAACTACTGTTTTTTCTACCTTAATACCGAAAATAGTATTGAAACATGTGGACCAAGGAGAGTTCCAACTGATGTCCCCCGGTTATTCATTATCCGCTACGAAAGGAATGCTACTGAAGATACTTTTAAGGTTGAGAATAAAGCAAAAAGTATATGGGAATTCCACCAACAGGAAGTTGATCCTGCAGCACAGCTTTCAGTGACTTACAATGGTTCAGCAGAAGTTTCCCAGGTATAAGCATTTATGTCCTGTTTAGCTACAGTGTCAGATGCCTTCATTCTCCAGTTGTAAGAGATCAGAGTTATTTGAAGCCTACCAAAGCCAATATATAGCTATTTCCTAATTGTTCGTTAATATTGTTTGCCACATTTACAGATCATCCAGTGGATATCAAATATAATCAAGGACGGTGACTCCAGGAAACTCCCCTTCTATGTAAGCACCATAATGTTTCTGAGAAATTTAAAAAAGAAGGCTTCTTTTATGTCTACTCTTATTGCCTTTACTGAGTATGAACTTATGGTTTAGGGCAAAATCTACACCTATAGATAACCTTTCTTTACATTATTTTAGTAATCAATGTTTCTTGGTCCATTCAGAATTTTTTGGCAAGTTATATTTGCTATATCAAATCCGTTGTTCATATAATGTTTTAGAGAGGGACAATTCGCTTTCCCAGCACACAGTCATGTTATCAATCTCCTTTGAAGCTTTAAAGTTGCCTCTGAATCCCTAAGATTAATTCCATTGCAGAGGGTAAAAACACCAGAGCTAGTTCCTGAGGATGTAGAGCCTTTTTGGTCAAGAGCTCCACAGGGCATACTCTCCAAAAGCATGGGAGCTAAGCAAAAAATCCAACGCATTATAATCTACTTATATGATTATCTAGGCGATCCGAGGATTGGTCCGGCATTGCTTTTGGGATCCTTGATGTCCTATGGTACCATTTGGTTGATGAAGAATCAACAGAATAATTCGGTTCAGTCAAGTCAACCAAGCCAAGCAGAGAACAATGTACGTGATATTTAAGAATGCATCTCTTTTACAGTCTTGAAGTAATGTGGCTATTTCATGCTCCTAACTGGAATTCATAATAATGACCCTTATCATATATTTTACCCAGTCGGATACACATGTATCCGATACGAATATACTCAAGTTCTTTCAAGTTTTATTTTTCCCTTATATTTTGAGCATCATACCCCTAAGCGTCAACTAAACTGAGTTTTTAAAGACTACTGCACTGATTACAGAGTCTACATTTCATGTTTATAAGGTATTCATTAATATCTTTTGCTGATTAGATCTACTTTATTGGTACAAGTGCATGATTGTTTAGCAAAGTGAATAGGAAGATATTTTAGTTCATTGTATATTTTGCTTTTTGCAGATGAGGTATCTCTTTTTCCGTTTTATTGTAACTATATCTGCTTTTCAGGATAAATTGAGATCGAGAGAGAGACGCCCGAAAAGAAATGTATCGAAACACGATCTACCTCCTTCAATAACTGATTTCGAACCAAGAAATTCATACCAGATGCCATTGTCGGACTCGGACTAAGTAGCTTCACAAAAAATGCTGGTCAAAAGTTAAGAAGCATGTCATATGACGGCCAACAATAATATAGAGGTTGTCGAACCAACACATGAAGAGGCAACCAGTCTAATTTTATACTTGAGAAAACTATAAGCTGCCCTAACACTTGGTCAAATATCCATGCATTGATGGCCTCTCCCACTAGTAGCCACTGCAACCTTAAAACTGGTAGCTTCACAAAGTCTCTTTTTCTTGTTGTGAAACAATAGATGTTATACTTTAAATTTATAATTATCATATTTAGTCAAATGATTTATTTATTAGAGTATTAACTATAATTCTAATTATGGTTGGCAATGCAATTCACATTTCATGAATAATTATAATTATGATTTATAAATTTATTTTAATATCATATATTTACTCATTAAATATTTAATAAAAGAACTTGTTTTCAAAAATATTTTTTTATAATAAAAACAATTTAGTAAACGTATGGGTAATCGTTTGGGGTTTTTTTTCTCTCTTTCAAACTTAAAAATTCTTCTTTCTTTCTAACCCAAAATGTACACTTGTCGTTGACGTTGTCATTCATTTTATCATCGTTTTGTCTTGTCGCCTGATAATGAGCCACTGGGCTCCTCCAAACTGTTGAAATTCTATTATTTAGTCTTTAATATTTTTAAAAATTTTAATTTAGTCCCTTTAAAAATTTTAAATATTTTTATTATGTTTTATTTTTATGAATATTTTTAATTAAGTATCTCTTTAAAATTTTAAAAATGTTTTCTTAAAGTATTTTTTTTTTTTTTGAAAATTTTAGTCAACTCCAAAAATTTTAAAAAAAATTAAATTAAATTCATCAAAATATTTAAAAATTTTAATTTAAACATTTAAATATTTAAAAATTTTAAGTAGCTTCCTCAAACTTCGACCCCAAGATCCGCTCCTGCTTGTCGTCGACTTTGAACAACCCTTAGACATCGCTCGTCATTTTCTGACGAATCAAGACCAACGAATGATAACTTTTTTTCTCTACTTCTTTATGGTTTGGATTCCTAAAAAATTTTAATACTCCAAATGGAAATTTAGTCCCAAATCGTTTAATTTGTCATTGTTAGTTGTCTGATGGAATTTATTTTAGAGTATGTTGTATTTGGGCTTGTGTCGAGTGGGGCAAGAGTGGTTTGATTTAGGTGGTCGGTGGTCATGAAACTTGTGGTTGCCTGGTGGTTTTAATTGTCTTGAGGTGGAACAATTAGGAAAATGTTAGGTTTGGACAATAATTTAAACTATGTAGGTGGTGAGAAAAGTAGGGAGGGTTCTCTTGGTCTAACTTTCAGTCCTAGACTGTTAACCACATTCTTTGCATTCTTTGATGCCGATTGGGCTGGCTGCCCAGATAGCAGACGATCCACTACCGACTTCTGCGTATTTATCGCTAAACAACTTGGTTCCCCAGGATGAGGACTGACTATTAGGCATCCCTTTTGTTAGCCAGTGACATTCCTGCTCTTTGCGAGCTAGTTCAATTGTGAGTTAGGATCGATCTACTTGATTTTATAGCTTTTTCTCCGTTGAGTGTTGCCTTGTACCCTGTGTAAGAGGAGGGGTTGAATTCCTTCGCTATATTCGTATATCCTAAAAGAAAGGCTAGGTACATGTTTCAAACCAAAGACGAAGCAGGCAAGGCTTTCCTTTCTTGTAGTCGGGGAAAGAATCCCGGGGTTAATGCTGAACCAATTCTTCCATTCCAGAGCCCAGAGGAAGAGGAAATAACATTCCATGCTGCGAGGCATCGCTGATAACATTGCCTCTTGTGCAGTTGCTTTAGCCTAGGAGCCAACCTAGCTAAGGCAATATCCCAAAGTAGGGGCAGCTAACTGTGTAGATAGATGCTCTTTCCTCTTGCGGGAAAGCTATTTCTTGAGTTGAGATGCTACTGCTTAGATTAGATGGTTAGCTTAGTACATGCTTTCTTGTAGCTCTACCTTTTAAAAAGTACTTCTCTTGCGTTCTTGAGTTAGTTTTTTGTCTTGTAGCTACTACCGATATGTTATGCAAGTGGTAGAAGTGGTGCTATTAAAAAAGTGCTAAGCACTCAGCTCGCTCAAGGCTTGGAAGACCCTTCGCTAGCAAGGCAGCTTTTACAGAGGAAGAAAGAATAAGGGGGAGGGGGTACCGAGGAGAGGAGACAAAGACAACTATGTAAGGCTTAGACCTTACGTATGCTGCTCCTCCTTCGGGTAGCTCTCTCTTCAAGCACTCTTGCCCCCAATTCACCGATAGAGAAGAAAGAGATAAGCAACGACCGAGCTAGACCAATGAAAGCGGACCAAAGTTTTTATTCGTTAGCTAAGCGCGCCTATTACAGCGCCTCTATTACAGAAGCAAAAGTGATGCGCCCTATTGACCAGCCGAAGAGCATTCTTATAAAAGAATGAATGGGAAGCAGGCCCGGTCTATATTGCTAGAGTTATCTTTACTTCACCTTTACCAACAACAAAAAATACAGATTTGAGACGGACAAGACATGGAAAAAAATATTCAACTTGACCTGAAATATATTGTTGTTGTTGTTACTGTAAAATATTGATGTATATCCGTCGTTGTCAGTTGTCACTATCGCCGCTGCCGCCGCTCTAACTCCTTATTTTATATTATATTTTCTATAATTTTTGTAACAAGTTGTGGAAGTATCATGTTCAAATTACCTGTATGTTAATATTTTAGGGTGAAATTTCTGTATCAAACCGTGCAAGTTGTTTTGTCTCATTTTGTTTGTTATATTTTGAGGCTCATTTCACTATCTTGGTCTTTTCTTTTAAAACCAAGAACAACCTATTTTATTTTAGATTTATGGTTTTTTTTGGTTATTTTTTCAATTTTTTCGGAACTAGCTGAAGTGAATGCGGATTTTAATACTAGAATTCAGAAAAGGGTTCGAGACAAGTAAAACACTCCTCAAAATTGGGTGTGAATCAAAATCGAGTTTAATATATTAATTTTTGAAATAAGGATGAAAATAGTAAAAAATCTGACCCTGCCTAAACCTATCTCTAATCATTACAATATATTTTCTCTCTTTATATAAATTGCTTAAATAAAATAAGTAAAAAGATATTGAAGATCTCCAAACTTTCAATGCGTTTTCTCATTTATTTCAAAAAGCAATTACGCATAGATTGGCCGAATCAAAAATTAATTTAGGGTAAAGTATTAAAATAGTAACTAAACTTTGTTTAAAAATACAAAATGATAATCAAAGTTACAAAATGACAATCATATTTTGTTACAAAATGATAATTAAATTTTACATTTAATCATTCATATTTACACATTCAATCAACTTAATCATAAACCGAAAAAATTCACTAAATTGGATATCATGCCATTGATATCATCTGCAATTTTTACTGCATTATATTCTTTAATCCATGGGTCTGATGAAACTTCTATTGACCTTGAATGTTAACCAATACAAAAAGTTATTTGAAGGACCAAAAAAGCAAAAGATATACACAAAACCAGAGAATGAAAGAAGGGCAAATAAAAGCAAACTGAAGAAAAAAAGAATGGTCAAGTATTTAACAAACCTTTAACGGTCAAATTACCATTTTATAACAAACATAAAATTTAATTGATTTGAAAGCTTGGTTAAGTTTAGTTACGATTTTGGTACTTAAACCAATAATTTAAAACCATTTCATACATTGAACTTATAAATACTTCAGGACCCTTTTATACAGTGAACTTATAAATACTCTAATACTATTTTGTACAGTGAAATTAAGCCAATCAACATGAGACACCACAATATTCATGTTTCATAGACATAAATCGGGTTATTAAATTTACATCCATTTTTTCTATTACCGTAATGGGGCGATGGTATGCATCAAGGAAAAGCCATGGGTTCCATTAAATTTACATACATTTTTTCTATTACTGTAATGGGCTGACGCTATCTATGCAATAAAGAAAAGCTAGCAAGTTTTATTGTAGTAAAAGCAACTTAAACAAAGAATAAATTGCCACAAATATGAAAAACCAATGACAAAGACTTGAAAGAAGAAAAAAAACGGAGTAAACCACATCACAACAAGATCAGCAATTGGTGTTTCCTCTATCCAGAAAAAAACATAAAGAAAATCAATCCAAAATCCAAGTGTTGAAGAGGAAATGCGATGTTTTGGGGGTAAAAACTTGAATCTAAAATTGCAATACAAGTTTGAAAGTCATTCTCAAACTACTTTGGACCAATGTCCTTGAGAGCACAGATCTGCTCCTCCCCCATTGAGGACATAACAGAAACAACCAGGTCTTTTCCATCAGCAAAACCCTCCTTGATCTGCAGTTGCAGAAATATGTTATTGACGGCAACTCCACAAGGGGTGCAGAGATATGAAATCAAAATATAACTACTAAGATGACAACATAGAAATGCAATGGCAGTGGCAAATATGAAAAACCAGCAGGTATTCATAAGAAATGCAAACATATAAGCACATTGTAAAGAGAGAGTGGCTAGGTTGAGTACCAGCACAATGAATTGAAAACAGAAGATAAAATAGTTTCAGGAGAGAAATACTGTATTCCCCTAATGGAATATGGGATTCAACCCATATATATATATATATATATATATGAGACAGGATCCTCTTACACTATGTAAAACTTAAAAGTCTTACACCTTTTTTGAACCATTGGATGAAGGTAAATGGATAGATGAGATTAACAATAGGAAATGTGAAGACGATCACTTGAAAAAAAAAATAAGGACATAATCTTAGCCATTTATTATCATCATCTAACGGTCCAAAAAAGTGTAAAAATAAATGAGTTTTGCACAATGTAAGTGGATCCTAACCCTATAGATACAACTTGAAATTTTGCCTTTTGTCTTTTACCAAAACCTATGTTACAGAATCTTATTCTCTAAATACTCATGCCCATACCCATGTTAGAAAAACAGATCATATCCTATTAAAATATATATATATGCATAAGATACTCAGAAGTCAATCTAACATAAACAGAACTCCTAGAAATGAATAAAATATGAAGCACGATCATGCCAAATTTTAACCAGCCCTTCTTTGCGTACAAGGCAGCACAGAAAAGGCTTTGCTGTTTTTAGAATTCAAATCAGTAAGCAACAACAAAGGCTACTCTATGACAAAAAAAACATATGTCTAATATATATAAATAGTTAATTAACCTGTTTCAACAAGTTCTCATCAGTTGGGAGCTTCAGATCATCCTTAGTGTCTCCACTATCAGTCAGCAAACTCACCTGAAAATTGAAATGATTAACTAGTTATAAGAAACGCAAGCACACAACTTCCAGCAGAAAAGAAACAAATGTACTTACAAATCCGTCCTCGGAAATGTCAATCAACTGATAGTCGGTACGATTGACATGTGGAACCTGTTAAAAGCCAAAGAATAAATATACATTGCCACAAATGCAATACATGACATTAGAACCGAGAAAGCAAAACAACAAAGATTTATGAAGTTATAATTTCATACATCACAGTTGTGGGAAGAAGGAACAATATCTTCCAGCTTCTTGGCAGTGAAGATGTCAATAGCAACAAAGTGACACTTAGCATGACCATGCTTCCCGGTTTTGGAGGTGGAAACTTCAACAACCTGCCAAATACCATACAACAATAATCAAGTTGAACAAAAATCTTAAGTCACTTTATACTCAAACAGAAATAGCAACCATATGTTGCAAAATCAACAATCAAGTTGAACAACAAAGGACCCTTGGATACATGGATATCAGACACACAAGCAAGTCAAGTATCAATCAGTCAACCCATCAAACACTAGTTAAACACACACTAAAAGCTTGATTATGACTCATACTGAGAAGATTCATTAAAAAATCTAACAATTTCACAACACTAAAGAGTGGGTGTATTTTCAATTTGCTTTCACTTAGTAAAAAGTTTATATAAACCTTACTCTTTTTCTTAGTGCTTGAAAGCTTTCAAAACAATATTTAAGAACTTTTAAAAAAATAAAGGCATGTTGTCAACTGTTGAAACAAAAATAAATGAACAGATGTAAAGAACAAGATAAAGATGTAGATTTAAAAAAAATCAAACGAAATATATAAATATAAAATCCAACTATTAAGCTTAATTTAAAAAATAAAGCAACAGATCTAAACCATCAAAATAACAAGTAGAAATCTTAAACAAACCTAAAAAACACAAAGCGGGGTAACAACAAACGGATGTTTAAAGAAAAAAGAAACAGAATTCGTAGATTCAAAAGAGGGGACCTTGCAGGGACGGCCTTTGATGACGATGTAGCCGTTCTTGCGGATGGTGCCGGCCTGCTGAGGGTAGGTTTTGGAAGCGCCGGCGTCGGCCTTGGATTCAAAGTGATGCTCCTCGTCCGACATATCCGGGTTCAAGTTATCTTTCAAGTGTCTTTGGCAAAAGCAGAGAATGGACGGAGGATTGGGGAAGGGAGGCAGATCCAGAAGCCGGCGGGTTTAAATATTATGTTTGACATTTACGAATTTAGGGTTTTTATTTTTAGGTAAAAAGATATTTTTTCGCACTCACTTCGACCAAAAAAATTAAATTTAATTTTTTTGTCGAAGGCGCACTCAACTAGATCCTTCAGTTTGCGAATTTAAATTATATTGACCATTTGGCCGAAGTAATGTCGAAACTATTTTTAAACCGGGTAAATATAACTTTACAATTATTTTTGAAAATTTGAGTTTTGTCTTTTAATTCATTTAATCTTGAAAATTTAAGTTTTTCCTTTTAAAATGATATTTTTAATTAAAAATTAAATTTATCCCTTTAATTAATTTTAAAAATATTTAAAGTCGCCACCGATCACTTTGATAAACCGGACACCATAAAAATAAATCAGATATTCATTTCTTAAAATTTGAGTTCGAGAGTCGGTTACGTGTGGGGAATGGTTAGCACCCCACAAACACTCGTTATCGGTACCTTTTAATTTTACGTGGCATTTCGAATAACAATTTGAATTTAATTTTACCATAATTATTGATTGAATTTTAATTCCAAATGGAGACATCCTTTTGTAAGAAAATATATTTTTATCCGAATATGAGATTAGAAGCGCATAGTTACTTTAGGACACTTCAATTCATATTAAAAAATATATATTTTCAATATAAAAGGTTTTCAAGCATGACCAATTATTTTCTTGTTAATTTTAAGTTCTAACTTAAAAGGCACTAATTGATTGAATTATTTAAACTATGAATACTATTAAATTTAGGGTATTTATGAAATAACACCCAATTCTTAAGTACTATTCATATTAAACCCTAAATTAAACAAAATTTCCAATTTAATGGTGAATCTAATTATTTAAGTATTAGTCTTAATTAAGGTTTTAATTTAATTAACTAAGTTAATTGTCATTTTCTAGGTTTAAACGGGTATCAAATGTTTTACTTAAAAGTTTCCTTGGGTAACATCTCATTTCAATGAGATACTATCCAACTTAAAACTTCAGAGCTTCTCTTTCAATACTCATTTATTTTCTACAATGATCTCTCCTATTTAATTATTTAATCTTTTAAAGAACCTAAATACTAAAGGCTCTAAACAATTAGTAAAAGCTAAATGATTTAATTATCTAGCAAATATACTACATGATATATTTAAACCATGCAACATACATATAATTAAACAACTAAATAAAATAATTAAACAATTGAAAATAGGGAGTAAATTGAACTAAAACTGATTTAAATTTTGAGATTTTTTGAAATTAGTGGCCAAAATGAATTACAATCCAAAGCTCCAGGGACTAAGCTTCAATTATCCCAAATTTTAAGGAAAAGTGCGGATCTCCCTCACCCGACCTGACTGTGGCGCGCGGATCCACCTTTGACTCGGGTTCAAAACAACGTCGTTTCCTTTGCTTGTATAAACTCATTTTTTCAGATTCTTTTTCTTTTTCTTTCTATTTTTCACTTCCTTTCCCTCACTAACCGATTCACTCTCCCCCTCTCTCAACAAACATGATTTTTCATAAAACTTAGCCCCGTTTTAGATTAAACCCACACGTTCATCCTAAATTTAAACCTTGTTTCAACCCTCGCCCATTTGATCCATAACCACCCCTCACCGGGCACCCAAAACCGTTCACCGGCCGCCGTCTATATATCCGGTCATCTTCACCTTCTATTATTTTTAGGGTAAAGTATACGGATGGTCACTAAACTATTTTTAAAAATATAAATTAGTTACCAAATTTTTAAAAAATACATAATAATCATTAAACTTTAATTTTTATTTTAAAATTATCGCTGAGCCATTAACTGCCGTTAACTGAGAGATGTGGCAGTTACAAAAATTTGTATAATAACATATTTAATCTTCAATATTTGCACATTCAATCAATTTAGACATCAATAATGAGGGTTAAATTAGGAATAAATTGATTAAATGTGTCAATATGGAGAATTAAATGTTATATTATTCAAATTTTTGTAATTGTCACGTCACCTAATTAACGACAATTAACGACTCAATGATCCTTTTGTAACAAAAATTAAAGTTTAATGCCCATTATCTAACATTTGAAAGTTTGATGACTATTTTATATTTTAGAGATAGTTTAGTGACCATTTGTGTATTTTACTCTATTTTTTAAGTTCATTGGAGAAAAAGTAATTAAATTGATTAAAATAATAAAGTAAAAAGCAAATTTCTCTAAAATTTAAGACTCGCTCCTAACCTAAATTAAAAGAATAGATAGTTATTAGATTACAATTAGGATGAGTCTACCACGTGCGACGAACACCGTAAAAAATATCACTAATGTTGAATACCGTTGAACATCATTAAATTAATCATTAAAAATTACAAATTTTAAGGACTCAACATACAATTAATAATTATTTTAAAAAAGTTAATTAAACTAATTTCCATATATATTAATTTTTGAATTTATTTAATAAAGGGTAAACTACTTATTTAGTGTCCTACCTATTATTGTGTTTCTGTTTTGGTACCTCGCCTATTATTTTTGGCAAAATAGTACTTAATGTTACATTTTTTTCTATTTTGGTACTTCGACTGTTAAAAATTAACGGAAACAATAATGTGGCCCATTTTTAATTGGAAAAATAACAGTTTTAGTCCCAAAACGTATATATTTCTATCAATTTGGTCCAATCTCTAACAATTTAATCATCATCTTAAATATTTGAATTAAAACTATAAAATTCCCCTTTTTCCCCGAAAATCCTAGCCCCTCTTTTTTCTCTTTGAAACACCGTCAATCCTGACTTGCATCGCCAGCCAGTTGTTCTTATAGTTGTTACGATTCAGTGTAAACATTAATAAATTTCTGTTGAGAGTTCATGTATTGTTGTTGTTTAGGGACTGTTGTCCTACCTTTTGAATAAATGCAATTTGGCGTTGTTTAGTAACTTTTTTTGTGTTCCGAATTCTTGGTATATTGAACTTGTTCCAATGGGTTTACAACCGATTCTTAAGTCGTTTTTTTAGAAGAATGAAATATTTCTGGATTTTGTTGGAATAAGATTTTGTTAGTTGATGAAGTTAGTTTTGGTTACTAGCAACAATTGCGCAAAAATGTGATTGATTTGAACGCGCGTTGGTATTTTATTACTACCCCTTTATTCAATAATTTTACAATGTTTCATGTTTGGATTCAAAAAATGAATTTTTGATCTTTAGAATTCCGAACAGGCAATACTATAGATATGAAAGGGGAATGTTATCACTCAGATTTGGTTTCAATTTTTTGATTGACAACATGATTTGTAAGTGCTTGAACTGCAACATTTCTCGTGAAGTATGTGCGTTAAGGGGAAGAAGAAAGAAAAAAAAGGGAGGGGGGGGGGGGGGGAGAATTTGTAGTTTTAACACAAATATTTAAGATGATGATTAAATTAATAGAATTTGGACCAAATTGATTGAAATGTATACATTTTAGGACTGAAATTGTTATTATCCCAATTAAAATAGGCCACATCACCATCTTCGTTAAATTCTAACGGTCGGAGTACCAAAATAGAATAAAAATGTAACGTTATGTACTATTTTGTCAAAAATAATAGGTGCGGTACTAAAAAAAACACAATAATTGGTTGGATACTAAATATGTAGTTTACCATTTTAATAAAAAAAATAAAAAAATTTAATGTATATATATATATATATAGATATTTTTTTTGAAAGGGATATATATATATAGATATGATATGGAAAATAATTTAATTAATTTTTTAAATAATTATTAGTTGTATGTCGAGTACTTGAAATTTTTAATCTTTATTAATTAATTTAATGGTGTTTAACTGTATTTAGCGTTAATGATATTTAGCAGTGTTCGTCGCACTTCGTAAAATTTTCCTTACACTTAATATTAATATGAGATTACTGGCAGACAGTAATATTAGGAAACCAAAACACCATAACCCTATTTCAAAATGTAAAAATATATCCGTAATTAATATTAATAGATAGAAAAAGGAATATATATTATTTTATTGTTAATGAATATTAACAAAGCAAACACCATAATCCTAATTCAAAATTTAAAAATATATCGCGGATAATACAAACCAAAAGCGCGTGTTTGCAGGTCACCTTTTTGAACTGCAATGACGTTAAATAAAACTAGCTGGAAATGCCATATTAAATCCATTTTTTGGAAGTTGATCATAGTCGAAAAATATGGTTGTTGGGAAAACTAGCTATTCGTCTCTACATGGTACAACTGCAAGTCTGAAACAGCATACAGACTTGATGGAATCTTAGGCAAGAGATGCCATAAACAGCAACAAGGCAAATAATAGGATTACCGGGCTCAACTGGTTTGCATGTGAATGCAGTGAAGTAGTAGGACTCGGACTTGCAACTGCAGTAACATTTTCCTTTGAGCAAGTGTAATTGCATCGACTCGGAGCGGCAACTCTATAAACCCCACTGCTGGTTAGCAAGTAGATATCTTTGCTATTGTCCTCACCGAATGAGTAAATGTAACCCAATGCCGCAACAGAGCTTTCCGGCACGCTGCTGCATTGTAGAGCTGAGTCTCGTGCACAACTGAAAGGAATAGTGCTAGTTGAGAAGTTGCCACTGTTTTCCGGGTCTTCTGTTGCTGCCCATATTGCACCGGCATACAAATCTGCATACAAGTACCTGAAAAACCAGCAAATATTAGCACTTAGCAGTACCTAGGACCTAGGCAGTGGTAACTGGTTTAGAAAGAAAACAAATGAAGCTTAATGTTTCCAATAGTAACTATGATTTTGTGATCACCTTCCGTACATACAAGGATCGGTGTTGGACCGGTAAAAATGGCCACCTATGATCGAGGCTGATCCTATTTTCTTGTTTACTTCAGAGTGATTGTATCCCATAACCGGGAGAATGGGGCTTATGGAGTTTATAGATGTATTCCCTCCAGGTGATAATGTAGGATCGAAAGGATACGGGCCCTCATAAACACGCCAACCATAATTTCCGCCCTTGCTGATCATGTCCACCTCTTCGTACAAATTCTGTATACAAATCCGGTCATACCATTTCACATAAAACAAATTCTGTATACATGTAATCATAACCACTAAATCAGATTAAAGTCGAAAAGCCGAACCTCGCCAACATCCCCGCACATAAAATAGGAAGGCCTCTCTGAATCGAAACTGCACCGCCAAGGATTTCTTAATCCAAAAGCCCATATTTCAGGCAGCAGCTCTTCATCTTGGCTAAATGGATTATCTGCGGGGATAGAATAGTTTCCCCATAGACCAAGTCTATTAATTTCTGCCATACCTGGAACCATATTGTTTGTGAGTGTCAGTTGAAATGAATGACATTGAACATATCTGAGTCCAAGTAACGTAGGTAAGTACTTGTGGAAGCTGTAGGTACTCACTTGGTATATTATCAACGTCAAGCCTCATGATTTTTCCGAGTACAGACTTCTTGTTTTGAGAAAAATTGTATGGATCACCAACACCGCCACCATCACCCATCATAAAGTATAGATAACCATCTGTAGGTCCAAAAAGTATCTGTCCACCATGTTGAGAAGTAAAGGGAAGGCCCATAGTGAATATCCTTCTCACTTCAGATACTTTAGCATTTTCTGCCTAAAGATGGAACAGTTCAATTAGAATTTTGGATGTGAAAAAAAAAACTAAAGAAAAGAAGTTTTAGGTGCGTAAAGGCTTGTACCGAGGAAGGCTGCGATGTGGAACTGTTGGCAGTATATTCAGCAATAACACTTTGATACTGACATGGCTGAGCACCATTGTCTGTACCAAGTTTCGAGGGATCACAGTTCACATCCGAATTACAGGAACATCTTCCGGTACATCCTGGCGATTTACCCTTGTCACAATTGAATGAAGCAAAGAATCGGCCGTTTTGTGCAAAGTTTGGATGAAATGCAATCCCCATCATCCCGAATGCAGTATCAAAATGAACTTGATCAGTAAGGTCTATGAAGGTATTGGATTCATCAAGCTCCAATGTTTCTCCCACTTTAGGAATAGTTGCCAACCAAATTTTTCCTCGTTGATTGGAAAAAAATACACGGTTTGATCCATCAGGGTGAGCAACCATATCCAAGTAATTTCCGTTCCCGATTTTCTCGAGGCATAAGCCATGTGGAGCACTAGGAGTTCCAGTCTTATTTAGTGCGACAGGTTTACCGTCATAGCAAACTGATCCAGCAGCAGATGCTCCACCAAAGACATTGCAGAACTCAGTTTTGGACTGCCAAAGTTCGGTCAACTCGGTGAATTTCGAATTCACGGGTGCTCCTGCTTGCCCCTGTAATGAAGGTGCAAATGGTGAGTTGAAAATGGATACATTTTGACATGTATCCCATACTTGAGAGCAGAAATCATTTGTTGCTTGGCTAGACTGAGATGAGCTCCTTGAAACGGAAGAGTTGCAGAGGAGAGGCAACGGTCGGGGAGCCGAATCAATAGTGAATAGCTTTGAGGAAAACGGATCACATCTCTGAAAAGCATAGTTAAAATAATGTAAAATCATAACCTATTGTGGCAACTGAATACTATGAAGTTATGAACACCTATGTTATTCACTATTGCAGAGATATTCATGTTACTTAGACCATGTAACAGTAATCTATGTTACTTAGATTTGATTGTAAGCATAGGATAACATGAGTTGTAGACATGTGCAATCAACCAAGAACTCAAAAAGGAAACTTTTCATTTAAGAAAATCATTGGAAAGGAAATTTCAAGCCTGTATCGACGGCCGTACAGTGGCAAACAATTTTCCACAAGAATAATTGCTTTATGTTAGATTAATACAACAGAATCTAATGAATCAAAGCCTTAAACCAGTGAATGGGAAAAAATGAAGTCTTACTGCACAAAGAACTGATTGCACAAGTGAAGCACAGCTTGTGTCAGAGATATTCATAGCTTGAAATTGCTTCTGCAATTGGGAATCTTGTGTGGAGTTGCAGCAGCTACTTCCATTGTAGGAGCAAAATTTCAATGCTGACTTTAAGGTAAGAGGTGCCCCTACACCACAAAAGAAAAGGGATTTCGATTTCTGAGGCAGATATTTGGAAAAATGTAAGAAAAACAACAATGGTTAATCAACTTACTGGAATCTGTGCATAAAGGAAGAGAAGAGGAGGGATAAGGAAGCAAAAGCAAGTTGCAGAATATGAAGATGACTGCCAAAAAACCTCCCAATCCCATTACAGGACAACTTAGAGCAGATATTCCAGGTACACAGTAAATGGTTTCAATCTCAAAGCTTTGACAAAGAAATCATTTTCAAATACCCTTTTAAATCTTTGAATCTACATGATTGAAAAGCCCCATCTTTTTAACTACCCTTCCGGAAGGAAAGCTTGATTTTCAACTCTCACTTCTTCTGCCTATCCTTTTTGACAAACACAGGCATTTGAGTACATTTTCTATATCCATCATCAGTAACTTCCAATCAGAGATTTAGACATCAATGTGCAATGTTGATTGTTGACTTTTAATTGTTGATCAGAGAGTGGGTGAGACCTAATAAAGTAAGAGGCATTCAAAAGATAAAGTCCTGTGCTCGCATTAATTGTACATTTTTCCTGTGATCCCTATGTTATTCTCATATTTAGAATTTGATCCATGTCATTTAATTTGACATAATTCTTTTCATATATTTTTATAATATTATTAATTAGTCTAAATAATTTTAATTAAAATGTTGATTAATGAAAATATTGGCATAATTTTTTTTCTCATAAAACATCCTTTCAAATATAAAAAGAATACGTGTTAATATATATTATTTAAATCTACATCAATTTTCAAATAAACAGATGTTAACTAATTGAATTAATGTTTTGGCAAATAATTATTTGAACTAATTATAAAATAACGAGATCAAATTGTATTAAATCAAAATATGGAGGTTAAATCTTTAAATTTGGGTATAATAAACGGACTAAAACCTTTATTGTTTTTTTTACGGTTGGTATGTAAAATCTTATCAATACCAAAAGAGGAAAGGGCAGCATTGTCATATTATTAAAACATGAATAATACAGCAACTTGGGGGAGGTGCGGTGCTTTTAATTATTATTATTATTATTATTATTATTATTATTATTATTATCTTTTGAAATAGTTTAACAGAAAAAGAGAGAGAAATGGAAGGTAACGCCACAGATGACATCAAACCATTAAGAAACAGACGAAAGATATGACGACAAAAATAACAAATATACATAAGAGATAATAGTCTAAAGAAAATCAAATACACACAACCTCTTTAATTTGATTCAAAATTGGTTCATTCTTGTTAAACTCAATACGGGTGATAATTAAATATATTTGGTTATTCTATTCTCAGTTTTAAAATTAGAAAGATTGGCCACTCTTGAAAACAAAACAAAATGTATATTTTGAAAAGGAGTAAACAAGGGCCATAATTGAATTGGGATGAGTGGGGCTACGGCACAAAATTAAAAATTAAAGAAATAATAATAATAAAATTATCTTTTTGTCCTCTAAAAACAAATAATTTATTGTTATTAAGGCACGAACCAACTTGTCTCAGTAGTTAAGGGAACGGTTGTTATTCTTAAAGGTCACGAGTTCGAACACTAGCAGTTGCATTAGAGTGATTGAACGTTTATTGTCAAATAGTTGAGAGTATGTTTAGAACAGATTATCATTATCGAATGACGAAATCATGTCAAGAGGACTATAAGAAGAAGTTTTTCAATTACTATATATATATATATATATATATATATATATATATAAATCTACATCAAATTTTCAATTAAAGAGATGTTAACTAATTGAATTAATGTTTTGGCAAATAATTATAAAATAAACAGATCAAATTGTATTAAATCAAAATATGGAGGTTAAATCTTTAAATTTGGGTATAATAAAAGGACTAAAACCTTTTTTTATTACGATTGGTAATTGGTATGTACCAAGGTTTAGTTTGATGTTGCTTTTAACAAGTGCAGTAAAAAGTGATTTTCAAATTAGTTGTTGAAAATTAATTTTAAAAAGTCGGTTAGTGTTTGTCATTGATATCAAAAAGTAATTTTGAAAAGATAAAATATCTATTTTAGATATGATATTAAAAATAAACAAATATTATATATAAAAATAATTTAGTTAATATTATATATTTAAATAATTTATAATTATATATTAATTCTTTTAATTTTTTAATCTTTATATTAAATTTGGAACCATACTTTTTTAAAAACGTTTTACAAAAGAACCGTTAAAAATACTTTTTATTGTACTTCTAAACAATTGTAATAAAATTTGATCAAAAAATAATTGTGATAAATTAGCCCGTAGTTTGACCATTTCCAAGTTTAAATAAATTTGTGTTTTTTATAAGGGTAAACTACTGTAGAAGTCACTTATGTTTATACTAAGTACAAAGTTAGTCACTAAATTTAAAAAAATAACCAGTAAGGTCTCAAACGTTATCGAGATGTAAAGATTTGGTCACTTTACCGTTTAGAGCCGTTAACTCTTAACGAGTAGTTGATGTGGCTCTTGTAAAAATTAATGCTAATACCACGTGGATAAAGCATAAAAACGTCTTTAAAAGAAACATATTTTTTAGACACCGATCTGGACTTGAACTTCGCTTTCACCACCACCACTGACAGAACCTTCCCTTGTTCTAGCGCTCGTTCCAGTTTAGCAAGATTTAGTCTTACCCTCAGCTTTAATGAATCCCGCCTTTCCTCTTCCACCACCACCACCACCAATATCACACCCCTCCACCACCGCAAATGGGATCCACGTTGGTCCACCATTAAAGCAGCCACCAACCTCTCTTCCGACAACAACCTACACCTCCGTCACCTCAAGCTCATTCGCCATCTGGGTATCGAAAACCTCGGCCGAGTCTTCCTCTGTCACCTTAGAGACTGCAACATTGCCACCTTCGCTTTGAAAGTAATCGACAAGGATACACTGAGCAACAAGAAGCTTTCCCACGTTCAAACGGAAGCTGACATCTTATCCATGTTGGACCACCCATTTCTTCCGACGCTTTACGCCCATATCGAAGTTTCTCATTACACCTGTCTCCTCATTGACTTTTGCCTTAAAGGAGACCTCCATTCTCTCCTACGTAAACAACTCGGGAATTGTTTCCCTCTAGCGGTGGTCTGGTTCTTCGCCGCCGAAGTTTTGGTCGCTTTGGAATATATACACGTTTTAGGGATCGTTTACAGGGATCTTAAACCAAAAAACATTTTGTTACGTGAAGATGGGCATATAATGCTGTGGGA
Organism: Hibiscus tridactylites; assembly: GCA_958450335.1. NCBI lineage: Eukaryota > Viridiplantae > Streptophyta > Magnoliopsida > Malvales > Malvaceae > Hibiscus > Hibiscus tridactylites. Next base: position 3,001,024 of record OY288287.1, on the reverse strand, counting down.
TTTCGTTTTGTGTTCCAAGGCTGATATGGTCCCCACTCTCAAATTCCTCCGCCGCCAAAGGGTAAAGTCAAAGCGGAATTATTTCAGCGGAGGCGGCTGTTTCGATCCTGTGGCCAGTTCAGGTGAAGAAGAAGAAGAAATTTTTCCTGAATTCGTAGCTGAGCCCACAACGGCGTTTTCACGTTCGTGTGTGGGCACCCATGAGTACTTAACATTGGAGCTTGTCTTCTTCCTCTTCTTCACTTTATTCTTTTACGGACAAAAAAATGGATTAAAAAAATAGAGCTTCTATTAAGAGTGGAGGAGCCTTTTAAAGTCGTTTTTATACTTTATCCACGTGAAAATACACGTGATATTAGCCTTAATTTTTACAAGAGCCACATCAGCTACCCGTTAAGAGTTAACGGCTCTAAACGGCAAAGTGACCAAATCTTTACACCCTGATAACGTTTGGGACCTTACTGATATTTTTTAAATTTGGTGACTAACTTTGTATTTAATATAAACATAGGTGACTTCTGCAATAGTTTACCATTTTTTTAAAGAATAAATCACATTATATTATGAGTAAATTGCAATTGAATTATCGTTTTTCGAAAAACTAAAACCAAATCACTTTTATTTATTGATGATAACAATTGTGTCAAGTTCATCGTTAAGCATGTAACCTACGTTATTTTTAATAAATTTATATTTTGGTCATTTGACTTTCAGTTGTGAGTAATTTTTCTTTGGGTTTCCTTTTCTAACATCTTATAAGCTGGATCATTTCTGTGGGTAGATGTATGTAGAAACTTTAGGGTGCAAATGATCCTATTATTCTAACTAAAATGTCTTTCAAATCTATTATAAAGTATAAAAATTAGAATTTTTTTTATAGAAAATATAAGAATTGACCCCACTAAATATTTTGGATATGAAGTCAACAATACTTATTTTAGTGTTATGAGAATCCTCCAAATTTCGTACCTTATTTTGCAGATGTAAGGTATCTTGTATCTAGAGGAGCCAATAAGCAAAAGCATACATTCAAAAAGAATCGAGAAGGTAAGCCTCCAAAGGGGTTATCGGGGGAAAGCTCCTTGCTTCTGGATATTGGTAATATTTCCCCTCTAGTCCTTTACATTATTGCAACTATTAATTAGTCCATGTTTTCGAAAACGAGTTCGTATTTGGGGTATAATTGTACAAGCTTCCAAATACAACCACTTCAATTGCATTATCTTCTCAAGTGATATTTCCGATGCTCTTGATGCTTGTATTTCTTTAAAGGGAAATCGCAAGGCACTCGATTTACCTTGGGGATTTGTTGCTGCTTTTGTCCTTCTCAAGAAATTTATTTACTGTATTCACCATATTTTAACTTTTTTAGACATTTCGCATTCAAAGTTGATAAACAGACCAGATCCAAACAAATTAGATGAATTCAATTCCAGATAATTAAAAGCTTCACTAATTTGATTGTATTAATACGTGCTTTTTCCTTATGTTATTACACTGGTAACCAAGCTAGGCATAAATGTGTAAAATCTCGATGGTAATTTCACCGTTTTCCTATATATCAAATATCGAACAGTTTGTCACAAAATTTTCTTTCTTTTCCATGAAAATTTAAGGTTGAACAAAAAGTAACAAATCCAAACATTAAAAACTAAAGCAAGTTTTAATAGATTATATAGTTGAAACAGCATAGGGTGAAAATATCAGCTTCCATTATCCACTCCATTTGTTTTCCCTTCAGAAGACTGCTAGTGCACCGCGCGGGGAAAGAGAGCATTCGATTTCCTCAAGGCTATAACATACATGCAGGGGGCTCATCACTCGGATTCTTCCTTGTGCTTTTTAGAGGCACGTTCATTAGCCTCTTTTTTCTTAGCCTCACGGCGCTCTCTCTTCACACCTTTGGCTTTGTTCGGTAGAGCCACATCTCCAACCTATAAGCAACAAGTACTGTTCAAATAATGGCCACTACTTGTGGGGGAAAGCAAGTGCAGATTGGCATCTATAAGCTTAAAAATCAGTTTTCGTCTTACCTTCTGATCAGGAATGTAGATCTTGCCAATTGTACCTTCTATTGCATCCGAGCTAACATTTTTGATCTGTGAAACAACAAAAATGGGTTAATTAATCGAAAATTGTTATAAAGAAGGATGTATTTACTGTGCATAGTCATCCAACCTTCTTCTTCGGTTGATCTTTAGCAGTTCTCATAGCTTCTTTCCTCAAGCCTTCGTTTGGAAGACGATGACGCCGAACCACCAAATCCATGGAAAGGCCTACTTCTACGAGTTCCATCCTTGGAACTACAGTGCCAGACTTTTTCAACCGAAGGGCACAATGTGTAAGGTATACCTTATTTGAAGAAATTGCTGTACATACATAAGCACGGTCCAACCCAGCAAGGTTTATATTCTCCACAACCTGAATTAATTACAGACATTATAAAAACTATTTCAAAATAGAAAAATGAAGTGCCGAAAGCTGTGCATACAAACCTCTCCTCGCAAAAGATCAAGTAAAACTTCCTTCAAATGTTTCAGCTCATCTACATTCTCAAATCCTTCTCCAACAAAAGCAATGAAAGGTTTTGATCCCACCCGTGGTGCCATCTTCTTGTCAAAAGTGAAAGATTCGATGGATTTAAAATTTTCAACCCCAACCTCAACTAAATCATATACATGATGATCATACATGCGCCCTATAACAAGGTTGTTAGGTCGTTTCTTCGAGTGTGAACCATACTGCCAACATAAAAGCATACATTCACAAAAATGGTTGAGAAAATGGGTAGCACGTAATGTAAGCAGCTCTAAAAGAATCCGTGTTTTTAAAACTAATTAAACATTGATCAATCTGAGAGCTATCCTAAAACAGTTAAACCAATAAAAACAAGGGCAGTCCTAAAATATTTTCTCAAAGAGCCTGAAACCGGGAGGCTCTCTAAGTCTTCAAATGGGGGGAATTAAAAGCATTAAACCTTCTTTACTAAACCAAATTTAGCATTTTACGAGCCAATGCAACATGATAATATAAGTTTATAACAATTGTAGCCTAGAAAGTGAATATATAGTTGAAAATTGAAATCAATGAAAAAAACAGAGGTGAAAAATTGAGGCTTTAGGGTTTCGATCACTCACGACAAAGATGCTGCAATCAGTTTTAAGAGAAAAGAACTCCAAAGAAGTTTCACCCCCACTTTCAAAAGGCCTTATATTGTCATTCTTCCTAGTAAACCTCACAGCTCCACCCTTCTTTAAATGGTAAATTTCACTCAAAACACCATTCAACATGCCACTCGTCTTTGTACCTTGCAGTATCAGTGTTTTCTTCCCTGTTTCAACCTGCAAAACAAAATTTTAATAAAAACCCATTATTGTTTCATAAATCTCTATCGAAAGGAAACCCGAAGAATTTGTTAAATACTTACAAGCTTCGGAGCTCGTTTTTCTAATTCTCTTCTGACTCTTCCATTCCTGGGCGTCTTAATTTTCATCATGATAACTTACAGAATAGCAAAAGCGGGCAAGTTTTCAGAGATGCTAGGTTTTCTTCTTACAACTTGTTGAAATTAGGGTTTTAGATTATTATTGTTGAACATATAGGTTTTATTGTTTTGATGTGTGCCCAACTGATGTAGTTTATTATTATTATTATTATTATTATTATTATTATCCAAAAAAAACTAAACTTTTTTATTTTTTTATATTTTTTATTATTTCAGAAATAGGGTAAAGTTCATAATGGTCATTAAATTATCTCAGAATATTTATTTTTGTCACCAAACTTTTAAATATTATAAAATACTCATTAAACATTAGGTTTTTGTTACGAAATGGTCATTGAGTCATTATATGTTGTTTAGGGGTAACGTGACCGTTAAGAAAATTGGTATAACAGAATATTTAGTCCTTCATATTTATGCATTTAATTAAGTTAATCTTAATTTAAAAAACTAATAAATTTAGCCAATACTTTTTACGTATTCTATCAATTTGATCTTATTTTTAATTATTAAATTGTAATTTGATCATAGCAATTAAGGAGTGATATGTAGCCATTTGGTTGGAGGAAAATTATTAAATTATTTCTAATTAAAAATATGATTAAATTGATAAAAAAAAGTGTAAATAATGAGGTCTAAAATTATTTATTTTTTTGAATTATGATTAAATTGATTGAATGTATAAATATAAAAAAATTAAATATATTATTATACAAAATTTTCTAACAATCACATCACCCTCTTAACGTCAAGTAATGACTTAGTGGTCATTTTGTAGAAAAAAAAACAAATTTAGTGACATTTTGTAACATTCAAAAGAATGAAAGTTAATATTTAAAGATAGTTTAGTGACGATTTGTAAACTTTATAAAGGTCGTACTTATTTAAGAATTAAATATATAAATTAATCAATTAATAGCCATCCATGTTATATGATGCATATCATTATTAAGAGGTTTTGTTTATAATTTCAACTTAATAAATAGTTTTTTTTTTGTAATACAGAGTAGCATGGGATAGCGTATGCGAGCTTGATCCTTGTATAGCAAAGGTGTCACTTCCCTAAGTAGTTTAGCATGGAGTAATTCACCCACCCCCTAGTTCTCATCACTTACATCGAGTACTTCAACTTTTAACCGTAAACATTGAAGAAGAAGAAAGCCCCCTTTCTACATAACCCTCATTGAACACTGTCAAACACCTTTGCTTCTATGATTTCCAGTAAATGATAGCAAAAAGAATAGGTGCCTTGTAGATTGAAAATCAACCAACCATCGAACGGTACCTCCATAAGTGCCCCCCCCCCCCCCCCCCCCCCCCCCCCCCCCCCGAGTTTGTCGATGGAGCACGATTATCCTCCCATCACCATACTAGTGGATCACTCATCAATGATGTATTTAGGGGAAGACAACAACCAATTTATTAAGGATTGTTGTTGGGACCATGTCGGACAGCCGGTTCTAGTTCCAAATGCCATCATTAGACGTTATGTAAACCGGGAAGGTTTACCACAATAAACGACCTTAATTTTTTTCTTTCATCTTGTCTAGATGCACATCATTAACCTAAGTGTTAAGACTCGCAGCGGAACAATTAACATCTCAAACAGACATCAATTAGACACTCAATTGATTATAAACATGTTTTAGGGACCATTTTGTAATTTTAGCAAATTATATGAACTGCTTCAATTTTTAAGTTACCAACCTTTAATTAGTCACATTACATGCCATTGTGTCAAGTCTCAGCTCAAAACGATCACCCAAACTCATTTAATTGCATCCACAACATTCAAGGGCTGAAGCGTAAAAATACAGAACTTCAAAAGATTTCAAACAACTAACTTAACATCAAGGCGTTTCGAAACAAAGAGCCTTGTATCGAAACACCCTGTTTCGAAACGGGTCCTGCTGTTTTGGTACAGGAGCCCATTTTAATACAACCTCCAAACTCGTTTCGGTACACAACATTTTAATAGCTAACTTAAGTGAGCCCGTATCGAAACACTCCTCCCTGTTTCGAAACCCTTACGCCATTTTAAGCACACCGTTTCAATACAACCTTAGGTGTACCGAAACGCTTGGGCCTGTATTGACACTTTTTGCTGGTTTTTTACACTTTAATGTAATCATAATCATTTCAACATGCATACAACATATCAAAACATCAGTTCTTAGTCATTTATGGCATACACATCATCATAACATGTAAATTTACATCA